>CM066168.1:44804507-45532007 GCA_033629205.1 Lithocarpus polystachyus
CTTCTGTTGTTAATGCACAGCTCCTAGTACATGACTAACCAATTGCACGGATCCCAGTAGGCGACTTCAATCACCAACTAGAGAGAGTTGTTGGTTGCAAAGTTCTTCAGTTCATCACACGATGAAGATCCAGAAGATGCTTGGTCACAAAACCCTACGATGTGTAAACACAGCAACTTCCTCACAAGAAATATGAACTAGGGCAACACTTTGTCTCTAGTCACAATTTTTTTGAACAAACTTTGCTCAACACTTGTGCAACTTGTGTCCACTTTGACGGCTCTGAAAATAATCCTTTTATATGTCTAGGGTTATGAGAAAAGAAAGCCCAAAGACAAATTAACGGATCCCAAGAAAACAGAACAGAAAATCTGTTTTTCTTAAACCTTGACAGATAGCATCTGTCGAGAAGCTGTCAAGCAGCTGTCGAGCCACGGGGCTGGAATAGCTTCTTAAGCTCAATAGATGCTAGCTGTCGAGCTTTAATGACAGACACTTCTTTAGCTTGTTTCTTGGACAGACTTGCATGGCTTTAACACTTGATCTTGAAACAAGGTTTCTTGAAGTATTAAACACATCCTAGATCTACCCAATTACAAGTAAAGTGCGTTTTGTTATAGGATTAGCCAATTACCTAACATAATGACATATGTTCCTAACAAGTGAAACACATATGTCCTAACAAGTGAAACACATATGTCCTAACAATCTCCCCTTTTGGCAATCTGTGACAAAACCACAACAAACAAATGAACATATGAGAGAAGTCATATATCACTCAACTTACACTTACTTGTTGAATACAATAAAATCTATCCTAACACAAACTCTTGAAAAACTTTGTAAGAAGAGAGTTTATGGCCAGTAGACTTTGACAACTTGTATTTCTGAAACAATTAAACAAAACTCATCAAGGCATCTTAGTGTGAAACAGAAATAATAGATTGCATACAAGTAATAAGAAACATGAGCATAAAGAGAGAGAAAAAAAAAACAACACATGTAAGGGTAGGTGAAAGAAACATACATCAATTATATAAATAAATAAATACAATGTATGTCAATAATAGTCACAAGACCTAAGGTACATGAGCAATGTATCTCTAAAAGAAAGAAAAGAAAAAAAATACAAGTAATCCTCACTACATCCCTCAATATGCACACTCCCCTTGACAAAAATCTCCTATACTAACTCTCCCCCTAAGTATGACTACTCTCATAGACCAAAATTACTCCCCTTTTTTTGTCACGAGTGACAAAGGGAAAAGTTTCAAGTAGACATCTAATCGGTAGTGTGAGCATCACCATCAGCATCAGAAGCATTAGAATCAGAAGCCACTAGAGGAGGTGGAGGAGAAGCCTCGGGAGTGAAGCCACCCATGACTGCCTGCCACCGTGCAATACGGCCGACACGAACGTTCACCTGATACAGCTCAATAGAGAGTGTATCCAGGCGAGCATCCATGCGCTGAAGCTGCACCATGATGTTTTCCGGAGTCACATTGGCCATAGAATAGGAGGCAGAGGATGTAGATGGAGTAGAGTGGGATGGAGCCGAACGGGAGGGAGGAGCTGCTGATCCAGTCTGTCGCAACCGAAATTGCACCTCGTGAAGTGGTTAGACGAGGGCAAAGGAATGGAAAAATGGCTCAAAATCCACGTGATAGCTGAAGAGAAAATGAGCTTATCACAAGTAGTCGTATTCCTATAAAATCTAAGATAGAAAGAATGAAATGTGAAGGACAATCTATAGTGAGGTGCTCTAGAAGGGATAACAAAAATCTAGCACGAGGTTTTGTGATAGAGTTATAGTGAAAAAGTGGGTGCAAAAAAAAGGTCATCACCATGTTCAAGAATCTAGGACCTTTAGCAAAAGGCCTACATGATGTGAACTGACGCTCACCCCAATCAAAAGGGCGCTCATAGAAAGTAGAGATCATCTCATCTTTGGACACAGTCCTTAGACGCTCATAACCGGGGTAGTCAGGATGCTCTACCCTTGGTACATGGAGTACATCGAATACCAACTCCGGTGTGACCACTATGCGCGTACCTCGAATGTGATTATAAAAGAGAGGTACTGAAAAATCAAATCCATGCATGTTGGAGTAAAACTCCTGAATTAGCACGGATGGACATGTGACTGGGACATCACACAGTGATTCCCAACCCCAACTGTGAATGACATTGAGTAGGTCAGTGTCAGCGAAGTCTTCCAAAATAACTCAGCGTTCCGAATGAACACCTCGTTTAGAGAAGTTCTTCGAGAAGTCCTTTCGGGCATCCTTATCACGAAACCAAACAGAGGAGGGTGTAGGATCAGAAGAAGAAGAGGCCCTAGAATGAAGAGGGTTCAGGAATGGAACAGACTTACGTTTAGGTGCCATAGACACGACTAATGTAAATGAAAAGAGAGAGAGAGAGAGACAGAGAGACAGAGAGACAGAGACAGAGACAGAGACAATTAGAAAAGTCCCAAAAACAATTCAAATATCAAGATATTTTGAAGAATAATAACGAATGCATAGGAATGCATGAACATGTGACATGCAACATAAAAGCATATGGGCTCAGCCCAATCCAATCCTAACAGCACACAATTAAGTTGCACACTTCTAAATGCATGATAATACTGTTATTATGCTTATGTGATGCAATGCATGAGATCTTAAACTCATTTAGACAAACACTCATCCCAAAATTTCAACAAAAACTCATCAATTTTGAAAAACTCCAAAATTTTTCAAAAACCCCAAAATTTAGGTTTTAAAACATGAAATGCGTGTAAATGAAAGAGATTGGAGGTTTACCAAGTGAAGAAAATCCTTGAAAACACTTGAAAATCACTTGGAATTGAGGTTTGGAATGAAAGAGAGTGATTTGGGAGGTGAAAAGATAGAGGTATCTAGAGAGAGATTGAGAGAAATGAAGTCCGGATCGCAAAGAACTTATTTATAGAACCTCAGTGAATCTTGATAGATAGAGGTGTCGAGATGTGTCGAGACATCTATCAAGCTAGGTGTCGAGAAAACAAAACGTAGGCAGATGCAGCTGTCGAGGATCTGTCGAGGGACAAAACAACAAAAGGCTAAAGGAAGCTCGATCGATCCACCAGCTGTCGAGAAGCTATCGAAAGGTCAGGAACTTTCTCGATCGATCCACCAAGTGTCGAGACAGGTGTTGAGATTGTGATAAGAAATAGCTTAAGAGTTCAACAAATAGCCAGGTGTCGAGAAGCTGTCAAGATTGCTTAAAAATAGTTTTTCGAGAAGAGAAAAACACAGACATGAAGGCAATCAAGTATGCAACTCAACCAAGGATCCAATCAACATATTAAGCTCTCAAAATCATCTCTTAACAATAATTTTAAGCACATGGATCTCAAAAATACAATTTTATATTTCAAAAATAAGTTAAGACAGTTTAGTGAGCATACATTAACACATGTAAAACTTGTGAGGGCCAAATCACATTGTACCTGCACATGTATCAAAAGTAGCAAAGAATATTGCGTGTTGTGTGTGAAAAACATTGCAAGATTGCATAAGTGTATACATATTATGATGATTTGAGATATGAGAAAATCACTTTAACTCACACACAATCATAACTGTTTGATGGGGACTATCACCTTTGAGGTACATCTTGTAACTCCCACATATCCTAGAATACATGCTTGCAATCATATTTAAAAGCATTTTTGATCTTTTTGCATTTTAATTTTCTTTGCATATATATATATATATATATATATATATATATATATTTTAAGCAAACCATGCATGGGTATGTATAAGAGAGAAAAGAAATACCCAATGATGTTAAGCTTTTGACATTGCACTTTTGCTATGCCGAAACATACAGATGTCATTTAATGATTGGTGGGTAATAGTGGTGAGATGGTTATTTATGCCTTTCTCTTAGGATTGACTCAAAGCATGAAAGAGTGATACAAGTGTTAAGTAATAGAGATGACTTAATCTTACTTATTACAAACACGAGCCACAAAGCTTACTTGCTTAGTTGTGCATAGAGATGCTCATCTAAGCTGCAAAGGATACAAAGTTTAGAAAACTTTGTTTCAATGGCCATCCAAGGTACACAAGTACCAATGTACACATACACACACTGTTTTTGTATTTTTCTGATTTTTTTTTCATTTTTTTTGAAAAACAAAATAAAACAAAACTGAAAAAAAAAAAAAAAAATGTGAAACAAAATAAAAACAATGCATAAAACTAGATTGACTCAAAGCATGAAAGCAAAACACACAAGTAATGCAAACAAAAAAAAGAAGGGGAGAAAGAGAGAAAAAGTGATAGAATCACTTAGTTCGTTTTTCCTTCCACACCTTGGAGGAACCTTTCCTTTGAGTGAAACCTTGAACTAGAGGTGAGGGGGAAGAATTTAAACCGTTCAAATTAGAAAGGAACATGAGGGCTTTAGGAAGATCTCCAAGGAGAGCAAAAGAAGGTGGAAATTGATTCTGAGTTCCCGATGCAATCATGCCGTTACTTTGTTGAGTGGCTAACCACTTATAGCAATTTGGTCGAGTATGATTGGTTGCACCACAGTGATGACAGAGATGCTGCTTCTTTCGTTTTGGCTTTTGAGAGTTAGCCTTTGATAGGTTAAAAGCGTATTGACCCCTTGTGATAAATTAACCAATTAATTTAGCCAAGTGAATTAATTAAGTTAATTAACATGTAAAGCATGTGGTAGAACAAAAAAATAAAAAAATAACTAAAGTACGCAGCGGAAAATAAATTGACACGGTGATTTGTTTATGAATAGGGAAAACCTATGTGGCAAAAAACCCCACCGGGTGATTATAAGGTCACCACTCTCGAAATTTCACTATTATCGCAACAAGCGGCTACAAGTAAAGGAATCCCAATACCTCATACCAACCTATTGTTGAACCTTTACCCCAATACACAATTGGACTTGTTCTATAGTGACAATTTCTTCTTTTGATGCACGGCTCCAAAGTACGTGACTAACCAATTGCACGGATCCAGTACGCGACTTTAATTACCAACTAGAGACGTTTGTTGGCTGCAAAGTACTTTAGTTCATAACACGAAAAAGATCAAGAAGATGCTTGGTCAAAAAACTCTATGGTGCACATACACAGCAACTTCTTCACAAGAGATGAACTAGGGCAAAACTTTGTCTCCGGTCACAATTTGCTTGACAACTTGCGAACACTTTTACGGCCCTTAAAACAATCTGTTTATATATCTAGGGTTAGGAGAAAAGAAAGCCCAAAGACACAATCACGGATCTCAAGAAAACAGAAACAAAAAATCTGTTTTCTTAAACCTCGACTGATAGCTTCTGTTGAGAAGCTATCGAGCAGCTGTTGAGCACACGGGCTGGAACAGCTTTCATAAGCTCAATAGATGGAGCTGTCGAGATAGCTGTTGAGCTTTAATGAATTTGCATTATTCAGCTTGTTTCTTGGACAGACTTGAAAGGCTTCAATACTTAATCTTGAAATAGGTTTCTTGAAGTATCAAACACATCCTAAATCTATCCAATTACAAGTAAAGTGCGTTTTGTCAAAGGATTAGCCAATTACATAAATATTGACATATGTTCCTACCATGAATCACATATGTCCTAACAATCTGCCCCTTTGGAAATCCGTGACAAAACCACAACAACAAATGAACATATGAGAGAAGTCATAAATCACTCAACCCATACTCACTTGTTGAATACAATAAAATCTATCCTAACACAAACTCTTGAAAACTTTGCAAGAAGAGAGTTTATGGCAAGTACACTTTGACAACCTGTATTTCTGAAACACTTAAACAAAACTCATTAAGGCATCTTAGTGTGAAACAAAAATAATAGATTGCATACACGTAATAAGAAGCATGTGCATAAAGAGAGAAAAGAAACAACACATGTAAGGATAGGTGAAGGAAACATAGATTAACAGATAAAGAGAATAAGTACAATGTATGTCAATAAAAGTCACAAGACCTAAAGTACAAGAGCAATGTATCTAAAATAGAAAGAAAAGAAAAGATACATCAAGTCCTCGCTACATCCCTTAAAATATCAACACTCCCCCCAACAAAATGTCCTATACTAACTCTCCCCCTAAGTATGACTACTCTCATAACAAAACTACTCCCTCTTTTTGTCACGAGTGATAGAGGGTAAGAATGTCAAGTAGACATTTCATCGGTAGAGCTAGCATCTCCATCATCATCACCAGAAGCATTATCATCATCACCATTATCATCATCATCATCCTCGGCCTTAGACTCAAAAGCCATTGTAGGAGGTGGAGGAGAAGCCTCAGGAGCGAAGCCACCCATGACTGCCTGTCGTCGTGCAATACGACCGACACGAACGTTTACCTGATACAACACCGTAGAAAGTGTATCAAGGCAAGCATCCATGCGCTGAAGTTGCGCCATGATGTCTCCTAGAGTCACATTGCCCATAGAGGAGGAGGGAGCGGATGTGGATGGAGCAGATTGAGATGGAGCCGAACGGGAGGGAAAAGCTGCTGACCCAATCTGTCGCGACCTAAACTACGCCTCGCTACGTTTAACGGTAGCGGCATCTATGGCACACATAATAGAAAAATGGTCGAACTAGGGAAAAGGAATGGAAAAATGGCTCAAAATCCGGGTGATAGCTAAAGGGAAAATTAGCTTATCACAGGTAGCGGTATCCCTTAGACATTTAAAATGGAAATAATAAAATATGAGGGAAAATCTATAGTGAGGTGCTCTAGAAGTGACAATAAAAATCGAGCACGAGGCTCTGTGATAGAGTTGTAGTGAGAAAGAGGATACAAAATAAAAGTCATCACCATGTTTAAGAATTTAGAACCTTTAGCGAAAGGCCTACATGATGTGACCTGACGCTCACCCCGATCAGAAGGGCGCTCACAGAAAGCAAAGATCATCTCGTCTTTGGACACAGTCCTCAGATGCTCACAACCGAGGTAGTAAGGATGCTCTACCCTCGGGACATGGATCACATGAAACTAACTCCAGTGTGACCACTATACGCGTACCTTGAACGCGAGTACGAAAGAGAGTTACTGAAAAATCAAATCCATGCATGTTGGAGTAAAAATCCTGAATCAACGTGGATGGACATGTGACCGGGACGTAACACAGTGATTCCCAACCCCGACTGTGAATGATAGTGGGTAGGTTAGTGTCAGAGAAGTCTGACAGGATAACTCGGCGTTTCGAATACACCTCGTTTAGAGAAGTTCTTTGAGAAGTCCTTTTGGGCATCCTCATCATGGAACCGAACAGAGGAGGGGGTAGGATCAGTAGAGGTGGATTCCCCGAAACGAAGAGGGTTCCGGGACGGAACAGATTTATGTTTGGGTGCCATAGACATGCCTAACATAAACGAAAAGAGAGGGAGAATAAAGAGACAATCAGAAAAGTTCCAACACAAGTCAACAATATTGCAAGTAGGGAAAATAGAGTACGTATGCATGGAAAATGCATGAACATGTGATATGCAAGAGAAATTGCATTATGGGCTCAGCCTAACCCAATCCTAGCAGCACATAAACTTGTTCAACATGTATAAAACACAACTAAATGCATGAAAATACAGTTATAATGCATATGAAATGCAGTGCATGAAGTTTTTAAGATCAAATCTTCAAAACCCAACCTAAAAATTTCACAAAAACCTTAACAATTTTGAAAAACCCCAAAATTTTCAAAAAAAAAAAAAAAAAACAAAAAAAAAAAAATCTAGGTTTCAAAACATGAAATGCATGTAAATGAAAGAGATTAGAGGCTTACCAAGTGAAGAAAATCCTTAAAAACACTTGAAAATCACTTGAAATTAAGGTTTGGAATGTGAGAGAGAGATTTAGAAGGTGAGAAGACAAATCTATCGAGAGAGAGATCAAGAGAAATGAAGTCTGGATCACACAAAACCTATATATAGGATGTCAGTAATTCTCGACAGATAGAGGTGTTGAGTGGTGTCGAGCCATGTGTTGAGGGAGGTTTCGAGATTTTGGCCATCGACAGATGAAGGTGTCGAGAGACAAGACAAGAATAAATAAAAGAAGCTCGATCGATCCACCAGCTATCGAGAAGTCATAAACTTTCTTGATCTATCCACCAGGTGTCGAGATAGGTGTTGAGATTGCGTAAGAAACAACTTAAGAGCTCGACAGATAGCCAGGTGTCGAGGATCTGTCGAGGATCTGTCGAGATTGCTTAAAAATAGTTTTTCGAGAAGAGAAAAACACAGACATGATTGCAATTAAGTATGTAACTTAACCAAGAGTCCAATTAACATATTAAGCTCTCAAAATCATCTCTCAACAATAATTTTAAGCACATTGATCTCAAACACACACACACACACACACACACGCACGCACGCACGCACAACAAGTCTAACCAATTTTATATTTAAAAAATAAGTCAAGACAGTTTAGTGAGCATACATTAGCGCATGTAAAACTTGTGATGGCTAAATCACATTGTACCTGCACATGTGTCAAGAGTAGCAAAGAATATTGCGTGTTGTGTGTGAAAAACATCGAAAGATTGCAAATGTATATGCATGTTATGACGATTTGAGGTATGAGAAAATCACTTTAACTCATACACATAATCATAACTGTTTGATGGGGACTATTACCTTTAAGGTACATCCTATAACTCCTACATCTCCTAGAAAACATGCTTTCAATCATATATAAAAGCAAACCATGCATGGGCATGTATAAGAGAGAAAAGAAATACCCAATGATGTTAAGTTTTTGACATTGCCCTTCGGCTATGCCAAAGCATACAGATGTCATTGACATTGCACTTTTGCTATGCCGAAGCATACGAATGTCATTTCATGATTGGCAGGTAACAGTGGTGAGATGGTTATTTATGCCTTTCTCTTGGGATTTTCTAGTCTTGCCCATCAAAAAGAGTGATATGAGTGTTAAGTACAAGAGATCACTTAACCTTACTCATCACAAACACGAGCCACAAAGCTCACTTGCTTAGTTGTGCATAGATATGCTTATTTAAGCTACAAATGATAGAAAGTTTAGAAAACTTTGTTTCAATGGCCATCCAAGGCACACAAGTACCAATGTACACAAAATACACATTGTTTTTGTATTTTTCTAGCTTTTCAATTTATTTTTATTTTTAAATTTGAAAAACAAAATAAAGCAAAACTAAAAAATAAACAACAAAAACATGTTAACCAAAGCAAAGCAACAAAAACTAGACTGACTTAAAACTTAAAAACAAAACACACAAGTTATGCAAAAACAAAAATACGACGAAAGAAAGAAGAAGGTGATAAAATCACTTGGAACCCTTTTCCTTCCAAACTTTGGAAGAACCTTTCCTCTGATTAAATTCTTGAACTAGCGGTGAGGGGGACGAATTGAAACCATTCAGGTTCGAAAGGAACATGAGGGATTTGAGAAGATCTCCAAGAGGAGAAAGAGAGGATTGAAGCTGATTCTGGCTTCTAGATGCTATCATGCCATTGCTCTGTTGAGTGGCTAACCACTTATAGCAATTTGGTCGAGTGTGACCGGCAATACCACAATGATGACAGAGATGCTGCTTCTTCTGTTTAGGCTTTTGAGATTTAGCATTCTTAGTTCTAGGGTTTTAACATCTTTCTTATCCTTTTTAGGGGGTGCTCCTAAAATAGATTTACCCTTGTCTAAGTTCTCACTAGTTAATTCATATTTAACAACGTTGTTCTCAATTTCACCATTATTAGCAGTAGGAACAAAAACAGTAGTACTAGTAGAAGCAACGTTAGATGAAGAAAAACCATACCCCAAACCTGTTCGATCTGAAGTAGATTTCTGAACGCTGAGCATCTCGTCAAGCTTTGCACTTGAAGTCCTCTCCAATTAAGCTCTAACTTGAAACAACTCTGCTTCAAGCTTCTTGGTCTTTTCAGCCAAGAAATTGTTCTCAAACCTCAGTTCTCCAATAGTCTGATTTGCTTCATCAAAATTTATGGAAAGCTTTTCACGATCAAGTTCCACATCAATGATCTTCTTGGTGGCCAACCTATAGAGTTTCTCATGTTTCTCAAAAAGCTTGTATAGTTTCTCATAGGCTGTATGGATGTCATCTTGTTCATCCATCTTCTCAAACTTAGACTCCACTAATTCTTCTTCATCATCCACATCTTCAACAATCCCCTCAGTAGGATTAATAATGGTAGTGAAGGAATTTAAGATTCCGTCGTCCTAATTGTCGGAATCATCCTCAAGCTCAGTATCACTCAACGTAGCAGCAAGTGCCTTGCTCTTCCCAATGCTCTTGAGATATGTGGGACATTCTTGCTTCATGTGACTGAAGCCTTGGCACCCAAAGCACTTAGGTCCTGCGGGAACAGTGTATTGACCGCCATCCCTAGCATCCTTCTTCCCATTATCTTGGCTCTTGAACTGAGAAGAACTAGATTGCCTACTGTCCTTGTCGAAGTCCTTCGCATTGGCATTCTTCATGAACTTCTTGAATTACCTTGTAACGTAGGAATTCATTTTAGAATCCTCATCATTTGAAGACTCATCAATGTCGCTGCTCTTGGCCTTCAATGCCATGCTCTTATCCTTACCCAACTTGCCAATTCTTGTTAACCCTAGCTCGTAGGTCTATAGATTTCCAACCAGCTCTGTCAGAGGAATCTTATCAATATTCTTTGATTCCTCTATCGCCGTGATCTTGGCATGGAATCTCTTGGGTAGAGATTTGAGCATCTTTCTTACAATCTTGGGTTCAGGAATGGTTTCCCCAAGATTGAAGGCTGAGTTTTCTATGTCCTTAAGCTTGGCATAGAACTCATCAAATGACTCATCCTCCTCCATCTTTATTTCTTCAAAGCTTTTAGTGAGCCTCTAAAGCTTTGAATCCTTGACAGCCTTTGTTCCCTTATAGGTTATTTGGAGGATGGTCCATGCTTCCTTAGCAGTTTCAATGGAGGATATCTTCTTGAACTCCTCATTTATGACTGCACTAAATAAAGCATTCAATGCTCTACTGTTGAAGTTTGCCACCTTGATATTTGCATCATCCCAATCGGTCGGCATTTCCTTCGGCTTGGCCCAGCCAATCTCTACAGCTTGCCACACCTTCTCATCTAATGACTGCAAGAAAGCTCTCATGCATACTTTTCAATATGCATAGTTAGTGCCTTCAAATAAAGGAGGTATAATTAAAGACTGTCATCTATCCATGATAGACAGGGGTCCAATGGATCAACACAACAAAGATTGACCTAATCAGAGTGTGCTTGCTTTGATACCACTTGATAGGCTAAAAACGTATTAACCCCTTGTAATAAGTTAATCAATTAATTTAGCCAAGTGAATTAATTAAGTTAATTAACATGCAAAGCGCGTGGAATCATAAACAAATCACCAAATAACTAAAGTATGTAGCGGAAAATAAATTGACACGGTGATTTGTTTACGAATGGGGAAAACCTACATGGCAAAAACCCCATCAGGTGATTTTAAGGTTACCATTCCCGAAATTCCACTATTATCACAACAAGTGGTTACAAGTAAAGTAATCCCAGTTCCTTATACAAACCTACAGTTGAACTCTTACCCCAATACATAATTGAACTTGTTCCGTAGTGACAATTTCTCCTTTTGATGCACAGCTCCCAAGTACGTGACTTACTAATTGCGCGGATCTCAGTAGGCGACTTCAATCACCAACTAGAGAAGTTTGTTAGCTGAAAAGTTCTTCAGTTCATCACACGATGAAGATCAAGAAGATGCTTGGTCATAAAACCCTACGGTGCACATACACAACAACTTCTTCACAAGAGATGAACTAGGGCAAAACTTTGTCTCTGGTCATAATTTGCTTGAACAGACTTTTCTCAATACTTGTGCAACTTGTGAACACTTTTACGGCCCTTAAAAAAATCCTTTTATATTTCTAGGGTTAGGAGAAAAGAAAGCCCAAAGACACAATCACGGATCCCAAGAAAACAGAAACAGAAAATCTGTTTTTCTTAAACCTCGACAGATAGCTTTTGTCGAGAAGTTGTCGAGCAGCTGTCGAGCCACGGGGTTGGAACAGCTTCTTGAGCTCGATAGATGCTAGCTGTCGAGCTAGCTGTCAAGCTTTAATGATAGGCACTTTCTTGTCTTGAATCTTGGACAGACTTGCATGGTTTTAACACTTGATCTTGAAACAAGGTTTCTTGAAGTATCAAAATCCTAAATCTACCCAATTACAAGTAAAGTGCGTTTTGTCAAAGGATTAGCCAATTACATAAATATTGACATATGTTCCTAACATGAATCACATATGTTCTAACAAAGGATTTGATGATGAGGAAGATGAAGGAACAGTGGGATTGTAAGAGACTTACAATTCCCTCCTTGAGAAGACTGGTGAATATGCAAAAGTGGCTAACGCAGCCATTAAAAAGATGAAAAGGGCAGAGGAAGATTATAGAAGTCTTCTAGTGTGATACAGGGAGACCAAATGTGAAATGGACACGCTGAATGAAAAGTTGATCGAAGCCTACTCATAGATAAAATTTCTTAAGCTTGAGGTGGTTCAAGCTAATGCTAAAGTAGAGCGAGTCTCCTCCAAGAAGCTTGATGATGTACTTGCTTATCAAAAACTATTCTCCGACAGAAGCGGATTGGGATATGTCGGAGAGAGCAGTTTAGGTGCTAATATATCCAAGGAAATGAAGTTTGTGAAAGCTAAAGAACTGATGGTAGCTACCACGAATGCTGAGAAAGTGAAGTCGATAAAGAAGAGAAATGTGACTGACCAACGGTTTATGACTAAGCCTCCTAAGCAATCAGTGGTCAAACCTAAGGTTAAAGGGAAATCACTCCTAAAGTCACAAAGAGGTCTGAGAACCCATCACTTCTGCCATCACTGTGGAATTCAAGGTCACACCAGACCAGATTGTCATAAGCTTCAAGCATTGAAGAATTCAAGTGCTCAAAGGTTGAGAGGACCAAGACATTGGACTGCTAAGCAATCAAAAGGTCAAGAAGGTGATCTCGGAATGAGGGATGTAAGGAAGATGATTGACGCTTTCACCACCTATTTGACAAGCTTCACTAGAAGGTTTGAAAGTCAAAACAATGGTACCCAATCCTCTAGGGATATCACCCTAAACGCTAGTGTCGTGCTGGTGAAGAGGGGTACTCATGCATAAACATTATAACATGTCCATGCATTAATACTTTCTATGCTTTGTGACTTTGATAGTTTGTGTGACTTGTGTTATTTCTCCAGCATGTGTTGAATTGTTTGTTTGCTTGCTTTTTGTTTTGAATGTTTTTACATTGTTGTTTTTTATCAATCTTTTCTTGCTTTTATGTCAAAAAATCCAAAAACATATAAAAGTAGAAAATCCAAAAAGTTTGATCGGCATTGTTGTGCTTTGTCACAAGCATATTTTGCCTTGTACCTTTGTACTAATGGCTTTGTGCATTTAAGAGCATAGCTTGTTCTTTATGCACTCATATCATTGTGGGAGGAATCTTGACATCTATGTGATTGTTGTAAATAGATCTTTGAACTTGTCATGAATGATTAGTCAATGGTTTTGTTGATCTTGAAACTTGCATAGACTTGTGCCTATATATCTTCCCACTCTTTTATTTTTTTTTTTTGTTTGTTTAAAAAGCTCAACAAATGTAAATCTCAAAATGAAAAGAGATAATTAGCTGCAAAAGCCTTCGTACATACTAGTATTTGACTAGGAAAAAGGGAATGCGACTTTTTTGATAATTGTATGATGCCCAAAAAGCCAAAGGCTTGCTCATCAATTTGAAATATCAAAAATTTCAGGCATCAATCTCTAAATGAGATGTATTGATTCAAAAAGATCAAATATTATGATGTACATGGAGCCAAATGAAAAGCTTCAAAATTAAGTAATCAAGTTTATGTGGGAGGTCATATATGCATATTTCTATAATTGAGATAAGTTACTTTTCCTAGTGCTAATTGTGTATGTCTTGGTTGAATTGATCATTGAAACTTCACATTAGACTAAGGACTATTTCATCTTGGTACCCACACACATCACATGTGTATATGTTCAATGAATGCCTTATTCATTTGTGTGATTGTACTTGATTAAATATGTTGCACATGCTCAATTATATGTTGATCAAACACAAAAAGATTTTTGAGTGTTTTACTTGTTTTTGGAAAGTATTTTTGTTTTGAAAAATCTCAAAATTTTCAAAAACTATGCAACCCTGTTTTGGCGACTTGATTCGCGGGTCAAGCTAGTCGCGAGCTTACTCAGAAGCTCCTGGCGACTCTCTGGTGAGTTATGGCACCAGTCGTGAAAAAGACTTAGAAAAATTTTCAAAAATTTGGGTTTTTAGTTTTCTCGCGACTCATTTTGGCGACTTGTTCGCAAGTGGAAGCTTCAGTCGCGAAGGTTACTCAGAAGGTTTCGTGGCTCCCCTCGCGACTTACTTGCAGGTAGAACTTTTAGTCGCGAAAAACACTTGGGCAAATTCTCCAAATTTTGTCACATGGGTTTTTGGCGGCTTGATTTGGCGACTTGTTCACGACTCAGTTCAGTCGCGAAAAACGCGTGTTTTGTGCTTTAAGGACAGTTTTTAAAACTTTTTAGTTTTTCCCTTGAACATTTTTTACTATTCATTGTCTTGTCCGTTCTTCTCTCTCACAAACTCACTGTGTTTCTCTATCAAAAACCTCCATTTTTCTTCATCATCTCCAAACTTCGAACTTCAAGAAAAGGTATGGGTTTTCATGTATTTTCAAAGTATTTCATGTCTATAGCCTTAGATTTCTTGATTTTTGAGTTTTGTTGAGTTTTGAAAATATGATGTTCGAAGATGGTTTTGGTATTTTTTTTAAGTTTGTTAATTGGTTATCGGTGACATTGATAATATATTGCTTGATATACTTGTTTTCATGTATGTTTCTCATGTTTGAGTAGTATATCATGATTGTACTGTGTTGTTCATTTCATGCTCATAGTAAATTGTCTCAAAGACAGTTACTTGTGTTTCTGTGGATTTCATTGATTACATTGTGCTTAGTTGTGCTTGCACACTTATCACTTTTGCACACCACACACACCAGAGTTGCTCATCCTTAAATATTTGCTTAACTGCTGCATACTTGGTTCATTTATCATGTTTGAGTGATATGTCTTTCCAAATAACAATGTGTGTTTATTTCATGGACTAACTTGGATCTAATCAAGTTTATGTTTGTGTCTTGCGGTTTTGCACTTGGTTCTCTGCTGTGTGTATGTTATTTTGCAAATGTCTCGTCGTTCCTCTCAAGGAAAAGAGTCTGTAACTGATGTTCCATCATCCCCTGTTTCAAAACGGACTCAACATTTGTCTCAAGCTTCTATCAGTGAGATATTCAGGACTCCCCTCAAATCATAGACTTTCTCAAGCATTTTTGAAGGTGCTCCTACTTTGGTAGAAAGGGTTGTAAAATTTGATACCTTGAGAACAACATTTATCCCTAGGATCTTTGAAGCAAAAGATTGGGCTAATTTGTTCAGGAACTTCGAGGACCAGATTGATGAATTGGTTAAGGAGTTCTATTCAAATGCTATATACATCGGAGTAGAGTTGAAGTGTTGAGTACGAGGAAAGGAGTTCAGCATCAATCTAAACTACATTGCGAAGGTTCTTCGAATCAATAGACCGGCAAATGTAGACCTCACTCCATATGATGATAGACTTCCTAAGGTGCAAGATATTCTTCAAATTCTTGGGCCAGATCATGAGATTTCATCCAAAGGCACGTCCATTCGAACAGCAAAGTTTGCACCTAATCTGACGACTCTCAAATTGATCATGTTCTCCAACTTTTACCCACTTTCGAACACTGCATTCATCAACCTTGGACGAGCACAATTCCTATGTGATCTCATCACTGGAAATCTGATTGACATTTATGCCCACATTTTTCAGATCTTTGGAAAAACAGCAGCTCAATCAGCAGCACGAACATGTCTTCCTTTTTGTAGTCTTCTCATGAAGATCATGGTTTTTGAAGATGTTCGTCCCCTAACAGATGGAAAAATTCTGCCACGTCTTTGACCATTATCCATGATATCTCTTCAAGCAAGTAAGAGTCACTCTTCCAAAGCACCTAAGAGTGAATCTTTCCTTCATGCTACCTCTTCTGGTCATGGCTTAGCCACTCTAGAGACTGCATCTCCTCACACTCCTGAGTTGCAAACGATTAGCACTCAGCCTGCACCTCCTAGCTCTCAAGCTGACAGAATGAGCATTTTGATTGAGGGTTTGTATCAGCGTATTTTTGGATTTGAAAGGATTCTCTACTCCACCAACAACCAAGTTCAAATGTGTCTCACTGCCATTGAGACACAGTTAGATGCTATTCAACTAAAGTTGGAGGAAAGCCTTTAGCTATTCGTACAAAAAAGGGGGAGAGATAGCATACAATAAGGGAGAGAGCAACAAAAGAATGGGAAGTGTGCATAAAGAAAGGGGGAGTTGTATGAGCTCAAGAGAAGGAATACTAATCCATACACCCATTCACAAATACTTTTGGCTTGTCTTGTTTTTAGCTTATTTGTTTATAGTTTTTATAACTCTTGGTATATTTAGTTTGTGACTGTTTAAAGCGTTTGGTACTTTGGTTTATATATTTCTGTTTCTATTCAGTACTTTGTGTTTTGTACCCATGCTTTGTAGCTTAGTACTTTTAGTTAATGTTATGCATTTCTTTAAGTACATCACTCTTGTGCCCTTATTGGATTTTATATCCTTGATACAATTACCTTGAGTTTTTGTATTGGTTGAGTGTTGGACATGCAAATGATACTTTGCATTAAGCTTATTTGCTTGCATGTTCGGATGTTCATTCCTTGTGTGAATGATCATTGTGGTCACTATTTATAGTGATTATTCGTTTTTGGTCAAGCTACGATTTTTTTGTTTTGTTTCTTGTTTCATTCCTTTTTGCTTGATCGCATTGTGCTTGCTCCATATGCATTTCAAGTTTTCTGTTTACAATGATTATATTGTGTTGTTGTTTTTCAGGAAATACTTGTCCGTATGGTTCATGAGCTTCACAGATTCTAGAGTTAGGTGTGACTGAGTTTTGTTCAACTGATCCTAACTCACATGTTAAGTCTAGAGTTTGTTTTAGGGTTTTGTCATGGAATAGCCAAAGGGGGAGATTGTAAGGTTGAATTTATTCTATCAATTTATTGGCTTTATTCCCTGCCAATTTGCTTGTAATTCAGCATTTAGAAACCCCGTATTTAGGTGGGAATCATGTAAGGGTAGTGTGTGAGAGAGTGTGAAGAAAAGTTCAAGAGTGTGAACTCAAGTAGGGTCTTACGACTGGATCTCGCGACTGGCTTGTGGCTGGCAAGTCACCAAAGGAGGCACACGTGTGAAGCATGTAGAGGAGCTAAAGAGTCACGCCAGCTGGAGCACTACAAGACAAAACTTCAAGTCTGGCCAGACAGTTAGCTAACGACTCAGACTCGCAACTCAGTCAAGTCGCGAGGTCAAGTCACCAGACCACTCTGTTTAGGAAAAACTAACCTTTCGCATTCCAAACACACACCAATATAAATACCCCTTATACCCACGTATTGTAGAGAGCTTCCAAAGAGAATTTTGGGAGAAACACTCTAGAGAAAAACAAGATTGACTCATCCACAATCTTCATCCTTTGATTCTCCAAATTACTCGACTCTCACCCTTTCCATTGTTACATCCTTGTGAGGTACATTTAGCCAAATCCTTTTCTCACCATACCCATATCTATAAGAAGGTTTTTTGGTGCTTGGGAAGCAGTTAGGAAGGGACCAATTGATATTGGTTGATGCTATGGGCTATAGCGAAATTCGGTAAGTTAAAGAAGGTAAAGGTTCGGCGTAACTTCGTTGGAGCAAGAAGCTTAGAAGGCTTACGTATACTAGGTAGATTAGGCTTGGAGGGTCTTCTACTGTCCATGTATCCCAACTTCATTCTCTAGTAGATTATTGACCGCTTGGAGGGCGGTAGAGAGGTTTTATGCCGAGGACTTCGGTTTCCTCTTCGTTAACACATCAATGTATTGTCTTTGTGTTTGCATCTCTCTTTCCTTAATCTTTGCCATTTAATTTTCGCTATGGTTGTGATTTTATTTGGATTAGATTTTTCTATCTATTCTGTTTTAGCTTATTTTCATATTCCGCACATATCTTGTTTGATAATAAGCTTGAATTGGTAATTTGTAATTTGGGGGTCTAAACGTTCAAGGTGTTTTACACACTATTTGAACATTCAGCAGCACCTGAAGAAGCAATAGCAAGAGCAATTTTTCCTTTTGGTCTTACAGCAGCCAAAATTGTTCAATAAATATGTGTTTTTCCCGTTCCACCATGACCATAGACGCAAAACATTCCCCCACTTTCAGAAGAATCAGCTTCTGTTATAGAATTATAGATTGTTCTTTGTTTATTGTTGAGGCCACATATCAAGATCTCATGTTCTCTTTGTAGACTTCCTATGTCATATGACATTTCTTCTTCAATAAAACAAATAAAAATAATAAACTTTAGAAATCGTAATTTATTTTTTGAATGTGTGTTTGAAAGTGGTGTAGTTATATAAAGAAAAGTTTAGGTAGGAAAAATAAGATAAAGTGTGATGGGAAAGAAAGCTAAATCTTAGGAGTTTTTTTTTTTTTTTTTTAATTTTTTTAATTTATAAATAAATTGAGGGTGTTTTACTTTTATTTGGATGAAAAATGAATAAAATGGGCTAAATTTTTGTGAATAAAAAGATGAATGCAAAGGAAAAAAATTCTAAATTTTAGGAGTTCTCTTTTTGAATTCAATATAAAATTTGTTATTTAACATTTATGACCCTATTTTTAAGAGAAGTATCATCAAGGTTAACTTAAATGGATAGTGATCATTGAAAATTTTTTAAAGTTTTCAAGCCAACAATTTCTTAAGAATATTATTTTTGAGGCACGGGTGGTGCACTTATTGTTTTGGTCCGTTATCTAGTTAGATTATTATAATTTATAGGGTATTAATTAAGGTAACCCTTTTTGGTAATTAAGGTCAAAATCAAAGTAAAAAGTACTTGGTACAAGTTGAATACTAAACTCCATAGGATTATCAAAGTTAACAAAACCCTAAATGCCTATTTGCTTCTATGTTTGATGATGGAAGGGATGGTTTTTCCCTTGCTTCCTCTATGGGCTTTACCTATTTAATAGCTGAACTGGATGCTTTGATGATGGTTTCTTTTATTGATAGTGATGTTAAAGATTACCATGGTTTTATCTCACTAGTGGATGATTACAAAGACCCCAATACACGATGTGTGTCATGGCCACAAAAACGTAATGGAAAAAAAAAAAAAAATTCCATGACAATCAGTGCTTGTGATAGATGTTGGGTTAACATGAATTGACCCCTTGCAAATTAATTAATTACCCAAGTTAATTAATTAGATCAAATTACATACAATACCATGGTAGCACAAACAAATCACCAATTATTCTAAATGCAACGGAAAATAAATTTGACATAGGTGATTTGTTTATAAATGAGGAAAACCACCGAGGCAAAACTCCACCGGGTGAATTTCAGGTCACCACTCCCAAGAATTCACTATTATCAATCACAAGCGATTACAATTATAAAGAATCTTACCAAACCCTTTGGCCTATCCCGAAATATCAACCTACAATTGAACTTTTACCCTAATACCCAATCGGACTTGTATTGTAGTGGCAATCTTCCAGTTCAATGCACGAATCTCAGTACGTGACTAATCAATGATGCACAGATCCAAGTATGTGACTAACACCAGCAACTTGAAGAAGATGTTGGCTGCAAAGTTTTTCAGTTCATCAATGATGAAGACCAGGAAGCTCCTTGGTTACAAAACTCTTGGCGTAAAGACGCAGTAGCTTCTTCAGAGAGAATAATGAACTAGGGCACTTCTTGCATGTGTTCTCCGTGTATGATGGCCTTTAAAATAAGCCTTATATATTTTTAGGGTTTTGAGAGAAGAAACCCTACGCATACATGTTAGCTAGGGCCAAAAATCAGATCTGAAAATTTTGATTTTGTAGATTTCGACAGATTCAGCTTCTATCGAGCTTTGTCTTTAAATCTCGATAGATACTATTTTTGTCTGACAGTTCAAATAGGGTGTGAAACACCTATGAACGTTTAGACCCCTAATTTACAAATTACCAACACGAGCTATAATCAAACTATATATGTGCGGAATATGAATATAAGCTAAACCCAAATTGGTAAAACCTTCTAAACCATAATTGATAACCAACACAACAGTAATTAAAAGGTAAAGAGAAAGGGAAGAAAGATGCAAACACAAAGATAACACGACGATGTGTTATCGAAGAGGAAACCGAAGCACTTGACGAAAAACCTCTCCACCACCCTCCAAGTGGGCAATAATCCACTAGAGAATAAAGTTGGGATATATGAATAGCAGAAGGCCCTCCAAGCCTAATCTACGCAGTGCACCTAAGCCTTCCAAGCATCTTGCCCCAACAGGTTTATGCCGAACCTTGTCTTCTCTAGCTTACCGGATCCCGCAATCTCCCATTGCATCAATCAAAATGAATTGTTCCCTTTTGAACTGCTTCCCAAGCACCAAAATACCTCCTCACTTATATGGGTATGATGAGATAAGGATTTGGCTAAATGTACCTCTCAAGGATATGTCAATGGAGAGGGTGAAAGTAGATGAATTTGGAGAATTAAGGATGAAGATTGTGGATGAGTCAATCTTGTTTTTCTCTTGGGTTTTTCTCTCAAAATTCTCTTTGGAAGCTCTCTACATTTCGTTGGTATAAAGGGTGTTTATAGTAGGGTGTATGGGGAATGCGAAAAGTCATTTTACAACAAATAGGGCATTTTGGCAACTCGACCTCGCGACTGGAATGAGTCACGAGTTTGAGTTGCGAGCTAACTGCCTGGCCAGATTGGAAGTTTTGTCTTGTAGTGCAACAGCTGGGGTGACCCTTCAGCTCCCCCTGTGTGCTTCTCACGTGTGCCAATCTGGCGATTCGCCAGTCGCGAGATCTAGTCTTGAGGCTCTTCTTGAGTGCACACTCTTGAGCTTTTCTGCACACTTTTGAGCTTTTCTTCACACTCTCACACACACTACCCTTACATGATATCCACCTAAATACAGGGTTTCTAAATACTGAATTATAAGCAAATTTGACACAGAATAAAGCCAACAAAATGATTGAATAAATTCAACCTTACACTGTCGAGGTATCTGTTGAGCTTTAATGAACAGCTCTTCTTCACTTGTTTCTTGGTCAGATTTGCATTGCTTCAATACTTAACTTGAACACTTGTTTCTTGAAGTACTAAACCCATCCTAGATCTATCCAATTACAAGTAAAGTGCTTTTTGTCAAAGGATTAGCCAATTTACAAAAAATACATCCCTAACAATAGAGAAACAATGGGTTGCAATTACCTTGCAACCACTCTAGGAGAGAAAGGCCAAACGAGGAAATACAAGGAAAGGCTCTAGACTCACAATAATCTCTCAACAAATGTATAATTGATTCCACCCCCAAGCCACACCGTGTGCACAAAGGAGGCACATTCAAGCCTCTAGGAGCCATGTCTTTCCTACCAGTAATGCTAGCTACTATGTAAACAAAGCCAAATAGAGAGCTTCAATTTTCCATAAATGTTTTCATCCTACAAAGGAGAATTAGGAGTGCTATTCTAGTCAACTACCCTGAGGTTTGGGCTAATGCTAAACATATCCAAGAAAATTAAAAAATAACCAAATTGGTCCTTAAACACAAATGGTGTGTAACACTCTTTGTGTCCTCTACTTAAAACAAATTTATATTGCATTTTTTCACTAACAAGACTACAACTTTACATCATTTCTTGCTTTTCTCAATGCCAATTAGTGCTCTATAAGCCAAAAGAAACTATACTATAAATTTTGCCCTCTACCTAAAATAATTTTTTACCACATAAGTGCCACCTTTTAGTGAAGAGGGCCATACATAGTGGCTTCTCTGAAGAAAGCATATTTGGTCAGTGCTCTAAATCAGCAAATATTTGGATTTCCAAAAGAAACTAGAACATATTAGAATTATCAACAAAAACTAAATAAACTCTTTTTCAAGTAATTAATACTACTTCAATTGTTAGGTTCTAAGAAATTAGGAACTAATGTATTAGAACTTCATTTTGTAATGTTGGCAAACCATGATCAAAACATTTTAGTCTTGTTTAGACTTGCTCAAAGTGTAATTTTATGTAAAGTTGGAATCAAGTGTTCTGCAAGATTTACTGTGTAAATCTGCTTGGCTCGATCGATCGAGAATTAGACTCGACCGATCGAAATTCATGCAGATTGATTTTTTTGCAGAATTTTCCAACTCAGCCCAAGCCCGGTTTGACATGTAGGGTATTATGTTTTGCCCTAGGTATAAAAGGGAAAACCCTAGCCACGTTTTAGTAGAGTTCTTTATGCTGTGTGTGTGAATCTTTTGTGAGATCTAGAGGTGTTGGCCCTCACATACACTTAGGGTTTCCAAACTCAAGATTGATGTCAAGAGCTTGGTGATCATTCAGTTGTAGATTCAAGAACTTAAAGATATACAAGCTGGAGTGCTTGTGCTTGCTGTGAATTCAAGAAAGAAGTAGTCCGTGGACTCGGAGCTGTCACGTGGTCGTGATAGTGAGTTTTCTACTCGAGGTAGCAATAGGATGTTAGTGGTCTAAGTCGCTATTGTACAAACTTCAATTCCTTCATAGTGAATTCTGATTTACCTTGAGGATAGCTAGGTTAAATCCTCCCCAGGTTTTTTACCGGTTTGGTTTTTCTGGGTTATCGTATCGTTGTGTTCTTTATTTTTCCGCTGCTTTACATGATATGATCTATATGTGTTAAACTAGAATTGTATAATTTACCTAAGTTAATCACTTGACTATATAACTAGGTTAATCTGATTGTGTGTTAAGGGGTCTAAAAATTGTACATCAATTATTGGAAATTTTAGCAAATTTGTAATATCAAGAACTAATTTGTACCTATATATAAAAAAAAGGAACTAATTTGTACCTCTCCTTCAAGACTTTCACAGAAGCCATCTTTCTCTTTGCTTGGTTTGAAATTTTTTTATGAGAAACTGTTGCGTCTCTTTGCTAAGACTGAAATTGGGTTAACATTTCTTTTTTTTTTATAGAGCACTTATTGGCACTGGGGAAAGCAAGAAATTAGGAATAAATAATGCGTAATAAAAATAGTTAGAATAATATGGACTATTTCAAAAAAGAATAATATCAATCAAAAACACTAGAATTATAAAATTATATATTTGTAAAAATAGAATGATGGAAATTACTTTTTGAAATTGTTTAATTTTTAGGGAGAAAAAATTATCTGCAATAAAATTTATAGAATAAATTGTACTTATTCAATATAAGTTTGATACGAGTTTTGATTATCATGATAATCTCTTTTAAGAGAATGAATAATTTGAATAATTTATTTAAATAAAAATTACACACACACACACACACACACACATATACATATATATATATATATATACATATATTCTAAAATGTATAATTCACCTTGTACACTTAATTTAAAAGTAATGACGTTAAAACAAATGAATAACTGCCCTAAAGATTACATTTGTATATTTATAACCTTTATGTTTAAACGGACATTCACTTAAATTTAGCTGTATTGAAGTGGATTGAAATGCTATGTTAATGCGGCTTAACAAAAGCGTAGCAATAATAAATACTATGTTTAAGATTTTAGATATTACAATTTTTGGGATTTATATTTTTTTGATAAATTTGGATTTAGAATATGTGCTTTCAACCTAAACATATCTTTTCCCATTATGTAAGTGCACAAAAATGAATTGAAGTGAATTAAAATGGACCGAAGTTGTCTGAATGGTCCAAATTGGAACAAAGTGGACTGAATGAATATAATAGGACCGAATATGAACAAGGTGGACCAAATGAACCGAATAGGACCTAATTGGACCTAATTGGACTGTATAGGAATAAAGTGGACCAAATGGACGGAATAGGACCTAATTGGACTGCATAGGACTAAAGTGGACCAAATAAGAACAAATGAATAGATTAGGACTAAAGTAGATAGAATGGACCGAATAGGACCAATGTGGACTGAATATAACCCAAGTGGACATAATGGACTGAATAGAACCAATGTGGACTAAATAGAACCAAAGTGGACAAAATGGACCGAATGGCCTGAATAAGACTGAGATGGACCAAAGTGGACAAATGGACCAAATAAGACCAATGTGAACTGAATAGGACCAAAGTGGACCGAATAGGACCAAGGTAGACCAAGTAGGACTGAAGTGGACCGGATGGTTCGAAGTGGACAAAATAGGACCAATATGGACCAAATAGAGCCAATGCAGGCTGAGTGGACAAAATCGGACCAAAGCGGATTGAAGAAGACCGGATAGAATTTTAGTGGATTGAATGGACTAAATAGGACCAAGTTGGACTAAACAAAACCAATGTGGATTGAATAAAACTTTTGAATATCTATCTTTTTATTGCATTTTTAGGGCTCAAATTTCTAATTTCTAATATCTATTTTCTTTGAATTTTTTAACTCAAAACTAAATAGTTTAGCCCAAATATAACAAAATTTCATACTTTTCAACCAAAAAATTAAGAAAAAAAAAAAAAGAATTTTTAAGTTAAATTTGAAAATGCAACCTATAAAAAGAATCAACTTAAAGCCTAATTAGTCTAGAATGGACTAAAGCTGCCCGAAATTTACCGAGTAGCCCGAGAAAATTGGACCAAAGTAGACTTAATTAGATTGATTAGAAATTGTTTAATTCATAGGAAAAATAAATTATCTTCAATAAATTTTAGTGAACAAATTATACATTATATTACAATATAAAATAATTATTTATTCCCACTCATCGCATGGGTCTGTGACTAGTAGCCTTTAATATGCAAAAGGAAAGGAATTGATGGCAGCTACACAAATGTTCTCCATTGTGGTTAAGATAGAGAAGAAAACCCAGATTGATCATATAGATGTTCAAAAAATTGTTAAAAAAAAAAAAAAAAACCATTTATACTGAACATACCACAATAGAAAATGAAATAAGCAAAAGCCCACACTAGAATCAGACTAACTTTGACTCTGAGACCGTGGGAGAGGGTGAGGTTGGTGATACAAAAAATATGTTTTTTTTGGTAGAAGGGAACTTTCATTATAAACTAACGAATAGAAACAGAGGAAGATACATAAAATATGTTACTTTCAACTAATTTTGGTATCTAGATAAAATTTTTTGCAATGGTAAAGGACACAGTCAAAACAATTATTGTCTTTATAAGACAAATTTCAGGTCATTACAAAGAGTATAAAATCAATTTCAAATCGTCAAACTAAATACAGGGCTTAGAGTATAAAGAGTATAAAATAATTGGATTAACACCTGAGATATTACTCCCACAAGGCTTTAGAGTAATTCTTGAGGAGTTAATCCACAATTCTTAACACTTGAGATATTAACACGCTGATGTATGGGCAGGTTCCTATTGTACCCCTTCTGCTTTGTTTCAGTACATTTATCCTTTTAATCACCCAGAAAAAAACAAAATAGAAATTTTATTCTATGCATATATATAATTTGCTCTCTTGTCTCATTTGATAATGTAAATTATTCGCTGAGGAATTATTTTTCTCCAGTCTTTCACTTCGATGGCTGCCTATTGGCAGTCAAAAAGTAGCTGAGGAAATCAATTTCTTCATTTTTATAAATTTCCAATAAACTATCTCAATACCAAAAATTTTGTATATGATTTCTGTAGCATTTCAGGCTAGTTGTCTCATTCAAAACTAAGACTTCACCTATTGGCTGCTATGTAGAATCTTAATATATAACAAGAAGAATCATAGAAGATGTAAGGATTTTGTTTTTTTTTTTTTTCCCTTCCTGTTTCCCTTTTTAATTTGCCCAAGTTGCATATAGTTGACCCTCTCCCCTATTAAGTAGCTACAAACAATGAAGGGAACATTCGCAAAGTAACTTGCATCTACAATTTGGCGAAGATTTCACATCAATTTTAAGGAAAAGATGAGTGCTAATTCTTCAGCAACTCCCATTACCAAAAGGTACGTGTTACTATAACAAATCAACCTTTTATAAACTCTGTGTTATCTAATTCACAGTCTTTCTTTTATTTATATTAAATTAAAAACGAGGTAAGAGTTTAGACTAATAAATTTTAGTTCCCTTAGTTCTTTCTCCTTGTAGATTAGAAGGTAAGGTAGCGTTAACAACCGGTGGTGCAAGTGGCATTGGTGAGACCACTACATGGCTTTTTGTTCGACATGGGGTTAAGGGAACAAAGTTTCTATCCAAACTAGAACGGAGTGAAACCCTTCAAACTTATCATATATCTCTTTTTCAGGTGTGAATTTTGAAAATTTAATCATTGAATTTCATGTTCCTTATGTTCTTGACATGCATATCAAATTTTGTTCAAATCTGATTTTATTTACTATTTGATCAATGAACTAATTTTTATACACAATTTTAGATTACAAAACTTGAAATTTTAACATTTGTTTGATGACATAGCAATTGTTCTTTGATCTTCTTGAAATTTTGCAGGCATGAAGGATATAATAAGAACATGCAATCCAACAGTTAGATTTTCAAATTTCACATTCAATATAAAAATATATGATCAGTTTGAAGGGTTTCTCCCCAAACTAGTTTGGAGAGAAACTTTATTCAGGCTAAGGTCCTTATAGCAGATGTCCAGAACGAGCTTGGCCACTCAGTCTGCAAAGACGTTGGCTTTGAATCCATCTCTTACATCCATTGTGATGTAACAAATGAATTTGATGTTGAAAAGGCCATGGACACGACTGTATCCAAGTATGGAAAGCTGGATATCATGTTCAACATGCTAGCATTTTAGGCAACATGGTATCACAAATTTTAGAATCAGAAAACAAAGATTTCAAACAGGTTTTAGATGTCAACTTTTTTGGCGCTTTCTTAGGTGCCAAGCATGCTGCAAGGGTTATGATTCTAGCAAAGAAAGGAAGCATTCTCTTTACCTTAAGCGTGGCTTTAGTATTGGCCGGTGATACTCCACATTCATATGTGGCATCAAAGCATGTTGTGGTGGGAATGGCTAAGAACTTGAGCGTGGAGTTGAGACAATATGGAATAAGAGTTAATTGTGAGTCTCCTTTTGCAGCTACAACTCCTATGCTAAGAAAAGCTATAGGGATGATGGAGAAGAATAAGGTGGAGGATGTGGTTTCATCGTGTGCAAACTTGAAGGGAGCGGTATTGGAGCTTGAAGATATTGTTAAAGTAGCGCTATATTTGGGGAGTGATGAGTCTAAGTATGTGAGTGGGATGAACCTGGTTGTTGATGGGGGTTATAGCCTTACTAATCCAACATTCTTAAATGCAATAAAAAGCCTTTTTTATTGATACGTATCAATATATGTGTTGCAAATTGTAATTATCACCTCCATTTCTCTATTTTTTTGTTTGTTTGTTTTAGTGTTATCTTAGGAGTTATTAGGGTCATATTTTATATGTAATTGGCTAATCCTTTGTCAAAAATCACTTTACTTGTAAATTGGATAGATCTATGTTAGGTTTGATACATATCAAGTGGTTGTATTAAAGACAAGAAGATTGATCCAAGAAACAAGTGAAGAAAAGCTATTGTATTGAAGCTCGATAAATAGCATGACAGAAGGCATCTGTCGAGATTTACTGGGCAAGCTCAACATAAGCTTGATGTCGACGCTCGGCCTCGATCGAAGCAAAAAACTATCGACGTGGGCCTTTGTTTGACCACTTGCAGTGGCGATGCTCCTGTGTGCGCAGGGCCCGTTAGAGGCCCCTTTCGATTGATTGGTGTGTGTGGTCCGCGCGGTGCTTTGGGTGCTTTCTCTCTCGGTGGAGGAAGGTGTCTACCTTTGGAGGTGTGGTAGGAATGTTGGCCAAAATTTAAGAGATTTCTAAAGGTAAGTGAAGTCGCCACCAATCATTGGGTTTTTCTAATGTGTGATTGGTCACCTGTTTTTAGTTGATTTTATACCAATCCTAGGCTAAGAAAAATGGCATTTTTCCTACTCTAATGTGGATGGTAAAAAATCTTGATTCTTGAGTCTGGAAGTTTGGTTACTTGTGGGGAAGGTGTTAGGCACCCCATGAAGTCTATCCAAGGACAATCCTTTGATTTGATGAAATCTTAATTTTCAAAGATTGACAGTAAAAACATGATTTTGGCATTAACTTTCAGGGCTTTGCATGCATGGGGCTTTGAGGTTTGGCTTTTGAATGGGTGTAGTCCCAATTTATGTTTTCCTAAGGCATTCGAGCAAAGCACCAGATTTTCACGGCGAAAATCCAGTGACATGTCACCTTACTTTTACTGTGGAAATTAAACATCGCTTTGCCTTAGGTGACATGGACTGTGACAATCACACTGGGAGGGGGGAGCAAGTATATACATACATACATCTTGCACAATGCTAGCACATAAAGCAGGAAAGTAAATGCCTACATCCCTAGAGCATGGCCCAAAATATAGGTACAGAAAAGTAAACAGGGGTTGCCATACTCTTGAGACAAGGATGAATGGTTCATGACATGATATACCTAATACAACCCATCTAAGAGAGAAAGGAAGGAGGAAGGAAGGGGTTTTAAAAGAGTACATAACCAAATGGGAGATGCTAGACCCCTAAACTACTAAACATTGTCGCTTGGCTTATATCTACATGCTTGTATCTTTGCCCTTTTTGCTTATGTCTGGGAGACCGTGCCCTAGCTTCATGCGTTCTCACTCCATGTGTGCATATGCAAAGGCAAAGGCAAAGACAAGAAACTAGCAGACAAGAAATGGAAGGAAAAGATGCAAAGAGCATATGAAAGAGGAATAAAGCAGATAAACATGATAGACATAGCAAGCAAAGAAACAAGAAAGCAAGTAAACAAGCGAGAAGGCAAACAAAAGGTGGTGTCCGCGAGGGATAAATGTAGGTTTGGATTGAATGTTCATAACTTCATTGTGTTGAAGCATGGACGACACACTAGCAAGCAAGACTCATGCATGGACATTTAAACAAGCGTGTAAAGATGCATAGAAAGCCAACGGATTGTACAAACAAGCATGGTAAGCATAACATCGTGCGGAGCGAAAAAGAGAAGGGTACACATGGAGCAACCCGGCATCTGGAGATGTCTCCCAAATGGTTACATCTGAATAAGGCCTAATGGACGTCGGATGTAACCATACAAGGTCAAGCCCACGGAGGGCGTTAAACATTGCAAAGCCTAGAACAAGAAAGGCTAGCACAAACATAAAGCATAGAAGCAAGCAAGCATAGACACGCAAATAGGATGATCCAAACCCTTTGATGTGGGCCTTGGTGTGTGGACGATGACAAAGACCATAGGGTCTAGATCGAGTCCTAAAGATTAGGCCAAAATGCAAGAAAATGCGATAAAAGGAACAAAAGGGCTACAATAGCACATGGCATGACAAACAAGGTCTAGGCCTAAGCACATAAACAAGGCATGAAGCATGCAAGCAAATAGATGATGGCATAAAGCATGTAGAGAACATCGATCTAAACATGTAAACACACCGATCTACACATATAAGCATGGAAATATAAATGTAGGCATGTAAAAGTACATCTAAGCATATGGATGTAAGCATAAAAGCATGGAATAACACAAATCCAATCATACAAGCATGTGAAGGCATATACATAGGCATAAGAGTATAGAACATGCATACAAACATGTAGATTTAAGCAAGGAATGGCTGGAGACATAATATCAAGCATGTGAGCATGTAGACCCAAACATCAACACATAGGAAAGAGAAGATCTAAGCACCTAAAGCATGACATAAAGCATAAAACATGTAGATTAAGAAAAAAAAAAAAAACATGTAAACAAGCATGGAAGAACATGGATCTAAACTAAGAACATGCTAGGAACAAGATAAAGCAAGAAACATGCTAAGGAAAGCAAGAAAGAGCAAGATAAATGCTAGAAAAAAAGTAGAAAATTAAGGGTGTGGATAGTAGCTAAAAAGCTACATCCATACCCCTAAACCCCAAATCTAAGATGTAGGACCAAGGAAAAGAAGATTGGGTATAAGAACAATACCTTGTACTTTTGGTGAAGAGATGAATCGAGGCTTTGATGTGTTTTTTGTGTTTGGAAGAGGGGAGAAAGCTGTAGAAAACGTCCAGGCAGAGAGTAGGACCCCATGAGTCTTTTTTTTTTTTTTTTTTTTTTGGGTCTAGAGGGTGCTTGGGGCCTTTTATAGCCCCAGAATGATATATGCCTCGGATTGGGTTGATCTTGGAACACCTAGAAATATCTTGATTTCCTGTTTCTAAAAAGGTATGGATCTTAAAAATCCAACGGTTGGATCAAAAGTTATAGCTCTTGGAAGTTAATAGTGCATCGATCAGTGCGTTATCCCAGTTTTTGTGATATCTCGGCTGTTCTAACTCCGATTTTGACCCATGAATAGTTGTTGGATTGAGAGTTTGTTAATCTTCACAATGATGTTGGTTTCAACCCGTTCTAACAGAAGGATAAAAATTAGGGTTTCTAGGGCTTGCTAGGAGTCAACCTTGGGTCAAACTTGCTAAAAATCTCCGAGAAGCTCAGGTTTGATATAAAGCCATGAAAATTGTTGTTTCGTGAGGATTTTGACCTCGTTTTACCTTCGATCACCCTAGAGCTGACTAGGGGCATTTTGGTCATTTTAACTTAAAAAGGCGCTTTGGGTGTTTTGGTGCTCAACTGGGTTGCGCCATGTCATTCTAGATGTTCTCGCGGCTCCATGGAGAGAAAATGATATTTTTGGATTTTTCAGGGTCTAGCATGCAAATCGAGAGTGGATAAAATATGGTATCAACACTTGACACTAGCTCGATCTAACAAGCTTTACGAATTCAAGATTTTCAGATCTAAATTTCGGTCTATGATAATGTATTTGTTTAGAGTTTCTTTTCTCACAACCCTAGACACATATAAGGATTATTTTAAAAGCCGTCATACACGGAGATAGAGACCAAGAGCGTAATTTTCTCTGTAAGAAGCTATTGCATTTGTACGCCATAGAGTTTTGTAACCAAGTGCTTTCTAATCTTCATTGTTGATGAGGTGAAGAACTTTACAGCCAACAACAAACATTCAAGCTGCTGGAGTTAGTCATGTACTGAAATTCATGTAAAAGGAGTTAGTCACAGATTGGAGATTTGTGCATTAAAGGATAGAAGGCTACTACAAGATCAAGTCCAATTGGGTATTGGAGTAAGGGTTCAACTGTAGGTTGGTATTTTGAGATAGGCTAGGGTAGTAGTAAGATTTTTTATACTTGTAATTGCTTGATTGTTGATTAATGGATTCTTGAGAGTGGTGACCTTAAAATTACCTGGTGGGGTTTTTGTCTTGCGAGAGGTTTTCCCCATTTATCAACAAATAACCATGTCAATTTAATTTCCGTAGTATTTAGTTTAATTGGTGATTTTTTGGTGCCTTCACGATTTGCATGCAATTTAACCTAATTAATTTACTTGGGTATTTAAATTAATTAATCAGGGTCAGGCTATCTTAACCCAACAAGAATGATGTTAAAGTAAAGTACCAAAATTTAGTGGCATTGTCATTGACTATTCTCCTTTATAAAAAGAATCAAGATTCAAAATTCCCCTCATCTTTGTTGTATCTATAAAAAATAAAAGACTACTATTAAAAAAAGGGAAAAGTTAATAGATGCCTTGAGAGCTTTGGTTTATGAAATATTTTTAGAAACATTTTATAGGAAAAGAAAAAAGTAATTGATTTTTTTACAACTTATTATATTTCTCATAAAATGATATCGAAACATTACTAAAATAGTCCATTAACAAATGATTAATTTGGTTCAAGATTCAAGTTAAGAGAACGAAATGAGGTAGAGAAAGACACATACCAAAAAATGAAAAAAGAAACCCCTAACAAAAGTAATAAAAATGATTTTGGATATTATAGAGTTTTGAAAAAAAAATACATGTAAATGACTTGATCCATGACAAACCCATAATATTGGAATTAAAGATTTTTTTTTTTGGTACCTTTTGACAAATGTTTTTTTATTTTATATTATTTTATCCGTAAGTGAGAAAGGGGCATTCAAATGAGATGAACTGGTATTATGACTAATATCACTAGAGAGGTTGAATGTCAAAGTAAAACTAATAGTACTATAGTCAACTACCCTGAGATTTGGGCTAATGCCAAAAACATTTAGTCACAAACAACCCACTACTCATAAAAAGCTTCAATCCCAACATCAATCCTATTCCACTCACCCAAAAAACAACCCACGTTCAGCTTGTCCATGCCTTATACACATTCTCATAGAAATCTTGGTTGGATACTCACTGCACTGAGCTGGGATCTCTCTCTCCCCCCAAACCATGCCAATTAATCCTTCCTTTTTTCTTCCTAGGGAACCTTTAATTTTTACTTTTTACTTTACTGTTGAAGGATATAATGTATTTATAACAATTGAACTCTTCCCTCACATTGATGTAATGATGGCTGAAAGCACAATAAATTCCTCTTGAATGAGACGCATAAGGACCTAAAATTTTCCTAAATTTATCTGATTATTGATTGTTGGACCGTGTAATCACATCCCTACTATTGGACAATTTACCTTTTGGACTTGAATGTAACTTCACCCTTACCGCTAGAGAATTTATTTCCCTTGAAAAATCAGAACAAGACCATTAATGTATTAACTAAATATCATAAGGTATTTTTCATTGGGCTTTTGTTGCTATTTTTTTGAATGCAGCCTTTGTTCTCCTTGCTTGGGTAGGCTTGTCACCACACCGAAAGCCTTAGGGTGTCATCTCAAGAGCCCATTGTTGAGTTTTGGTTTGGTTTCCCAACATCTTATTTAGAGGCATCAATTTCTTTCTCAACACAGTCTTATATACATAACTTTGCTTCACAATCTTTTTAGATTATTTTCATATTGAGACAAATCATCTTTCACTTGTTAACTTGTCTTCATTTTATTATGTTCTTAAGGGTTCGCATAGAAGCTTGTGCACAAATACAAAAATGTAAACCTTCTATAGCTAAAAGATTTGACATGTAAATGTAACTGTATATGTGCCAATGTGCCATGCATATACACAATGACAAAAAATTGAATTAAAATAAAGAAAGTATAAAAATTACTTTCAACTTTATTACAAAAATTTCAACAATAGACACATCATATATGATTGATGTCATCACCTCAATAATATCATAAACCAATTTTTAATTATATTTTAGAATTGATACATCAAATTAGTATCTGCAATATTAATTAGTATTTTATTTCTGAAAGTTACAACAATGATGAGGGGCCTTTCTAGTCCCAATTCTCTTTATAAAGGAGAACAGTCAATGTTTTTTTTTTTTTTTTTTAAATGGAATGAGAACAGTCAATGCCAATGCCACTAAATTAGAAGTGTTTTTTTTTTATTTATTTTTTAACATCACTCTTAAGATAACACAAAAATGAACCAACAAAATTGAGAAATGGGGTCGATAGTTGCAACACATGCAAATCAAGAAAAAAGGCTTTTTAGAGCGTTTGAGAAAATTGGATTGGTAAGACTATAGCCCCCATCAACAATCAAGTTCGTCCCACTCACATACTTAGACTCATCACTCCCCAAATATATATAACGCCGCCTCTACAATATCTTCAGGTTCCAATACTACTCCCTTCAAGTTTGCACACGATGAAACCACTTCCTCCACCTTAGTTTTCTCCATCCCTATACCTTTTAATACCATAGGAGTTCCAACTGCAAAGAGAGACACACAATTTACTCTTATTCCACAATGTCCCAACTCCACACTCAAGTTCTTAGCCATATCCACCACAGCATGCTTTGATGCCACGTATGCATGTGAAACATCATTGGCCCTTTTTGAAACTATACTTGTGGTGAAGAGAATGCTTCCTTTTTTAGTTGGAATCATAACCCTAGCAGCATGTTTGGCACCCAAGAAAGCACTGAAAATGTTGATGTTCAAAACCCTTTTGAAATCTTCATTTTCTGATTCTAAAATTTGTGATTCAATGTTGCTTGAAATGCCAACGTTGTTGAACATGATATCAAGCTTTCCATACTTGGTTGCAGCCATGTCTGCGGCCTTTTCGACATCATATTCATTTGTTACATCACAATGGATGTAAGAGATGGAATCAGAGCCAGTGTCTTTGCAGATTGAGTGGCCAAGCTCGTCTTTGACATCTGCTATTAGGACCTTTGCACCATTTCAAACAAAAAGCCTTGCAGTGCACTCACCTATGCCACTTACACCGCCGGTTATTAATGCTACCTTATCTTCTGTCAGTTCGTTTAGACCCCTTAACCCAACAGATTAACCTAGAAAATTAGCCAAGTTATTAACTTAGGTAATTTAATTAAACTAGGTTAACACAAATAAATATAAAAACAATAAAGCAGCGGAAAATAATCAACACAAAGATATGATGACCCAGGAAACCACACCGGTAAAAACCTGGGGAGGATTTGACCTAGCTATCCTCAAGGTAAACTGAATCCACTATGAAAGAATTGAAGTTTACACAATAGACTTAGACCACTAACGTCATATTGCTACCTGCCTGTAGGAAACTTACTACCATGACCCCATGATAGCTCCGAGATCCACGGACTCCTTCTTTCCGGAATTCTTCAGCAAATCCACAAGCGCACCTGCTTGTATATCTTTGTGCTCTTTGATTCTGCAACTGTAATGATCTACACAACTCTCGACATAAATCTCAAGTTTGTAAACCCTAAGTGTATGTGAAGGTAAACACCTCTAGATCTCACAATGAGATTCACAAAACACAGCAAAAACAGAACTCTACAGAACTCTAAAAACGTGGCTAGGGTTTTCCCTTTTATACTTAGGGCAAACATAAAACCCTATACATTAAAACGGGCTTGGGCTGAGTTGGAAAATTCTGCAGAAAAACGTTCTGTGCAATTTTCGATCGATCGAGTCTAATTTTCGATCGATCGAGTCTCACAGAAAGTTACAAGTAATTCTGCATAAAAACTCGATTCCAACTTTACAATAAACCCCATACTTTGAGCAAGTCTAACACACGACTCAACATTGTTTTGATCATGGTTTGCCAACATACAAAATGAAGTTCTAAATACATTAGATCCTAGTCTTTAGAACCTAACAAACTCCCCCTTTGGCAATCCGTGACAAAACACAGACTAAACAAAAATGCTCAAAGTTACAAATTGAAAAAGCCCATTACAAAAAAATAGCCACTTAACAATTCAACCTAAACTACTATCCAACAGTTGCAAGGTAGACAGCAGCTCGACTGAAAACAACCTGTATATTCCTGTAACACTTAACAAACACATAAACGCATGTGTGGAACAAAAACAGGAAATACATAAATAAAAATTTCTTAATTTCACATGACACAAAATAAAAAAAATATCATGAATAACATCATCAATATAAGTCAATAAGCACAATAACATAGTGAAATAAGAAAACATATACATAACAATGTATCTCAACAAAAATATCTCCTAATCAAGAGCTAAAAATGTAAATACACAGTGAAGCACCTAGATACAATCTAATAACTCCACAAGCTCTGCAGTATCACTACTAAGAAAACAAACACTCCCCCTAAACTGTAAATCCCCTCAACACCTAAAAACAAGCTACTAATGAACTATGCACTCCCCCTTTTTGTGACGAATTGCCAAAGGGCACTCACTCATCATCAAAAGGTGGAGGAGGAGATCGACGAGAGCTCGCCAAATCCGCTCGCAACGCACGAAGCTCATCAAGGATGTCCACCAAAAGCTGACCATGAGCCGCCTGAACGGTCACGACAGTGTCAAGCGTCCGACGAAGGTCAGAAACCTCATCAAACGGTGGAGGAACATCAGCAGCAGCAGCAGCACCAGCAGGAACCGAAGAAGTCCCAGCTGCAAAAGGATCTGCAGAAGAAGAAGAAGGGGGTGGAGTGACACCGGTAGGCTCTACCCTAGCACGCTTAGAGCTAGCTCGAAGTTGAGCAGCCCTTTGCCTCAAAAAGGTAGCACCTATAGGAGCAATAACATGAACAGGCTCGGAAGCAGGATACTCACCAAAACCAAGAAAGAGAAGAATCCTATGAATAAAAACAGGAAAAAACAAAGCATGAGCCTGAGAACTAGACCTATGAACCTCGTTCAAAGAACGAAGAAACATATGCGGAAAACTGATAGGAGCATCAGTGACCAAAGCATACAGAAACACACATCGCTCAAGAGGGACGGTGTGAACATGAGTAATCGGCCACAAAGAATGACAAGCTATCCGAAAGAAAAGATAGTGCAACTCAGACAGCTCAGCAGACGAGATCCGAGGATCAGAACCCCACTGGATAGAAGTACCAGTGATGTATGACAAGACGTCATCAAGTGGAGGAGACTCCTCGTAAGGAAAGACGGGATGGTCCACAATGGGCACCCCAAGAGCATCCGACACCACCGAAGGGGTAATGCGGTACTCGACACCACGTAACCACACCTTGACTAAGGTGTCGTTATCGTAGACATGAATAGAGAGGTTCGAATAGAACTCTCTAATCAAAGAAGCAGGAGGAGGATGCTCAAAGTCTAGAAGAGGTAACCAACCCCGACGCTCAAAGTTCCGACGAACCTCAGGATCTAACTCATCTAAGATAACCCTACGCTCAGCCCAAATCTGACGCCTAAGATTAAGGGTCTCATAGGTAATCTGGTTAGACTCACTAGGAAATCTCTCAGTGTCAAAAGATGGAGAAGGATCAACAGTCCTATGGGCTCGAGTTTTCCTAGGCATAGTGCTAAGGAAAAGAGACAGACACAGAAAGAAAAGAGCAAAAACCAAAACCAAGAGCAGACTGCAAGTTAGCACAGCATAAAAGATATAGAAAATATCAAATCTATATGATGCATGAGCATGAACAGAAAATGATGCATGTACTAATGCAGTGACATGTTCAATTTTGATTCAAATTAACAAAATTGGCTTGAGCAAGCAAAGTGTATCAAAAATACCCAATTTGAAAAACCCTAGTTTTCAAAACACAACAAATTGATAAATTGATCAACACAACAGTCAATTAACTCAATATAATGATCAAATTAATCAATCTAACAAGCCAATTTTATCAATTTCAACCCAATTGAACAAAATCCCCAATTTATTCAAATATAAGCCCTAGAATTTTAAATTTTCTTCAAAGCACCAAATAAACCAAATTAAACCACATGAGGTGCTTAGGAAAGGTGTCCCCACAAAAACCCATAAAGAATTTGAGAAAGAATCACTCCAAAACAATCCCAAAAATAGAAAATCCCTAAATGCCGAAATTACCCAAATATGCATGAAAAAATGCATGAAAATAGAAAATAAATGCAAAAGAAAGGGGTATAAGTGTCTTACCAGCTGTGGGAGAGAGATTGTAGCAAAAGAATCGGAGGAAAACGACAAAACTCCCAAGAAAGGTGCTGACCAGTTGGTAGGGAGAAAAGAAAGTTTTTGAAAAGGTTTGAAAAGTGAAGAGCCACGTGAGAAACTTTCTTTTTAAAAAACAGCCGGCACGATTTTCGATCGATCGAAAATTACATTCGATCGGTCGAAAAACTTATTTGATTGATCCAAAATCAGTTTGGATCGATCGAACCAACCAGAGATTTTTCTGAACAAATTTAAACATTTTCGATCGGTCGAAAATCAATTTCGATCGATCGAAATTCTGGAAAAAACAGTGTTTTGAAAAACCAAACATTTTAAACCAAAAACTCCTCAAAGCAGCAGATTTTTAAAATCAAATGCATGAGTATGAGATGATATGATTTTCAAAAAAAACACAAGTATTCAACCCAGATTCCTCAACCAAAATTTTCTCTCAATATACCCAAAAAAAATAAACAAGCAAACATGTTCGGCATCAATTTTCAAAGAATTCTCAAACTTGGTTGGTCAAACCAAAAACACACACAATAACATGTACACAATTTTAGCAAAGATTAACTTGTGTAGTGTGTGCAACTAGCATAAGCTTGAGAAACATGTGAGGTGATATACACATAGAGATCAATCACAATTTCTACAAAATCCATCACATGAATTTGAAAGAGACTATCCCTTAAAGAGTTACATCATATAACTCCCACATCTCCTAGAGTAAAAGCTTGCAATCATGTAAGTTTCTTGATTTGCCTCATTATTCAAATTAATTGATTAGAAACTTAATAATAGCCAGGATAATGTACACACCAATTTTATGAATTTGTGAAGTTATTATAGCCCTATAATGTACACACCAATTTTAATAGAGGCTACACCTTATGTTCTTTTTGTGCATGTGCTACACTTTCTCGAGCACAAAATCTTATGATATGCACTAAGGTGTTCATGATTTGCTAATACACAGTGGTGAGATAGTTATTTATGCCTTTCTCATTAAGTTCAAGTCCAACAATCAAAGACATACAACTTCAAAATCAAGATCATGTGATCAACAAATATAGCATCTTCCCACACAACATGCACAACAAGACTTTAGCGAGTAAAGTGCAATAAATAAGTGCATCAAAGCTAAACAAGGTACATAACATGTTATGCAATAATTGATAGACCAACCTTGTCTTCAAATTCAAGGAAAAATAGCAAAACACAATTTGCAACAAAAATATATTTTTTTTTTAATATATAACAAAAAAAACAACCTAGAATGAAATGCATGAATGCAATGCAATGCATATCCTAGAAACAAAGGTCACAAAAGATATAGCAAAAAAGCACAAGGACCATGTCGGACAGACTCAATTAGGTTGAGCCTTTTTGCATCCAAGACTTCCTAGATGCAACTCTTGCATTGGAGTTATGATTCATATTTGAATTCTGAGCAACTCCAGGATTGGAAAAAAGGTTTAACGCCTTTACCAATTCACCAATCAGTACCATAGGATCACGTGCTTGAGGCACAGGTACTGTAGTTTTATTTGCTCGCTTCGCAGCTTGCAACTTAAAACAATTTGGACGTATGTGTCCAGGTTTTCCACAAAAATGACAAACCCATGCAGGCTTATCATGCAATTTGCCCTTAGTAGAAGTAGAAGCTCTAGAATGAGAAGCATGAAGATCAACCCTAATCTTTCTAGGTGGAGTAACATTGACAGGTTTGACAGGTTCACTCACCAAGGGTTTGACAGTCTCACTCTTAGGAGGTTCAGAAGAAGGAACAAATTTGGTGGAAGAAGGTTCAGGCACAGAGATGCAGTCAACAAAACCTAAACCAGTTTTATCAGAAGGAGACTTTTGAACACTCAGCATGTGATCAAGTTTGGAGCTTGCAGACCTATTAGTTTGTTCTCTAGCAATAGATAAATCAAGTTCCAAACATTTAACTTTATCAAGCAAGAGCATGTTCTCAGTTTTAACATTATTCAAAAGCTCATTTGCATCAAACAATTTAACAAGTAAATTTTTCTTTTCAAGTTCAAGAGATGCAATTTTCTTCAAGCCTAACTCAACATTCATGGCATCCTTTGCAGCAACTTTGCAAAGTTTATTGTAGGCTTCCTGTAAATCTGCATCCTCAGAGAGTTCCCCATCAGAAGGGTTCTCTTCAACAGATATGCTTTCATTGACTACAGTGGTAGCAGTGAAAGCAATGAAGTTTCCATCCTCATCACTTGCGGATTCATTGTCGGAAACTTCGTCATTACTAAGGGTCACAACCATAGCTTTACCCTTAGACCTCAAATAAGTAGGACATTCAGACTTTAAATGACCATACCCTTGACAACCATAACATTGTTGTCCCAAAGAATTATTAGAAGATTGACCTACTTTTTCTTTAGGTTTTTCAAAGTTATTAACCTTAGTGGGTTCATTCTTCCTAAAATTTTTAGGTTCAACAGTGTTCTTGCCTTTTGCCCTTCTGTTACTATTTCTCAGAAAGTTTCTAAAGTTCTTGGCAAGATAGGCAATCTCTGTAGCAGAGAGATCATCATCAAATCCACCATCCTCAACATCATCAACAGACTTAAGAGCCATTGATTTGGATTTGTTAGTTTTAGGGAGGTCTAACTCATAGGACTGAAGAGATCCTACAAGTTCATCAACAGGGATGGAGTCCACATCCTTACTCTCAGTAATGGCAGTCACTTTGGGTCTAAAATCTTCAGTCAAAGATCTAAGAATCTTCCTAACAATTTTAGGTTGATCATAGATTTCACCCAAATTATAAGCAGAATTAACAATATCATTCAACTTAGCATAGAACTCATCAAAAGATTCATCATCATTCATTCTTATGCTTTCAAATCTAGAAGTTAATTGCTGCAACTTATTAATTTTAACTGCCTTAGTGCCTTCATGCACAGTCTGGAGGATTTTCCAAGCAGTATGAGCAACCTCAACATTAGAGATTCTCTTAAATTCCTCCATGGAAACAGCATTAAAAATAGCATTCATTGCTTTGCTATTAAAAGCGGCTGCCTCCTTCTGAGAAGTTTGCCACTCACTCACAGGAGTAGTGGGCTTCTCCCATCCGTATTCAACGGAATTCCACACCCTCTCATCAATAGATTTTAGGAATGCTTTCATCCTTACTTTCCAATAGGCATAGTTGTTTCCATCAAAGTGAGGAGGAACAACTAGAGAGTGTCCGTGTTCCATGACAACAGGGGTCAAGGATCAGCTCAAAGATCAAAGGATCAAACACAAAAGCTACCCGCTCTGATACCACTTGTCAGTTCGTTTAGACCCCTTAACCCAACATATTAACCTAGAAAATTAGCCAAGTTATTAACTTAGGTAATTTAATTAAACTAGGTTAACACAAATAAATATAAAAACAATAAAGCAGCGGAAAATAATCAACACAAAGATATGATGACCCAGGAAACCACACTGGTAAAAACCTGGGGAGGATTTGACCTAGCTATCCTCAAGGTAAACTGAATCCACTATGAAAGAATTGAAGTTTACACAATAGACTTAGACCACTAACGTCATATTGCTACCTGCCTGTAGGAAACTTACTACCATGACCCCATGATAGCTCCGAGATCCACGGACTCCTTCTTTCCGGAATTCTTCAGCAAATCCACAAGCGCACCTGCTTGTATATCTTTGTGCTCTTTGATTCTGCAACTGTAATGATCTACACAACTCTCGACATAAATCTCAAGTTTGTAAACCCTAAGTGTATGTGAAGGTAAACACCTCTAGATCTCACAATGAGATTCACAAAACACAGCAAAAACAGAACTCTACAGAACTCTAAAAACGTGGCTAGGGTTTTCCCTTTTATACTTAGGGCAAACATAAAACCCTATACATTAAAACGGGCTTGGGCTGAGTTGGAAAATTCTGCAGAAAAACGTTCTGTGCGATTTTCGATCGATCGAGTCTAATTTTCGATCGATCGAGTCTCACAGAAAGTTACAAGTAATTCTGCATAAAAACTCGATTCCAACTTTACAATAAACCCCATACTTTGAGCAAGTCTAACACACGACTCAACATTGTTTTGATCATGGTTTGCCAACATACAAAATGAAGTTCTAAATACATTAGATCCTAGTCTTTAGAACCTAACATCTTCTAATCTTCAAGGACAAAGAAATAAGGAAACTAAAATTTATTAGTCTAAACTCCTAGCTAGTTTTTAAAATATTATAAATGATAGAAAGAATGTGAATTAGAGAACACAGGGTTTGTGAAAGTTTTACTGTAATAAAACCTATTGGTGATGGGAGTTGCTGAAGAATTAGCACTCATCTTTTCCTCAAAATTTATGGGAGATCTCCACCAAATTGAAGATGTGAGTTACGTTAGTGAATGTCCCCTTTATTGTTTGTAGATACTTTATAGGGGAGAGGTTCAAGTACATGAAGTTTCTTGCAATGTATTAAGATTCTACTTAGCAGGTAGCAGCCATTAGGAAAAGTCTTAGTTTTGACTACATAAATCATTCCTAAAAGTAACGGTCTTGAGAGAGAGTTTACTAGAAATTTGACCCTTTACTTTTTGACTTCCAAGGCAACCATCAAAGTTGACGATGTAAAACTTACGTGCTATTATTATGTGTAGAAAGTTATACCCTTCTCTGCGTGCTTCAACCTAGGGGCTTGTCCATATTTTCCGTACATGTTTTCCTCCTACAAAGAAGGGTTAGGAGTGCCATTTTCATTAATTAATTAGATGATATGCTGATTTAGGACTACAGCCTCTATTTCGCGACTTTTGCCGCATTCTTTCATCAGTGAGAACTCAAAATCTTTGGCCCTAGGGATGGCTTTCATACCTATAAGAGATTTATTGGAATAAAGGATACATGACTCACATTAGGCCAAAATTGAAAATTAATACCGTTTGTCAAACAATATAATTAGTAAGCACTGTTTTCCAACTATATTTTTTACTAACATCTCGAGTTTAAAAGACTCGATTTAGGGCCTATAAATCAAGTCTCAAAGACTCGATTTTCATGGTTTGATCACGTCTGATGTAACATTTTTTCCATGTGATGATCACTTGGAAATTGAGTCTCTAAGACTCAATTTATAAGCCACCTTTTTAGCATGTGTTTAGCCTCCTTACACTACAAACCATTCACCCTACCCCACCTTCTCATCAGACCAGAAACCAAAGAACCCACAGCCGCCCGATCCAGCCAAACCACGCCACCACCGCACCACTGCGCCAGACCTACGCCGCACGACCCAAGCTGCGCGGCCCCAAACCCAAGCCGCGCGACCTAGGCATCAACTCGGCGAGGTGAGGTGAGCTCTCTCTCCTCGAATTCTTTCTCTCTCATATCTGATGGGTTTTGGGGTTTTAATTTTTTTAATCTAGATTTTAGGTGGTTGTTGGGGGTGGATTTGGTTGGATTTATGCTTAGTTGTTGGATTAATGCTCGGATTTGTGGGTTGTATTTGATAGTGGCTGGTCTGTGCTTGTATTTGATTATGGCTGATCTGTGTTTTTGTTTTCTACTCCAACACTTGCAAAAATTTCATCTTTTGAGCTTGAATGTTTTACAGAACAAATCGAGTATTTAAGAGTCGATACATAAATCGAGACTTGATTTATAGCCCCAAATCGAGCCTTTTAGACTCGAGATGTTAGTAAAATATATACTTTTGAAATCGCGCCTACTAATTATATTATTTGGAAAATGGGCTTAATTCCCAATTTTGGCCACTCACATAAACCAATTCCCAAAAGCATCAAATTCTAAAAGTCTGAACTTATTCCAAATAGACTAATTTCCTCTCAAGTGCACACCCCAGGCGACTCCCCAAATGTAGCTATTTTTCTTGTTCTGTAACAAAAGGAAGAAACAAGGGGCGAGTTTGATATTTCAGTAGGTAATCAAATCCTTAACTAAGAAAAAATATAAATAAAATTTCCAATTAGTGTAAAGTCTTATAGGCCTTGAAATTTTCATTTCAGTAAAATCAACAATTTTTCAGTAAGTCATAAAAACATATATATATATATATATATATATATTTTGGAATTCAAAATAATATACATATACTAAGTTCATATACTAACAATCAATGCATCTATGATCATGCTCTATCTTGGGACTATGGCCAAAATCAAGCATCAAGATCAATTTGTGCTTGTGAGTTGCATATGTATTGTATTAAGGCAAAAATACTATTTTGATTCTAGGATCACAATCAAGGTAGTGAATCTTGTACCGTACCGGCTGGTATGACTGGTAATTTCTATACCAGCACCTACTCTGGTACAAAAATGCCTATGTTTTGTGTCGGATTAAATACTGGTCTTACCGGGTTGATCTGGTCATACCGGAGCAAATACCGGATTCCAGCCGATAAATGCATACTAGACCGAAATAAAAAAAATTAACTATCTAATCTAAAAGTCGCTCTCCCTCCTCTCAATAACTTACAAGATTTGCATCGATCACGTCACCAACACAGTAAACATGCTTCTTTGTCACCCTCACCTTGTTTATCTATCTCCCTTCTTCGTCGTTGTCTTTTTTTTGTTCATTTGGTCTGCTCCTCTAGTTTATTTTCTTCGTTATTTTTGTTTTATACAGGTCTTCATTTATGTGCTGCTTGTCATGTGAGTGTGTGACTGGCGTGAGTCTGATTCTACTGACCCCTCACGTGATGGGTAATTTTTTTGAATTGAAGTGAATGGTTAAAAAGCTTTCTTGGAACTATAAGAAATTGTACAAATAGTCAAATATTACTCCAATAGTTGTCTGCCACTCTTGTTTCATGGGAAATTGTTTATCATTCAATATCAATACTGTGGGCTTGTGCTCTCAAAGTTTTATTGGGTAGTCAAACATAATATTGGGTTTGGATAGAGGTTTAAAATAGCTTGGACATGGGCTAGTAGCATAAACAAAATAAATAGGAATTTAAGTTCTAATTAAATATATTAAGTTATGTTTTAATATTAATAAGCTCTAATTATTTATATAAATTCATATATATATATATATATATATTGTGGAAAATTCGAAACGGTACATTTGTATTGACCGGCACCGAAATATATCATTCCACTTGTCAAAACGGTAGAGCTTCTGGTACAAAATTGACTCCCTTGGTCACAATTAATTTGATGTTTGCTATTTTCAAGTTGTAGTCAGTTTAATTCCTATCGTTAACTCACTAATGGGAAGCGCTTATGTGACAAGCGGATGAAAAGTTGGCACACTTGAAGCTTACGTGACAAGTAAAATAATAATAAAAATTTAATTAATATTAAAAAATCGCCACTTGGAAAACAAAAAAAAAAAAAAAAAAAAAAAAACACACAAAAATTAATTTCTTTCCAAACAAACACTTAGGAATTTTCTTTCTTTCCCCTTGATGGAAAATCCAAGAGACCGATAATACCCATCTGGGTTTTTATCTTTTTCGTCATCATTTTAGTCTTCGTGAACACCCCTTCTCACATATTGGCAAATGAAAACACAATCACTACCTCACCATAACACCCAATCTCCCCCGGAGCCAGATAACATGCAAACCATCTAATGTCACATGCTCTTCAAATTTTCAGTAAGACCCAAAGAAAATTCAAACCCAAATCCAAATTCATGTACCCCGACCAACAAAGAGATGGGAAGCCAAATGAAACTCAAAATCCTATCAGAAAATTTCGGCTTGGACAAGTAGAGAAAAAAGAAAATCACCCCTTTGTTCTAGTTTTGGTTAACCCAAGGACGAGAACAAAGAAAAAAGTTTCGAGACCCAAGCTTCATCTATTGATTCACAGATAAGAGAAGAAAGATAAAAAATTATGTTAAATTAGGGTTATTTTACTAAATGGGTCAATCCTAACTTGATCCATTTAATAATAATGTCCAAACCCTTTAACTCTAACACTGTCTATTTATTAAGTAAGTTGACATGACAAAACTCCCGTAGTGCATTTAATAAACATGTTGAATCAGTAATTCATAAGGATGCTGTGGTAAAAGAGAATGTGAATTATAAGATAAGAGCATGGTGGATGATGTGGGGAAGTGCATAGGGAGTAATATGTGATAGTTATCAAATGAATTAAAGGAAGAGTTTTACAAGACTATTATAAGACCAACTTTACTATATATTATTGCATGTTGGACTAGTGAAACAAATATCATCATAAAATGAGTGTAATTGAAATGAAAATATTAAGATAGATAAGTGAAAATACAAGGAAGGAATATATTATAAAGTGAAAAAAAAAAAGAAAAAAAAAATTAAAGATAAGGGGTGGATCTTATTGATGAAAAGATGAGAGAGAGTCACTTGGATGGTTGTTCATGTGCCAAGCAGATTGATTAATGTACTAGTGAAAAAAAATGATAAATTGGTTCAAGGTTCAAGTCAAGAGAACGAAAAAAAGTAGAGAAAGACAAAAATTAAAAGAAAAAAAAATTCCTAGCATAAGTAAAAGAAAAAAAATATGACGTGTTAATTTGAGGAGGTGTTAAAAAATGATTTTGGATAATATATAATTTTGAAGAAAAATACATGTGAATGACCTGATTACGTAAAATCTGCCTACAATGATTTTTATTAATTTATTACAAGCGAATCAGATAAATCTTGAGAAAAATTTTGAGACCGTGGGAGGGTAGGGTCGGTGATGGAGAGGTGGCAGGGTTGGTGAATGGTGATACCAAAAAAAAAAAAAAAAACGTTTCTTTCAACTAGTTTTGGCATATGGATAAAGTTTTTTGCCATGGTAAAGGACACAGCCAAACATTTATTGTCTTAATCAATTATTGTTTAAAAATGATTTAAGTGATTTCTTGACAAAACTTTGTTTGAATAATTTAATAAGTTATGTTATATATATATATATAAATATATATATATATATATAAATAAATATATATATATATATATATATATTTAGCAGTGATAGTTTATTAACTTATGTGGTAAGAATTTCCTTTTGGCGATTCACAAAATGATTCGTAACGAATTACTATTATAAATTTTTACTTTAAAAATAAGTACCATTTTATGATCATTGATAATATTCTCACACATCGTGTGAGTCTATGGCTAGTTATATTTAAAAATTGAAACACCAAATTATAAGATTTGTAATATCTTTAATGGTTCGGTTAAGGGGTTCCCTTAAGAGATTTGCTAATAGACCATTATAAGAATGTTTTGATACCACTTTTATGATTGATATACTTCAAATTATAAGATTTGTAATATCTTTATTGGTTCAAGTAAGGGATTCCCTTAGGAGATTTGTTAATAGACCACTTTAGTTTTGATATCACTTTTATGAGAAATATAAAAAGCTGTAAAAAGATAAGTTGTTTTTTCTTTTCCTATAAAAAAACTACTAAAAATGTTTTATAAACCAATGCACTTAAGACATACATTAACTTTTCCCTATCTTTAATATTAGTATTTTATTTTTGATAGCTACAACAAAGAAGAGGGGAGTTTCAAATCCAAATTTTCATTAAAAATGAGAACAGTCAATGTCAATGCCACTAAATTAGAAGGCACTTGACTTTAACATCACTCTTAAGATAACACTAAAATAAACAAACAAAATGGAGAAATGGAGGTGATAGTTACAATTTACAACACATACATATCAAGAGAAAAGGCTTTTTAGTGCAAACTTTTTAGTGCATTTGAGAAAGTTGGATTGGTAAGACTATAACCTCTGTCAACAACCAGGTTCATCCCACTCACATACTTGGACTCATCACTCCCCAAATATAGTGGCGCCTCTGCAATATCTTCAGGCTCCAATACCACTCCCTTCAAGTTTGCACAAGATGAAACCACATCCTCCACCATATTCTTCTCCATCATCCCCACAGCTTTTTTTAGCATAGGAGTTGCAGCTGAAAAGGAGACACACAATTAACTCTTATTCCATACTGTCCCAACTCCACGCTTAAGTTCTTAACCATTCCCACCATAGCATGCTTTGATGCCACATAAGAATGTGGAATAGTGCCAGCCATTATTAAAGCCACGCTTGAGGTGAAGAGAATGCTATCTTTTTTCACTGGAATCATAACCCTAGCATCATGCTTGGCACCTAAGAAAGCAGCAAAAATGTTGACATCTAAAGCTCTTTTAAAATTTTCATTTTCTAATTTTAAAATTTGTGATTCCATGTTGCCTGAAATGCCAGCATTGTTGAACATGATGTCCAGCTTTCCATACTTGGATACAACCTTGTCTATGGCCTTTTCAACATCAGATTCATTTGTTACATCACAATGGATGTAAAAGATGGATTCAGCGCCAATTTCTTTGCAGATTGAGTGACCTAGCTCGTCTTGGATATCTGCTATAAGAACCTTAGCACCATGTCAAACAAAAAGCATCTAGGTGGTCTCACCTATGCCACTTGCACCACCGGCTATTAACGCTACCTTACCTTCTAATCTTCAAGGAAAAACAAATAAGGAAACTAAAATTAATTAGTCTAAACTCTTCGCTAGTTTTTAATTTAACATAAATGATAGAAAGAATGTGAATTAGAGAATATAGAGCTTATAAAATGTTGTTATAAGAATACCTTTTGGTGATGGGAGTTGCTGAAGAATTAGCATTCATCTTTTCCTTAAAATTGATGGGAAATCTCAGGGTTTGGTGATGGAGAGGTGGCGGGGGTAGTGAACTAGTGATACAATAAATAAGTTACTTTCAACTAATTTTAGCATCTAAAGTTTTCTACCAACGTAAAAGACAGCAAAAACAGCTAATGTCTTATTCAAATTGATTTAAGGTCATTCAAAAGTCTATATACCAATTTTAAATCTTTTGACAAAATTATAAGAGAAATGCTATGTTTATAACATTTTCACAAAAATCTTTATGTGTTATGTTATTATTGGCCGTTACTAGTGGGCAAAAAATAATTCTAGTGGTGGATACAAATTAAAACCAATAATAACTTATCAACTAAGATTTTTTGTGAAAAAATTGTAGATGCATTTCTCAAATTATAAAGATCAAAACATAGGCATATGGAAAGAAATTTCCTGGCATTAAATAAAACTTTGTGTGTATATGAGTCACAAATCTTATAGATAATCAAATTGACTATTTGACCTGCATGATTTAAGAAAAATGATAACTAAAGCTATCTACATGTTTAAGATGACGTTTATCCAAAAAAGAAAAAAAAAAAACATGTTTAAGATAACAAGCCTAATCCTAATAAAGGCACAAAATCATCCTTAGTTTGCAAACAAGGTATTTTACTTGTACCACAAATATATTAACAAAGTATTTTACTTGTACAACACTTTTATTTACCATATATTATGTATGGTTAGTTTAGGATTTAGTATCCTATAATTAAATTTATCACAATCAGTTCATTATAAAATTGTTTTTAGTATAATCAGGATATATCTTCTAAGGGCTTTCTTATGTGAACGTAGGCTGAACCATGTAATCCACACCTTCCCTCTATAAACAATCCTATGATCTACTTAAGATGGTCAAGATCAAGTGGATACAAATTTTCATACATATATTTATTTCAAGCCATATTAAGGAGTAAAGCTAGCCTCAAAAAGTAGAGAACAGATGGTTGAAGTATGAATTACTAAACGGAGGTCATCAAGTTTATTTTCATTAACAGTCTTATTATTGTACATAACTTTATATCACAATCTTTTAAACTTATTTTCATATTGAGGTGAAAATCATCATTCATTCATCAATTTGTCATCAATTTATTAAGTTCTCGAGGGCACGCACAAATGTATGTGCACAAATGCAAAAATGTAAATCTAATAGCTAAAATGTATATGTGTACACAAAATGATAGAAAATTGAATTAATATTAAAATTTCATTTTATTGCAAAAATAATATCATAAATAAAATTTTAACTATTATATCAAATTATAAGACTCATAATATCTTTAAACATCTAGTTAACGTGTGCTCTAATGGTATTTGTTAAAGAACAATTTTTGGAATGTTTCGATATTACTTTTATGAAAAATAAAAACGGTTGTAAAAAAAAATAGTTATTTTTTTCTTTTTCGATAAAAAGTTTCTAAAAAAGTTTCATAAACCAAAGCCCTTAACGCATCTGTTAACTTTTCCCTATCTTTAATTTTATTATTTTATTTTTGATAGATACAACAATGATGAGGGGAATTAGGAATCTTGATTCTTTTTATAAAGGAGAATAGTCAATGTCAATGCACTAAATTATGGTACTTGACTTTAACATCACTCTTAAGATAACGCCAAACAAACAAACAAAATTGAGAAATGGAGATGATAGTTGCAACTAGCAACACATGCATTGATACATATAAAGGGAAAAAAAAGGCTTTTTCGTGTATTTGAGAGAGCCGAATTGGTAAGACTATAACCCTTATCAACAACTAGGTTCATCCCACTCACAGACTTGGGCACATCACTCCCTAAATACAGTTTTGCCTCAGCAATATTATCTTTAGGCTCCAATACCATTCCCTTCAAGTTTGCACACAATGAAACCAAATCCTCCACCTTATTCTTCAAGTTTGTAAAAGGAGACACACAATTAATTCTTATTCCATATTATCCAAACTCCATGCTCAAGTTCTTAGCCTTTCCCACCACAGCTTGCTTTAATGCAACGTATGAATGTCAAATATCATCAGCCAGTACTAAAGCCATGCTTGAGGTGAAGAGAATGCTTCCTTTCTTTGTTGGAGTCATAACCCTAGCAGCATGCTTGGCACCCAAGAAAGCACTGAAAATATTGAAGTCTAAAATCCTTTTGAAAGCTTCATTTTCTAATTCTAAAATTCGTGACTCCATGTTGCTTGAAATGCCAGCATTGTAGAACATGTGACCAACTTTCCATACTTTGATACATCCTTGCCCATGACCTTTTTGAAATTAGACTCATTTGTTACATCACAATGGATGTAAGAGATGGACTCTGAGCCAATGTCTTTGTATACTGAGAGGCCAAGCTCGTCTTGAACATGATGTCCAACTTTCCAAACTTGGATGCATCTATGTCCACAACCTTTTCGACATTAGATTCATTTGTTACATCACAATGGATGTAAGAGATGGATTCAGAGGCAATGTCCTTGTAGACTGAAAGGCCAGGCTAGTCTTGGACATTTGCTATAATTAAGGACCTTAGCACCTTGTTGAACAAAAAGCCTTGCCACTAGCACCATTGGTTAATAATGCTACCTTACCTTCTAATCCTCAAAGAAGACAAAGAAATAAGGAAACTAAAATTTATTAGGGTCCATTTGGTTGGAGGGATGGAAAAAAGGGAGGACAAAAAATTGTGAGAGGATGGAAAAGTAGGAGGATAGAAAAGATTTTATTTTCTCTCCTTTTTGTTTGGTTGGGAGTGGAAAAGCGGAGGGATGGAAAAAATGAGTTTGAATAAATTTACTCATATACTCTTGTTAAAGAATGATGCCCAATTAAAATAAAAAAGTGACAAATAACCACAAAAAAAAGAGCAATCACCCAAATTTATTAAAAAAATAAAAATCATGTCCCAAAAAAAATAATTAATGTCTAGTTAAAAAAAGGCCCTAGAAAATCAAAAGAAAAAAAAAAAAAAAAAGGCACGCCCAGGCCTAGAAAATCAAAAGAAAAAAAAAAGAATAGAAAAAAAGAAAAAGAAGAGGCAACGTTGCCCAGGAAAAAAAAAAAAAAAAAAAGGCAACATTGCCCAGGAAAAAAAAAAAGCAACTTTATAGCCCAAGAGAGAAGAAAAAAAAAAAATAAAGGTAACTTGAAGAAGCCCTTGTGCATATGCACATGGGCATTTTTGTCAATCAAGAAAAAAATTAATCCCCACTTAGTTTTCTCTTCATTTTGGGGAGAAAACATTTAGGTGAGTCCGGGAAGAAAACACTTGGGTTCCACCATTTATTTTCATTCATTCCTACCCAACCAAACACACTTCAAAAAAGTTTTCCTTCCTAATTTCTCTGCAAAATTTTCCATCCATTCTGTTTCACCTTCAAACAAACACACCCTAAACTCTTGGCTAGTTTTTTATATTACATAAATGATAGATAGAATGTGAATTAGAGAATACAGAGTTTATAAAATGCTGTTATAATACTACCTCTGGGTGATGGGAGTTGCCGAAGAAGTAGCATTAATCTTTTCCTTAAAATTGATGGAAAATTTCTGCCAAATTGAATATGTGAGTTACGTTTGTGAATGTCCCCTTTATTGTTTGTAGATACTTTATAAAGGAAAGGGTCAAGTATACACAGCTTGATTAAATTATAATAAAAAAAAAAGAAACAGGAAGGAGAAAACAGCAAGATCCTTCTTAGTTTTGACTTTTGACTACTGGAATCATGTACAAAAGTAACGGTCTTGAGAGTGATTACTGGAAATTTAAAAGAAATGAGAAAAATAAATTTTCCTCATTTTCTTTTTTGACTTACAATAGGCTACCATAGTGCCATCAAAGTTGAAGATGAAAAACTTACAGGCTATTATGTGTGAAAAATAGTACCCTCCTCCACATGAATAGTAAATTCAACTGTGAATAAAGTGTTGGGCACGAGAGTTATTCATTGCAGAAATGATGTATAAATGTTGAATAAACATGTATAGTAATTCATAAGGATGATGAGATTGAAGATAATGTGAATTATAAGATAAGGGCATTGTGTGATTGTTAACTATTGTGCGCAGAGAATACTGTGTGATTGTTACCCGTTAAATTAAAGGAAGAGTGTTTCAAAAATATGTTCAAAAATTGAGCACAATTGAAAATAATTATGTTCGTAAAATGAGCATTGTAGGGATGATAGGCCCAGTAGTATATATGTATATATTGGGCCAGAGGCCGGTCCGAGGACACCTAGTAGTCCGAGGATGGGTAAACGTTGTCATGGAAGTCCGTGTTAGTGAATAAGGAAAGGGGTCTGGTCACGATGGTCCAAGAAGGTGGTCTGGGGAGGGATGCTTCCTCAATTGAGCAAAGTAGCAGTCAGAATGTACGGTCTGCCGTCTAAAAGCAATGTTCCAGGAGATTCTATTGATAAGGATATACATCATGGATGCACAGGACAAAGAAAAGCTATGAAATATCTAAGAGAAAGATGCTACCGCCGCATTGAATGCTCTAGAGCTAACTCTCTGGCGGCATTAATGTGGAAGTGATACCTAAGTAGTAATTTTCAACCTTACAGCTACTCCCAAAGACTTCAAGAAGGTGCTGATGGGACAGGGGTCAATACCAGCAACCTGGCCTACACGTGGAGGGTGGGGATGAAAGAAGAGAGGTAGTATAAAAGAGAAAGAAGACTTGGAGAAAAGGGATCGGGAAGAAAGAGAAAAACACTATAGCAACAAGAATTGCACTTGTAATCTAATTCAAAAAATATATATACAAGAACCAACTTCCTCAGATTGTGCCGAGGACGTTTTTCTTCAGATAAAACTTGGTTATCTTATTTCTTTGTCATTTTGACCTACTATAGTTGTTGTCCAATTCATTAGAGCTTAGTTTTTTAACCCACTCTCTACAAATTCTTTGTATTGTGCTCTCTAGGCCTAAATCCATCCATCCATCCCTTGGGCTTAAGAACCAAATTGCGGCCTTACAATTGGCGCTGTCTGTGGGAATTCCTTGGTTTTTAGTGAGTCAAATGTTCAATTATGGTAGGTTCAGGTTTGAACCAGGTGGAGTCTATGGGGTCCCAACGTTGAGATCATTTCCTCAATCTTGAATGAAGAAGGGACCGGGAGGAAAGTGTGCATACCACCTATACTAGCAGGAGCCAGTCTCAGGGTGGGAGCCACATCTCTTATGAGGAGAATGCTAGGACCATGCAACTAGAGATTGATCATTTGAAAAGGAAGTTGCGCCGCGAACGAAGGAGGTGAACTCCTTCAAACTGGCTTTTCTTCTGATGATGATAGAGATGGCAATTACAAGTCCAGGTCAAGGACTCCCCTCAATGAGTTTTTCTCGTGTGATGAGGACAGCCCTCATGACCACAGAAACAAGGGCTTATCTTGCAAAAGCCTGGGGAAAGACGCTATGAGCAGAGCATTAAACCAAATCTCCAGATTACCTTTCATATGCAGAATTGAAGGAGGAAGGCTTCCTCGGCGGTTTACTCAGCCAACATTCACCATGCACAACGGTTGAACAGACCCTGTAGAGCATGTAAGCCACTTCAACCAGAGAATGGCCGTACACTCCAAGAATGAAGCCTTGATGTGCATTGTATTCTCACCCAGTTTGGGCCTGTGGCGATGAGGTGGTTTGATGGCCTGGGAGCAATTTCTACTAATTCTTTTAAGGAACTCACCTGAGTGTTTGGATCTCGCTTTATTACATGCAGTAGGGCTCCTCGACCTTTAGATTCCCTGTTGTCTATAACCATACAAGAAAGGGAGACCCTAAAAACGTACTCAGATAGATACTGAGAGATGTTCAATAAGATCGACGGAGACTTTGATGATGTGGCCATTAGGACTTTCAAGGTCGGCCTACCCGTTGAGCATGATTTGAGAAAGTCGTTGACCAAGAAGCCTGTGAGGAGTGTACGTTGGCTCATGGACCGTATTGACGAGTATAAACAGGTCAAGTAAGACCAGTAGCAAGGGACAAGGGATGGCTAAGGTTATCCCTTAGGATAAGAAGGACTTCACGTCGGACCGATACAACAATAGCCGACCACGGAGAGACTTTGCTAGGTAGTCTGGGTCTACTCTGCTGAGGTGGTTAATACGGTGTTCCGAGAATTAGTACATCAAGTCTTGGGGAAGATTAAGAACGAGCCATACTTCAAATAGCCAAATAAGATGGAAGGATACCCCATGAAACGCAGCCAAAGTCTTCATTGCCAGTACCACCAAGAGCGGGGACATATCACCGAGGACTGTAGAACTTTGTGGAATCATCTAGAACAGCTGGTCAGAGATGGAAAGTTAAAACAGTTTTTGTACTAGCCCAATGGGCAGGGGGCCAGGCAAGAGCGAGACCTTGGAGAGATGCTTTTTCGGGAGCCCCTTTGGGCACAATTAATGTCATACTCGCTGCTCTAGGGAGGACTGGTTCTCATCCCTCTAAGGTGATGTTTATAGCTCAGGCACTTGCCAAGGAATCCAACCTTAGGCCGAAGACGGTTAGGATAGAGATTTGACCAGCATTGAGTTTCTTGGATGAGGACAAGGTTGGCACTATACAGCCACGTGATGATGCCCTAGTGGTCACCCTCAAGATAGGAATTTATTATGTAAAAAGGGTGTTAGTGGATCAAGGCAGTGGGGCAGAGATTATGTACCCCAATTTGTACAAAGGTCTAAACTTGAAATTTGAGGATTTGACAGAATATGATTCACCTTTGGTGGGCTTTGATGGGAAGGTTGTTATTCCAAGGAGTCAGATTAGACTACCCGTGCAAGCAAGTTCAGAGGTGGTGGAGGTAGACTTCATCATGAGGGATGCTTATTCTCCCTATACTGCCATCGTGGCAAGACCCTGGCTTCATGCCTTGGGGGCTATTTCTTCCACTATGCACTTGAAAGTTAAATATCTGTCCAGGGATCAGATTGAAGAGATAGTTGGGAGCCAGTTCGTGGCTAGGCAGTGCTTGGTGGTTGCAATGATGCATCAGCCTGGAGCCAGGTCTTCGGCCTCTGCTGATGGAGGCTTGTAGCAATCAAGAATTCTAGTGTTATCCCTGGATACGCGGTTAGAAGGGGAAAAATCTAAGAAGTTAGAGGAAATTGTTATAAATGGTGATCTGGAGAAGTTTTTTTCAGATCGGAGCTCAGTTGCCTCCTTAAGAGAAGGAAAAGTTGGTATATTTTCTTAAGAAGAATATTGATGTATTTGCATGGAGTGCTTACAAAGCTCCGGGGGTGGACCCAAATTTCATTTTTCATCATTTAAATGCTAACCCGGCTGTCATCCCTAGAAAGTAACCACCTCAATGATCATCTAAAGAACATTCTAATGCTGTTAAGGAGGAGGTAAGCAAGCTTAAGCAAGCTATGGCTATTAAGGAAGTGTTCTACCCTGAGTGGTTGGCCAATACAGTGGTGGTGAAGAAGAAAAATGGGAAGTGGCGAGTATATGTGGATTTCACAAACTTTAACTAGGCTTGCTCTAAGGACCTTTTCCCCAAGCCTCGAATAGACCAGTTAGTGGATGCAACTGTAGGCTATCCTCAGATGAGTTTCTTGGATGCCTCTCAAGGATACCATCAGATACCTTTAGCTTTGGATGACAAAGAGAAGACAACTTTTGTTACTCCTATTAGAAATTATCATTACAAAGTGATGCCTTTTAGGTTGAAGAATGCAATGTCTACCTATCAGAGAATGATGACTCGGATGTTTAAGCCATAGCTAGGAAAAAACATTGAGGTTTATATAGATGATATGGTGGTAAAGAGTAAGTTGGAATTCGAGCATGTCAACGACCTCGGTAATGTCTTTGAGATCTTGAGGAGACACAACCTGCGACTTAATGCTTCTAAGTGCTCTTTTGGTGTCGGTTCAAGGAAGTTTTAGGGGTACATGGTCACTCACTGTGGAATTGAAGTTAATCCTAACCAAATTAAAGCAATTAACAATTTGCAGCCACCTAGGAATCCCAAAGAGGTCCAAAAGTTAATAGAGATGACTGCTACTCTAAACCAATTCATCTTTCGGTCAGCAAACAAGTGTATGCCTTTCTTCTAGTTGTTAAATAAGTGGAAGGGATTTGAATGGACTAAATAGTATGTCCTGGCCTTCCAGCAGTTGAAGGAATACCTTTCTCAGCCACCCATTATGTCTAGGCTCGAGGTGGATGAGATTTTGTTTGCTTATATTGCAGTGGCCTCCCATGCGGTGAGCTTGGTGTTGATACAGGTTGATAGTGGTGTACAAAGGCCAGTTTATCATGTAAGCAAGTCACTACATGAGGCTGAGGTTCGTTACCTACCACTGGAAAAGGCCATTTTGGCAGTGGTGCATGCTGCGCATAAACTCTCCCACTACTTTCAATTACACATAGTTGTTGTCTTAACCCAACTTCTGCTTAGATCCCTACTTCGGAGTGCTGATTACACAGGGAGAATTGCCAAGTGGGGCACGATCTTAGGGGCTTTTGATATCAAGTACATGCCTCACACCTCTATCAAGGGCCAAGTCCTCGCAGATTTGGTGGCCAAGTTTACTGAATCCCCATTGGAAAAGGAAGTTAAAAAGCAGAACATGGATGGAAAATCAGTTGATATGGTTTCCTTGCAAGAGCCTTTATCCTAGAAAGTGTATGTTGATGGTGCAGCAAAGCAAAGAGGAATTGGACTGGGGCTAGTCTTAATATCTCCTAAGAAGATCACTATTGAGAAATCCTTAAGATTGGGGTTCTCAGCTATAAACAATGAGGCCAAGTATGAAGCTCTACTGGTTAGAATGGCTATGGTTCAGAAAATGGGAGGAAGAACAGTGGAAGTATTTTCAGATTCGAGACTAGTTATAGGCCAGGTGAAGGGAGAGTTGGAGGCCAGGGATATGAGAATGTAAGATTACTTAAGTCAGGTTAGGCACTTACAGTTAGGGTTTGAGTCTTTCAACTTATTGCAAATCCATAGAAGCAAAAATAGCCATGCTGATTCTCTGGCCACTCTCGTAACATCCTCAGTGCAGAGCTTACCTCAGGTTATGCTTGTTGAAGACTTATGCAAACCCACTAAGATGTAGAGAGAGATGATCCATATTCATCAGATAAGGGTGGGACCTAGTTGAATGGACTCTATTGTTCTATTCTTTAAAGAGGATATTTTGCCCAAGGGGAAGTCCGAGGCTGATAAGGTACGGAGAAAGGCTCCTCAGTTTCACTGTTCGAGGACCAAAAGTTGTACAAGCGCTCTTGTTCTGGACTGTATGTGCTATGTATACACCTTGAGGCAGTAGAGCTACTCCTAGAAGAGTTACATGAAGAGATTTGTAGAAGCCAAACAGAAGGTAGATCCTTGTCTCACAAGGCCCTTACTCAGGGATATTGGTGGCCAAATATGCAAAGGGAAGCATAAGAGTATGTGAAGAAGTGCAACCAATGCCAAAGATTTGCTCCAAACATTCATCAACCAAGGGGTGTTCTCAATCCTCTATCCAGCCCTTGGCCTTTTGCTCAATGGAGCTTAAATATTGTAAGGCCTTTCCCTAAGGCAGTAGGGAATAAGAGATGGATACTGGTCGGCACGGATTACTTCACCAAGTGGGTCGAAGCTGAACTACTAGCAAATATCAGGGACGTGGATGCTAAGAGATTTGTTTGGAAAAATATTTTCACTCGGTTTGGAATCCCTCGTACATTCATCTCAGACAATAGTCTTCAGTTTGATAGTAAGGCCTTCAGGAGGTATTGTTGTGACTTGAGCATTACGAATAGATATTCCACCCTGGCTTATCCACAGGGGAATGGATAGGCCGAGGCTGTCAATAAGGTCATAGTGAATGGACTCAAGAAGAGGTTGGATGATACAAAGGGAAAATGGGTGGAAAAGCTGCCACAAGTCCTTTAGACATATCGAACCACGCCTCGTAGATGGGAGACACCCATTTCAAAAACTTATGGGGCCGAGGCTGTAATTCCTTTGGAGACCGAATTCCTAACGCCGAGGACGAGTTCTTTCACTCCGAACAACAGCGATGGGCTACTAGAGAAGAGTTTAGATTTAATTGAAGAACGAAGAGAAAACGTTATGGTTCAATTGGCATACTATCAACATATGCTCAAGCAGGGGTACAACTCAAACGTGAGGTTAAGGCCACTAGCGTCTGGAGACTTGGTATTAAGAAAGGTTTTAGGCACTACAAAGAATGTAGCATGGGGAAAATTAGGGCCCAACTAGGAAGGGCCATATCGTATCACCTTGGTGGCTGGAATAGGTGCATATTACTTGGAAGATTTAGATGAAAACGTTGCACCACACCCCTCGAATGTAAATAACCTGCGAATGTATTATTATTAATGAAAGTCATTTCTACCATATTTCTATTACATTATGCGTTGCATTCATTATCTGATTAAGTGTTACACAAAACCTTAGTTATGCCTGGTTCCTCGGACTACATACTTTGGATAAATTTATACTTTATATCATTTTTCTAAGTATCAAACAAAACCTTGGTCATGCCTGGCTCCTCGGACCACATACCTTGGGCAAATTGATATTTCCTGTTATCTGACTAAGTATCAAACAGAACATTGGTTATGCCTGGATCTATGGACCACATACCTTAGGTAAATTGATATTTTTTGTTATCTGACTAAGTGTTAAGCAGAACCTTAGTTATGCCTAGTATCTCGGACCACATTCTTTGGGTAAATTAATACTTTATATCATTTTTCTAAGTATCAAATAAAACCTTAGACATGCCTAGATAAGGGGCCCTTTCCTCCCTCCATTACTTCCGGGCCTTTTTGATCCCTCTTCCTTTTATGGTCAGTAGGGTTAGGTCTTAGGGGTTGGGTGGACGGAGGAGGGGGGGGGGGAGCTTGGTTTGGGTGGCCTTCTTTGGTGCATTGCCCCCCACTTGGAGTCCATCAAGTCCCGAAGACTCAATTCGGTCTTGCGTTGGAGCCCCATGGCTTCTAGTATGGAGGAGTGTCCTTGTGGCTGGCTTACTTGCACTGGGGAAAGAGTGCTGAGGTCATCGACCGAGCTTCCTGAGGAGGAAAGTAGGTTGAAAACTTCGAAATCATCTTCAGAGTCCGTGACGTTAACTATCTCTTCTTCTTCCTCTTCTTTGATAACAGGATGGGAAGAGGTGGCTTCTCCAGTTGTATACTGAGGTGGTAGGGCTACTTTAAGTACACCTTTTGGAATAAGGTCGGTGGTGAGGAAATCCGAGGCAGCAACACTTATCTGGTGCAGGCACGGATCTCTAGCCTTTATCACGCACTTCTGCGCCTGAAAGCTTGACGAAAGAAGGGTGTAGCCAAGGATTAGATGCCTTGCTCGTAATTGACCGTCACTGTGAACGAACATCTCGGCTTTGAGTATCTTGTCTAGGTTTGGCTAGTTGACAAGACTGAAGTTCAAAACGGTAACATGCTTTCCTGCAAAACCATTAGGAAAACAAAAACAAAAAACATCATCAGAAAAGTGAATTGCAAAAATCGAAGGAAAGTTCAAACACAAACTCAAACTGAGAAAAATAGGTACAGAGTATGTCAAAAAAAAAAAAAAGGATAACTTTGAACCTAAAAACCCCACCTGGCATCCCTTCTCTCATCAGGCGGTGGAGGTGGTTGTGCCACTCCCTTGTAATGATCAAGAAATCCTTGTTCATTCCTTTGTTCGACTTAGGAAGGCATGAGATAAGCCTAACCTCAGGGTACCTAGATTTTAGGTAAATCCCTGCCCTTTTAGGTGGTGAAGGTTATAGTCTCAGTTGACATCATGATGGGTAAAGTTTAAGCCCATTTTCTCATTAAGGGCATCTATGCTACCCAAAATCCTAAACATATTTGGGGCACATTGGGTGGGCGCTATTCTATGAGCCCTAAGGTAACCTTAGTGACTGTGCCCATAGGGATTCTCATCCCTCCTTCTATAAAGGCAATTATCAAGATTACTACTTCTTTCTCCTGTCTTTTAGTATGCCAATCTCCTTCCTTACACTACCTAATGAAGACTCCTGGAGGGATTCTATATTGAGCTTTGAAACCCTCTATACTCTCCGCGGAGTCAACCGAGTAAGCGAATCTACCTATATATGAAAGAAGGTTGAAGGTACTAAGATGGTAAAGGGAAATAAGGATGGCCGAGGAGAAAGGGACTCGGTGTAAAGAAAAGTAGAAGGAAAACTAAAATAAAAAGGGATAAAAAGACTTACGCAAAGAAAGGAACTCTCCTCGGACTAGCTCTTGATATTTATGAGCGCAAAGGTTCAATGAATGAGTGCAAAAGTGGAGTGAATGAAGTGGTCAAGCAATATTTGTATCAGAGAGAGGGACAAGCGGGAAAATTCCTACCAGGGTTCCAATAAAATTCTCAGCCATCAGATCTGCATAGCACCATAGAACGTGGGGAGCACGGAGCCTCAAAATATTAATGAAGACGCATCTCGGATACCGAAGCGTCAGGAGCGAGATACCGAAGCATCAAGAGCGTGTATTGGGCAGTTAAAAAGGTAATTATGTAGACAAAGATAGTGTATGATAAGAACAGGGTAATTGTGGTGATATCAAAATCCTCATTTCTTCTCGAGGAGCAAAAAAGAAGGATTTCAAAGGGCTATTGTAGGGATGATAGGCCCAGTAGTATATATGTACATATTGGGTTGAAGGCCTAGTCTGAGGACACCTACTAGTCTGAGTATGGGTAAACACTATCATGGAAGTCCGCGTTAGTGAATAAGGAAAGGGAGATGGTCACGATGGTCCGAGAAGGTGGACTAGGGAGGGATGCTTCCTCAGCTGAGCAAAGTAGAAGTTAGAAGGTGGAGTCCGCTGTCCAGAAGCAACATTCCAAGAGATTCTATTGATAAGGATATACATCATGGATGCACAGGACAAAGAAAAAGTATGAAATATCTAAGAGAAAGCTGCTACCACCACATTGAAGGCTCTGCAGCTAACTCTCTAGCCACATCAATGTGGAAGTGATACCTAAACAGTAATTTTCAAACCTACAACTACTCCCAAAGACTTCAGGAAGGTGCTGATGGGACAAGGATCTATACCAGCGACCTGGTCTAAACATGGAGGGTGGGGATGAAAGAAGAAAGGTAGTATAAAAGAGAAAGAAGACACTAGGGAAAAGAGATCAGGAAGAAAGAAAAAAACACTATAGCAACAAGAACTGCACCTGTAATCTAATTTAAAAAAAACGGGATAATTACAATAAACCCACTTGTGGTATGGCCCGTTTTCACTTTGCCTACTCGTAGATTAAAACTTTACACTTTGCCCACCTGAGGTAACTTCCATTAGGGATCTATTACCCACCTCTCCTTTTGCCATTAAAAAAACACATTTTTAGAGAAAAACAAACATAACAAAAATAAAAAAAGCTAGGGTTTTGATTGCTTAAGAACTTATATAAGAACAAAGTGGAGGAATAGCAGAAAAATCAAAGGACTTAATGAAAATCACTTTTAGTGGTTCACACGCTATACAAGCCCCTCTTTGTTATATGACTACCTCACATTTGGGCATCACTCTTCAATTTGGTTTGTCAACGCAACTTTTTTTTTTTTTTGATTTATAGCTCACATTGAACTTGAAATCTCATCCACTAGGGTTCATGAAACTGGCAATCTCTAGCCATTAATCTTTCTTCAACATAGGCAAACAATTATCCCTTGAACTTATGCTGGGCGTCTTTCCTCTGTGCTACTCTCTGGTGTATAAAAAAGACACAATCTACCTCTAAAAAGATCCAAACATTGAAAAAAAAAGAAATTAACATCCATACCCCAACAGAGAAAAGCTATTAATGTGTTACCTATGGAGAACCCAAAAATTTGCAAAAGAGAAGAAATTGGGACATTAACAACAACAAGGACCAGAATCTTGAAAAAAAAACAAAAAAAAAAGAGTTATCTTTACGCGAAACCTCATCTACTGAGATGGGTGACCTTGGAAGTTCAAGGGAGGCTCAGCCTGAGAGGGTTTTAGAGATTAAAGAGAGGGAGCTTATGTTTGGCGAGGGCTAGGTGAGGGTCTGATGAGGCGAGGCCACCTAAGGTGGCAACGTTGATGTGAGGGGGTGAGCTTGAGAGGAGCGGCCATGAAGTTCGTTTGAGAGAGTTTTAGAGATGAGAGAACAGGGGTTTAGAGAGAGCTTAGGCCGAGAGCTTAGAGAGACTCGGGTTTAAAGTGAGGGAGAGGGCTCGGTGAGATTTATTGTGGGAGCTTGAAAGGTCGACAATGGAGGTCCAATGGAGGCTCGACCTGGGAAAGCTTCAGAGATTGAAGTGAGAGCTTGAGATTGGTAAGGTTTTATGGTGAGGAGAAGCTCATCGCTGAGGTGGCGTGAAGGGTTAGCCATGGAGTTTTTTTTGAGGCAACTCAAATGAAACCCAACCACAGTAGCAAACCCAACCCAATTCCAAATTTAAACCCACTTTGAATCCTAGCCATAATAGCAAAACACCTAAATAAGCAATCAAATCCACTTTGAATTCCTCCACTTTGTTTTTATAGAAGTTTTAAGCAATCAAAACCCTAGCTTTTTGATTTTTGTTATGTTTGTTTTTCTCTAAAAATGTGTTTTTCTAATGGCAAAAGGAGAGGTGGGTAACAGATCCTTAATAGAAGTTACCTCAGGTGGGCAAAGTGTAAAATTTTAAACCACAGGTAGGCAAAGTGAAAACAGGTCATACCATAAGTGGGTTTACTATAATTAGGTTTACTATAATTATTACCAAAAAAAAATATTCAAGAACCAACCTCCTCGGATTGTGTCGAGAACGTTTTTATTTAGATAAAACCTGCTCATCTTATTTCCTTGTCATTTTGACCCACTATAGTTATTGTCCAATTCATTAGAGCCTAGTTTCCTTAAAACTAAGCTCTAATGAATTGGACAACAACTATAGTGGGTCAAAATGACAAGGAAATAAGATGAACAGGTTTTATCTAAAGAAAGACGTCTTCGACACAATCCGAGGAGGTTGATTCTTGTATATATTTCATTTAAATTAGATTACAAGTGCAGTTCTTGTCGCTATAGTGTTTTTCTCTTTCTTCCCAATCCCTTTTCCCCAGGGTTTTCTTTCTTTTTTATACTACCTCTCTTCTTTCATCCCAACCATCCACATTTAGACTAGGTCGCTGGTATTGACTGCTATCCCATCAGCACCTTCCTAAACTCTTTGGGAGTAGCTATAAGGCTAAAAATTACTATTCAAGTATCACTTCCACATTAATGTGGCCAGAGAGTTAACTGCAGAGCATTCAATGCGGTGGTAAAAGTTTTCTCTTACATATTTCATAACTTTTCTTTGTCCTGTGCATCCATGATGTATATCCTTATCAATAGAATCTCTTGGAATGTTGCTTTTGGACGGTAGACCGCACCTTTTAACTTCTACTTTGCTTAGCCGAGGAAGCATCCCTCCTAGGACCACCTTCTTGGACCATCGTGACTAGACCCCTTTCCTTATTCATTAACGCGGACTTCCGTGACAGCGTTTACCCGTCCTTGGACTACTAGGTGTCCTCGGACCAGGCCTCCGGCCCAATATGTACCTATATACTACTGGACCTATCATCCCTATGCCAAGTATCTTATTGCTTCGCTAAAAAGATAATGTTGGGTTAAATTAAAATGGGGTACTATCCTTTGGATAGAAGTTGTGAGGTGCTTAACACCTTCCCTACACGTAACCAAGCTACCGAGTCCAAGATATTTGGTTCGAGACTTTTGGTTTACCTTAATTAATAAACCTTTCAAATTGATTTAGTTAATTAGGTAATTTAAAATAAATTAGACCCATAGGTGACTAATCACACCTAATACAAAACCAATGGTTGGTGGCGACGCCTAAAATAAAAATAAGAAAAAGGAACCCCCACACACACACATCACCCTAGAAACACAAGCACACAAAGAGTCCCATTGCCAAGGACCTATTGTGTGATCAAACCCATGAAAAATCCGATTCATTCGATTTATTTTTCCGGGGGGGGGGGGGGGGGGTCCACATTTATTACAAAAATAATATCATAAATAAAATTTTAATTATATTTAAAATTGATATATCAAATTATAAGATTTGTAATATCTTTAAGGATCTAGTAAACGGATGCTCTTATGATGTTTGGTAATGGACCATTTTAGAAATGTTTTGATATCATTTTTATTAGAACTATAAAAAAGTTGTAAAAAAAAATCAAATACATTTTAATTTTTCTCTAAAACGTTTCTAAAATTTTTCATAAACCAAAGCCTTTATGGCATCTGCTATCTTTTCCCTATCTTTAATATTAGTCTTTTATATGTGATAGATATAACAAAGATGAGGGGAGTTTAGAATCCTTTTTATAAAGGAGAGTAGTCAGTAGCAATCCCACTAAATTATTATAACATCACTTTAAAGATAACAAACAAACAAACAAACAAGAAAAGGAGGTGATAGTTGCAACATCCAACACATATATTGATACATATCAAAAAGAAAGGCTTTTTAGTGCATTTGAGAAAGCTGGATTGGTAAGATTGTAACCCCCATCGACAACCAAGTTCATCCCACTCACATACTTAGACTCATCACTCCCTAAATAAACTACCTCAGTAAAATCTTAAGGCTCCAATACCACTCCCTTCAAGTTAGCAATCGATGAAAGCACATCGACCATCTTATTCATCTCCATCGTCGGCATAGATTCCATTAGCATAAAAGTTGGAGTTGCAAAAGGAGACACACAATTAACTCTTATTCTATACTATCCCAACTCTACGCTCAAGTTCTTAACCATTCCCACTACGGCATGCTTTGATGCCACATATGCATGTGAAACATCATCGGCCATTATTGAAGCAGTGCTTGAGGTGAAGAGAATACTTCCTTTCTTAGCTAGAATCATAACCCTAGCAGCATGCTTGGCACCCAAGAAAGCACCGAAAATGTTGATGTCTAAAACCCTTTTGAGATCTTCTTTTTTTTAATTCTAAAATTTGTGCTTTCTCGCTGCCTGAAATGCCAGCTTTGTTGAACATGATGCCCAACTTTCCATACTTGGATATAACCATGTCTACAGCCTTTTCAACATCAGATTCATTTGTTACATCACAATGGATGCAAAAGATGGATTCAGAGCCAATGTCTTTGCAAACTGAGTGACCTAGCTCGTCTTGGACATTTGCTATAAATGTTAGGACATGTGTTTCAATGTTAGGAACATATGTCAATATTTTATGTAATTAGCTGATCCTTTGACAAAACTCACTTTACTTGTATTTGGGTAGATCTAGAATGTGTTTAATACTTCAATGAACAAGAGTTCAAGTCTAGTATTGAAGCCATGCAAATCTGTCCAAAAAACAAGTGAAAAAGTGCTGATTCATTAAAGCTTGACAATTGCTCGACAGATAGCTATCTATCGAGGTTTAATGAGGCTCGACAGATATTATTTATCAAGGTATCTATTGAGAATTACGGAAATCAGTTTTTCAGATTTGATTTTGGCCCATGCTTTTGTATTTGTGTAGGGTTTCTTTTCTCACAACCCTAGACATATATAAGACTTATTTTAGAGGCCGTTACATAAGAGAATACAAGGAAAGCACATGCAAAAGGTGACCGAGTGCCTTATTCTCTTTGAAAGAAGCTACTACGTCTTTGCACCTTAGGGTTTTGTAACCAAGTGCTTCTTGATCTTCATTGTTAATGAAGTAAAGAACTTTGCAGCCAACATTCTTCTTCCTCAAGTTAGTGTGTTAGTCATGTACTAGGAGCCGTGCATCTTTGGTTAGTCACGTATTGGGATCCGTGCAAAAGGGTGGCGTTCATATATTGAAGAGTTCAGAGGTTCTGAAGCGGTAGAAGGTTTCTGCTGTAAGTTCATCTACGGGAATTGTAGAGTCTAGGGACAAAAGTTTTGTACTAGATCTGAAACTTCTCTTTACTATAGTGGATTGCCTTTTGGGAAGGTTTCTCTCTAGGTTTTTTACTGTGAAACTAGTTTGTTTCATTGGTTTTCCTAGATCATCATATCTTGTCTTATTTATTTTTCCACCGCATGATTTTGACATGATATTGATGTTTGTTTGTTTTAATAAGTTTTATTCATAATAAATCTAATTAACAACTTGGATTTAAAACTTGTTAATTATATCAACCGGGGTCTAAATTTCTCAACAAGTGGTATCAGAGCGGGTTCACTTTGATTGGATTAATTTCCTGAGTTTGATCCTTGACCCCTGTTGTCATGGATCGTGGACAATCTCTTATGATTCCTCCTTTATTTGATGGCACTAATTATACATACTGGAAAGTTCGTATGAAAGTCTTTTTGCAGGCTCTAGGTGAACAGGTATGGCAAGCTATTGAAGTTGGCTGGATTAAGCCAAAGGAATTACCAATGGATTGGGATGATGCAACAATCATAGCGGCAAATTTCAACAGTAGGGCCTTGAATGCTTTGTTTTGTAGGGTGACCAATAAAGAATTCAAGAAAATATCATCCACAGAAGTTGCCAAGGAAGCATGGACTATTCTTGAGAACACCTATGAAGGTACCAAGGCAGTAAAGACTGTGAAGTTTCAAAGACTCACTAGTAGTTTTGAAGAAATAAGGATAGAAGAGGATGAGACCTTCGATGAGTTCTATGCTAAACTCAAGGATATTGTGAATTCAGCCTTTAATCTTGGAGAATCTATTGCGGAAAACAAAATTGTTAGGAAAATCCTTAGGTCCTTACCTGAAAGATTCCATGCCAAGATCACTACCATTGAAGAAATGAAGGACATTGATCAACTTCCTTTGACTGAGCTTGTAAGGAACCTTCAAACCTATGAGATGAGATTAGGCTTAATGGGAAAAGGTGGAAAGAGTAAAAACTTAGCTCTTAAGGGTATAAAGGAAGAGATTGAGGACTCCAAAAATGAAGATGAAAGCAAAGATAAAGATGAAGATGATGATGAGGATGAGGATCTAACCTTCATAACTGATGAGATTATCAAGCTTCTTCAATTTAGGAAAAAAGATAAGGGCAAACCTCCTAGGAAATCTAAATCCTCAAGAAATGGCAAGAATGAGAAACCCCCCATCAAATGCTATGAGTGTAAAAGTTTTGGTCATATGAGGATAGAGTGTCCAAACTACCTTATGAAGGAAAAAACCAAGAAGTCAGAAGATAAAGGGTTAATTGCTACCTAGAGTGATACTGAGGATGACTCTTCTGATGATTGTATGGATGAATGTGGTCACTTTATGGCTTTTGCTGCCTCAACCGATAAGATGATTGTGGAGAGTGCTAGTGACAATGAGGATTCTTCTGATGATGATATACCTAAGAAGATGACCCTTTAAGAAGCCTATGATAAGCTATGCACTGAATTCATAAAATCTGAAAAGACTTCTCATCTTTGTAGAAAAGAGCTTAATGAGGTAAAAATTGAAAAAGTTGAATTGTTAGTCAAATTAGATGAGACTACAAGGTTAGTTGAGACTCTTGTTGTGGAGAACACCTCATTAGAAGAGAAGGTCAAGAATCTTGAGGTAGAGCTTAATTAAACTAGAACTCAAATAAAGAGGATGTTTAGTGCAAAGCTTGATGAGGTATTGAGTGCTCAAAAGCCTAATTCTGATAAGACTAGTTTAGGATATGCTGTTTCCTCCGACCTCTCCTCTTCCACGGCTTTTGGATCAAGGACTATCTTTGTGCCCCAATCAGAGAAAGGTAATAAAGGTATGAAATCCAAAATTGATTTGGCTAATTCTAAATCCTTTGTTAGACCTCATGTTTGTCACCATTGTGATGTTCCTAGACACATTCATCCTAATTACTTTAAGTTGTATCCTTACAAGCAAGTGTTCAAACTCTCACAAGTTTCCTCTTAAGGACCTACACCTTTGTTTGGAGAGTTATTAAAAGTTTTGAGCTTTTTAACTCAATTTCAAGAGAATTTTAATTCTTCTATGTCTTTTAGTAGACATATTAGGATACGTGCCTTTTCATCTTCACGGCCAAAGACTCATGCTATGTGGGTGAGAAAGTAGCCTAACACTTAATTGTCTTTTCGTTTGTTATCTGTTTTAATTCTTTCTATGTAAAGTAGGACTCATTTTGTTTGATTTCTTATCTGCTTTTGGAATCATGTTTTCATGCATCTACACCTTTCTATCATGCCTTTATGCATATGCATCTTTCTTTCATACTTTCATGTTGTTTGTCTGTTTTTGTTTGGTTGTTTAGTCTTTATTTTGTTTTGTTTCAAAATAAAAAAATTGAAAAATCAGAAAAATACAAAAATAGTGTGTATTTGTGTACATTGGTACTTGTGTACCTTCGATGGCCATTGAAACAAAGTTTTCTAAACTTTATATCTTTTATAGCTTAGATGAGCATTCTTATGCACAACTAGGAAAGTGAGCTTTGTGGCTCGCTTTTGTGATGAGTAAGATTAAGTAATCTCTTGTACTTAACACTCATATCACTCTTTTTCACGGGTAGGACTAGAAAATCCTAAGAGAAAGGCATAAATAGTCATCTCACCACTGTTACCCGCCAATCGTGATATGACATCTGTATGCTTCGGCATAGCAAAAGTGCAATGTCAATGACATCTGTATGCTACGGCATAGCGAAAGTATAATGTCAAAAGCTTAACATAAATGAGTATTTCTTTTCTCTCTCTTATATGCCCATGCATGATTTGCTTAAAAAGAAAAATATGCAAAGAAAAATAAAAGTAAAAAGATCAAAATGCTTTATATATGAATGTAAGCGTGTATTCTAGGAGATGTAGGAGTTATAGGATGTACCTTGAAGGTGATAGTCCCCATCAAACAGTTATGATTATGTGTGAGTTAAAGTAATTTTTCTCATATCTCAAATCTTCATAACATGTATATACTTATGCAATCTTACAATGTTTTCACATACAACACGCAATATTCTTTGCTACTCTTGATACATGTGTAGGCACAATGTGATTTGGCCATCACAAGATTTATATGTGTTAATGTATGCTCACTAAACTGTCTTAACTTGTTTTTTAAATATAAAATTGGTTAGACTTGTTTAGTGTGTGTGTGTGTGTGTGTGTGTGTGTGTGTGTGTGTATGTTTTGGGATCTATGTGCTTAAATTTTTGGTTGAGAGATGATTTTGAGAGTTCAAAATGTCGTATGGATCATTGGTTAAGTTTCATGTTTGATTGGGTTTATATCTGTGTTTTTCCTTTCTTGAAAAACTGTTTTCAAGCAATCTCGACACCTTCTCAACACCTTTCAATACCTAGCTTATCTATCGAGCTCATCTGTTGCATTCTATTGTAATTTTGACACTTCTCGATAGTTAGGTCGATCGATTGAGAAACTTTCTACCTCCTCAATAGCTTCTCGATAGCTGTTCGATCCATCGAGGTATGCTCGATAGCTTCTCGACACCTCTCGATTCATGGAGATCCTCTTGCATGCATTGTTTTTCACATGTTTTGCATGTTTCTTTTATCTTGTCATCCATTGCATCTTGTTTCATTACATTCATGCATTTATATGGATTCTTTGTATCCCCTTGATCATCTTTGATCATCTTTATGTTTCTCGGGTGAAGCTTTATAGCTTCCTGTACCCTTTGTCAATCATGACTAAAAGGGGGAGAAAATGTGGTCTCTTTTAAAGATCTTAGGACATATGTGTTTCACTTGTTAGGAACATATGTCATTATGTTATGTAATTGGCTAATCCTTTGACAAAATGCACTTTATTTGTAATTGGGTAGATTTAGGATGTGTTTAATACTTCAAGAAACCTTGTTTCAAGATCAAGTGTTAAAACTATGCATGTTTGTCCAAGAAACAAGGTGAAGAAGTGCCTGCCATTAAAGCTCGATAGCTAGCTTGATAGCTAGCATCTATCGAGCTTAAGAAGCTGTTCCAGCCCCGTGGCTCGACAGCTGCTCGACAGCTTCCCGACAGATGCTATCTGTCGAGGTTTAAGAAAAAAAAAATTTTTGTTTTGTTTTCTTGGGATCCGTGAATGTGTCTTTGGGTTTTCTTTTCTCATAACTCTAGACATATAAAAGGATTATTTTAAGGGCCGTCAAAGTGGACACAAGTTGCATAAGTGTTAAGCAAAGTTTGTTCAAGCAAATTGTGACCGGAGATAAAGTTTTGCTCTAGTTCATCTTTCTTGTGAAGAAGTTGCTGTGTTTGTACACCGTAGGGTTTTCTGACCAAGCATCATCTGGATCTTCATCGTGTGATGAACTGAAGAACTTTACAGCCAACACTCTCTCTAGTTGGTGATTGAAGTCGCGTACTAGGATCTGCGCAATTGGTTAGTCACGTACTAGGAGTCGTGCATCAAAAGGAGAAATTGTCACTACAGAATAAGTCCAATTGGGTATTGGGGTAAGGGTTCAACTGTAGGTTGGTATAAGATATTGGGATTTCTTTACTTGTAACCGCCTGTTGTGATAATAATGTAATTTTGGGAATGGCAACCTTAAAACCACCCAGTGGGGTTTTTGCCGTGTAGGTTTTCCTTATTCGTAAACAAATCATCGTGTCAATTTATTTTCCGCTGCATACTTAGATTAATTGGTGATTTTTTTGTGCTACCACGTTCATTGCATGTAATTGAATCTAATTAATTCACTTGGTTAATTCATCATAAGGGGTCAATACGCTTTTGGCCTATCAAGTGGTATCAGAGCAAGCACACTCTGATTAGGTTTAATCTTTGTTGTGTTGATCCATTGACCCCTGTTGTCATGGCTGCAACCGGCTTAAAGAGATCTTCGTTTTTAAATACATCTTGTTTTTTCTAATCTCTATTTGGTTGAGTATCTCAGAAAATACAAGTCTAAAAGTTATTTGAATTCTCTTATGATGACTATTGAAAAAGATCTCAGTTGGACTAAGAGGAAACTAGACTGTCTTAGAATGAAAATGTGCAAAGGAGTTCGTCTGAGAAGAGTGAAAATTAAAGGCTTAGCTCAGAAAAGGCAGATGAGAGAAAGCACCATCCCCACTGATTTGTCATCCAAGCACGAAGTATGTTTTATGATGAAGTTTGCATTTAAAGTTATGGACACATGTCTGTGGTACCTTGACAGTGGTTGCTCAAGACACATAACTAAAGACTGATCCCTTTTCAAGGTTTTTAAGTCTAAGAAAGGTGGCAATGTCACTTTTGGTGATGGGAGCAAGTCACTGATTAAAGGGAGGGGAATTATCTCTCTACCTGGACTGCCAGACATTGCAAATGTTTTATATGTAAAAGGTCTAAGGGTGAACCTATTGAGTATAAGTCAGATATGTGATCAAGACTTCATGGTGTTATTTTCCAAAGGAAAGTGTCTTGTTATGGATGAATTTAGAAATAAACTCATACGTGGTGTTCGCACTCTAGACAACTGTTATGGATTGGTTCCTGATGCTGATATTGTATGCAATAGCATTCGCTTGCCAAATGAAGTTCTATGGCATCAACGAATGGGACATACTAGTTACAAACATCTCTCCATTGTATCTAAGCATGAATCAGTTCTAGGAATACCAAAGCTTAGTAGGATGAGCAATGTGGTGTGTGGACCATGTCAGCTTGGGAAACAGACAAAAGCTAAGCATCTGGACACTTAGACATCAGCCACATCTAGACCATTGGAGCTTTTACATTTGGATCTTATGGGCCTAACTAGAGCCGAGTCTCTTGGTGGTAAGAGATACATCATGGTTGTGGTAGACGACTTCACTAGGTACACTTTGGTCATTCTCCTACGATCCAAGTCCGATGTTCCTGAGCATATTGAAGCGTTGTGCACAAGACTGTAGAATGAAAAGAGCCTAAAAATTGATCGAATTCGAAGTGATCATGGTAAAGAATTCGAGAACTCATATATGGAGTCCTTTTGTACAAGATCAAGTATATCTCAAGAATTCTCTGCTCCTATTACTCCTCAGCAGAATGGTGTGGTAGAAAAAAAGAACAGGGTTATTCAGGAGATGGCTATAGCCATGTTGCATAATAAGGATGTGAATAAAAACTTGTAGAGAGAAGCCGTTAACATTACGTGTCATACGGTTAATAGGGTGTATTTTAGACCTGGTACCAAGAAGACTCCATATGAGTTATGGAAAGGAAGGAAGTCGAATGTGAAGTATTGCAGAATCTTTAGAAGCACTTGCTTCATCCTCAAGGATAGAGAGAATGTAGGAAAGTTTGACTCCTGAAGTGATGAAGGGATATTTTTGGGTTACTCCTCTACAAGCAAGGCTTATTAGGTATACAACAAAAGAACTATGAAAGTAATAGAGATAGTAAATGTAGTTATTGATGAATCTTCAGATTCTGGTTTTGAGAAAGCTATTGAGGAATTACCCAAAGAAATTCTTCCTTCTGAGTCTAAGGAAGTTCAAGAAATTGTTGAACAAGAACCTGCATCTCCAAGTACTCCAGACACTCCCAGTGTTGTGGAAGATTCCGCAAATATACCCACTTCCCTAGATTCTGAATCCCATAAAGAGAAAGGACCTTCCTCCAGGATTAAGCTAAACCATCCTCTAGAAGTTATTGCAGGAAACATGAATGAACTCACATTAAGGAAATGTATGGTTGATAAATGTGTTGCTAACTTTGTGTCTTATTCTTGTTATCTGTCACAAGTTAAACCCACTGGAGTTGAGGAAGCTCTTTAGGATGAAAGTTGGGTCGAAGCAATGCATGATGAACTGCTTCAATTTCAAAGGAACGATGTCTAGACTTTAGTACCTAGATGGGAAGGTGAGCACATCATCGGCACAAAGTGGATATTTTGCAATAAGACTGATAAGGAAGGCAATGTGATTAGCAACAAGGCTCAGCTTGTGGCTTAAGGATACTCACAAATGGAAGGAGTAGACTATGATGAAACATTTGCCCTAGTTGCCCATATGGAATCCATCAGAATTCTCCTTGCCTTAGTTTGCCACTTAAAGTTCAAGCTTTACCAAATGGATGTAAAGACTGCTTTCTTGAATAGACTACTTAAAGAAGATATCTATGTGGCTCAACCAAAAGGATTCATTGATCCACACTTTCCAGATCATGTGTTGTACCTCAAGAAAGCACTTTATGGGTTGAAGCAAGCACCTAGAGCTTGGTATGATCGACTCACACAATATTTGGTGTCATATGGGTTCACAAGAGGAAAGGCTGATCAGACTCTCTTCATCAAAAAGGAAGATGGCGAGCTGATAGTTGCTCAAGTCTATGTTGATGAAATCATCTTTGGATCGACTAAGGATGAACTTGCTCATGCCTTTTCAAAACTTATGCAGGCTGAGTTCGAGATGAGCATGATTGGAGAATTGACTCACTTCCTTGGATTACAGATTCGTCAACAAGATTCATGTATATTCCTATCTCAATCAAAATATGCTAAGAATCTTATGAAAAAGTTTGGTTTAGAATCTGCTAGTTCTGTCAGAACCCCTATGAGTCCATATGTTAAACTCACTGTTGACTTGTTAGGTAAAAGTGTAGACTCATCTCTATATAGAAGCATGGTAGGTAGTCTTCTTTACCTTACTGCTAGTAGACCTGACATCAGTTACAGTGTTGGAGTGTGTGCTAGATATCAGGTTAATCCCAAAGAGTCTCATATGACTGCTTTGAAAAGAACCATAAAGTATGTCAAAACCACTGCTGAGTTTGGTGCGTGGTACAGCAAGGACACTAATGATGTCTTAGCTGGGTACTCTGACGTTGATTGGGCTGGGAATGTTGATGATAGAAAGAGTACATCGAGGGTTTGTTTTTATGTGGGTAATAATCTTGTCTCCTGGATGAGCAAAAAGCAGAACTCCATCTCATTATCCACTGCAGGAGCTAAGTACATTGCTGCTGGTAGCTACTGCACCCAACTTTTATGGATGCAAAAACTCCTTTATGATTATGGTATTTCTCAAGAGCATCTCACCATCTATTGTGACAAGACCAGTTCCATTAACATCTCTAAGAATCCGGTCTAACATTCTCGAACCAAACACATAAAGATTTGACATCATTTCATTAGAGAGCTTGTCGAAGATGGTAAACTTACTCTTGAGTTTATTTACACCGATGATTAGAAGGCTGACTTGTTCATTAAACCTCTTGACAGTAGACGCTTTGAATTCCTTCGTCAAAACATTGGTGTTATCTCCATGGATTGATCTCCTTCTCTTATTCTTCCTCCTTATGCATTTGCATCTAGTTTTATGCATTATTTTTTTTTTTCACATGTTTTTTTTTTTTTTTTTCAGTTTTGCATTATTTTGTTTTTCAAAAAAAAATTAAAAAAAATCAGAAAAATACAAAAACAGTGTATATGTACATTGGTACTTGTGTACCTTGGATGGCCATTGAAACAAAGTTTTCTAAACTTTGTAGCTTAGATGAGCATCTCTATGCACAACTAAGCAAGTGAGCTTTGTGGCTCGTGTTTGTGATGAGTAAAATTAAGTTATCTCTTGTATTTAATACTCGTATCACTCTTTTTGACAAGTAGGACTAGAAAATCCTAAGAGAAAGGCATAAATAAGAATCTCACTACTATTACCCGCCAATCATAAAATGACATATGTATGCTTCGGCATAGCAAAAGTGCAATGTCAATGACATTTGAATGTTTCGGCATAGCAAAAGTGCAATGTTAAAAACTTAACATCGTTAGGTATTTCTTTTCTCTCTTATATATGCCCATGCATGGTTCGCTCAAAAGAAAAAAAAATATATGCAAAGAAAATTAAAAAACAAAAAGATCAAAAATGCTTTTAAATATGATTGCAAGCGTGTATTATAGGAGATGTGGGGTTATAGGATGTACCTCAAAGGTAATAGTCTCTATCAAACAGTTATGACTGTGTGTGAGTTAAAGTGATTTTCTCATATCTCAAATCGTCATAACATGTATACACTTATGCAATCTTGTGATGTTTTTCACACACAACACGCAATATTTTTTGCTACTCTTGATACATGTGCAGGTACAATATGATTTGGCCATTACAAGTTTTACATGTGTTAATGTATGCTAACTAAACTATCTTGACTTATTTTTGAAATATAAAATTAGTTAGACTTGTTTAGTGTATGTGTGTGTGTGTGTATTTTTGAGATCCATGTGCTTAAAATTATTGTTGAGAGATGATTTTGAGAGCTTAATATGTTGATTGGATCCTTGGTTGAGTTGCATTCTTGATTGCATTCATGTCTGTGTTTTTCTTTTCTCAAAAAACTGTTTTTAAGCAATCTTGACAGCTCTTTGACACCTCCTCAACACCTGGCTATCTGTCGAATTCTTAAGCTATTTCTTATTACAATCTCAACACCTGTCTCGACACCTGGTGGATTAATCGAGAAAGTTCCTGACCTTTCGATAGCTTCTTGATAGCTGGTGGATCGGTCAAGCTTCCTTTAGCCTTTTGTTGTTTTGTCCCTAGACAAATCCTCAACAACTGCATTTTTCTACGTTTTGTTTTCTCGACACCTGGCTATAGATGTCTCGACACATCTCGACACCTCTATCTGTCGAGATTTACTGAGGTTCTATAAATAGGTTTTGTGAGATCCGGACTTCATTTCTCTCGATCTCTCTCTCGATACCTCTGTCTTTTCACCTCTCAAATCACTCTCTTTCATTCCAAACCTCAATTCCAAGTGATTTTCAAGGATTTTCTTCACTTGGTAAGCCTCTAATCTCTTTCATTTACATGCATTTCATGTTTTAAAACCTAAATTTTGGGGTTTTTGAAAAATTTTGGGGTTTTTCAAAATTGATGAGTTTTTGTTGAAATTTTGGGATGGGTGTTTGCCTAAATGAGTTTAAGATCTCATGCATTGCATCACATAAGCATAATAACAGTATTATCATGCATTTAGATGTGTGTAACTTGATTGTGTGATGTTAGGATTGGATTGGGTTGAGCCCATGATGCTTTTATGTTGCATGTCACATGTTCATGCATTCCCATGCATATGTTATTATTCTTCAATATATCTTGATATTTGAATTGTTTTTTGGGACTTTTCTGATTGTCTCTGTCTCTGTCTCTGTCTCTCTCTCTCTCTCTCTCTTCGTTTATGTTAGTAGTGTCTATAGAACCTAAACGTAAGTCTGTTCCATCCCTGAACCCTCTTCGTTCGAGGGCCTCTTCGTCTTCTGATCCTACACCCTCCTCTGTTCGGTTCTGTGATGAGGATGCCCGAAAGGACTTCTCGGAGAACTTCTCTAAACGAGGTGTTCATTCGAAATGCCGAGTTATTTTGCCAACACTGACCTACCCGATGTCATTCACAGTTGGGGTTAGGAGTCACTGTGTGACGTCCCGGTCACATGTCCATCCATGCTGATTCTGGAGTTTTACTCCAACATGCATGGATTTGATTTTTCAGTACCTCTCTTTCATACTCACGTTCGAGGTACGTGCATAGTGGTCACACAAGAGTTGGTATCCGATGTACTCCGTGTACCGAGGGTAGAGCATCTTGACTACCCCGGTTGTGAGCGTCTAAGCATTGTGTCCAAAGACAAGATGATCTCTGCTTTCTGTGAGCGCCCTTCTAATTGGAGTGAGTGTCAGTTCACATCATGTAGGCCTTTTGCTAAAGGTCCTAGATTCTTAAACATGGTGATGACCCTTGTTTTGCACCCACTTTCTCACTACAACTCTATCACAAAGCCTCGTGCTCGATTTTTATTATCCCTTCTAGAGCACCTCACTATAGGCTTCAAATTTCATTCTTTCTATCTTAGATGTCTATAGGGATACGGCTACCCGTGATAAGCTCATTTTCCCTTCAGTTATCACATGAATTTTGAGCCATTTTTCCATTCCTTTTCCCTCGTTTGACCACTTCACTGTCATGTGTGCCATGGATGCCACTACCGTCAAACGTAGTGAGGCACAATTTCAATCACGACAGACTGGGTCAGTAGCTCCTCCCTCCCATTTGGCTCCATCCTGCTCTGCTCCATCCACATCTGCTCCTTCCTCTTCTATGGCCGATGTGACTCTCGAAGACATCATGGCGCAACTTTAGCGTATGGATGCTCGCCTTAATACACTCTTAACTGAGCTGTATCAGGTGAACGTTCGTGTTAGCCATATTGCACAGCGACAAGCAGTCATGGGTGGCTTCGCTCCCGAGGCTTCTACTCCACCTCCTCCAGTGGCTTCTGTTTCTGATGCTTCTGATGCTGATGGAAATGCTCGCTCTACCGATGAGATGTCTACTTGACACTCTTCCCTTTGTCACTAATGACAAAAAGGGGGAGTTATTTTGGTCTATGAGAGTAGTCATACTTAGGGGGAGAGTTAGTATAGGAGATTTTTGTTAGGGGGAGTGTGCATATTAAGGGATGTAGTGAGGATTACTTGTATTTTTTTCTTTTCTTTCTTTTAGAGATACATTGCTCATGTAAATTAGGTCTTGTGACCATTATTGACATACATTGTATTTATTTTCTTTATATGATTGATGTATGTTTCTTTCACCTACCCTTACATGTGTTGTTTCTTTTCTCTCTTTATGCACATGCTTCTTATTACTTGTATGCAATCTATTATTTTTGTTTCACACTAAGATGCCTTGATGAGTTTTGTTAAAGTGTTTCAAAAATACAAGTTGTCAAAGTCTACTTGCCATAAACTCTTTTCTTACAACGTTTTTCAAGAGTTTGTGTAAGGATAGATTTTATTGTATTCAACAAGTGAGTATGAGTTGAGTGATTTATGACTTCTCTCATATGTTCATTTGTTTGTTTTGGTTTTTTCATGGATTGTCAAAGGGGGAGATTGTTAGGACATATGTGTTTCACTTGTTAGGAACATATATCATGATGTTATGTAATTGGCTAATCCTTTGACAAAACGCACTTTACTTGTATTTGGTAGATCTAGGATGTGTTTAATACTTCAATAAACCTTGTTTCAAGATCATGTGTTAAAGCCATGCAAGTCTGTCTAAGAAACAAGGCGAAGAAGTGCCTGTCATTAAAGCTCGACAGCTAGCTCGATAGCTAGCATCTATCGAGCTTAAGAAGCTGTTCCAGCCCCGTGGCTTGACAGCTGCTCGATAGCTTCTCGACAGATGCTATCTGTCAAGGTTTAAGAAAAACAGATTTTCTGTTCTGTTTTCTTAGGATCTATAAATGTGTCTTTGAGCTTTTTTTTTTCTCATAACCCTAGACATATAAAGGGATTATTTTAAGGGCCGTCAAAGTGGACACAAGTTGCATAAGTGTTGAGCAAAGTTTGTTTAAGCAAATTGTGACTGGAGACAAAGTTTTGCCCTAGTTCATCTTTCTTGTGAAGAAGTTGCCGTGTTTGTACACTGTAGGGTTTTCTGACCAAGCATCTTCTGGATCTTCATCGTGTGATGAACTGAAGAACTTTGCAGCCAACAACTCTCTCTAGTTGGTGATTGAAGTTGTGTATTGGGAGCCATGCATCAAAAGGAGAAATTGTCACTACAGAACAAGTCCAATTGGGTATTGGGGTAAGGGTTCAATTGTAGGTTGGTATAAGGTACTGGAATTCCTTTACTTATAACCACTTGTTGTGATAATAATGGAATTTCGGGAGTGGTGACCTTAAAATCACCCGGTGGGGTTTTTGCCATGTAGGTTTTCCCCATTCGTAAACAAATCACCGTGTTAATTTATTTTTCGCTGCATACTTAGTTTAATTGGTGATTTGTTTGTTCTACCATGTTCATTGCATGTAATTGAATCTAATTAATTTACTTGGTTAATTAATGGTTAAGTCATCACAAGGGATCAATACGTTTTTAGCCTATCAAAAAATTCTACATGTTAGGGGGAGAAATACATGCCCTTGTAAGGGGGAGATGTGTTTCATCTTGTTTGGGGGAGTGCTTACTTCCTTCTTCTTGTACACTGGTCTTGTGACCTTGTTTACATACATTATGCTTATCTTTGATATATATATATATATATATATATGATGTATGTCGTCTTTCACCTATCTCTACATGTGTTGTTTTTTTTTTTTTTTTTTTCTCTCTCTCTTTATGCACATGTTTCTTATATTATTGTATGCAATCTATTATTTCTATTTCACACTAAGATGTCTTGATGAGTTTTGTTTAAAGTATTTCAGAAATATAGGTTGTCAAAGTCTACTTGCCATAAACTCTCTTCTTGCAAAGTTTTTCAAGGGTATGTGTTAGGATAGATTTTATTGTATTTAACAAGAGAATATGAGTTGAGTGATTTATGACTTCTCTCATATATTCATTTGTTTACTGTGCTTTTTGTCACGGATTGCTAAAGGGGGAGATTGTTAGGACATATGTATTTCAATGTTAGGAATATATGTCAATATTTTATGTAATTGACTAATCTTTTGACAAAACGCACTTTACTTGTATTTGAGTAGATCTAGGATGTGTTTAATACTTTAAAGAATAAGAGTTCAAGTCTAGTATTGAAGCAATGCAAATCTGTCTAAGAAACAAGTGATGAAGTGCTGATTCATTAAAGCTTGACAACTGCTCGACAGATAACTATCTATCGAGGTTTAATAAGGCTCGAAAGATACTATTTATCGAGGTATCTATCAAGAATTACGGAAATCAGTTTTTCAGATTTGATTTTCGGCTCATGCTTTTGTATTTGTGTAGGGTTTCTTTTCTCACAACCCTAGACATATATAAGATTTATTTTAGAGGCCATCACATAAGAGAATACAAGGAGAACACATGTAAAAGGTGACCGAGTGCCTTATTCTCTTTGAAAGAAGCTACTGCGTCTTTCCGTCTTAGGGTTTTGTAACCAAGTGCATCTTGATCTTCATTGTTAATGAAGTGAAGAACTTTGCAGCCAACATTCTTCTTCCTCAAGTTAGTGTATTAGTCACGTACTGGGAGCCGTGCATCTTTGGTTATTCACGTACTGAGATCCATGCAAAAGGGTGGCGTTCATATATTGAAGAGTTCAGAGGTTTTAAAGCAGCAAAAGGTTTCTGCTTTAAGTTCATCTACAGGGATTGCAGAGTCTAGGGACAAAAGTTTTGTACTAGATTTGAAACTTCTCTTTACTATAGTGGATTTCCTTTTGAGAAACTAGTTTCATTGGGTTTCCTGGGTCATCATATCTTGTCTTATTTATTTTTCCGCTACATGATTTTGACATGATATTGATGTTTGTTTGTTTTAACAATTTTTATTCATAATAAATCTAATTAACAGCTTGGATTTAAAACTTGTTAATTCTATTAACCGGGTTCTAAATTTCCCAACAATAAGGACCTTAGCACCGTGTCGAACAAAAATCCTTGCAGTGGCTTCACCTATGTCACTGGCACAACTGGTTATTAATGCTACCTTACCTTTTAATCTTGAAAGATAAAAAAAAAAAAAAAAAAAGAAATCTAAAATTTATTAGTCAAAACTATTAGCTAGTTTTTAATATAACATAAATGATAGAAACAATGTGAATTAGAGAATACAGAGTTTATAAAATGTTGTTAAAATAATACCTTTTGGTGATGGGAGTTGCTAAAGAATTAGCGTTTATCTTTTCCTTAAAATTAATGGTAGGCTGGGTTTGGTGATGGAGAGTTTGCAAAGGTAGTGATACAATATATAAGTTACTTTCAACTAATTTTAGCATCTAAAGTTTTATGCCATCGTTAAAGCCTACAGAAACAACTAGTATCTTATTCAGATTTATTTAAGCTCATTCTAAAGTGTATAAATCAATTTTCTATTGTTCAACTAAATTATAAGAGAAATACTATTTCACAACATTTTCACAAAAAATCTTTAAGTGTTTTTTTGTTATTGGTCTTTACTAGTGGGTAAAAAGTAATTCTAGTGGTGGATTCAAATTAAAACTAAGTCAAAAATTCAAAATTGACCTTCTAACTTTTAGCTTTTTTCATTTTAGTCCTCTTACTTTTAGTTTTATCATTTCAGTCCTTTAACTTTCAATTGTTGTCAATTCGGCACTCCGTTAAACTCTAGTTATGTCTTGCCGTTAATTGAGCCAAAACTACGTCGTTTTGTTTTGTTTTGTTTTTTTTAATAAATTTCAGAATTAAAAGAAAATTAAAAAAAAAACTAATATTAAAAAAAAAAAACATTTAAGCGTCGTTCCCCTTACTTGAAATAAAATCAAGGAAAGACGACATCCAAATGTTTGCAATCAATAGAACACATTACAATTGAGAAGCTTCTAACCAGGCGAGAACACTGCAAACTCACCAAATACAATACTATTGAATTCAGTATTTTTTTTTAATATCAGTTTTTTTTTTTAATTCTGAAATTTACTTTTTTTAAAAAAAGCCAAAACAACGTCGTTTTGGCTTTATTAACGACAAGACATAACTGAGGTTTAACGGAGTACTGAATTGACAACAATTGAAAGTTAGATGACTGAAATGACAAAACTGAAAATTAGAGGACTAAAATGAAAAAAATTGAAAGTTAGAAAGTTTGTTTTGCATTTTTTCCTAAAACTAATAATAACTTATCAACTAATATTTTTTGTGAAAATATTGTAAAAGTAGAACTTCTCAAATTGTAAAGATCTAAACATAGGCATATGAAAAGAAATTTCCTGGCTTTAAATAATAACAAAAGCTATCTACATGTTTAAGATGACGTTTATCCGAAAAAACATGTTGAAGATGACAAGAATAATCCTAATAAAGGCACAAGACCATCCTTAGTTTGCAAGCAAAGTATTTTACTTGTACCACAAATTTATTAACAAAGTATTTTACTTGTACACCAAATTTATTAACCATATATTATGTATGGTTAGTTTAGTAATTAATATCCTATAAATATCTCATATTGAATTCATTATAAAATTGTAAACAATATAGTAAAGATATAACTATTAAGGGCTTTATTATGTGAACATAGGCCGAACCACGTAATCCACGCCTTCCCTTTATAAACAATCTTATAATCTTCTTAAGATGGTCAAGATCAAGTGACTACAAACTTTTGTACATATATCTATTTTCAGGACATATTACAAGAGAAATAAAGCTAGTCTCAACAAATGGAGAACAGATGGTTGAAGTATGAATTACTAAACGGAGGTCATCAAGTTTATTTTGATTAATGGTCTTATTAATGTACATAACTTTGCATCACAATCTTTTTTCTCATCTCTTTTTAACTTATTTTCATATTGAGGTGAAAATCATCTTTCACTCATCAATTTGTCATCATTTTATTAAGTACTAAAGGGTAGGCACTGTTAGAAATACTGAATTCAATAGTATTGTATTTCATAGTAAAAGAATAACATGAGTGTCTTTATATAGGAGGCAGATGTGTGCAGTACAAATAAGAGTGTAGTACAAGTATGTGTGCTATACAAGTAATCTAGGTGGGCCTAAAGCCCACAACACTAATACACATTAACAGCCCCCCTCAATTTTAAGGTAGATGTGAAACCAACATGAAGTTGTCAGCCAAAGTACGAAGGCGTCCCTTAGGATGTGACTTGGTGAAGATATCTGCAAGTTGATCTTTAGAGGAGACTGAGATCAGCTTGAGAGCACCATGGAAAATATGATAACGAATAAAATGACAATCGATCTCGATGTGTTTAGTCCGTTCATGGAAGACATCATTGTGAGCAATATGAATGGCACTCTGGTTGTCACAATAAAAAGGAGTAGTAGAGAATGTGGACACACCTAAGTCTTTGAGAAGCCATCGTAGCCAAAGGAGCTCAGATGTGATATCAATAAAGGCACGATATTCTGCTTTAGTACTAAAGCGGGCCACATGAGTTTGTTTCTTGCTTCGGCAAGAAATCAGAGAAGAACTAAGTATAAAGCAATAACCAGTGGTGGACCTGTGATCAGTAGGATCTCCTGCCCAATCAACATCAGAAAATGCACGGAGAATAAGAGGAGATTGAGCAGAGTAGAAAATACCATGGAAGAGAATGCCCTTTAGGTATCGAAGAATACGCAGAACAGCTGCATAGTGAGTCGATCGTGGAGCAGATAGTTACTAGCTCACCTGGTGAACAGCATAGGAAATGTTTAGATGAGTGACAATGAGATAAACTAGGCTGCCAACCAAGCGTCTGTAAAGAGAGGGATAAGACAATGGTTTCCCCCCTGAGAGAGTCAGATGCGTATTAAGCTCAACTGCATTGTCAACAGTCTTGCTATCAGTGAGTCCAGCTCAAGACAAGAGTTCAGAGGCATACTTAGCTTGAGTAATATAAAATCTATCTTGTAGAATGAGTGATTTTAAGACCCAAGAAGTAGCTGAGATGTCCAAGATCTTTTATCTCAAATTGCTAACTGAGAAAATCCTTGAGTTCTTGAATGCCAATAAGGTCATCACCAGTTATGATCAAATCATCCATATACAGGAGAAGTAAAATAGTGCCTTTGTCAGTGCGATGAAGAAATAAGGCAGAATCCTAATGACTGGTCATGTAACCCAAGCGAGAGATAGTAGAGTTGAATTTGGCAAACCAAGCTCGTGGAGCTTGTTTAAGGCCATAAAGTGCACGACGAAGGTGACAAACCTTGTTTGATTCAACAGAGAGACTAGAAGGAGGTTGCATATAAACTTCTTCACTTAAATCCCCATTAAGGATTGCATTTTTGACATCCATCTGAAAAGGTCTCATTTACTGGCAGCAGCAACAGCTAAGAGGGCACGAATAGATGAGATATGAGCAACCGAAGCAAAAGTCTTTTTATAATCAATCCCATACTCTTGTGTAAAACCTTTTGCAACAAGACAAGCTTTGTAGCGCTCAATAGACCCATCAGAATGAGTCTTAATCTTGTAGATCCACTTACAACCAACCACAGATTTCCTAAGGGGGGAGTCACCAAATCCCAAGTATGATTTTTAGATAATGCATTAAGTTCCTCTTTCTTTGCAATCTGCCATAAAGGGTTAGTGGAAGTCTCACGATAGGTGTGAGGCTTGTGCAGTGTAATAATGATAGTCAAGTAAATGTGTAGGAATGGATCTTACCCGAGTTGAGTGACGAGGTGGAATGTCTTGTGCAAGATCTTTAGGCGGAGCAGGAGCAGGGGACCCAAGCTTAAGATTGGGTAGCTCGTCTTCGACCTGTTCATTAAAGGGTGAACTAGGAAAGGGATCAAAGGTATCTGGTGGTTGGACAGAGAAGTTTATAGGAGAATTAGGAGCAACCATAGGAGGATCAGGAGCAGCTACAGAAGGAATATGTACCTCATCTGGAAATAGATCTAAGACAGAAAAGGAAGATAGGGAGGCACGGAAGTGAGAGAGCTCGACAAAGGAGCGATGTTTCCAAAAGACAACATTGTAGGAGATATGAAGACGATGAGAGACAGGATCATAACACCGATACCCCTTCTAAGTTTCACCATAACCAAGAAAACAACAAAACCTTGACCGAGGCTCAAGTTTGTTATGCTTATGTGGCTGAAAAAGAACAAAATAAGTAGAACTGAATAAGCGAAGGTGGTGATAGTCTGGAGGTGACCCAAAAAGACACTGATATGGAGTTTGATTTTGGATAATAGGACTAGGAATGCGATGAATAGCATGAAGAGCATGAAGAGCAACTTCGCCCCATAAAAGAAGCAGGAACTTTGGTAGAGAGAAGGAGAGCACAAACAATGTCAAGAATATGACGAAGTTTTTGTTTGGCTCTACCATTTTGCTGAGATGTACTTGGACAAATTTGTTGATGAACAATGCCATAGGAATGCAATACTTTGATACCATTTTAGAAATATTGAATTCAATAGTATTGTATTTCGTAGTAAAAGAATAACATGAGTGCCTTTATATAAAAGGCAGATATATGCAGTACAAGTAGGAGTGTAGTACAAGTATGTGTGTTATACAAATAATCTAGGTGCGCCTAAAGCCCACAACACTAATACACGTTAACAGGCACAAATGTCTATGCAAAAATGCAAAAAGGTAAACCTTATAACTAAAATGCATATGTGCCAAACAATTACACAAAATTGAATTAATATTAAAATTAATTTGAATTTTATTACAAAAATAATATCATAGATGCTCTCATAACATTTGTTAATTGACTATTTTTTGAATGTTTTGATATCACTTTTATGGGAAATATAAAAAGTTGTAAGAAAAATTAGTTAATTTTTTCTTTTCCTTTAAATTTCTTTTAAAAGTGTTTCATAAATCATAGCCCTGAAGGCAACTATTAATTTTTCCCTATCTTTAATATTAGTTTTCTATTTTTGATAGATACAACAAAGATGAGGGGAATTTTGAATCCTAGTTCTTTTTTCAAATGATAATAGTCAATGTCAATGCCATTAAATTATGGTACTTGACTTTAACATCACTTTTAAGATAACACTAAAATAAACATACAAAATAGAGAAATGGAGGTGATAGTTGCAACTTGCAACACATACATTGATACATATCAAGAAAAAAGGTTTTTTAGTGCATTTGAGAAAGTTGGATTGGTGAGACTATAACCTCCATCAACAACCAAGTTCATCCCACTCACATACTTAGACTCATCACTCCCCAAATACAGTGCTGCCTCAGCAATATCTTCAGGCTCCAATACCACTCCCTTTAAGTTTGCACATGATGAAACCACATCCTCTACCTTATTCTTCTCCATCTCCCCCATAGCTTTCCTTAGCATAGGAGTTGCAGCTGCAAAAGGAGACACGCAATTAACTCTTATTCCATATTGTCCCAACTCCACGCTCAAGTTCTTAGCCATTCCCACCACAGCGTGCTTTGATGCCACATATGAATGTGGAATATCACCAACCAGTACTGAAGCCATGCTTGAGGTGAAGAGAATGCTTCCTTTCTTTGCTGGAATCATAACCCTAGCAGCATGCTTGGCACCCAAGAAAGCACCGAAAACGTTGACGTCTAAAACCCTTTTGAAATCTTCGTTTTCTGATTCTAAAATTTGTGATACCATGTTGCCTGAAATGCCAGCATTGTTGAACATGATGTCCAGCTTTCCATACTTGGATACAGCCATGTCCACGGCCTTTTCAACATCAGATTCATTTGTTACATCACAATTGATGTAAGAGATGGATTCAAAGCCAACGTCTTTGCAGACTGAGTGGCCAAGCTCATCTTGGACATCTGCTATAAGGACCTTAGCCCCATGTTGAACAAAAAGTCTTGCAGTGGTCTCACCGATGCCACTTGCACCACCGGTTATTAACGCTACCTTACCTGCTAATCTGCAAGGAGAAAGTGATAAGGAAACTAAAATTTATTAGTCTAAACGCTTAGCTAGTTTTTACTGTAATATAAATGATAGAAAGACTGTGAATTAGATAACACAGAATTTATAAAAGGTTAATTTGTTATAGCAAAACATACCTGTTGGTGATGAGAGTTGCTGAAGAATTAGTACTCATCTTTTCCTTAAAATTGATGTGAAATTTTCGCCAAATTGTAGATGCAAGTTATGTTTGCGAATGTCCCGTTCATTGTTGTAGCTACTTTATAGGGGAGAGGGTCAACTACATGGAACTTGGCCAAATTAAAAAGGGAAACAGGAAGGAGCAAAAAACAAAATCCTTACATCTTCTATGATGCTTCTTGTTATGTATTAAGATTCTACATAGCAGCCAATAGGTGGTCCTAGTTTTGAATGAGACGACTAGCCTGAAATGCTACAGAAATCATATACAAAAGTTTTGGTATTGAGATAGTCTAATTGAAATTTATATAAATGAAGAAATTGATTTCCTCGTCTGCTTTTTTTGACTGCCAATAGGCTGCCATCAAATTGGAAGACTGGAGAATAATAATTCCTCAGCGAGTACATTATCAAATGAGACAAGAGAGCAAATTATATGCATAGATTAAAATTTCTATTTTGTTTTTTCTGGGTAATTAAAAGGATAAATGTATTGAGACAAAGCAGAGAAGGGGACAATAGGAACCTGCCAATGCATCAGCGTCAACAAAGGGCCAAAAAGAATAAAGTTAGCTGAAATTGAAGAGGAGTGTGAATCTCATGGCTTTCTTGGTCATTTACGAATTGATCACTATTACCAAAAGGTTTTACAGTAGGTCATGTACGAATAAAATTTCTATTTCAATCTTGTTACTTTTCTTTGTTCAGAATTGTCACCAAACCAACTTGTTTTACCTTGCTCAGAGTGAGGCTCCTCAAGAATTACTCTAAGCCTTGTGGGAATAATATACTAATATCTCCGGTGTTAATCCAATTAATCTTAGCATGCCCAATAAATACAAACTCTTTCTGATTCATAAATAATAAAAAGGTTTTCCATCGCAAAGCTTATAATAATAATAATAATAATAATAATAATAATAATAATAATAATAATAATAATGGCTGCCGAAAAGCTCTTTGACCATTCAATGTTTCCAAAATTAATCTAGCATATATATTTTAAATTATGGTTAAAACAAGTTAAAGGACATTTTCATTTTTTTTCTTAATCCCTTTTTCCAGGTCATGTATTTATTCTACTAGATCAACATACCTACTTTAATATATGACAAGGTTTTCTTCTTTTTTTTTGAGCAAATAATATATGACAATTTGTAAGTCTTAGTCAAAGTTTCAGCGTCATACTTATGAAGAGAACGGTACATTCAATGCGTATCTGTTTTTTTTTTTTTTTTTTTTTTTTTTTTTTTTTTTGAAGACTTTCAACCTATGACGTCCGTTCTTAATGATAATTCTTTATCATCAGACCAAGACACCAATCAGTTTTTGGTGTAAGCGGGGATTAAACCTCAGACATTTTATATAATTATCAGAGACTTTACCAGTTTAGTTAACTGGTACCCACAAATATGTATCTAGTTTCTAAGATAAGAAAATAGGTAATTAAAATGAGCCAGAGAAGATAAACTTAACTTAGATGGAATTTCTGGGAGAAATAAGTGGAATAGCCTAGAAACCAGAATAGCCCAAATTATTGACCATTCATTTTAGCATTAGTCTAACCTGTGACAAGGCTAAGTCGTGTAAAAGATTGAGTCTAGGTCTCAATAAATGTTTTTCTCTTGCTGCCTTCAAAGGAAGAATGACACATAAACTATTTGGTTTGTAAACGCTAGACAGAGGAGATAAACTTAACTTTGAAGAAATTTCTGGGGGAAATAGAAAAAAGAATTTAGTGGAATATATAGTTTAGCAGCCAGTAGAACCCAAAATTGACCATTCAATATTGTTGGGGGAAATGACTAAATAGTCTTTATTTTTAAAGTAGGTAGCAAAACACTATTTTTTTTTTCTCCTAGTAAAATGCTCCCGATTTAAAATTTGATTTAACAAAATTGAGTTCTACAAAAAACTTGATATCCTCAAAATTGAGTTCTATGTGTATTTTAAAGTAGAAACATACATAGAACTAATGACTCGGGTCCGTTTGGATACTGCTTATTTTACTGAAAACTGAAAACTGAAAACACTTGTAGTAAAATAATTTTTAAATGTTTGAATAATACCGTGTGACCTATTTTTAATAAAAGTTTTATTGAAAAAAGAGATTTTTGAGTCCCGTGAATAGTGCACGGGATCCACTGACAGACACATTCCAGTAAAAATTTCATTGGTCAAAGAGGTAGTGGATCCGTGTACTAGTAGGTCTCGTACATAGTGCACAGGACATACTGACAGACAAAATTCTACGCGAAATGTGCTTCTCAATAAATAAAAAATAAAAATATAATAAAAAAAAGAAGGAAAACGCAAACGCAGCATGCCAGAAGCAGAGTCCAAACGCATAGACTAACCTGTGACAAGGCTATGTGTTTGAGGCAATTTTTTGACAACAATTAAACAAAGGCCCAGGAGCCATCCAAGCCCACAGCCCACAATTACAACTCATACACTTGAAAACTGAAAAAGCCATCCAAAATTAATTTAAGTTGGGTCTATACAGTTAAGGTCCAGGAAGCCCACTAATTTGGCCGTTACGGCTGGCCTAAAAATAACCACCATGAACATCTGGTATGCTAGTAAATAAAAAAATCACAGCTGGATCAAGGCTTATGTTAACCGAAACAACTCCTTTCATCTCGTGGACCAAGCCCATAGAAGGAAGAGACAGCTAGCCATCAAATGAGAAAAGAAAGGAGAATTGCATTGGAGGGCAAAATGGTTATTCCACATCAACTTGGTTCCAACCAAAGTCTAAGAAATGAGCTTTAATTTGAACACTTGTTAGATCATTGGACCCATGTTTGATGTCATGACTCATGAATAAGAAAGATTACCCATAAAAATCCCATCAAACATAAAAAGAAAAAGGAAAAAAAAGAACTCATAAAAACAATGTTATACCTTCTGTGCAATAAGGCTCCACCCATCACCATAATTTCTTTCATAAATCAATGGTCAAAATAGCACTAATGAGGGATTATTGGAGCCTTTGGCTCCAACAAATTCAAATGAGGGTTTTTTCCATTGTTGTGAAGCTTAGATAGGATCGGGCAGTTTGACTGCGTTAACCAGGGAACCGACCCAAAGGCTGGTTTTTTAGGCTGGTTTAGCTTACATTTTGTTTTGGAAAAAATGCCGAAAGTAGTTAGCACTAGGATTCAAACTTGGTATCTTTAGGCTAATAAGCCACAAACCTCGTGTTGGTGAGATATGAAAAATTGTTATATATAAGCACAATTATGAATTATATTTATTAAAAAATTGAATGACATATCACGATTCGACCTCAATTGAACTTTGATATAACCTTAAAAACTTTGAACTCTTCTTTTTTCTAGTTCTTTGAACAGTTTGAGTTTCTAACCATGGTTTATTTCTCTTGTGGAGGTGGTTTACAGGTATTTAGTCCAGTCATACTATTGATTTTCAAATAGAGTAGTAATGATGCCTCATTTTAAGAAGGAACACTGCTTAATAAAGAGCCAAGCTTATACCAAGTGGATATTTCTAACTTTCCCCCCATTTGGTAGGTTTTTTAGTGACTCCAACATCATTATCAATAAGGGAGAAACTGAAATGTGGGGGAAGAAGATTAGATTTAACTTTAGACTAGTAAACACAATATACATACATACTTGAAACACTTGAACACTTATGCATCTTGAGACCTTAGGGTCCATTTGGTTAGGGGGATGGAAAAATAGGAAGATATAAGAGATTTTAGTTTCTCTCATTTGTGTTTAGTTGGAGGGTGGACAAATGGAGAAATAGAAAATAGAACTGGTATAAGTTTACTCTCATGCACTTATTACATAATTTTTTTTACTTAAATATTATATGAAGGAAAAAAAAAGTATTATTTTGGAATAAAATAAGCAAGCTAAACGTTGAATAAAGAACCCATAAAAGAAAAGACCAAAAAAGAAAAGAAAAAAGGCAATGTTGATTTTAGTTTTGGGGAGGAGAAGAGGTAGATGAGTAATTATCATCCAAACTTTTCCCTTCCCAATTTTTTCTCCAATTTTTTTTGGGTAGGGGGGGGGGGGTGTTGAAAAGTAGTGGGGTCGAGAGAAAACAATCTGGCCCACCATTTTCTCTCCCCTAAAATCACCCAAACCAAACACCCCTCCCACCTAAAATATCTCCTATTTTCTTTTTCCCATTTTCCATCCTCTCAATTTTCACTCCAATCAAACAGACCCTAAAGCTATATTAAACAGGTGTAAAATACGTATTTACGAGTTCTTAACTCCATAAATAGGGGTTTCCCTTTTTCCTTCAACTCATTATTCCTGCTTTCCTTTATTTCCTGAAGCTAACATCCATTTTCCTCAAATTGTGGGAGCCATTTTGCAAGCTTTATAGTTTTTGCATCTCACTTTTGCTAGTGTAAAACCTTAAGGCTTGACTTATTGTACATGCCTCATGATTTGTTTTAGCCAAGAAAGAAGTACGAGTTGATTACAACTAATATAAGTTTCTAACACAGTGATACCTTACTAGCTTACTCTCTTTATATATTTCTATATGTCTTCATATAGTGCTACTTATATAGTACATTTATTGGCATGGACTTGATGCATATTATAAACTTTTGGACATGGAACAATATATTGGAAATACCAGAAAATGTAAACCAATTAAGTTGCTAAACCCTTTCTATTTTAAAGGTTTGCTTGGAATGGAAAGGATGAGAGGAGGAGAATAATAGAGAAAATTGTATTTTATTTTCTGCCCTACCATTCCCTTCTCCTCCTCTTCTCTAACCTTAGCCCTCGTTTGGGAGGAGAGAATGGAATGGAATGAAAATGAATGAAAATAATAATTTTAGAATATTCTTTACTTCCCTTGTTTGAGAGTTTTAATGGAAAGAATGAAAAGTCCATTATTTTGTTTGGAAGTTTAAGAGGGAGAGAATGAAATAGGTAATGAAAGCTCAGATTTGTGTGAAAACACACAAGCTCATTTAGACCCTAAATTAAAAATTACGGCTAGATTGTTTTTACTCTAATTTAACAAAGTGCAAAACAAGATTAAATGTGCGCAATAAACCGATAACATTACTTTAAGCCATATCCAACCACAATGAACAATAAAAGTAAAGCTTAAAGAGTAAAGAAGAGAGATGCAAACACAAAATAACACCAAGATATGTTATTAAAGAAGAAACCGAAGAACTCAACAGAAGAACTCGGCAAAAGATCTCTCTGCAACCCTCCAAGTCGAAATCGATCCATTAGTAAATAAGTTAGAGTAAAACCAACACTTACCTATTACTTCTAAACTTTCAATTAAATAATGATGAATCAACAATAGTGTAGAACATCAGAGACAGATTTATAAAATGTTCAACAACAAAAAATGAGCTCGGGGAATCTGGAGTTCCAACCAAAATTATTCTCTTTCAGCCTTCTGAATCACCCTAAGCTTAGCACTTCTACACCAGCGGTTCAATCTTTCTTCCTCCTCAGATGGTGTTATTGGTCTCGTTGTGAGGATTGCTCCTCTATAGCCCTGTATCATTTGTTTCATCCCCGGTTCATTTTCACCATTGTCATTTCTGATATTTCTCAATTCACTTCTCTGCTCCCTTCTTCATCCCCATCATCCTCATTGCTGTTAATGATGTCAAGAAATGTTTGTTTTACAATTCTGTCCTCCATACTGAGGAAAGACATGACAGCAAGCCTACCACCAGGTGCAAGGCAATCAAAACAAGAATAAAGTGAATCCTCCAGCGTCTTAAGTTTATCGTTAACAGCTATCCTCAGAGCTTGAAACACCCTGGTTGTTGTCTTTATCCAACCTTGCCTCCCTCCTGTAGCAATCAAATTAAAATATTGACTTAAATGCTTTTCCCATTGTTAGTGGGGAGAGTTTTTGAATCCCCTAGTTATGGGTAGAGATATGGGCTAAGATGCACAGTAGGCACATTACTTGTTTGGAGTGTTTCAAGTAAAGGTACCTATATATTTAGAAGGGATATATAAGGCAAAGTCAAAAGAAAACCACTATGGAAGAAGGGTAAGAAAACTACCTCTAGTCCCAGGAGTTGCATTCTGAATAAGATCTGCTACTTCGCCAGTCTTATGCAACCCACCATGTAATCAGGCTTTAACAATTTTTTTCTGAAGAGAGCGCCAATTGCTTTCCTCCCCATATTCCCGCAATATCCATCCCACTTCAGTATCTGGCCAAGAATTTAAAATGTCTTCTGCTCTCAGACTTGCCTGTCTTAGGCCTTTTCCAATCAGTTAATTAAACACAAATTTAAAATTATTATTTAGTGAGTAAACATAGGAAACAAAGAGACCAATTCACTCATCCCCCAACAAGCAATGATATCGAATTACACGAAGACAATGCCTAGGGTGGAAAAAAAACATGTATATTGAAAAGGAAAGCAGAAACTGTTCATGGGAATTCTAGTATGGGAAACAGTGGTACAGAAATCTACACATCTAAGCATTTTTAAGGGGGGAAAAAGGTAAAAAAGGATCAGAAAAAACTTACACCTATAATTGAGGTGTCTGCATGCAGTATGTGGAACAAGATTGTAGGCTTAGCATAATGCTTTCAGGTGCCATGTAATCTAATTTTTAAGTAAATTAAAGACTGTCACTTGGTATGGATAATTTATAGCCTAATTTCCCTCAAAAAAAGGAAAGGAAGGAAAACTAAAGACTAAGAACACCTCCAAGAATTGTATTAGTGTATTAATGGATTTATGTATCTGTTTCTTGTGTCAATACTCCTGCTTTTCTCACCAGACAAACTCATTTCAGACATCATCATTAGTCACATGGTTCACTATAACATAATTAAACCTTGAAGCACCCCAACTCTTCCCCTTTTATTGTCCTATCTTCTTGGCATCAGCTTCCTAACTTTCTCCTTTATATTTCAGATGTTAAGTGGCATCATGCACCCTGATCCTTTGATCCTCCAAAAGCGCTTTCTTCTCTCTTTTATCTTATTATTGTTATTCCTGAAACTTGTCTCATCTCACTTAAGCAGATAACTTACTAGTACTACTACTACGACTACTAGATCTCACAAATGACTTACTATTTAACTACTACTACTAACTGTTTGGAAAGCAAAATAACTTACTATCTAACAACTACTACTACTCACAAATGAGGCTATTGGAAAAGCAGAATAACATACTATCTAACTACTAGATCTCAGCTAGAAAGTTATATCCTTTCTCACCATTTGTGATTTAATTCATTAACAAATCCCACTTATATAAATAATAATAACCAAATTTCACTCTTACATATCAGACAATGTATATAACTAAAATATCTTCTCAGCCCTAAAGACTAAAGAGACCTCAAGGGCATTGATAGGATGACAATTATTTACAAGTTGTTGGAAAGCTTAAACCCACTACTTATGCTTTAGATTTCATTTCTTAAAATCTTTTATTTCCATGTTATCTATATCCTCTTTTTCAACCTGTAACACTACTTAAATCTAAGGCCAATGAGCTGTTGCTCAACGAGCACCTCCTCCCCTAGTAAGTGCTAAGTGGAAAGTGAGGTCCTAGGTTCAAGACCTACTGGGTGCACGTGTAACTTACCCAAAAAAAAAAGCCTTAAATGTAAGTGCTGTCTACATTTTTCTTTTAATGAAGAGCTGTCAGAATGCCAAGTAATGAAAAACCCACTTGTACTTGATACAAATAAAGTTGAAATATTGCTTACACTAATCATAGTTCTACCTTTTTAGTCTGAAGGAGTAATTTCAATTTGATGATTTCATCAAAAAATAAATAAATAAAGAGTAAATTCAATTTGATAATATCAACAATAAATAAATAAAGAGTAAATTCAACTATTGGTATTTTCTTGTCTTCATTAATGCATTTAATTGTTTTGATTGTACATCACTAAACTTCTTTGAGGCCTATCAGCTGAATATAATAAAGTGAAAAAAAAAAAAAATTCTGTGGAGAGCCTTATTGTTACCTGAGGATCCATTTGCATATTAAGAGGTCCATTACCAAGTTCACTGAACCCTCTTTCAGGATCGTTCACCTGTCCGAAAGAGAAGGCATTCATAACGGAATAATATTATGTAATATGTAATACATAGGAATTAGACTTCCCCCCAAGCAAAGATCAAAGTACAAAACTGCCAATCTTAATTGTAGAAGACTGGCACTAATTAACAATGAGGAAATAAAAAGAAAAGCAACCTGTCGCTGCTTTAAAAAAGAAAAAAAGAAAAAAGAGGAACCGTTGCAATACTATCACCCCCCCGTTTTCCCAAAGCTCAAAGATATATGAAAATTTTACATTAGATAAAGATGAGAGAAAAAATAAAATCCAATGTGATACATGAAGCTTCTCACACACACACACACACACACACACACACCAAGTCATCTATAGTTAAGAACCAAAAAATGCAATTAACACAAACCTGCATGGATGACATTCCCAAGTCCGTTAAGATGCAATCAACTCCAGTGTCTAACAGTTTCTTATCAACCTTGCTAAGCACAGATTTGATATGCCTAAAATTCTTCAAAACAGTACGTGTTTTCAGGTCAGAAGTTGGATGACAAGAATCACCATTCAAGATGGCATCAATTCGAGCTCTAGCCTTCTCATAAGCCACAGGATCAACATCCATGCCAAAATAGAGCTTCAATTCTGGATGGGCTTGGATTATCTGTTGTTTCCTATAAGTAATAATAGATTAGAATCGCAAGAATTTGGCAGGAGCAACTTAAAGTCAAAATTGGAAGATACATACAAATTATGAGATCAGAAAAAAGAACTCTCAGAAAATGTTCAGTGGCAAGACCAAGCACAATAACTAACCAGTAAAGACATTTTCCAGATAATATGAAACAACTTCAGCACAAAGGGGAAGAAAAGAAGACAGGAAGTGTGGACTATATTAGATTATAGCTCTGTTCAATGCACGATCAAATTTATGTTAGTACTACAAGTGTCAAAAGATAAATTGAAAACCTAATCTTTGCATGCCAAAAACCTAACTTGACCAGCAAAAAAAAAAAAAATTGGAGCTCCACATAGGAGGAAAAGTTCTCAACTAGCTTACAGCTCTCTTTTACGCCTTTTTTCTCAACATAATAAATAAATAAATACATGCATATGGTTCAAGGAAGACGACATATTTTCATTAGAAGTTTGTACTAGCAATAATCCAAAGATTCTGGTAACACTCAAGACCATGGTCTTGTCACAGAGAAAATAAAACAGCCCAAAACCAGCTGAAAGCCTGAAACCATGATGTATATGAACTTTTGGTTTTGCAGTTATGGCTAAAATGTTCAAGAGAAGTAATGTAGTGTCACCAACAACAACAACCAGTTCCAAATTTTGTGGGGTCACTTTATGTTGGTGAAAAATACAATAACAATGAAAATAACACAAAGAAAAACTGAATATTACTTCTGAATATTATTAAGTTGAAGAGGAAATACACAACACTTATTTGGACTGAGGCGCGGCACTTCACCTCCCCCTTGCGCACGTATCTAGCCTATTATCTGAGACAATTCATGTTAGCCCATTAATCACCACAATTAAAAAGAATAAAAAAGTCTCTCTCCTTTTCAATGTGGGATTAAACATTCTCACTAACTCCTTATCTTCCACATTCACTCTCATAATCTTTACATTTATTTTGTAACATTTATTCATTTTTATTAAATAATATTAAAATGCTCTAACAATCCCCCACTCATTTTAATATTAAATTTTTAGTTAAAGAGAGATTACCCGGCAAAGACGAGTCACTATGCATCATGAAGGTGTGCTCTGCATTGAACCTTCACTTAGTAAAACAGCAATCTCAACTCCAGAGTCGTAGTGGTCTCCGACTTGAACTAGGACTGCTTACGGGAAATTAAGTGTCACTGCTTACACATAACAACCCAGGTGTTGACATGAGCTTTTATAGCTAGCACTTTACGGCTATGTGCTGATCCCAGTTTCACGAATGTATTTGAGATTAAGTCCAAATCTCATAGGGAGCGGCCCCACCCCCACACTCACATAGGTGAAATTTTGTCAAGGGTGCTCCTGTAATTCTAACACTCCACTCATACGAGCTACAAATTTCATTAAGAGTTTTTACTCAACCTCTCCACATTACAGGATAAATGCACTTACATCATAGGGATGAACAATTAAAAATTATTTACAAAAGAAATAATTATAAAAAAAATAGTGCATTTCTTATGACCATCGTATGATTCGTTTTTCCCATTGAACCCAATTCTCAGGATCTCTGATCTTTGGGTTGAGTATCCTCATACATGGCTCATGATTCTATGGACTTTAGTCCCATCCCCCTCAATGTATTCCAGACTCTATCTTTTGCCAAGGCCTTGGTAAATGGATCTGTAAGATTATCATTAGATTTAATATAATCTACAGTTATGATGCCACTACTCAAATAAGATCGCACGGTACTGTGCTTTCTTCTTATAGGTCTGGATTTACCGTTGTAGTAACGGTTTTTTACTCTACCAATTGCGGCAGTGCTATCACAATGAATTAATATAGGTGGAATTGGCTTTTCCCAAAGTGGAATTTCATATAAAAAATCTCTTAACCAATTTGCCTCTTTACTAGCTGAAGCCAATGCTATTAATTCAGCTTCCATTGTTGAATTAGCAATTATAGTTTGCTTTTTAGATTTCCAACAAATAGCACCACTACCTAAGGTAAAAATATAACCAGTGGTAGAGAGAGAATGACCTGACAAAGTATTCCAATCGGCATCACTAAAAGCTTCAATCACAGCAGGATACTTTTTATAAAATAAGCCATAGTTTTTGGTACCAATTAAATATCTCATGACTTGCTCAATAGCTAGCCAATGATCTTTATTAGGCTTGCTAGTAAATCTGCTAAGCACTCCTACTGCATATGCAATGTCAGGTCTAGTACAATCAGTAGCATAACGCAAACTACCAATGATGCTAGCATAATCCTTTTGATTAAAAATCTCATCATCATTATTCACAGGAAATAAATGAACACTAGAATCAAAAGGAGTAGCTACACTTTTGTGATCATGAAAATTATATTTTCTCAATATTTTCTCAACATAATGTGATTGATCAAGAAATATTCCATCACATGTTTTTGTAATTTTCATGCCCAAAATAAAATTAGCCTTACCAAGATCTTTCATATCGAAATGGCTTTTAAGCATATTTTTTGTCTCATTTATAACATGCATATTTGAGCCAAAAATCAACATATCATCCACATAGAGGCTAATAATAACATGTAAATTATTCCATGATTTAGAATAAATACATTTATCACATTCATTGGATTTATAACCATTCTCAATCATGCAGGAATCAAATTTTTCATGCCATTGCTTAGGTGCTTGTTTTAAGCCATATAGGGATTTAATTAGCTTACATACCTTGCTTTCTTGTCCAGGCTCTGCAAAGCCTTCGGGTTGATCCATATAAATCTCTTCCTCTAGGTCCCCATTTAGAAAAGCAGTTTTTACATCCATTTGATGAATTTTCAAATCAAAAATTGCAGCAATAGCAATTAACAATCTAATAGATGTAATTCTTGTTACCGGAGAAAAAGTATCAAAGAAATCAAGATCAGCTTTTTGTTTAAAGCCTTTTGCAACAAGTCTAGCTTTAAACTTATCTATTGACCCATCCGGTTTCAACTTTTTTCTAAGGACCCATTTACAACCTATGGTCTTACAACCCGGTGGAAGATCCACTAATTTCCAAGTTCTATTAGAAATTAGAGATTTCATCTCATCATTTACAGCCTCTTTCCAAAATAATGCATCAGGTGATGTTAAAGCCTCTTTTAAATTTTGGGGATTTTCCTCAATGTGAAAAACATAATAATCAGGACCAAAATCCTTTTCAATTCTAGCTCTTTTACTCCTTTTAGGTTCTATTTCATAATTTTCATGATTTTTTGAAGTAGAAGAACTAGGTTGTGATAAAATATTTTCTTCACCCCCACTATTTTTCAATTTAAAAGGAAATTTTTCTTCATGATAAATTGCATCACCAGATTCAAAAATTATTTTGTTTTCAAGATCAAAAAATCTATAGGCTGCACTATTAATTGCATAACCAAGAAAAGCACAGGTAGTAGCTCTTATACCTAATTTAGGTATTTTAGGGTCAACAAGCCTTACATAAGCAAGACAACCCCATACTCTCAAATATCCCAAATTTAGCTTATGTCCTTTCCACATCTCAAAAGGTGTGGTATGTGACTTTTTATGTGGCACCCTATTCAAAACATGACATGCAGTTAAAATAGTTTCACCCCAAAAATGTAAAGGTGCACCAGATTCAATTAACATGGCATTTGTTAACTCAATTAGAGTTCTATTTTTTCTTTCAGCCACACCATTAGAAGCAGGTGAATATGGTGCAGTAGTTTCATGGATAATTCCCAAAGACTGAATAAATGAGTTGAATGCACTTGATTCATACTCACGGCCTCTATCACTTCTTATTCTTTTTATTTTTCTACCAAATTGATTTTCAATTTCTTTTAAAAAATCTTGAAATTTTCCAAAAGCATCACTTTTATTTTTCAACAAATAAATAGTTGTATATTTTGAGAAATCATCAATAAAAGTGATAATATATCTATTTCCACCACGAGTTAAAATTCCCTCAAATTCACATAAATCAGAGTGAATTAACTCAAGCAATTCGGTATTTCTTACAACACTTTTATGAGGCCTTTTTGTAATCTTAGCTTGACTACAAGTTTCACATTTTTCAAAGTCTTTTGACAGTCTTGGAATTAATCCTAAACTACTCATGATTCCCACATATCTACTATTTATATGACACAAACGAGCATGCCAAAAATTAATAGAAGAAAGCATATAAACTGAACTGGTAGATGCTCTATTATTCTCAACATTCAATTTAAACATTCCATCACAAGCATAACCCTTGCCCACAAATAATCCCTTTTTAGTGATTACATAATTATCAGATTCCATAGTTTGCTTGAAGCCAGCCTTGTTAAGCAAAAAACTTGACATCAAATTCTTCCTCATGGACGGAGTGTAAAGTACATCTTTTAATGTTAGCACACGTCCAGAAGTGAATTTCAATTCAACCTCACCACTCCCAAGAACCTTGGTTTTGCTAGAGTCACCAAGCATAATAGTTTTTTCTTCTTCAAAAGGAGTGTACAACTTGAACCAATTTTTATCATAGCAGACGTGCCTATTAGCACCAGAATCTGCCCACCACCCTTCAACATATTGCACCATATTGATGTCTGTAATCATAGTCACTAAAAGCTCTTCGGTTACGTTAGCCTGTGGGACAGATTCACGTTTTCGAAATTTGCAAATTCGAGCAATATGCCTACTCTTGCCACAGACAAAACAATATCTATTAAATTGATCTTGTGAAGGGGGTCCTTGGTTCTTATTGTAATTTTTATTCGGGTTTCCCCTTCCTTGAGGTCTATTATTATTTTTAAAGGCTCTCTTTTTAGGCTTCAATTGAGCATTTCTAGGAAAATGATTTTTGGGCATATTATTATTAGATGAAATAAGGTTTACCTTTGTGGTGGAAATATCATTGCTCTCTTGTGCCATGAGTGCATCTTGGCCTCTAGCCTCCTCCTCCACACGGATTCGTGTGATCAAAGTCTCCAAGGATGTCTCCTTTTGTTTGTGCCGCAAGGTCTTTTGGAACTCCCTCCAAGATTGTGGTAGTTTATCAATTATGCCAGCTACCACCAAATTGTCTCCAATCTTTATGCCTTTGGATCTCAATTCTGCCACGATCATTTGGAAGTCTTGTGCTTGATCTACCACCGATTTTTCATCCACCATTTGGTAACGGAAAAATCTACTAGCAGCATACTTCTTTGCTCCAGCCTCTTCGATATCATACTTGCTTTGTAAAGCTTTCCAAATTTTCTTAGCAGAATCATAAGTTGTATCATAATAATCATAAAAATGATCGGCAAGACAATTCAAAAGATAAGAGCGACAATTGTATTCATCTTTTGTATACTTATCTACTTTTTCTAGATGGAGACTATATTCTTCCTCACTCACCTCATCGGTAGGAACCTTTGATGGATTCTTCTCAGTGAGGATGTAGGCGACTTTGAGAAGACTCAAATAGAAGAGGACCTTTCCTTTCCAGCTCTTGAAGTGGGCTCCCTTAAAGCGAAAGGGCTTGTTGAGATCTTCAACTGGCTCATTTGGTTTCTCTTGTGTAGGCTCCATGTGTTTGAATCTTCTTAAAATTGTTGGTGAAAAATACAATAACAATGGAAATAACACAAAGAGAAACTGAATATTACTTCTGAATATTATTAATTTGAAGAGGAAATACACAACACTTATTTGAACTGAGGCACGACACTCGCTCTCTTTAAGGAGATTCAAGCCCTTGGTTGGCTAAACTTCGTAACCGGTGCAGACCTTCTCTGACTTGTCTCCCCCAGGATACAACAGCCCAACAAACGTTGTATGACTAGAACAGCTTCTGCACAAAGTGTTCAAGCCCAAAGCTCCACCAGAAAGAACACCCTTCCTTGCCAAGAATCTCTCTTTTTTTAGTGTGTATTGCTGTGTGTTTTTTCAGTAACTTGGATTGGATTTGCTTGAGTCTATTTATAGGCTCAATGGGCCTCACGAAATTAGTACCCAATTTATTCTGATTAATTAGGTCCATAATTCTGATGTAGTGGATGTTACAAGATTAATTGTTGGATATTAATCTGATGGGCTGGAGTTACACAATTAATGGTGAGATAAGGAGTTTCTGAAAAGGCCCAAACGGATAGTTCATTAAGTGGGTTAATGGCTCTTTATTTTCCATAATAAAAATGAAGTATTAATTCGGGTCATTTACTCACCAACGGATATGGTAATTATTCTGAATGGGCTGTCAAGTAGGAGGATCCAAGAGGCTGATTCATTTCCAATTTTGACACCTCCACTCTTCACCTCCCCCTTGCGCACGTATCTAGCCCATTATCTGAGACAATTCATGTTAGCCTATTAATCACCACAATTAAAAAGAATAAAAAAGTCTCTCTCCTTTTCAATGTGGGATTAAACATTCTCACTAACTCCTTATCTTCCACATTCACTCTTATAATCTTTACATTTATTTTGTTACATTTATTCATTTTTATTAAATAATATTAAAATGCTCTAACACTTTATTATACATCCTTAACAAATTAGTCAGGGTCGGTTATAAATTTACAAGGATTTTTTTTCAAAATAACAATAAAATCCCAACTATATAGTTAGTAGACTAAAGTTTGAAACAAATTTGGTTTATAACAATTCGAGTGTCTTGGACTCGATTTCACTGTAGCAAATCGAGTTCAAGACACTCGATTTTGGTATTTTAATAGGCTGATATGGAGGAATGATCCACATGAAAATCGAGTTTTTAAGACTCGATTTTACTGTTCATCATCTTCTACCTTCCTTCACTTTTTTTTTTTTTTTGTTCCTCCATCTGATGCTATTTGTTCCTCCATCTGATGCTACGGTCTGCAATGGAGGCGGAGGATTTTTTTTGTTCCTCCATCTGATGCTATTTGTTCCTCCATCTGATGCTACGGTCTGCAATGGAGGCGGAGGAGCGGCGACTGAGTTAGTTCATCGAGTCAATCACTTCCACTCGAAAACGCAGATCGTGGACAAGGTGCAGATCATGGACGGAACAAGGTGCAGATCGTGGCGGAGGAGCGGCGACTGAGTTAGCGCAACAAGGTGCAGATTGTAGACTTGAAGATGATGAACAGCAGATCGTGGACTTGAAGATGATGAACACAGGAAAAAAAAAGAAAAAAAAAAAAAAGAAAAAAAGGTAGAAGATGATGAACAGTGAAATCGAGTCTTTAAGACTCGATTTCCACGTGGATCATTTCTCCACATTAGATCTACTAAAATACAAAAATCGAGTGTCTTGAATTTGATTTGCTACAGTGAAATCGAGTCCAAGACACTCGAATTGTTATAAACCAAATTTGTTTTAAACATTAGTCTACTAACTATATAGTTGGGATTTTATTATTATTTTGAAAAAAAATCCAATTTACATGTGTCACCAAAATTAGAAAAAAAAAATGCAACTTTCTATTATGCTCTAATAACAATTCCATAATTTGAAGTAGAAGTATTTTTCAACTCTATGAAATAATAGGAAAGGAAGGAAAAGACTAACAGCGGAGGAGTGACCGGCGGCGCCGACGGCACAATCGACGAAAGAGCGGAGGGGTTTGGAGGAGAAAACCTCGACTACTTTGCCAAGCATCGCAGGTATATGCGGCGTCACCAACGTAGCTTTGGATTGCGTGTTCATCCAAAGCTTTGTCAGAGTGAGTCCTCCTCTTCTCCTTCACCGCCACTGAATTCTTTGCTGCTGCAGTTACTACTACTTTTCGTTTTCTACTTCTTTTTGTTACTCTTGGAAGCACGAGTGGTAATGTTGCGAGTGCAAGTGAGACTGAGACTAGTTCTTGTGGTGGTAATGGTGGTGGTGGAGGTAGCGAAGATAGAACGACGATGAGAGCAAGGAGAGAAAGAAGAGATTTGCGGTTGATGATTTCGCCATTTTTTGTTTGTGTGTTGTACATCTCTAGCTACAATCAGTGTTCATTATGAGAGAGTACCATATATAAGAGAATTTTGATTGTTTTTCATTGCCAAAAGCCAAAACTCAAATGAGAATTTCTTGCTTTGTCTATTTTAACTAAGCCCTAACGAGAAATGCGTTCACGGCATTTTTACAACAAATTATAAGTGGTTAGTTGTTATTGATTCAAATTTGAACCTAACATGAAGATAACTTTTTTGTCTCAACAATAACAACCAGTAAAAACCTACCACTTAAGATTTGTTATAAAAATATTGTGAAAATATTATGGACATATCATTTCTCAACTCTAATTTTACTTTGGTGGTGGTTGCCTTAGGATTTATTGTTTCGCCCTTTCAATTTTGGAGTAGATTTAAAAAAAAAAAATAGGGAAAATTAAAGATTTATTTTATAGACTACATAAACTGTATGTAATGAGATATATTATATTTATAACATTTTCGTAACACTTACAAAAACAAATTTTAAGTAGCAAGTTCTTACTAAGTGAACGAAACTACATTATTAGTCCCTAAAGTTTACCTGCTAAGTGCTTTTAGTCCTTGAAATTTCAACTATTCATAACATTGCCGGCCATCTTTACTATGGACTGTGTACTATGTGCACTGTGAAGTTGAAAATGGCGCAAAGTACAAATTCCAGTTTTAGTCCCTGAAATTTCAACTGAGCTCTACTGGTCCCTAAATCTCAGAACTAAGCACAATTGGTCACTTCCCTAACTTCCTTTAGTTTTGTTTTGCTTATGTGTCTAAGGGAAAAATGAGTTGGCATATTTTTAATGATGTGGCAATATTATTTAGGAGAGCAGACTATATGCAATTGCTTAACATGCAATTCTTGCAATATGTATGAGATGGAACAATAAAAATAAGACATGTCAAAATTGCCTTATAAACAAGTACGAAGCCATCTTAGCAACTACTATTGAACCAAAACACATTCATGTTATTCTGTAATTCTCCCACACTGGTCAGATCCAGTTGCCGTTGCTAACATCCATCCTTCAACTTCACACTATCCGGTTATGGCACTCTCCATGAACTTGGCCTGAATCTTCAAACTCAAAGACCTAGAAAAGACAAAGCAAAGAAACCTTCACTTTGTTTGCAAATTGAATAAACTACGAAGTACAAGACATATAGGGGACTAGATCTATAGATGCACGAAGTGGAGACAGTTTTTGGTGATAACAAAAGGCAACGGTGAACACCAATTAATGGAAAAGACAATACCCAGAAAGTTTTGTTTGAAATGATAACAATACCCAGAAAAGACAAAGTTTATTTAATTTTAAATGTTCACGACAAGAGATTTGTTCCAAGTATTGCATGTATGTAGGACTATGTAGGTTGTTAGAATTGGCTGTGCTCCAATGCATGGAGATCTGGTTTGCGAACCTCCTTAATTGTCTTGTGGTTTCCAAAGATTTAACATGGATTTCACTAGAAGTTACAGAGAGAAAGAGAGAACGAGAGGAAATGAAGAGAGAGAGGGGTAAATGGAGAGGAGAGACGTTTAACATTTTTTAATTAAAAAATGTTGCCACGTCATTAAAAGTATGCCAACTCATATCTCTGTTAGTTACGTAAGCAAAAAAACTAACGGAAGTTAATGAAAGGACTAATTGTGATTAGTTTAGAAACTTTAAGGACCAATAGTACTCAGTTGAAACTTTAGGAACTAAAAGCGCTTAGTAGGTAAACTTTAAGGACCAATAATGTAGTTTTGCCTTGTTATTATCAATTACTAATTACAACTTATTACTTAAAACATAACATTTTTTATTATATATTTGCATGAAAAGAGTAAAAAATTATAGGCATAAATGCACTTTTGGTTCCTACATTTTGGGTCATTTCTCGATTTGGTCCCCAAACTGATTTTACTCCTAGGTCAGTCTTTGATTTTTTAAAATGGTTTTTAAAATGGTCTCTACCGTTAACCCAGTTTTGGAAAAGCTGAGGTGACAAACGAAAGTGCCTAGTGTCAAAGCCAACTAATAAAATTTTACTAAAAATGCCAACGTGTCCCACTCAAACCCACGAAACTCTCATGTGACCAAGCCACGTCACGTTCCCACCACTTTTCCCCCATGTGACGATCCACGTGACCTCAGTCCTCAACTAATCCCACCAAGTTCAGTCCTAAATCCCTAAATTTCACCTGAACCCTAAAATCCCCAAATTAGCTCGTGTTCTTCCTCAACATCCCTAAGAAAACTCAAGCCCAGTCCCCTGAGAAAACTCAATCCCATTTCTGTGAAACAATTTCCTTGACAAATTAGTGTGACTTAGAACGACGATGTGATATAGAGGAGGAGGAGAACGTCGTGATTTGAAGCTCGATTTACCACATTGATTTTGACATCTGAGATTCTCATTGGTGCATATCTGAAACTCTCTATGTGTATATCTATCTCTCTATGTGTGTATATCTATCTCTCCATCTCTTTTTATATGTCTCTCTCTCTCTCTCTCTCTCTCTCTCTCTTACTTTTAACACGTTTTGTCTATGTATTTAAATCTCTCTCTCTCTCTCTCTCTCTCCTACTTTTAACACGTTCTGTCTATGTATGTAATTTTGTCTCTCTCATTGATTAGGGGCCTCACTTTTGGTGATTCATTATGCTTTAATTTGTCTATTTGGTTGGTGTTTGTTATTGTTTGGCCTTTAGGGGTCAATGTGGTCCACGTGTGTTCCCTGTTTTCAGTAAACTATATATATATATTTGGCATTGCATTATGTTCCATGTTGGAGCTTATTGTTTAGAATGTATAAAGTCAGTGCATGTTTGACTGTTTGGTTTAGTTTTGTCTTTATTGTAATGAAATATTCAATACTTTTTCCCATGCATGCAGAATGGACGATTTATTTACTATGCAAGTGCATCATGGAGGGCATTTCACTAGAAATCTTGAGGAGTATCTTGGGGGTGAAGTGGGGGTAGTAGAGAATTGTGATCCTAATGAGTAGTCTAAGGTAGAGATTGAGGCCATTTGTAGGGATTTTGGGTACACTGTTGTGAGCAAGCTATGGTACATAGCGCCTTGGGATAATTAGGAGAATAGGGTGTTTCACTTGATCAAAGATGATAATGATGCAATGTTCATGACTAAATTGGTGAGGGGTCATGGGCAGATTCATGTATATGTAGAGCATCCAGTACATGATCCTATCCTCATTAATGGGGGTAATGGAGGTTAAAGTAGAATTTCTATCTTGCATCAAAAAAAGAAAAGAAAAGAAAAGAATATCATATTTGATTTTACATGTGGAATTGGGCCATGTTCCTCCATTAATTAAACTCCATCTTCATGCTAGATGGCAAAGCGACAATTATAACTGGTGGGACAAACGGGATTGGAGCGAGCACCCTGCATTTCTGGCATGAACATGGCGCCAATCAAATTTACTTGATCACTTTTATTTTTTATTTTTAAATTTTTTAAGAGATATTTATTTATTTATTTTTTTTTTTGAGAATGAAGAGAAATTTACTTGATCACGTACTTGATATATATTTCATGATATCCATCAATATATTTTAATAACCATAATTGGAAGCATAATATATATTGACAAGTGACAACTGTTTGAGTCTTTGAGCATCAACCAAACGTTCTAAGTTGAGAAATTATTAAGTCCACTAGGAAGATTGGGGACAGGGGCCTCCCTGACCTCCTAATCAATAAAATTCTGTTATTTAAACAAATATGACATTGCTTGGTAATTTTTTATTTTTTAATTTTTGCGTTGATTAAGAAGCCCACTCATATATTTGCATAAATGACGTTGTCTTATTATTTGAGAGGACCACGTCATCAGTCCTCTAGTGGATCTAATAATTTCTTTTAAAAGCTACTGAAATTTTGACATTGATTAAAAAACAATGCATTTTACACATTGTAACTGGTTTATAACTTTATATAGACATGAGACACGATCCCGCATTGGATTCCATGAATTACGGCTATAATTAAAAGTTCAATTACAATTAAATAGGATTCCATAATACTTGGTCAGCATTTATAAAATGCAATTTGAAAGCATGACAGACAAACCCTCTAGCAGCTGGTTGAAGAGAAACGCATACTGAATTTAGATACTACGTACAGAATCACAGATGCAGTAGAGGGTAAAACGATATATCACTACTTTATTAATATTTATAATATATTAAGTGGCTTAGTTCAAATCTTCATTTTTAAACAACACTGGACCAAAACTCGGAGCATGTTCTTGAAGCTATAAAATTAAACTTTAAAAGAAAGACTTGAAAATATTCCATAACAGAGTTAAGCTCGATTGGTTTGCTAGTGTTGATGTTAAGTTGTGATTTTTCATTGTGATTTTGTTAGTTTCGTTCCGTGTCAAATTTGTTGTAATTCCATGCATTTATTTTCTTATATTTTGTAGGATTTTAATGCATATGGATTGGGTCTAGAGTTGGTGAAGGATTGCAAACACAGTGGAACTCAAGAATTATGACTCGTGAGTGGCTTCTGACTGCAGCACTTGCAAGTTGAAATGTGAAGAACACATGAGGGAAGTTCAAAAGTTTGTTACAGCTGGAGTATTCGCAGGTGTGCCCACATGCGAGTGACCTATACTCCAACTCATTCTCTTAGGGAAGTTTAAAAGTCTATTACAACTTATACAATTGTAAAGCCATAAATTTCTAAACTATGTAATGATTTCTCATTTATATATATATATATATATATATATATATATATATGTATGTATGTATGTATGTATGTGAGAGACCAAAAAATTAGGTGCTCTCAAAAAAGAGATTTGGGTGCTTTGAAGAGCACCTCTCTTTTTGAGTAAGTGGCATGGAGTTGCCATTTTTTTTTTTATACAAAAAAAAATAAGAAAAAAATTTAAATACAACTTTACATGACTGAATTGTTCTTTTATCATTGATTGAATAAAAAAGAATACATATTTGATAATGTAAAGTTGTGATTTACAACTATTTTGTGTTGGTTTTAATTTTGTGTCAAATTTGATTGTAATTATTTTCAATCTTATGTATCCTGTATTTTATGTGGAATTTTATTGTGAGGGTTGTGTGTAAGAGAAAGTGTAAAGACTCAAGGCAAAGTGAAGAGCAAGAAGTTTTCGCGGGTAGCTTGCGAGGAGCCTTCCCGCGAAGTGAAGCATGTGCCCAGCACATGACTGGAATGCAAAGAGTCATGACAGATGGTGACAGCTAGTTTTCACAAGTGTCTCACGGATAAGGCCTTCCCGCGAGATACCTGTGAAACATTTTGTTTTGCCAATTTGTCATTTCTGATACACCCTATCCCTAACCACACTATATATACCCACATAACCCAAATATTGAGGAGTGCTTTTCAGAGAGAAAACCCTAGACACAAAATCCTTGAGAGTTAGAGATTGTTATACCATAATCTTTTACACAATCCTTTGTGGTTTTCCTCAACTCCTGTCTCTCCATTTCCAAATCCTTGAGAAGTTGATAGCCTAAACACTTACCACACCCATCTTGAGTGAAAAGTAAGGTTTTAGTGTTGCTGGGAAATATTGGAAGAAGCCATTTGTTTGGTGGATGCAATCGGGCTAAATTACGTGATCCGAAGAGCTAGAGAAGATAAAGCTTGGCGAAGTCAGTTAGTAGCAGGAGCTTGGAGGGCTCGAGTACATGAGGTAGATTAGGCTTGGAGAGTCTTTTGTTATTCGTGTACTCCAACTTATTCTCTAGTGGATCGATTTACCGCTTAGAGGGCGGCGGAGAGGTTTTTCGCCTAGGTCTTCAGTTTCCTCTTCGATAACACACTGGCATGTCATCTTGTATTTGCATTTCATTCTACTGCTGTGTTATGATGAATATAGCTTAGAGTAGTTTCTTTGTTTATCTGCTCGCATTTACTCTATTCCGCACTTAGTTTAAGTTAGATTAAAATCAACTGAGCTGTAACATTTAATTTGGGGGTCTAAACAGCTCTTGTATTTTCACACAAATTCGAGCTTTTAGATAAATTAAGTATTACATGGCTTTAGGTCCTAGTTACAAACTACCAAATATACATGACTTTTTGTCCTAGTTACAATCTACCCAAAATAAAAGCAAAGATAAAGCCTAGGTCTACCTATCCAAAGACACTAAATTCGGACGCTAGGTTACGGAATGGGAAGGTGTTAAGCACCCATTCTGCCCAGATAGAGTCTGGTCTTCTAAACTCTCATGACCAATGTACCCCTTTGTGCATGATATGAATAATATGTTGCATACATGAAACATTTAACTAAACTATGTCACATACGTCTATTTTATGAATGTGTCATCTTCTTTGTTAAAAATTCAAATTTGTTGTTGTGAAAAAAAAAATATATTTGATTTGATTCATTAAAAAAAACAGATCTACTTTGGTATAAGAAAAAAATTAGCTTTGGCGAATAAAAAAATCAGATCTATTTTGTTAAAAAGGTTCTTTTGCTTAAAAAATATCATATCTATTTTGGAACAAAATAAAAAAATTTTTTTGGTTTATATAACCAGATTTTTTTTGTAATTAAAAAAAAAAAAAAAAACTAGATTTGTAGAAAGCTTTTAAAAAATCAGATCTGTTTTGTTATGTGAAATAAAAATAAAAATCTTTATTTTCTTTTTTAAGAAGAGAACTACATTCATGAATAAACTTACGCTACTTGCACCAAACAAGACAAAACATCACTACTCATGACCTTCTTTTTTTAATTTCAAAATCTGCTATGTTTAAAAAAATTCAGATCTATATCTAAAGAAGATACAAATCTATTTTTAAATATAAAAAATTCAAATTTGCATCTAAGGAAGATATAAATCTATTTTTGATTTTAAAAATTCAGATCTGCATCTAAGGAAGATACAAATCAATTTTTATTTTGAAAAATTCAAATTTGCATCTAAGGAAGATACAAAATCAGTTTTTATGTTAAAAAAAAAAAAAAAAAAGATTTGCATCTAAGGAAGATGCAAATTAGTTTTTGTATTAGAAAAAAATTCAGATCTGCATCTAAGGAAGATGCAAATCAGTTTTTATGTTAGAAAAAATTTAGATTTACATCTAAGGAAGATGCAAATCAGTTTTTGTATTGGAAAAAATTCAGATTTACATCTAAGGAAGATGCAAATCAGTTTTTGTATTAGAAAAAATTCAGATTTGCATCTAAGGAAGGTACAAATTTATTCTTGTATTAGAAAAAATTCAAATCTACATCTAAAGAAGATACAAATCTGTTTTTATGTTAGCAAAAATTTAGATCTGCATTTAATAATTTACTTGCCACAAAAATTAAAAAATTGGATGGAACACGTAATGCAAAATTGAACTCCTATTGAAATCAAAATAAGAATCTAATTGAATTTTCTCCAAGCATTGACTTTAAATATATACTAATGTGTAATCTCATGCATACACATGGATGCATTTAAAAATAAACACATTTTTTTATCATAAAAATATAAATAATTTGTCCAATTATTAGAAGAAGTAGACATAATTAGTTGCATGTTAAAATTCTTGTCTAAGTTTAATACTACTTATAATAATTTTTTTTCTAATTTTTAATAAAATAGAACGTGTATTGATTTTTGTTGTGTGGCGATTTTGTTGAGTAGATATATGATTGGTTTTTAATTTTTATTTCATAATTCATTAATATTGTAAAGTTGTGATTTACAGCTATGTTCTATGTTGGCTTTAATTCCATGTCAAATTTGATTGTAATTCTGTTCAATCATTTCCCTGTATTTTTTGTGGGATTTTATGTAAGGGTTGTGTGTGAGAGTTTGGTGAAGAATCTGTGAAGAAATGGATTTTGCGACTTGCTCGCGACTGTCTCACAACTGATGACCTGCAAAACAAGCCACGTGAGAAGCACATGTTAGAATTTGAAGAGTCCACGATAGGCTAGATTTTGCGAGTGACTCGCGACTCAGGCCAAGTCGCGAGTGACCTACGAAACTCACTGCCTAATTGCTTTTTAAGTGTGACTTTTTCCATTCTTTACCAATACTATAAAAATGCTCATTACCCACGAAATGTAAGAAGGAGTATTTACAAGAAATTTTTGAGAGAGAAACCCTAGCCAAACATTTGAGAGTTAGAGATTATTTACCCATAATTCTCTATGTCATTTCTCTAAAGTTTCCATTTACTTCCACCTTTCCATCTACACATCCTTGGGAGATTCTTAGCCCAAACACTTACCTCACCCATTCTGAATGTTGAGGGAAGTTTTGGTGCCTTTAGGAAGTATTGAAAGAAGCCATTGAGTGGCAGATGCAATCGGACGGAATTGCGAGATCCGAATAACTAGTGAAGACAAGACTTTAAGAAGTCCGTTGGTAGCAGGAGCTTGGAGGGCTCAAGTATATTTGGTAGATTAGGCTTTAAGGGCCTTTTTGATATTCATGTACTCCAACTTATTCACTAGTGGATTGATTTCAGCTTGGAGAGCCACGGAGAGATTTTTCGCTGAATACTTCGGTTTCCTCTTTTACATTACGTCTTGGTGTTATCTTGTGCTTACGTCTCTCTTCCTTACTCTTTAAGCTTTACATTGATCGCTTATTGAACTTGCTTGTGGCTTAGAGTAGTTTTCCGATTTATTGCGCTTCATTTACTCTTATTTCGCACTTAAATAAGTTAGAGTAAAAGCAATTAAGCCGTATTTTAAAATTGGGGGGCTAAACAAGTGTTTTCACACTAATTGAGCTTTCAAATATTAATCTCTTAGTATTTTGCACTCATAAACTCACTTGACACAAAAATTAAAAAACATAAATGGACACATGGCACGAAATTAGTCCACAATTAAAATGTAAGAGCAACCACATCAGCTCATCTATAATCTTCTAAAATATAAAAAAAAGTACCAATTTTACACATTTTAACCTAAAAAACACCCACATCAGTCTTTGTAAAAATGTGCAAATATACACCATGGTCGTGTAAATAAACAGTTACCGTGCATATATGCACGGTTATTGTTCACCGTGTAATTGACTTTTTTATTCTTTTTTTTTTCTCTCCTCTCTCTACCTCTAACTCACCTCACTCTCTTTTTCTCATTTCCTTTCTCATCTCACTCTTATCGATCAATTCTCTCTCAAAGCCAATCAGCCTCTTTGATCAAATACAGCGGTGATTCCAACGAACCATGATTCCAATCAGCCTCTTTCATCTCCGATCATATGAAAACGACGAGCTTTCTCGGAAGACCATGATCCGACGATCCAAGGCCTTGACTCGGTGAACGCCAGTGATTCTAATGGGTTTGTTCTATTTGATCATTGATAGTGGCTGGTGGCTGGGTGTGGGTGCTTTTGGGTTTGTGTTTGGTCTGTAGCTTAACGGAGAAGACGGTGGCTAGCTAGGTGTGGGTGATTTTGTTGAAGGATGGGTGTGGGTGTGGCTCAATGGATTTTGTTGAAGGATTTTGTTGAAGGGTGGCTAGTTAGGTGTGGGTGTGGCTCGACGGAGAAGACGAGTTTGTGAGTTTGTTCTAGAGGGAAGGAAATAATAAAAAATGTAAAAAGAATGAATATTTTATTAAATAAATGTGTAGAATAAATAAACTGATGTGGGTGTTTTGTAAAAGTGGATGTGTAAAATAGAAAAAGTAGGTTTTTTTTTTTTGTAAAATAGATAGAAAATTTGCACGAACTAATGTGGTTGCTCTAATTGAATTTTCTATTAGTTTTTGGATTTATTTGTGAGATAGAGAGAGACTCGTATTTCAAGGTGGGATTTCTTAACATTTAATTTATTGATTGTCAAGTACAATTTTTTGACCGTGAAGATATATAGAGGTATATTAAGAGCATCCACATCAGTCCATGGATACTCTTCTATAATGCAAAAATTTCTCCATTTTACACATTTTGGCCAAAAAACCTCCCACATCAGGTTGTGTAAAACTGGGTAAAATCTTCTAAAAATTTCCATGAGCTACAGTACCCGTGCATATATGCACGGGCACTGTAGCTCGTGTATTCACTATTTTATATTATTTTCTCTCACCGGTCTGAGCTCTCTCTTTTTTCTCATTTCACACTCTTTCTCCCTTTCCCTCTCTTCATCTAAAAAAACACAGCCAATCAACCATCCAGCCGCCACCACAATCCAGTACCACCCCACCACCACCATTACAACACATAATATTCCAACCAAAAAGTCAATGGAAAATCAAACCAAAAATCAACAAAAAATGGAACCCAAAATCAATAAAAAAAAAATCAATCCAAAACTCATGTCCCAGTTGCTATCACAGCTGCCATGGAATCTTGGGTGGAGTGTTCGCTGCTGCCATGAGAGAGTGAAGATTTGGACCACTATTTGTGGCAGTGTTGCAGCTGATCTTTGCTGCCACCAGTGATGGCATGGCATAAAATTTGGGGCTCTCAACCCTGGACGGAGCTCAAGGTGAGCTCTAGCTATGGCTAATTGTGAGAGAAAAAGAGTTTTAGAGTTAAAGATAAGAAGCTTGGCCATGGAGAAGAGAGAGTGCTGTTCTAGAAAAATGATAAAATTTGAGAAAGGGAGAGACCGTGTGTGGTGGATATTGGAGTAGTAGATAGTGGGTAGGTGGGAAAGATAAATAATAAAATAATAATAATAATAATAATAATAATAATAATAATAATAATAATAATAAAAAATTATTATTTAAAGAACATTTAGTGTATAATAGATGAACTGATGTAGGTGTTTTGTAAAAATGATGGTGTAAAATAGAAAAAGTAGGTTTTTTGTGTAAAATAGACGAAATTTTTACACGAGGTGGTGTGGATGCTCTAATGCCAAGGAAAAACAAAAAGCCATAATGTCTGCTACAATTAAAGTCAAATTACAATTAAATGAATAAACAGAATACACAATTAGATGGTACTCCTCGATATCCCATTATAATGATATCCATCATTATATAAGAATACAATTCTTTCTTCTATAATTTGTTGGAGTGGAGTTAACATCCTCTACTAACTCTACCATATAGTACCAAAGGGCTTGTAACTGAATTGACACCTTTCCATGCATAAAGTACTTGGGGGTCTAGGGGAGAACGGGTTTGAGCTGCGAGGTCAGCAGCATACTATAATTATTTCTCAAAAAAAAAAAAAAAAGTCTACCATATAGAATTCCTTTAACTCCTCATTTATAATAACAAAAAGTCAAAGTTTAAAGCACTTCATCAGTTCATTAATATAACCATAAATATAAAATAAATAAACTTACAAACTCAAACTCACATAAATCCCAATCCCCCAAAAGTTAAACCAAAACAAGAAATTGCACATAAATCCCAACCCCAAAAATTAAACTAAACCAAGAAATTTTGACAAAAACACGCACATATTACCTTTGGAAAATAGAGAGTACTTGCATTAGAAAGAAAAAAAAAAGAATGAAAAAAAAATACCAAGGGTTGACATACTTGCTGTCAAACGACGAGGCAGGACCACCAAGGCACCGTCAGGGCATGGACGGCGAGATAATGGCCAGATAAAGAACTCTGAGATGTTCTACAATGGCTCCTCCTCTCTCTCTCTCTCTCTCTCTCTCTCTCTCTCTCTCTCCTCTTTGTCAGAGGCAATCAAACCTGTCTCTCTTCTTTGTTCTTTTTGCGTTTGGGCGATTGAGTTAGTTTTAAAAAGGCACGTGACTCTCATGTGACTATTTCGTTAGTGTTTTAACATGAAACTAACTGAAGTATTAATTTGGCAATTGTAAATAGTTTAAGGAGTAAATTGGCCAATAAAAAAGTTGAAGGGGGTGTTTGGCTACTAGTCCAAAGTTTAGGCAGTGTATGGGCATTTTCCCTATAAGAATACAAATATTTTTTCTATAATTTGTTGGAGTGGAGTAACATCCTCTACTAATTCTTCCATATAGAATTCCTTTTATCTTTACTCTTCATTTATATAATGAAAGGTCAAAGTTGTTAGGACATATGTGATTTCAATATCTAATGTAATTGACTAATCCTTTGTCAAAACACACTTTACTTGTAATTAGGTAGATCCAGGATGTGTTTAATGCTTCAAGGAATAAGGTCTCAAGTTCAAGTATTAAAGCCATGCAAGTCTGTCCAAGAAACAAGTGAGAAAGTGCTGGTTTTTAAAGCTTGACAGCTAGCATCTATCGAGGTTTAAAAAGCTGCTGAAGCCCGAAGCTCGGTAGCTAGCTTGATAGATACCCTATCTGTCGAGATTTATGGAAATCAAATTTTCAATTCTGATTTCATTCCAATCCATGAATATGTGTTTGTGCTTTCTTTTCTCACAACCCTAAACATATATAAGGATTGTTTTAAGAGCTGTCACAAGTTACACAGTTGCCCAAGTTCATGCAAATTGTGACTGGAGACAGAATTTTCCCTAGTTCATCTTTCTCTTGAAAAAGCTGCTGTGTTTCTACACTATAGGGTTTTGTGACCAAGCAACTACATGATCTTCATCATTTGGATGAACTGAGGAATTTTGAAGCCAACATCATTCTCAAGTTGGTGATTAAGTCGCAAACTGGGATCCACGCAATTAGTTAGTCACGTACTGGGAGTCATGCATTGAAAAGGAGAGATTGTCACTACAGAACAAGTCCAATTGGGTATTGGGATAAGGGTTCAACTGTAAGTTGGTATAAGGTATTGGGATTTTTTTACTTGTAACTATTTGTTTTGATAATAGTGGATTCTTGGGAGTGGTGACCTTAAATCACCCGATGGGGTTTTTGCCGTGTAGGTTTTCCCCATTCGTAAACAAATTACCATGTCAACTTTATTTTCCGCTACACTTTATTTTGGTTGGTGATTTTTTTGTGCTGCCACGTACATTGCATGTTAATTTGATTAATTAATAAACTTGGCTAATTAATCAATTAATATATCACAAGGGGTCAATACATTCTTGGCATGTCAAAAGTTTATAACACTTCATCAATTCATTAATATAACCATAAATATAAAATAAATAAACTTACAAACTCAAACTTACTCCCACTTGAGGTGAAGGTGACCAAGAATTTAAAAAAATATATGTATGTATATATATGTGTGTGTGTGTGTGTGTGTGTGTGTGTGTGTATATACACACACATGTATGTATATGTATGTATGTATGTATGTATGTATGTATGTATTTAAAAAATGTTTGAAAGTTACAGAAGTTCGATCTTTTCAACAATATTTTACAATTTAGATTTAGAAGAATCAAAAGGATATCATTTAAAAAGACTAGAATATTGAGAAAGTCTATACACAAAACAAATTCACAATTTTTGATGTGGCAATTTTTTTGTTGTTGTTGAGGAATTGATGTTGCAGATCATTAGTGGTAATTAAATAAAGAAATGATATTAATGGTGTTTGTAACATTAATGGTGAAATATGTCATAAATTCCATCTTCATCATTGCTGATTAGCGCCTTATTCCCATTTTGTTTGGCATTGCCATTACTTTTTCACCAAAATGTAAAAACTCTTTTTTTTTTTTTGGACTGAAAATATTAAAACTCTTGAGCATATATGAATTGGTACATTCGGCATCACCAAAATTGTTTTCTAATCTGAAGAGGATAAAAATTAAGGTTGACGAACCCATTCAAATAAACTTGATAGTATTGAACTAATGAGTTATCAAAAATAAGGCGACGGATTGAGGTACTGGACTAAGAGATCACATGACGAATGGTCCCCCTTAATGGATGGATGGTCTTATATGGACAGATTCTAGGTACATAGGCCCAAGGCCGACGGATATTGAGGCCACGTGACACCTACATAGCTTAAGTGAATCCCAAGGAATTCTAAATGGAAATATCTTGTGCCCTACGATTGACTCTGGTCAATGGAAAACTTATATAGGAAGAATGCCGTGAGATACGTACATTTACTAAGATCTTCCCCATAAGGAAAACACCCTCTTGCCCAAGGAATAGAAGTCGGTTCTACATCACTGTAAAAACCCCAAAGCTCTCAAAAACAAGGTATGCATAATTTTTCCTAGCTCTGGCACTCTAGAGTTGCGAAGAATTCTCTAACTTAATATTCGGAGGGTATTTGGCCGGTACTACACTGGTACTCTCTGTAGCGTTTTTTCTTTCTTCTTTGTTGTGTAGGTTTTGTCCAAAAGCACGTAAAGACTGTGCAGTTTACTGACGATTTCTAGACATCATCATAATCCTTCAGGAGAGGGGGAGGGACTAATTTAATAAGGAGAAGGTAGTAATCAATAAATGTTGACCCTTATTTTAGTGGTTATATTAGTGGATTAATGATGGTGGCGGCTCTAGGATTTCTTTTTAGAAGCTTCATTAAGAAGCTTAAGTTAAATAAAATTTAATAAAAAAGAGAACTTAAATATATCAATGAGGAAAAAAGGCACACGCAAATACATGAAGTTTTACAATTTCCTTCTACAAGTTTTCATTTTTTGAAATCTTTACATGATAATTCATTATGAGTTGTTATTATTTATTCAATGTAGGTAGGTGTAACCATTTTTTTTTTAAAGTTTGTATAAAATTTTTACTTTTATGCAATTGTCATTGTTTTTATAAAAATATTTTAAACTGAATGACAAAACTCAATCCACATGCATTGAATTAATTATTAACCCAAAGAGTTACACACATCCATACATATATAAATAATACACTATGTGTTTATTTAACCAATCAAATGCTTAAATAGTCACTAATTTTATTTTCTTTCTTTTTTAAATCACTAACTTTATAACAAGATATTGTTATAACATGATAACAATACACATATATTATAAGCGTTCTATGTTTACTAATTATTTAAACTATATAAACTTATATTATACACACACACACATTCACACAAATGACATTATAACAAAATAAATAAATAATGCACACAATCAGTATTAGACATACATTCACATACATAATATATATATATATATATATATATATATAATATTAAAGTCAAAGCTAAGAAAAAGAAATCCAATTGGATTCTTATTGTTATCTAACTTTGCACCACGTGTCCTATTTAAGTTTTTTTTTTTTTAATTTTTATTCTAGGTGAGTTAATGTTGTGCAAAAGATAAAGAGTCTAATATAAATAAACTACAAAAAAGAACCCAATAAAAAAAAAGAAGAAAGAGAAAACTTGTGTATATCCAAAAATAAACTAAAATAAAAAAAATAAGAGAGAGAGAGAGAGAGAGAGAGAGAGAGAGAGAGAGAGAAACTAATCAACGACTTAAAAAAAAGTGTAATTCTTACACTAGGTATAATTTGAACTCATAAATATATATATATATATATATATATAAAATTGTGATTGTTTTTTATTGTACCATGTATATACACGGACTATACACTAGTTTATAATAAAAACAGAACTTACAAACACTCGCTCTTTACTCTTAGAGTTGGAGATATTGATAGCCAAATAGAGAAAATAGATCCACAAGAGAGAGAGAGAGAGAGAGAGAGAGAGAGAGAGAGAGAGAGAGAGAGAGAGAGAGAGAGAGAGAGATTTGTGATCTTTATTGTTAGTTAGTTTTGGGATAGGCTGATTTGTATTGTTGTTTGGTTTTTGGCTAGACTAAATTGCGTTAGCGTGTGTAAGATCTAAGTTAGGGTGTGCAAAAATATTTTTAAAAGGTAAATTAAACTAATAAAAAAATATTATATATATATATAAATATATATATTTTTTATCAAGTTAGGGGATTCATTTGAACCCCCAAAAGAACAAGTAACGCGGCCCTTGATTAATGAAATGGTATAATCTTAAGTTCTTAACATTTTATTATAAGAGAAAGGAAGTGATTTAAATAACTTTAAAGGTAGAGTTACCTCATAAACACCAAGAAATATATATATATATATATATATATATATTATTGATCTCTATATTTTTTCATTATTCTTAATTCACAAGCCAAATTTCATGTTAATCAAATATTATTTACTTTCATATATAAACTCATGATTTATATATAATTTTAAAATATAAAAACAATAAAAAAATTACAAACATAGCATAGATGAGATAGTTATTGATCATTAATCGTCTTAAAAAAATGTGATCTACCAATAGATTTTTCAAGATATACATGTAATAAAAAAATTATTAAATATTGCAATATTGTCAAAACATATATATAATTTAAACCCAACTCATCTTATGAGTCATGACTCGTCTTGTTACACATGATCTATGCATCAAGGTGTGTATAAAACTTTGGAAAGTAATATTAGTTGTAGATCAGCATCAAGGTATGTATAAAACTTTTGAAAGTAATAACACTCACTGGCCAAGAGAATAGGAATTAAGACTTTAATTTGCAGTTTTTCCTATAAATTTAACTCGATAAATCTAAAAGGCTATTTGTGGCACGATTTTTTTCTTTTGATCATATATATAAGGCAAAAGTCTTAACAATCTGTTCCTATACTTGGAAGGTTGAGAAATAATCCTCTCTCAATCTCTTTCTCCCAATTTGCAATGGCAAAAAGGTCCGTAACTATGTACTTCGCTAAGTTCTACAATGATTTTTGAATGTACTTTTTTTTCATCTATTTTTGAATTTCGCTTGTTCCGCTTTGCATTATTTCCTAATATAACGTGCATGACAATTATGAATGTATTACAAATATAGACTATTCATGCAAATATATATAAATTAATTATATGATTGAAATGAAATCACTATGTTCTAATAGTTTTTGGAGCAGATAATAATTTATTATGGTACCGGTAGGTGCGTTTGGATAAATTATTGCAAAACGGTATTTCAGGTTTAAAATAATGAGTGTTTATAAAAAAAGTCATGAATAGTTACTATTACAAAACGGAGTTTTAGATTTTAAAAATGCGCTTTCAAATTCTCAAAATGCTTAATCAAACGGATTCTAGGATAGAGATATATATGTAATGTACAATACATATATTATTCAGGTTTTGAATTGAAGTATATTTGAATTTACATTTGGAAATTGTAGTACGCATCAGGCTAGATGGCAAAGTCGCAATTATAACTGGTGGGGCAAGCGGGATTGGAGCGAGTACCGAGCAACTTTTCCATGAACATGGTGCCAAGGTTGTCATTGCTGATATACAAGTGATAGGAATAGTTAAGAGTATTGTGCTTCTGTGTGTGTGTATATGAATGTGTTAGTGCTGAGCATATTAATTGGGAAGTTAGTTATAGGAAGTTGTTTAATATGCCAGCTGTAAGTGCCAGCTAAGGATCATTGTAACTGCTTGTAACTACCAAATTGTACCAGATTGTATAAAAGGTAGAGCTGTGTGGATGGGAAGTTTAAGGAGAAGTAATACCAATTTACTTTATCTCATTCTTTCCTAATCTCTCAACTTCTCTATAATCTTTCTATTCTTTAGTTTCTTTCCCTAGAGGTTGGTTTCCTCGAAACAAACCTAGAATACACTCACTCTTCCTTAAGCTAATCCTATCAATTTGGTATCAGAGCCCACTCTGTCTTCATGGCAGAAACACAATCCTTGACTGCTCTCAATGAGAAATACAACAATCTTTCATCCACTTCTGACCAACATGAACAAGAAATTCGAGGCATTCATCAGAAAATAGTTGCTATGACTTTGGTGTTACAGACATTGACAGAAACTGTGCAAGGACTCACTAAAGCTAGTAGTCACCGGAAACATGGGACTGCACCTTCATCTCCAGCTACTACAACAACACCATCGGACTCACTCACAGTAGTTCCAAAGACAGTGAGATTGGAATTCCCAAGATTCAGAGGAGACAATCCCTCGGGTTGGGTCTATAAGGCTCACCAGTTCTTTCAATTGTACAACACTCCCATCAATCAAAGGATTCTTTTAGCTTCTTATCACATGGAGGATGAAGCTTTGATTTGGTTTCAAGAAGCTGAGGAAATGGGGCAATTCACTAGTTGAGAAGCCTTTGTGAGAGCTCTGCATATCAGATTTGGAGCTATGACCTATGATGATCCGATGGAAGCATTAACAAAATTAAGGCAGGTCAGTTCTGTTTCTTCCTACAAGACTCGATTTGAAGCTTTATCAAATAGTATCAAGGAATTGTCTGAAAAACATAAACTTAGCTACTTTTTGAGTGGGTTAAGGGATGAAATTCGTTTACCTGTCAAGATGTTTAATCCACAAAACCTTAATTCAGCTTTTGGCCTTGCTAAAACACAAGAACAGTATCTCCTTAGTAATAAGAAAACCACTAAGCCTTGGATAGATGTGCCTAAACCCTCTATTTTTGGACCACCACCAACATTCAAGAATGAAAAGATGGACATTAAAACTGCCAAATTACCTATTTAGAGACTTCCTGCTACACAGATTGAAGAAAGAAGGAAGAAGGGAATTTATTTTCATTGTGAGGAAAAGTGGCATGCAGGACATCAATGCAAGACTCCAAAAATTTTCCTTATGGAAGGTTTGTCAGAATTTCATTCTTATGTCCAATTGAATAAAGTGGAGTCTAATGTATCTGGTGGGTTGGAGCAAGGAGCAATGGAAGATATGGCTGGGTTCAGAGGCAGTGGAATTGAGGGGACTGCAGAGTTGAAGGGTAGTGTTGCTGAAATCACCCTTTATGCATTACTTGGTAGTCCTTTCCCAGGTACCATGAGGGTTTTGGCAAGGATTAAGCAACAAGAGATGGTTATTTTGATTGATAGTGGCAGCACACATAATTTTCTGGATGAAGATATGTGGAAAGCATTGAATTTATCCTTGTCATCTAAGGATACATTTGAAGTCCAAATTGTAATGGTGCTTTAATCAAGACTAAAGGGATTAGTTATGGGGTTCCACTTAAAGTTCAAGGGCATGTCTTTAAGGTTGATTTGAACATACTACCCCTTGGTGATTGTGCAGTAGTCTTGGGAACCCAATAGTTGTATTCCTTGGGGTTGATTTAATGGGACTTCAAGCATCTCACTATGCAATTCTGGTATGAAGGCATTTTTGTTTGCTCAAGGGTTTACAACCCTCAAGGCCTTCCTTGCAAGAAGGTGAGAAGTTTTTGACACTTGCTGTCAAGAAAGGGTTGTTGTTGCAGATTGTAGCTACACCTCCAATAGCTTCAACAGTGCAACCATATCCTACTTTAGCCAATTACTTCAGGATTTTAGCAAAGTCTTTGAAGTACCTACTGGTCTCCCACCACTCAGAAATCATGAACATGCAATCATTTTGAAGGAGGGCAGTCAACCCATTTGTGAAAGGCCATATAGTTACCCTTTCTATCAAAAATCTAAGATTGAAAAAATTGTTAAGGAGTTGCTTGAGGCAAGATCTATTAGAGCTAGCCAAAGTCCATTTTCTTCACCTATGTTGTTAGTGAGAAAAGCAGATGGCAGTTGGCATATGTGCATTGACTATAGGTCACTTAATAAAGCCACTATAAAGGATAAGTACTCAATTCCAGTGGTAGATGAATTACTTGATGAGTTGTGTAGAGCAACAATCTTTTCTAAATTGGATCTTAGGTCTGGTTACCATCAAATTAGAATGAAAGGAAGTGACATTCCAAAAACTGCATTGACGACTCATAAGGGCCACTTTGAGTTCCTAGTCATGCTTTTTGGCCTAACAAATGCACCCTCCACTTTTCAATCTTTGATGAATGATATCTTTAAACCCTTCCTACTGTTTTGGTGTTCTTTGATGATATTTTAGTCTTTAGCAAGACATTGGATGATCATGTTTCTCATTTAAAATTGGTCTTAGAGGTGCTGCTTAAGAACCAATTGTTTGCTAAAATGAGCAAATGTGTTTTTAGGTGTCAAGAAGTGGAGTATTTAGGACATTTGATCTCAGGTGAGGGGGTTAGAACTGATCTTAGGAAGACTAAGGGTATGCAGAACTGGCCTACTCCTACTTCAGTTAAGGCTTTAAGAGGGTTTCTTGGACTAACTGGTTATTACAAGAAGTTTATCAAAAATTATGGAGTCATTGCTGCACCACTAACTGCTTTACTTAAAAAAGACTTTTTCCATTGGTCCTCTGATGCTGAATTGGCCTTCAATGTACTTAAGCATGCCGTTTCTAATCCCCTAGTCTTGGTTTTACTTGATTTTTTGAAGCCTTTTGTGATTGAATGTGATGCTTCTGGTTATGGATTGGGCGCTGTTTTGATGCAAGACAATAGACCCTTAGCTTACCATAGTGGGGCTCTTAAAGGTAGGTGCTTGCATCTTTCTACTTATGAAAATAAGCTCTTGGCATTGGTGAAGGCTGTTAAGAAATGAAGACCTTATTTGGTTGGCAATCCTTTTTTTCATTAGAACTGATTAGCACAGTCTCAAATACATTCTTGAATGGAGAATTGGCACTCCCATTCAACAGAAGTGGATTACCAAGTTGTTGGGTTATTCCTTTATGGTGGAGTACAAAAAAAGGAGAGAAAATAGGGCTGCTAATGCTCTTTCTAGAGTGCAACCCTCTGTTGACAGCCTTGCCCAACATGCTTCATTCTATCTCATTTCCTTCCCATGTCCATTGTGGTTGGATTTACTCAAGGACTGTTACAAGTTTGCTGTGGTTTACGAGGAATTGCTTCCTAAGCTTGGTGATTCCACCCTTACTCCAGCTGGTTATTCTTTGCAGAATGGTCTTATTCTTTACAAGAATAATATTTACATCAGTCCTTCATCTTCCTTGATTCCAATGATCCTCTAATAGATGCATGACAGTCCAATTGGTGGTCATTCAGGTTACCTTAAGACTCTTCATAGGGTTAAGCAAGATTTTTATTGGCAAGGCATGAAATCTGCTATTAAGAATCATATCAGGTGTTATGAGGTTTGCCAAAGAACCAAGAGTGATACTTCTAAACTAGCTAACCTGTTGTAGCCTCTTCCAATTCCTAATAGGCCTTGTCTAGATATTAGCATGGTTTTCATTGAAGGGTTGCCTAAATCTAATGGACAAAATGTTATCTTGGTAGTGGTTGACAGACACACCAAGTTTGTGCACTTCTTCTCCCTTCATCATCCTTTTACTACTGCCAAAGTTGCTGTTGTGTTCGTGCAGGGAGTCTTCAAGTTACATGGCATGCCCAAGTCAATTGTTAGTGATAGAGGGTTTGTCTTTGTTGAGGTACAAATTTTCAGACCCTAATTTCTTTGGCCCACTCACAAAAATTCCCACACAAGCCCATGAATTATTTCTAGCCCACATAAATATTTCCCATATATATATATATATATATTACCCAAATATTCTCCACGTAATTGGGCTTTCACAAATATCCCTATATAAGCCCCATAAATTAATTAGGGCCCTTTCGTACACATTATTCGCATATTACCCACAAAAATACCCATCATATTGCTACCAATATTGGGCCACAAAATTATACTATCTCCATAACAAAAAACCCAAAATCATCTACCTTGTGGGAAAACCCAAAAATCCTTAAAAGCCCGTTGCTACACGGCACTTATCTAAAGCCCGTTGCTACACGGCACTTATCTAAAGCCCGTTGCTACACGGCACCAATCTAAAGCCCATTGCTACACGGCATCTATCTAAAGCCCGTTGCTACACGGCACCTATCAAAAGCCCGTTGCTACACGGCACCTATCTAAAGCCCGTTGCTACACGGCAATATTTTTACAAAATCTCAAAATATTTTCTAAAGCCCAAATAATAATTTGGCAATATACACTTAAGTCCAAATAATAATTTGGCAATATTTTCTAAAGCCCAAATATTAGTTTGGCATAATTTTCTAAAGCCAAAATAATAGTTGGGCATCATTTTCTAAAGCCCAAATAATAATTTGGCAATACTCGCTTAAGTCCAAATAATAATTTGGCAATATTTTCTAAAAGCCCAAATAAATAGTTTGGCATCATTCTCTAAAGCCCAAATAATAATTTGGCACCATTTACTTAAAGCACAAAATAATAATTTAGTACTAAGCCCAAATATTAATTTGGCACCGATCTTGGCATTAGCCTTACAAAGCCCAAATATTAATTTGGCATTATTTTACTAAACCCAAATACTAATTTGGCATCTATTTTAAAGCCCAAAAACTATTTTGGCATTAGCCTTACAAAGCCCAAGTATAAATTTGGCATTATTTTACTAAGCCCAAAAGCTATTTTGGCAAAACCCAAATGCCATTTTTGCACATGCTTACAAAATCAAATATCATTACTCATAAAGAAATGTAATCACTCATCTCTTAAAGAAGTACTTCTCTTACAAAATTTATGAAAGCCCATGTATATCACCCATGGCAAAAGTCTTTATTTTGTAGGATTAACTAAGCCCAAAGGAGCTTAAATACATGCACCAGCCAAGCAAGCCCATCACGTGTGCACAGCCCAGCAGCTGGTGCTGACGTGAGCAATTCAGCCAAGACACAGCACAACTTTGACAGCTAGAACCCACCATCACCAGCTCCTGACTTGTCCAATCAAATTAAAAGAAAAAGGGACACGTGTCCATCTAGGGGGGAAACTTCCTCTATAAGCTGAAATTACATCACACAAGACATGACAAAAAGCTGGCCTTGATGTAACTGACAGCTGAAGTCCTGCAGCCAGCTTTCCTGGCTGTCTTTTCTTTCTCCTTCAACGTAACTAAGCAAGGGTCATCAGGCAGACATGAACCAGACCCTTGGAGCTCACAAAGCAAGCTGAAACCGGTTCCTTTTCATACCAAAAATGCATATTTTCTGGTTCATGGACCAAGCACATGAACCCCAAATGGGGAAACTTAGGGAAATGTGGTTTGGAGGGCACCAAGGGGATTCCAGCAGAGATTTCCAGCAAGGGCTCCACAGTTGACACCTGGCTTGGAGTGATACAACTTGCCCTATGGAACTCTGAGTCTAGCAGCAGCATAACCAATGGTCATTAGCCTAATCTATATGCTAAATCCCATCAGCCAATTCTAATCAACATTCAATGCTGAAACGGAAACCCTGCTAATCTTACCTAAAACAGCAACAACCTTCTTACCACCATCAGCAAGAATCCTGGAAATGATCCACCAATGGATTTTCTGAAAAGTTAGAAAGATTTGGCAAAGATTATTTGCTAATCACCCCCTGAGAATCTAGCTATAAAAGGAACTCTCCATTAAAGCTTCAAGGAGGGAACAAGAAGGAAGACACTAAGATACTGACAAAGAAAACTCCTTCTTTACCCTTCTGTGTAGCCTTTCTTACGTGCTTAAAAAAAAATCACTGAGAACTGAGTTTCAAGCCTAGGAACTGAGTTCCCCCAGCTCTTAGCCTAAAACACTCCATATATCTCTGTTCCTAAACACTCCTCTGCCCCAGTAGAAGATCCCAACAACCCCAGTAAACACTATTCCACACTATACATGTCTCCCATTACTCACCGCTTATACTATATCCATGGGAATGCATTGGCACCATAATGACCTTGCTGCACTAGCTGGAGTCTCTCTCTCTCCCTTCATCTCACACTAAGTTTTCCTCATTATTTGTTATAATGGATCCTATCATACTTACTTACTCATTTACCATTGATGGATGATGAATTTGAAACATAGAGGCTTTCTTTGATTCCTGAAATATCTGTATCTTATTCTGTAATGCTTTACTGCTGGGTTGATTTCTGCAGAAACACATTGTTGCTGGGCTATTTTCTGCAGAAGCACTCCACTGCTGGGCTGCTTTTTCTGCAGAAACATTTTATTGCTTGGTTATTTCCTGCAGAAACACTCCGTTGCTGGGCTATTTTCTGCGGAAGTACTCCACTGCTAGGTTGCTTTTCTGCAGAAACACTTCACTGCTGAGTCTTTTTCTGCAGAAACATTTTACTGCCGGGTTATGATTTGCAACATGTTTTTTAATCATTTAACGTGTTTGCTGTGGGGATTGTTTACAGGCCATTCCTGTCAGCCCCAATCTAGGTCCAAGGCATAAAAGCACAGTGAATACTTTGGATCTTCACCGATAGCCTTTGGGCCGCACATTAAGCCCATTGTCGAGTTTCGGTTAGGCCCCGACCCATCTTTAATCTCATTTGTCGGGGGGAGGAAACTTTTTTGCTCTCGACATTTTGGTGACTCCGCTGGGGACCCTACTGAAGCCAAAAGTTCATCATGCCTCCTAGGTTGCGGAACAGCCGGCAAGAGGGGACTAGAAACACCAGTCTCCCAGCAGCACAAAGCCATCACAGCCCAGCTGCACAAAGGGAACATGTTGACCAACATGAGGTTAACCAAGAGAGTTCTGACCACCGATTTTCTTTCCTCCTAGAGACATTACAAGGAATGCAACAAGCTCAGTTTGAACTTGCTGAATCTTTAAGGGTCTTGAGAGAGACTCAAGGGCCAACGCCCCAGCCGTTACATGCAGACCTAGATCTTAGAACCCTGCAAGAGAGGGGATCAGCTGCCGGGAATCCTCAGTCTGGTGAGCAAAATGCCTCTCTTCCTCAGTTTGTTACATTATCTGATCTTACTGCCTTGCTGGAAAGGGAAAGGATTAGCCAACAAAGCCAACCAAGGCACTTTGTTCGGAAGCCACCTTACCCAGCTGAGTTACTTAGCAAGCCATACCCGGAGAGATATGAGACTCCCACAGTCTCTCTTTATGATGGGAGGAAAGGGAATGCAATCGAGGATGTCAACAAATTTCTTGATTCTATGGGCCCTTTTGCTGGAGATGGTGATCTTTGCTTGAGGGAGTTCTCAAAATCCCTTGCCGACCGTGCCTACACATGGTATTCCACTCTTCAGCCAGGTTCTATTGCCACATGGGATGACATGGTTGAAAGTTTCTGCTCAAAGTACTTTCATGGGGAGGAAAAGGTTACCATCCTCCCTCTTCACAACACCAAGCAAAAGTCCTCCGAAGGACTCCTTGACTTCATCCACCGATTTAGAGATGCTGCCCTTGACTGTTATGGGCAGTACAAAGAACAAGAGCTCATTGAAATTTGCATTGACAACATGTCTCATGAGTACCGAGCCCATTTAGAAAATCTTGATATTATTCAGTTTGCCCAGCTGCTCTAGAAAGCTCGTAAGACAGCCGTATCTGTCAAGCCTTCCGCCAATGAAAAGTCCAAACCAGAAAAGAAAAGTGTTCCCCAAGCTCTTACGGTCTCCACTAATGAACCGGTAGCGGGAGAGAAGCGAAAGAGGGAGGAGGAAAAAGAGTATCCTCCCATTCCATGCACCGATGAAGAAATGAATGCTGTCATTGACAAATGGATGGCTGACGGGTACTTAGGCCCTTTAAGCCTATCCGAGAGCCTACTCCAGAAGATATGCGAAAGCCTTTCTATTGTCGGTATCATAGATATGTAAGTCATGGAACTAGAGATTGTAGAGCAATCCGGAGAACATTTTATAAGAAAATTTCAGATGGCACTCTAAACCTCACTCGTGAGCAAGAGGTCCAGCGAAACCCTATTAGGAAATCATCATGTTTGTATCGCATACAAAACATATGCAGCGGAAAATAAACGGATCTACTTCATTCGCAATTGATAACATGCACTATGTAGGTTTCAGAATATAAGAACAAGAGAGTGTACCTTGATGCGGTGAAATTCAAAACCGAATGAAGAAGTACTTGGGAAGACTTTCAATCTTCACTCCAATTCCACTTGATGCCCAAGATGTGTGGTCTCTCAATCAGTTCTATGTTTTCTAGAGAAAATATATTATTCCACTTGACAAACATACAAACTATTTTATTCTATATAAAATTCTGTATGTTTTTCTCCACATAACTGATTATCTAATTGAACTAGCCTTTTGGGCCTTCCCAATTGGGCTTTAGTGTGTGGCTTGGAGTGGGACCAAAAGGGAACAAATAAGACACTAGCTCCAATGGGCCTTGGGCTTTTCTGTCAACTCTTGACAAGTCCAAAGTTACCATTAATTATATTTAATACCACTATATAAATATAATTGCACTCTAGGCCCTATTAATAAATTATATCTTAAGACTTTATTATACATGCAACCCCTTCATAAAATATTCGTAGTAATACAAAGTCATGAATATAGAGTGCCACTTTGTAAATTACTACATCTTAATCCTTGAGTACCCGGTTTAATCCTTTTGAGTTATTCATCATATATTTTTGAAATCCAATTTCATAAATATATACTTTAGTCTTACTAAAGTGGTTAGGCCTAACTCTCTGAATAACTGTACCCATTAAACTTATCTCAAGGGAATATTTTATATCTCCGTTAAGAGACTATGAATTCCATCTTGAGAATATATGTTCCATCAACACTAAATGTGGCTGCCCAACATACTGAGGTTTTGACCGTTACTTTAGATCTCACTCCTGATATATCAAAGCAACCAACATTTCATGATAAAGTCCATTATTCTCTCAGGATTAAGAGTTCATGTGAATACAAGTCGTGAGATTTATTATTCAATTGACAGTCGTTAGGAGAATAATAAATCTCACAGCGGTCCAGTTCAATATGTCCCTTGGTTTCCTTTGAATACCCTAAAAACATGCATAATTCCGTTTTAGCTTCCAACTTATCAAACTTCCCTTTCAACACATGTGCTGGACATCCCCAAATGTGGAGATATTTCATACTAGGCTTGTGCCCACTCCACGATTCCATAGGTGTGTTGGGAACAGATTTTGATGGAACTAAATTCAAAATATGCATTGTAGTTTTTAGTGCATATCCCCAAAAAGAAACTGGTAAAGTTGAGTAACTCATCATGGACCTAACCATTTCTAAAAGAGTCCTATTCCTTCTTTCTGCTACACCATTTTGTTGGGGAGTTCCAGGTGCAGTCAATTGGGATAAAATCTCATTTTAAGTTAAGTAATCCTTGAAATCCCCAAGAAGGTATTCGCCACCACGATCAGATCGAATGGCCTTTATGTGTTTACCCAATTGATTCTCAACTTCAGCCCTAAACTCTTTGAATTTTTCAAAGGCTTCAGACTTCCGTCTCATTAGGTACACATAACCAAATCTAGAGTAATCATCGGTGAAAGTGATGAAGTACTCATAACCTCCTTTTGCTTGGGTTGACATAGGACCACAAACATCCGTATGAACTAATTCTAGCAACTCTTGGGCTCTTCTACCTTTTGCATTAAAAGGTCGTTTGGTCATTTTCCATCCAAACAAAATTCACAAACTGGAAATTCATCAAAGTCCAATGGCTCTAAGAGACCATCTTTGATCAGTCTTTGAATTATGTTTGGATTAATATGACCCAAACGCAAGTGCCAAAGATATGCATCATTAGTAGAAGGAAACTTTCTCTTTAATGATTTTACATGAGAGTTATTATCTAATTCAGAATTATATAATTCACGCTTATCAGGAGTTAAAATATAAAGACCATCCACAATATTGCCAGAACAGATAAATGTTTTACCGTTCTTTATTACAACATTGTCTTTAAGGAAAACACTTATAAAAATTTCAGATTTTCTTTCTTTCGATCGATCGAATGTGCCCCTCGATCGGTCGAAAAAATTAAACAATTCGAACTAAAAATGGATATTGTGTTATCCTGAAAGACAATGTTGTAATAAAGAAGGATAAAATGTTTATCTGTTCTGGCAATATTGTGGATGGTCTTTATATTTTAACTCCTGATAAGCATGAATTATACAATTCTGAATTAGATAATAACTCTCATGTAAAATCATTAAAGAGAAAGTTTCCTTCTACTAATGATGCATATCTTTGGCACTTGCGTTTGGGTCATATTAATCCAAACAGAATTCAAAGACTGATCAAAGATGGTCTCTTAGAGCCATTGGACTTTGATGAATTTCCAGTTTGTGAATCTTGTTTGGAAGGCAAAATGACCAAACGACCTTTTAATGCAAAAGGTAGAAGAGCCCAAGAGTTGCTAGAATTAGTTCATACGGATGTTTGTGGTCCTATGTCAACCCAAGCAAAAGGAGGTTATGAGTACTTCATCACTTTCACCGATGATTACTCTAGATTTGGTTATGTGTACCTAATGAGACGGAAGTCCGAAGCTTTTGAAAAATTCAAAGAGTTTAGGGCTGAAGTTGAGAATCAATTGGGTAAACACATAAAGGCCATTCGATCTGATCGTGGTGGCGAATACCTACTTGGGGATTTCAAGGATTACTTAACTGAAAATGGGATTGTATCCCAATTGACTGCACCTGGAACTCCCCAACAAAATGGTGTAGCAGAAAGAAGGAATAGGACTCTTTTAGAAATGGTTAGGTCCATGATGAGTTACTCAACTTTACCAATTTCTTTTTGGGGATATGCACTAAAAACTGCAATGCATATTTTGAATTTAGTTCCATCAAAATCTGTTCCCAACACACCTATGGAATTGTGGAGTGGGCGCAAGCCTAGTATGAAATATCTCCCCATTTGGGGATGTCTAGCACATATGTTGAAAGGGAAGTTTGATAAGTTGGAAGCTAAAACGGAAGTATGCATGTTTTTAGGGTATTCAAAGGAAACCAAGGGTTATTTATTCTATAATCATAAGGATAACAAAGTGTTTGTTAGCACTCATGCCAAATTTTTGGAACATGATTATGTGAATAATTTTAACCCTAGAAGTAGAGTTGTCTTGGCTGAAATGAATGAACATATAATTGAACAACCAATGGTTGAAACTAGGGATGATGTGGCTGTATTGGATACACCACAAGATATTACTCATGACATGTCTAGTACACAGTGGCCTCGTCGTAGTGGGAGGAATGTTAGGCCACCTATAAGATTCATAGGTCTTGGAGAGACTTATGAGGCTATCTCAGAGGAGGCCGAAACTGATCCTTACACTTATGAAGAAGCAATGAATGATATAGATGCACATCATTGGGTCCAAGCTATGAAATCAGAATTAGATTCTATGTATTCCAATCAAGTTTGGGATCTTGTAAAGGCGCTTAACGGCATTAAACCTGTTGGTTGCAAATGGAGAGTGGGACCAAAAGGGAACAAATAAGACACTAACTCCAATGGGCCTTGGGCTTTTCTGTTACTCTTGACAAGTTCAAAGTTACCATTAATTATATTTAATACCACTATATAAATATAATTGCACTCTAGGCCTTATTAATAAATTATATCCCAAGACTTTATTATACATGCAACCCCTTCATAAAATATTCGTAGTAATACAAAGTCATGAATATAGACTGTCACTTTGTAAATTACTACATCTTCATCCTTGAGTACCCGGTTTAATCCTTTTGAGTTATTCATCATATATTTTTGAAATCCAATTTCATAAATATATACTTTAGTCTTACTAAAGTGGTTAGGCCTAACTCTCTAAATAACTGTACCCATTAAACTTATCTCAAGGATATTTTATATCTCCGTTAAGAGACTATGAATTCCATCTTGAGAATATATGTTCCATCAACACTAAATGTGGCTGCCCAACATACTGAGGTTTTGACCGTTACTTTAGATCTCACTCCTGATATATCAAAGCAACCTACATTTCATGATCAGGTCCATTATTCTCTCAGGATTAAGAGTTCATGTGAATACAAATCGTGAGATTTGTTATTCAATTGACAGTCGTTAGGAGAATAATAAATCTCACAACGGTCCAGTTCAATATGTCTTAACTCTTAAAACATATCAACATATTAACTAGAAGTCACCACTTCCATGATCAAGACAAATCATCGTAGTTAATATGTTATAGTCGTCGTAGATGAAATGCCCAATTTCATCACCGACTACGAACCAAAATTCTGAGTTTACAAAGAACTTGTGATCTATATCTTCTGTGACTAAATCACATAAATCACATACTATGCATCTCATGGACTATTTGATAATGTCCAAATATTCATGTTACCATTATTTTAGATAAGAAGAAGCAACTTTATTAAACACAATATTAAGTCATACATCATTTCTCACATAATGTCATACATAATATCATACATAGCATCATACAATAGGATTTAAGGGCACATATCCAAGCAAACCCACTACCTCAGCATCATAGAGGAAAAGCCACAGCAGCAGTGCTTTTTCATGATGTGGCTGGTGAAGATGGCACTGCCAGCGGTACAAGCATGCCCCCCACAGCTATCTCTGCTCTTCAAAAAAGCCCTACTTTTTGAACTTTGTTCAACCAATTGGGGCTCAAGGAAGAGTCAAGAAGGGCAGCAACCGAAGCCCTTGTATCCATCGCTGCCAGTTCTGGAACACAATGTCTTACAGCTGATGCTCATGCCAGCCGTGCCTTCCTACAAACTACTAATGCCATCACCTTCACCGACGAGGATATGGAGGTACAACACCCTGATCATAGTAAACCATTGTATATTGCTACTCAAATTAATGATGTTCATATAAGAAGGGCACTAGTCGACACCGGTGCATCACTTAATCTTATTCCAACTAGCACACTCAAAGCAGCTGGGATCCCACTCAGCAGAATCGCTGGGGCCCCTATTTTGGTTTATGGTTTTGCTGGAATTCATGAGTGCACTATTGGGAGTATACAGCTAGTTCTTAAAGCAGGACCCATCGTTGCTCTCACCAGATTTCATGTTATTGACTCACCCGTTTCTTACCATGCTCTACTTGGAAGGCCATGGCTCCACAAACATAAGCTTGTGCCTTCTACTTACCACCAATGTGTCAAGGGAAGATTTAATGGTAAGTCCATATGCATCCCTGCTAATCCTACACCATTCGATCTATCCGAGGCACATCACTTTGAAGCTACTTTCTATGATGAGCTCGTTCCAAGTGGAGAGGATTCTACATCAAAGCCTATTGGGATTCCATTACCCAGCTGGCAAGACATCAAGAATAATCCAGACATAGACATGAGATCTTTCCTTGATCAAAGGAAAAGAAAGCGTGATGAAACCCCCAGCAGTACCTCGCAGCCACGATGTGTACAAGTCCAACTGCCGGATGGTCGTTTGGGGTATCGTTTATGACGGTACTCGGGGCCTAGCTATCTCAAACAGAAGGGTCCCGGACTGAATGAAGCAAGAACCACACCAACGTGCTGTTATATGCAAGAAGCAGAGCCCCCAGCGGAAGAAGAAAATCTGCCTAGTAGTCTGGCAGAATTATCTGAAGAACCCTCAGCAGTAACTAATTTTTCACCAGATGTGGAGCTGGAGACTGTTAATCTCAGTAATGATCCTAGTATCCAGCGACCAACCTCAGTTAATGCCAATTTGCCACTGCTGGAAAAGGCTCAACTCATTTCACTATTAAAGAAGTACATTGATGTCTTTGCTTGGGAGTACCATGAGATGCCCGGTTTGGATCCTAATCTAGTAGCACACGCTCTTAACGTGGAACCAGGGGCAAAGCCAGTAGTACAGCCCATGCGGACTTTCCATCCTGATGTCGAAGCTCAAATTATTCAAGAAGTACAGAAACTCCTCACAGCTGGGTTCATCAAGCCTATCATGCACCCAAAATGGCTTTCAAACATTGTACCGGTCAAGAAAAAGAATGGCCAAATACGGTGCTGCGTTGACTTCCGAAATCTTAACAAAGCATGCCCCAAAGACGAATTTCCACTTCCGAACATGGATATGCTTATTGATTCAGCTGCTGGGCATGCTATGTTCTCATTCATGGATGGTTTCAGTGGTTATAATCAGATCAGAATGTCACCTAAAGATGCAGCCAAAACAGCCTTCCGAACTCCTATTGGCAACTTTTACTACACCGTCATGCCCTTTGGTCTTAAAAATGCAGGAGCCACATATCAAAGGGCCATGACCGCGATCTTTCATGACATGATGCACAAGGAGATTGAGGACTATGTAGACGACATTGTTGTAAAGTCTAAAACAAGGGAGGATCATCTTGCTGTCTTACGGAAAGTCTTTGAGAGGTGCCGGCTCTACAAGCTTCGTATGAATCCACTTAAATGTGCTTTTGGAGTTACAGCTGGGAAATTTCTAGGGTTTCTTGTTCATCAAAGAGGCATAGATGTGGATCCTAGCATGGTGCAAGCCATTACTACATTGAAGCCACCCGCAACACTCACACAGCTTAAAAGTTTCCTTGGTAAGCTCTCATACATCCAGCGTTTCATTCCGGGTCTCGCTGCCCTCACAGCTGTCTTTACACCACTACTGAAAAAAGGAAAACCCTTCCGTTGGGATTCCAAGTGCCAGCAGGCATTCCTCCAGCTGCAACAACTCATGACTAGATTGCCAACCGTATGTGCACCCATACAAAGGAAGCCACTCAAGCTGTATTTGGCTACCAACAGTGATGCAATAGGGGCACTCATAGCCCAAGATGATCAAGAAGGGGTTGAGCGACCAGTATATTATGTTAGCAGAAAATTAAAGGATGCTGAAACTCGTTATCCAAGGGCTAAAAGAGCTTGTCTTGCTCTGATATATGCTGCCTAGCGGCTACGTCATTATCTACTAGCTCACACAGTGCAGCTCTTATCAAAATCTCATCCAATCCATTCACTTTTGAGGCGACCGGTTCTTTCCAGAAGGCTAGCACAATGGCTCTTGCAATTATCTGAGTATGAGATCACAGCAATTACCCCCACGGTTGTAAAGGGTCAGGCCATCGCTAATTTATTATCAAACTTCCCTGGTGAGGACAGCTAGGACATTATTGATGATGTACTTGGGGAGCTACCAGCTGTTGCACTGATGGAAACAGCTGGGGCTGTCTGGACTTTACATTTTGATGGATCTTCTACCACTTCTGAAGGGGGGGCTGGGATAGTCCTAACCAAAAATACTGAAGAATTAGTGGGCATGTCATTCAAGCTTAATTTTCCATGCACTAATAATATGGCTGAATATGAAGCATATCTTACGGGCCTAGCGGTGGCTCATGAAATGGGTATCAAACATCTTCGGGTAATTGGAGATTCAAATCTGGTTGTTTGTCAAGCTAAAGGGGATTTTGCCCTCAAGGAACCATCGTTAGCTCCATATAGAGCTATGGCTCAAAGGTTGGAGGACGCTTTTGAGGAATTCAATATTGAACACTCCCTAAGGTCCGACAATCACTTTGCCGATGCTTTAGCTACATTGGGATCAAAAATCAGATTTGAAGGTGCAACTACAGATGTCTCTATCATAAAAAGGCCTACTCTAGTTGTGCAGACCTTGAAAGAAGAATTCTGTGACCAACCGCTGGGTCAGACAGATTGGCGATCTCCTATCAAAGAAGCACTATTATCACCAAATGAGAAGGATCACTTAAAGGCACACAAAGATTATACCCTAATGGCAGGGGAGCTGTACAGAAAACTTCCTAGAGGAGTTCTAGCTAGATGCTTGAGCCCTGGTGAGTCCACTAAGCGATTAAAAGAAGTTCATGAAAAATCTTGTGGCCCCAGTGGTTCTGTCAGTCTCTACAGATGCCTCTAGCGGCTGGGCTATTACTGGCCAGAAATGGGTAAGCAGGCTGCTACTGTCCAAGAACAATGCATCAATTGCCAAAATGCCTTTATCAGGTGGAATCTTGTGCAGTCCTTACTGCCAGCGACTGGCGTATACCCTTCCTTGAGTACCTCATAGAAGGCATCTTACCCGACAATAGCGAGGAAGCCTACCGTTTAAAGAAATTGGCTGCCCATTATTTTGTGGAAGAAGGCATTCTTTTCAAGAAGGGATTCAATGGGGAACCTTTGAGATGCCTAGGGGTCCCCAAAGCGCAATCAGTTATGCAAGAGGTACATGCGGGGGAGTGTGGTGACCACCAAGGCAAAAGGCGACTTCTCCAACAGCTGCTCAATCTGGGGTATTTCTGGCCCACCATGAAACAAGATGCAGCTGAATGTGTGAAGACATGCCATACTTGCCAAGTCCATGGGAATCTCATACACACTCACCGCACCAACCTCCAAAATATGATGACTCCTTGGCCATTCCACACTTGGGGGCTTGACCTAATAGGTCCAATCAATCCACCGTCCAAGGGTCATATTTGGATACTAGTGGCCACCGAATACTTCATGAAGTGGGTTGAAGCCATCTCCCTAAAGAAAGCTACAGGCCCAGCCATTGCAAATTTCATCCAAGAGCATATAATCTGCAAGTTTGGTATTCCTCACAAGATTGTTACTGATAACGGCACTCCTTTTGTCAATAAAGATATTCGAAAATTGCTTGACCATCGCCGCATCAAGCACCGCAAATCAACTCCTTATTACCGGCAAGGCAATGGCCAAGCGGAAGCTACTAACCGGGTACTATTAAGAATTCTCAGCAAGATGGTACATGAATATGAGGGTGGCTGGACAGAACACCTACCAGAAACCCTATGGGCATACCGAAGTTCAAGCAAAACAGCCACCGGACTATCACCATTCTCTTTTGTGTATGGTACCGAGGCCATATCTCCAGTTGAACTATTGGTTCCCACTCCAAGAGTTGTTCATGGGCAAGAAACAGACATAGATGCTGTCACTTGTGCAGAAATCAAAACTACAGACCTTGAAACCTTGGAAGAGACGCGAAATCTTGCCTATAACCGCGCCCAGCGGTATCAGCAGCAGATGGCCAATGCTTATAACAAGGCCACAAAATCTAGGGTTTTTGTCAAATGACAAATGGTTTTGAAGGCAGCGGATCATGTCAAGAGGAACCTCTCAGCGCCCTCTAAATTTGCTCCAAGTTGGGAGGGGCCCTATCTCATAAGGGAATCCAATGACAGCGGTTATTATCGTCTAGCTACAACAGAAGGTGAAAGCCTCACGGAACCTATCAATGGCAAATGGCTTAAGTTGTACTACGCTTAGTTCAACTTCCAAGTATGTACCAAGTAACTCTCTTTTGTATGGTTTTAAACCACCGTCATGGGAATAAAAAAAAAAAAATTGAGCATCGCCTTTTGCCTTAAATATGATCTTCTTATATCTACAAGTACTTGAATACTACTTTTCATTCATAAATATGCATATTCTGAACTGTGAATAAAGTCACCGCCCTAATAACTAGGTATCTTAAACCAAAATAGTCATAAGTATTTTCGAAATTAAATGATTCCCATGACTATATTTTAGCCTGAATATACTATTGCTTGATAAATAAAGTATTTTTCATACATTAGATTCATGTACTTGTGCATAAGCAAGAACACAGCTTGTACAGCTGGGGAAAACAAACTACTACATAAGGTTCATATGGCTGGTGCACCTCTGCACAAAATACAGCCTGCGTACTTAAACAAATTCAAATCACAATATGTTTCATTACAATCAGAATTCAAAAACAAACTGTCTAGAACACCAAACTACTAATAGTAATAAAGAAGCTAGTCAAATAAGCCATCGCCAAAGGTTCCCGCCGAGGAAGAAGCACCTTCAGCTGACAAGGACCGCATCATCTCATCTATTTGACTCAACAGAAATGAAAGCTCAGCTCTCTTGGCTGCAATTCCTTTCTCCAGATCAGCCATCTTTACTGCGAACTCACTATCCCTAACGATACAAGCCTCAGCTGCAGCTCGGATCTTGTCAAGAATGAATTGGACTCTGAATTTCATGAACTGCAAGTCCTTAAGAGCATTCTTCCACTCAAGCACTTTCCTCAAGTTTGAACTTTCAAGCTTTGTACGCTGCATATCCAACAGCACTGCAACAAGCAATTCAAGACCTGATTTCCTTAGTGAAGCACCCAGCCTACACCCGGCCAAGAAGTGTGGGTGTCTCTTTATGATCACTGCCAGCAGTGGCTGGCCTTCTACAGGAATTTCTGATCGCTGGAACATGACAATACCATTCGAAAGGGGGTAAAAGTCTGTAAGTTCGTTTAGACCCCTTAAACTCAAACAGATTAACCTAGAGAATTAGCCAAGTGATTAACTTAGGTAATTTAAGCAAAACTAGGTTAACACAAATAATCAAAAACAGTAAAGCAGCGGAAATTAAAGAACACAAAGATCTGATGACCCAAGAAAACCAAACCGATAAAAAACCTAGGGAGGATTTAACCTAGCTATCCTCAAGGTAAAACTGAATTAACTATGAAAGAATTGAAGTTTACACAATAAGACTTAGACCAATAACATCCTATTGCTACCCAAGTGTAGGAAACTTACTACCACGACCCCATGATAGCTCCGAGATCCACGGACTCCTTCTTTCTTGAATTCTTCAGCAATCCACAAGCGCACCTGCTTGTATTTCTTTAAGATCTTTGATTCTGCAACTGTATGATTTACCAAGCTCTAAACATAAGTCTTGAGTTTGTAAACCCTAAGTGTATGTGAAGGTAAACACCTCTAGATCTCACAATGAGATTCACAAACACAGCAAAACAGAACTCTAAAAACGCGGCTAGGGTTTTCCCTTATATACTTAAGGCAAAACATAAAACCCTATACATTAAATGGACTAGGGCTGAGTTGGAAAATTCTGCAGAAAAACAATCTGCACGACTTTCGATCAATCGAGTCTAATTTTCGATCGATCGAGTCAGGCAGAAAGTGCACAGTGAATTCTGCATAAAACTCGATTCCAATTTTACATGAAGAGCCATACTTTGAACAAAGTCTTACACAAGACTAAACATTGTTTTGATCATGGTTTGCCAACATTACAAATTGAAGTTCTAATACATTAGTTCCTAATTCTTAGAACCTAACAAACTCCCCCTTTGGCAATCCGTGACAAAACACAGACTTAACAAAAAGCTCAAAGTTTACAAAATGAAACAGCCCATTACAAAATAAAAAGCTACTTAAACAATTCAACCTAACTACTATCTAACAGTTGCACAATAGACAGCAGCACGACTGAATCAACCTGTATATTCCTGTAACACTTAACAAACATATAAACGCATGTGTGGAAAAAAACAAGAAATATATAAAAAATAACTTCTTGATTTCACATGACAAAAAATAAAGACATATATCATGAATAACATCATAAATATAAATCAATAAGCAGAGTAGCATAGTGAATCAAGAAACATATACATCAGAATGTATCTCAAAAATATCTCCTAATCAAGAGCTAAAAAAAATGAAATACACAGTGAAGTGCCTAGATACAATCTAATAACTCCACAAGCTCCGCAGTATCACTACTAAGTACAAAACTCCCCCTAAAATGAAAATCTCCACAAAAAAATCTCCTAGATACATAAGAACTACACAATAGAATGCACTCCCCCTTTTTGTGACGAATTGCCAAAGGGCACTCACTCATCATCAAAAAGAGGTGGAGGAGAACGACGAGAACTCGCTAAGTCCGCTCGCAATGCACGTAGCTCATCAAGGATGTCCACCAATAACTGACCATGAGCCGCCTGAATGGGTCACGACAGTATCCAGAGTCCGACGAAGGTCAGAAACCTCATCAAACGATGGAGGAACGTCAGCAGCAGCAGGATCAGAAGACGTCCCAGCTGCAGGAGTATCTGTAGAAGAAGAAGGGGGTGGAGTGACACCGAAAGGCTCTACCCTAGGACGCTTAGAGTTAGCTTGAAGTTGAGCAGCCCTTTGCCTCAAAAAGGTAGCACCTATAGGAGCAATAACATGAACAGGCTCAGACGCAGGAAAATCACCTAAACCAAGAAAAAGGAGAATCCTATGAATAAAAACGGGAAAGAATAACACATGAGCCGTAGAACTAGACCGATGAACCTCGTTCAAAGAACGAAGGAACAAATGAGGAAAACTGATAGGAGCATCAATAACCAGGGCATACAAAAACACACATCGTTCAAGAGGGATGGTGTGAACATGAGAAATAGGCCACAAAGAATGACAAGCTATCCTAAAAAAAAGATAGTGAAGCTCGGAAAGCTCAGCAGAACTGATCCGAGGATCAGAACCCCACTGGATAGAAGACCCAGTGATGTATGACAGCACGTCATCAAAAGGCGGAGACTCCTCATAAGGAAAAATGGGATGGTCAACAATGGGCACCCCAAGAGCATCAGACACCACCGAAGGAGTAATGCGATACTCTACACCTCGTAACCAAACCTTAACCAAGGTGTTGGTATCATAGATGTGGATAGAGAGGTTCGAATAGAACTCTCTAATCAGGGTGGCAGGAGAAGGAGGATGCTCATACTTGAGCAAAGATAACCAACCCCGACGCTCAAAGTTACGTCTCACCTCAGGATCTACCTCATCTAGGATGACCCTACGCTCAGCCCAAATATGACGCCTAAGGTTCAGGGTCTTATAGGTCTCTTGGTTCTTCTCACTAGGGAACCGCTCAGTATCAAAAGAAGGTGAAAGGTCAGAAGTCCTATGGGCTCTAGTTTTCCTAGGCATGATGCTAAGGAAAGAAAAGAGAAACACAAAAAGAGAAGAGCAAAAAAAAATACCAAGGGCAGACTGCAAGTTAGCACAATAAAAAAAAATATAGAAAAAACAAATCTATATGATGCATGAACAAAATATGCTAATGATGCATGAACTAATGCAGTGACAAGTTCAAATATGATCCTAATTAACAAAATTGGCTTGAGCAAGCAATATTTATCAAAAATACCCAATTTGAAAAACCTAATTTTTCAAAACACAACAAATTGATAAATTGATCATCACAACAGTTAATGGACACGACATAATGATCAAATTAATCAATCTAACAAGCCAATTTCATCAATTTCAATCAAATTGAACAAAAACCCCAAAATCCCCAATTTCAAGCCCTAGAAATTTAAAAATTTCATAAAGCACCAAATTAATCAAATTAAATCATATGTAGTGCTAGGATATGGTGTCCCCACAAAAACCCATGATTCTTTTGAAAGAAACAAAATCAAAATCACTCCCAAAAATACCAAAAACTAAAATGCCGAAAATACCCTAAAATGCATGAAAATAATGCATGAAACATGAAAATAAAATCAAAAGAAAGGGCATAAAACACTTACCAGTCTTGGGAGAGAGAGATTATGCAAAAAGATTTGAAGAAAACGACAAAATCTCCAAAAATAGCTTTGACCGGTTGGTGAGGAGACAAAAGCTTTTGAAAAAGTTTTGAAAAGTAAAGAATCCACGTGAGAAAAGTCCTTTTAAAATTCATTCAGCCCGATTTTCGATCGATCGAAAAACAAATTCGATCGGTCGAAAATCCTTCGATTGATCCAAAACCAATCGAGAACCGATCGAAACACACAGAGAGTTTATTGAGGTTTTAAAACCATTTTCGATCGATTGAAAAATAGACTCGATCGATCGAAAATCTGGAAAAATGAATTTTTGAAAATTGAAACAAATTAGCTCAAAAAACTCCTCAAAGCATTAGATTTTAAGACAAAATGCATGAGTATGAGATGAAATGTTTTTCCAAAAACCCATGTTTTCAACCCAGATCTCTCAGATTAAGCTTTTCTCATAATCTTCCTCAACCAATCAAGCAAGCAAACATGTTTTGCAACAATTTCCAGAAAATTTCAAACTTGGTTGGTCAGGCCAAAAACTCACACAATAACATGTACACAGTTTAGTAAAGAATAACTTGTGTAGTGTGTGCAGCTAGCAGAAGTTTGAGAAACATGTGAGGTGATATGCACATATTGATCAATCACAATTTCTACAAAATCCATCACATGAATTTGAAAGAGACTATTTCTTAAAGAGTTACATCATATGACTCTCACATCTCCTAGGATAAAAGCTTGCAACCATGTAAGTTTCTTGATTTGCCTCATTATTCAATTTAATTGATTAGAAACTTAATAAAAGCCGGGATAATGTATACACCAATTTTATGAATTGTGAAATTATTATAGCCCAATAATGTACACACCAATTTTAATAGAAGCTACACCTTATGTTCTTTTTGTGCATGTGCTACACTTTCTCGAGTACAAAATCTTACGATATGCACTAAGGTGTTCATGATTGGCTAATAAACAGTGGTGGGATGGTTATTTATGCCTTTCCCAATAAGACCAAGTCCAACAATCAAAGACATGAGACTTCAAGATCAAGATCATGTGATCAACAAATATAGCATCTTCCCACACAACATGCACAACAAAACTTTAGCTAGTAAAGTGCAATCGCCATAAGTGCATCAAAGCTAAACAAGGTACATAAACATGTTATGCAAAATTTGATTGGCCAACCTTGTCTTCAATTTTAAAAAAAATAGCAAAAACACAATCTGCAAAATTTTTTTTTTTTTATATAAAGAAACAAACATCCTAGAATGAAATGCATGAATGTAATGCAATGCAAATCCTAGAAACAGAGGTCACCAAAGATAGAGCAATGAAACACAAGGACCATGTCAAACAAACTCAATTAGGTTGAGCCTTTTGCATCCAAAACTTTTTAGATGCAATTCTTGCATTGGAGTTATGATTCATCTTAGAATTTTGACCAACTCCAGGATTGGAATAAAGGTTTAACGCCTTTACCAATTCACCAATAAGTACCATAGGATCATGAGCATGAGGCTCAGGTACTTTAGTTTTATTTGCTCGCTTAGCAGCTTGCAACTTAAAACAATTTGGACGAATGTGTCCAGACTTTCCACAAAAATGACAAACCCATGCAGGCTTATCATGCAACTTCCCCTTAGTAGAAGTAGAAGCTCTAGAATGAGAAGCTTGAAGATCAACCCTAATCTTCCTAAGTGGAGTAACATCTATAGGTTTGACAGGTTCACTCACCAAGGGTTTGACAATCTCACTCTTTGGAGGTTCAGAAGAGGGAACAAATTTAGTGGAAGAAGGTTCAAGCACAGACATACTTTCCTCAAAACCTAAACCAGTTTTGTCAGAAGGAGACTTTTGAATACTCAGCATGTGATCAAGTTTGGAGCTTGCAGACCTATTAGTTTGTTCTCTAGCAACAGATAAATCAAGTTCCAAATATTTAACTTTATCAAGTAAAAGCATGTTCTCAGTTTTCACATTATTCAAAAGCTCATTTGCATCAAACAATTTCACAAGTAAATTTTTCTTTTCAAGTTCCAAAGATGCAATTTTCTTCAAGCCTAAATCAACATTCATGGCATCATTTGCAGCAACTTTGCAAAGTTTATTATAGGCTTCTTGTAAATCTGCATCCTCAGAGAGTTCCCCATCAGAAGGGTTCTCTTCAACATACATGCTTTCATTTACTACAGTAGTAGCAGTGAAAGCAATGAAGTTTCCATCCTCATCACTAGCGGATTCATTGTCAGAAACTTCATCATTACTAAGGGTTACAGCCATAGCTTTACCCTTAGACCTCAAGTATGTAGGACATTCAGATTTTAAATGACCATACCCTTGACAACCATAACATTGTTGTCCCAAAGAATTATTAGAAGGCTGACCTACTTTTTCCTTAGGTTTTTCAATGTTATTAACCTTAGTGGGATCATTCCTCCTGAAATTTCTAGGTTCAACAGTGTTCTTGCCTCTTGCCCTTTGTTCCTAAGAAAGTTTCTAAAGTTCTTGACAAGATAGACAATCTCTGTAGCAGAGAGTTCATCATCAAATCCACCATCCTCAACATCATCAACAGACTTAAGAGCCATTGATTTGGATTTGTTAGTCTTAGGGAGGTCTAACTCATAGGACTGAAGAGATCCTACAAGTTCATCAATAGGGATGGAGTCCATATCCTTGCTCTCAGTGATGGCAGTCACTTTGGGTCTAAAATCCTCAGTTAAAGATCTAAGAATCTTCCTAACAATTTTAGGTTGATCATAGATTTCACCCAAATTATATGCAGAATTAACAATGTCATTCAGTTTAGCATAGAACTCATCAAAAGATTCATCATCAATCATTCTAATGCTTTCAAATCTAGAGGTTAATTACTGCAACTTATTAATCTTAACTGTCTTTATGCCTTCATGCACAGTCTGGAGGATTTTCCAAGCAGTATAAGCAACCTCAACATTAGAGATTCTCTTAAATTCCTCCATGGAAACAGCATTGAAAATAGCATTCATAGCTTTGCTATTGAAAGCGGCTGCCTCCTTTTGAGAAGTTTGCCACTCACTCACAGGAGTAGTGGGCTTCTCCCATCCGTACTCAACGAAATTCCAAACTCTCTCATCAATGGATTTCAGGAATGCTTTCATCCTTACTTTCCAATAAGCATAGTTGTTTCCATCAAAGTGAGGTGGAACAACAAGAGAGTGTCCGTGTTCCATGACAACAGGGGTCAAGGATCAGCTAAAAGATCAAAGGATCAAAAACAAAAGCTACTCGCTCTGATACCACTTGTAAGTTCGTTTAGACCCCTTAAACCCAAACAGATTAACCTAGAGAATTAGCCAAGTGATTAACTTAGGTAATTTAAGCAGAACTAGGTTAACACAAATAATCAAAAATAGTAAAGTAGCGGAAATTAAAGAACACAAAGATCTGATGACCCAGGAAAACCAAACCGGTAAAAAACCTGGGGAGGATTTAATCTAGCTATCCTCAAGGTAAAACTGAATTCACTATGAAAGAATTGAAGTTTACGCAATAAGACTTAGACCACTAACATCCTATTGCTACCCAAGTGTAGGAAACTTACTACCACGACCCCATGATAGCTTCGAGATCCACGGACTCCTTCTTTCTTGAATTCTTCAGCAATCCACAAGCGCACCTGCTTGTATTTCTTTAAGATCTTTGATTCTGCAACTGTATGATTTACCAAGCTCTAAACATAAGTCTTGAGTTTGTAAACCCTAAGTGTATGTGAAGGTAAACACCTCTAGATCTCACAATGAGATTCACAAACATAGCAAAACAGAACTCTAAAAACGTGGCTAGGGTTTTCCCTTATATACTTAGGGCAAAACATAAAACCCTATACATTAAATGGACTAGGGCTGAGTTGGAAAATTCTGCAGAAAAACAATCTGCACGACTTTCGATCGATCGAGTCTAATTTTCGATTGATCGAGTCAGGCAGAAAGTGCACAGTGAATTCTGCATAAAACTCGATTCCAACTTTACATGAAGAGCCATACTTTGAGCAAGTCTTACACAAGACTAAACATTGTTTTGATTATGGTTTGCCAACATTACAAATTGAAGTTCTAATACATTAGTTCCTAATTCTTAGAACCTAACAAAGTCAGTTGCCACTTTTTCATTCTCTTCATCTTCGGCAAATTTCTCTAGAAATTCTTCAATGTCCATTTCTTTGATGGCACCACCAAAAAACTCAGCCCGCGGCTCTGCAAAAGAAAAGAGGCATGGTTATAGCAGAGAAACATTCACGCAGTCATGTATTACCAAATAAGGGGCTAGCCTTATTATTTGCATGAGCAACTCAAAAGCATCATACCTGAAGGGTTTTTACTAGGATTGACATCATGAACAGTTGGAGAAACAACATGCCCTTGGCTGGACACGCCACCAGCAGCTTCTCCAGCAGAAACAGCAACAGTAGGACTTTCGCCAGCCATCTCTACGTCTTCATCGGCTGGACCTAAAGAACAAACGACGTCAGCAAGGGAAATGCGAGAAGAAACCGAGGCGAGAAACAGTAGTTTACCAAAGTCAGCAAATGCGCCTTGAAGGTCATGCCCCTCTGATAGCATTTCTTCACACTCACCAGACTGTCACAGCCAAAAATATATATATATATATATATATATAGTTAACGTCAAAAGAATGGAACAGAGGCAAAGAAGAAAAGAAAGGAAAGATTACAAGAAAGTAAGGGCGCTAAAAGAAATACCTCTTCCGAAGTCTCAAGTATCCGTACCCTACCGGCACTAGTCTTCCTTCTGTATTGCTTTAAAGGTGAGGAGGAACTAGCAGATCCAGCAGCTGGGGCACTGAACTCAATGGCTAAAATTCCACCAGAACCAGGTTGGACAACGGCTGGGGGCTTGGAGCTGCCAGCCTTAGTTTTCTCAACACTTGCTCTTTTTCGCCTCACCTTTTGGGGCTTGCCTTCAGAAGAAGATGATTTGCCACGGGATCTTTTGAGTGCAACAGTGGCCAGATCATACTCAGGAGCTTTTGCAATGACATTCTTCTCACTCCATTCCATGGGAACATCACCTCCATGAACCACCCAGCCCTTGAGATCAACCCGCCATTCGGCGAACCCAAGATTCTGTCTAGTAACCCATGCTGAAGCTGCCCTTATGTTTGGAATGAGCTGAGTATTAGAAGAAAGTTCTTTCAGAGGAGGATTAATCGCCACTTCCTCAACCTCCCGACTGCTCACATAATCTACAAAAGTACTCATCACTTTCCTCCAATATAATTTCATATTCATAGTGGCATACCCCTCACGGTGCCTACTTGGAACCAGAACTTTCTCTACTCTGCCAGCCCAATACTCTACTGCTGTATCCTAAACCAGTGGTCGCAAGGCATCATTCAAGGGGTAAAGCGTGGTATTAATGTCCGGAACGTCCTGGTCAAACCCGAATTGTCTCAAGACTCTATACGGGTTGTATTGCGTCAAACCAAACCCAACACCACTCAGGTACGGGATAAATGAAGGGGAAGTAATGAGCAAGAAATTCAGAATCTTCTCGTGATCATTTAAACCAAACTCCTGAGACCCAGGTCTAGCATTGGGAAAAGGATTTGGACATTGGAACCCAGCTGTAACATAGGAGTAAGGTTTCCATGCAAAGCGCATCCCATCATCCAACAGAGTAATGGAAGGGAGATTCCATACTTTTAATCCCATCCATTTCATCAACAAGGGGATCCCATCTTCAAAATCGAGAAATCTGAGCTCACCATTAGGGCCAGCAGCTCCGACCACCCAGTTGGTTGCCTTTACCTCACTTACATCCTTACTCACATCAATATAATCCTTCAAATGCTCCCATATAAAAGTCTGTAACAACACTATGTTAATGCTCAACTCAATAATATGGTACGGTGACCTCTCAAGCTCATCACTACGCAACCTGTCAAGCTCAGAATAAAGGGTACCTAGACACAAAGTACCTAAGGGTAATGACACACCTCTGCACAATACTACGGCTAAAGGGAAAGAAAAAGGCTTCATGAACTGAACTGGGGAAGAATTAGATACGCACTTACTCATCCACAAGGCTAAGAATGCGGCTCTTCTCAAATCAACATCCCCGGACTCCCTAAACTCAGAAATCCAGAAAGAAAATCGGGCTCTGTTACCCCCCCAAGACGCAGAGGCACCTCCAAAAGTTTCCAACAACTTCCCGGCAATCACAGATTCTACATGAGAGAGTCCTAACTCCAACGAGTTCACTTCCCCCATACTGGGCAGCAAGCAGATTCTTTCCACATCCTCAAGGGTGACTGTGGTTCACCCCAAGGGAAAAAGAAAGTATGTGTATCAACATTCCAATGGCGTACCAGGAAACGGAGCGCTCTCACGTCTCTATACATATTCCAGCCGCGAGATAAGACCACGGCCTCGAAAATTTTGGCATCCTTCAAAACTCGACAAAAGCTCTCATCAGCAACCTCTTGTTCCACCCAATCCGACCAACCAACAGTCGTGCCGCAAGGACACAAAAACTGAATAAGGGCTGGTAAGAACTCTTTCCGTTGAAACCGCAGGTCAAGTATGCCAGTAGCAGCTAGGACCCACGCTGCCTCAGGGCTGGGGGCTTCACCTTTCAAAATCCATTTTTTCGGCACCCCAGGTGGGCTAACTTCAGAAGCCCCAACCGCTGGGAATAAAGAAGATGAAGAATACCAAGGGTCCTGCAGTGGCAGCAAGGATTCCCCTGGTTTGACCTCCGCATCACCACCTCCAGCCACTGTTTCCACCGCACCCCTAGCCGTAGTCTCACTTTCTGGCACAGTCACCTCAACAGTGCCAGCATCACCAGAACCCAGTGGTTCCCCTTCCCCAGCCATGACTCACAGCAGTAGCAGAAATATGGTTTTCCTAAGAGTAAGAAGAAGAGCAAGAACACCCACGGCCACACCAGGAAGAGAGAGAAAGTCGGGGTTTTGTTCTTACTTGTCCAAAATTAACAAGGAAATGAGGAGAAACCCAAACCCTGGCCGCCACTCCCTATATCTCTCACTCTTGGGCCGCGGCAAAGAAAAAAGAAAGAAGGGAAACCTTGTTTTTCTCTCTGTTCTGCCGAATACCTCAGACACTCACTCTGCCTTGATCAAAATCACTGGTATTCTCTCACTCTTGGCCGAAAATAGAAAGAGGGAGAAGAAAATATGCTCTTTTGCTTTTCTTTCTCTGATCCTCGGTCAAAGCAAAAATAATAAGAAGGGAAAACAGCCAAGGCTAGCCTTTCAGTGGAAAGCGTGAAAAGAATAAATGACAAGACCTGGGAAAAGAACCAGCATTTAATGCAAAGAACCTGAGGATAATTGAAGACCTACTAAAAAACAGAACTTGGGAAAGTGTTGAACGTGGGAAGTTGCAGAAGCCCACTATTCGTAACTGCCACCAAGAATTTAAAAATCGCACGTGTGACCAAATAGCAACTGCTCACACGTGACTCGGGGGGCTAAATGTTGAGGTACAAATTTTCAGGCCCTAATTTCTTTGGCCCACTCACAAAAATTCCCACATAAGCCCATAAATTATTTCTAGCCCACATAAATATTTCCCATATATATATATATATTACCCAAATATTCTCCACGTAATTGGGCTTTCACGAATATCCCTATATAAGCCCCATAAATTAATTAGGGCCCTTTCGTACACATTATTCGCATATTACCCACAAACATACCCATCATATTGCTACCAATATTGGGCCACAAAATTATACTATCTCCACAACAAAAAAACCCAAAATCATCTACATTGTGGGAAAACCCAAAAATCCTTAAAAGCCCATTGCTACACGGCACTTATCTAAAGCCCGTTGCTACACGGAACCTTCTAAAGCCCGTTGCTACACGGCACCTATCTAAAGCCCGTTGCAACATGGCACCTATCTAAAACCCGTTGCTACACGGCACCTATCTAAAGCACGTTGCTACACAGCACCTATCTAAAGCCCGTTGCTACAAGGCACCTATCAAAAGCCCGTTGCTACAAGGCACCTTAAAAGCCCGTTGCTACACGGCAATATTTTTACAAAATCTCAAAATATTTTCTAAAGCCCAAATAATAATTTGGCAATATACACTTAAGTCCAAATAATAATTTGGCAATATTTTCTAAAGCCCAAATATTAGTTTGGCATAATTTTCTAAAGCCAAAATAATAGTTGGGCATCATTTTCTAAAGCCCAAATAATAATTTGGCAATACTCGCTTAAGTCCAAATAATAATTTGGCAATATTTTCTAAAAGCCCAAATAAATAGTTTGGCATCATTCTCTAAAGCCCAAATAATAATTTGGCACCATTTACTTAAAGCACAAAATAATAATTTAGTACTAAGCCCAAATATTAATTTGGCACCGATCTTGGCATTAGCCTTACAAAGCCCAAATATTAATTTGGCATTATTTTACTAAACCCAAATACTAATTTGGCATCTATTTTAAAGCCCAAAAACTATTTTGGCATTAGCCTTACAAAGCCCAAGTATAAATTTGGCATTATTTTACTAAGCCCAAAAGCTATTTTGGCAAAACCCAAATGCCATTTTTGCACATGCTTACAAAATCAAATATCATTACTCATAAAGAAATGTAATCACTCATCTCTTAAAGAAGTACTTCTCTTACAAAATTTATGAAAGCCCATGTATATCACCCATGGAAAAAGTCTTTATTTTGTAGGATTAACTAAGCCCAAAGGAGCTTAAATACATGCACCAGCCAAGCAAGCCCATCACGTGTGCACAGCCCAGTAGCTGGTGCTAACATGAGCAATTCAGCCAAGACACAGCACAACTTTGACAGCTAGAACCCACCATCACCAGCTCCTGACTTGTCCAATCAAATTAAAAGAAAAAGGGACACGTGTCCATCTAGGGGGGAAACTTCCTCTATAAGCTGAAATTACATCACACAAGACATGACAAAAAGCTGGCCTTGATGTAACTGACAGCTGAAGTCCTGCAGCCAGCTTTCCTGGCTGTCTTTTCTTTCTCCTTCAACGTAACTAAGCAAGGGTCATTAGGCAGACATGAACCAGACCCTTGGAGCTCACAAAGCAAGCTGAAACCGGTTCCTTTTCATACCAAAAATGCATATTTTCTGGTTCATGGACCAAGCACATGAACCCCAAATGGGGAAACTTAGGGAAATGTGGTTTGGAGGGCACCAAGGGGATTCCAGCAGAGATTTCCAGCAAGGGCTCCACAGTTGACACTTGGCTTGGAGTGATACAACTTGCCCTATGGAACTCTGAGTCTAGCAGCAGCATAACCAATGGTCATTAGCCTAATCTATATGCTAAATCCCATCAGCCAATTCTAATCAACATTCAATGCTGAAACGGAAACCCTGCTGATCTTACCTAAAACAGCAACAACCTTCTTACCACCATCAGCAAGAATCCTGGAAATGATCCACCAATGGATTTTCTGAAAAGTTAGAAAGATTTGGCAAAGATTATTTGCTAATCACCCCCTGAGAATCTAGCTATAAAAGGAACTCTCCATTAAAGCTTCAAGGGGGGAACAAGAAGGAAGGCACTAAGATACTGACAAAGAAAACTCCTTCTTTACCCTTCTGTGTAGCCTTTCTTACGTGCTAAAAAAAAATCACTGAGAACTGAGTTTCAAGCCTAGGAACTAAGTTCCCCCAGCTCTTAGCCTAAAACACTCCATATATCTCTGTTCCTAAACACTCCTCTGCCCCAGCAGAAGATCCCAGCAACCCCAGTAAACACTATTCCACACTATACATGTCTCCCATTACTCACCGCTTATACTATATCCATGGGAATGCATTGGCACCATAATGACCTTGCTGCACTAGCTGGAGTCTCTCTCTCTCCCTTCATCTCACACTAAGTTTTCCTCATTATTTGTTATAATGGATCCTATCATACTTACTTACTCATTTACCATTGATGGCTATGATTTAACTATCACTATAGCATTTTTTCCTCATATTAATGTCGTTATATTGGAGGACTCTTCACCAAAGTTAACGGATGATGAATTTGAAACATAGAGGCTTTCTTTGATTCCTGAAATATCTGTATCTTATTCTGTATTGCTTTACTACTGGGTTGATTTCTGTAGAAATACATTGTTGCTGGGCTATTTTGTGCAGAAGCACTCCAGTGCTGGGCTGCTTTTTTTCGCAGAACCATTTTATTGCTGGGCTATTTTTTGCAGAAGCACTCCATTGCTGGGTTGCTTTTTCTGCAGAAACATTTTATTACTTGGTTATTTCCTGCAGAAACACTCCGTTGCTGGGCTATTTTTCTGCGGAAGTACTCCACTGCTGGGTTGCTTTTCTGCAGAAACACTTTACTGCTGAGTCTTTTTCTGCAGAAACATTTTACTGCCGGGTTATGATTTGCAACATGTTTTTTAATCATTTAACGTGTTCGCTGTGGGGATTGTTTACAGGCCATTCTTGTCAGCCCCAATATAGGTCCAAGGCATAAAAGCACAGTGAATTCTTTGGATCTTCACCGATAGCCTTTGGGCTGCACATTAAGCCCATTGTCGAGTTTCGGTTAGGCCCCGACCCATCTCAAATCTCATATGTCGGGGGGCGGAAACTTTTTGCCATCGACAGTCTTTACTGCTACTTTTTGGAAGGAGTTGTTCAAGTTGCAAGGCACAGAATTGGCCATGTCCTCATCTTACCATCCACAATCTGGTGGTCAGACTAAGGTTGTTAATAGGAGCTTAGAGCAGTACTTGGGGGCATTTGTGAGTGACAGACCTCATGTATGGACTGATTGGTTGCATTTGGCAGAATATTGGTTCAATTTCAATTACCACACTTCTGCCAGAATGACCCCCTTTGAGGCCTTGTATGGTTACCACCCTCCTAGACTTTTGGATTATGTTCCTGGTGTCACTAAGATGGAGGTAGTGGATAGCTTCCTACGTACTAGACAGGAGCTTTTGCTTCTTTTGAAACAGAATCTGACTTCAGCATAGGCTAGAATGAAGCTTTTGGCTGATCAACACAGGTCTGATAAGTCCTTTAGTGTTGGTGATTAGGTTTACATTAAGCTCCAACCTTATAGATAGTCTTCTCTGTGAGTGAAAGGGTATCACAAGTTCTCTCCAAGATTCTTTAGTCCATTTCAAATTGTTCAACGTATTGGTGAGGTGGCTTACAAGGTGGCTTTGCCAGAGGACTGTCCTATTCATCTCGTGTTCCATATTTCTTGTTTGAGACAGAAATTGGGGGCTCAGGTTACTCCAATTCATTCTCATCCTTCCATAATTTAGCTGATCTACTTCAGCCTGAACCTGTTACAATTTTGCAACAAAGGTCCAAGCAGTTGAGGAGCCGTACCATTACTGAGGTCTTGGTTCAATGGCAAGGGCAATCAACTGAAGATGCAACCCAGGAGTCTCTTTATGTCCTTCACAACAGATTTCCCCACCTTGTGGGCAAGGTTCTTTGAGTGGGGGGAACACTGTTGGGGCTGTCTGACCTTGAGGACAAGGTTTTTTAAGGGGGGTGGATTGATAGGAATAGTTAGAGTACTGTGCTTCTGTGTGTGTGTGTATAAGAGTATGTTAGTGCTGAGCATATTAATTGGGAAGTTAGTTATAGGAAGTTGGTTAATATGCCAGCTGTATGTGCCAGCTAAGGATCATTGTAATTGCTTGTAACTACCAAATTGTACCAGATTGTATATAAGGTAGAGCTGTGTGGATGGAAAGTTTAAGGAGAAATAATACCAATTTACTCTGTCTCATTCTTTCCTAATCTCTTAACTTCTCTCTGTAAGTTTTTAGACCCCTGTGAACTAGATTTTTTAACCTAATTAATTAACTAAGTAAATACTTAGGTTTATTATTCAGATCTAGGTTAAAATAATAACAATCATATTATGTAAAGCAACGGAAAATATAAAGAACACGAAGATCTGATGACCTAGGAAAACTAAACCGGTAAAAAACCTGGGGAGGATTTAACCTAGCTATCCTCAAGGTAAAATAGCAAATCCCCTATGAAAGAATTGAAGTTTGTACAATAGAACTTAGACCACTAACATCCTATTGCTACCTCGAGTAGAAAACTTACTACCACGACCCCATGATAGCTCTAAGTCCATAGACTACTTCTTTCATTGACCTTTGCAACAAAAGCACCCACACTTGTGATAAAAAAAATATAAAAAATATAATAAAAAAAAAAACACAAACTCTCTTGTTTGTGACTCCATGACCATTCATGAAGGTCTCTAGTCATCAGCACCTTTGATGACTAGAGAAGGCAACAACTTCAAAAATACTGGATCTTGAGATTCTTCATGGAATAACAGCAGTAGAAGACATGGGAGAGCTTTTTGTTTACAAATCCCTAAAGCCCAAAGAGGCACACTCTTCTCTCTCTCTGAAAAGCCTTATAAAAATGTGCTTAGGGTTTCCTTTATATACTAGAAGAAGTAGATCTGAAACCCGAATCCTTAATGGGCTTGAACTGCTGTTTGGGTCGACTTAAAATTCTGCAGATACGATTCTCGATCGATCGAGCCTGTTTCTCGATCGGTCAAACCAGGAAGATTTCAAATTCTTCTTTCTGCAGCTTGTATGTTCTTGAATCATGACATGAATCACCTTAAGCATTGTATAATAATACTTATAGACTCTAGGATCTATATCTAGACAAATTTATGTTCACGATTTGCCAATTGTTCTAAACTTTTAGAATTTAACAATCTCCCCCTTTGGCAATTTGTGACAAAACTTACATACAAAATGAAATACTCAAATACAAGAACAACTCAATAAAATAAAATTCTCAATAACATCACAAATCTCAATCTAAGACTCCTAACCTAGAAGTTGAAAGAAGAGGTAGAAGGTCATAATACCTATCTTTCCTGAAAACATTCAAAAGAACACTTCACCACATGTGTGGAAAGAAAGACATATAAACAATAATATGAAATAGAATATAAAAACAAAAGTAAATTCTAACTCTCCCCCTAAGTTAGATACATCGAAAAGTTTTTATATTCTCCCCCTTTCAAAAACAATTTTATCTCCCCCTAAGTAAAACATTTTAAAAACCTTTTTAAACAGGATTCCCACATTTCACTATTTTCTCCCCCTTTTTGTCACGTATTGACAAAGACAACTCAAACAAAGAAAAAACTTGAAAACATAAGCAACAAAAGTCAAGAGAAAATAGAGAATTAAGGAAACAAATGAATCTAGCTCTATAGAGAATAAAGGCAACTCCCCCTTATGAACAAAAAAGATTAATAACAAGCTTCTCCCCCTATAAAAATAGGAAAAACAAAACAAGTTTTGGAAAAAATAGTTTTAGAGAAAAATAAGGAGGTGGAGATAAATAAAAAAGACACGAACCAAACTTAAAAACTAATATGAGGATACACATGGAAAAAATATTCTCTTTTTCAATAAATGCAAACTTGACATTATGTGACCCGTAAATAGTTGCATGAGTAGAGAAAATATTTGCATATTGTTTTTCCATCATATCTCTTAAGAAAAATATTTTTTGTTGTTCACACATAAAAAAATATAGCATACAATAAAATGTACAAATGACTCAAAAATTAATCATTCAATTTTTAAATTAAGTTGAGTACCGAGTTTAGCAAAGTGTATGCATGTTATGTGTGAAAACAATGAGAGATATGACTGCAAAATTGCAAGATAAATACAGTAAAACAATGTAATGCATGTGAATTCTAAACACAAATGATGCATAAAAAAATTTGGTCAAAAACTTAGAAACTAAAAATTTTTCAGTTTCAATCGATCGAGCATCAATCGAATACCAATCGGGCCAGGCAGATTCAAACCAAAAATTTTAATGCATTTTCGATCGGTCAAGAAACAGATTCGATCGATTGAAAATTTGGAAAAATAAGTTTTTTATTTTATTTTATTTTAAAAACATAACAATTTTAAGCAGAAAGTCCTTAAAGCATGTTGTTTCATGAATGAAATGCATGAGTATGAGCTTAAAAGTTTTTCAAAAACACATGAATTTAATCCAAACCTTCCAAAAAAAAGCTTTTCAACCAATTTGTCTCCAAAAACTCAAACATTAAACATATTCTGCATCAAATTCAAGGAACATATAATCTTGGATGGCCAAAACAAATTCACACAAAATATCATGTACTAAATTTAGCAAAGAATAATTTTTGTAGTGTATGTAACTAGTAATAGCAAGAGATACATGTGAGGTGATATGTAGATAGTAATCAATCACAATTTCTACAAAATTTATCACATAAGTTTGAAAGAGACTATTACCTAAAGAGTTACATCATATAACTCTCACATCTCCTAGAAAACAAGCTTGCAATCATATAATTTTTTTTCAGCCTCACAATGTACACACCATTTTTATTTCATTGTGAAATTGTTATTTAAGCCAGATAATGTACACACCAATTTTATTATTATTCCAAGGCTACACCTTATTTTCTTTTTGTGCATGTGCTACACTTTCTCAAGCACAAAATTTTATGATATGCACTAAGGTATTCATGATTGGCTAGTAAACAGTGATGAGATGGTTATTTATGCCTTTCTCTTAGGATTTTATATTCTTTACAATCAAAAGCATGTGACTTCAAAATCAAGATCATGTGATCAAAAACTATAAACAACTCTCACACAACATGCACTACATAGCTAAAACTAGCAAAGTGTAGAAAAATAAGCTCATCCAAGCTAAACAAGGTATACAAGCATGTTATGTAAAAAAATATGGCCAACCTTGAATACATATCCAAGAAAAATAATACAAAACAAAAACAAAATCTTTTTGGATTTTCAAAAAATATTTTATGACAAAAAATAAAAGCACACATTATACTAAATGATTAAAAATGTAAATGTAATGCATGACAGTGTTTAACTAAGCTATAGAGGGTACACAAACAAGAAATATCAATTTCTTAATTTTACCCTTGAGTACATGTACAAACTAGTACTTACTCACACAAAATTAGAAATAGCTTAGCACAAATATAACACATACTATTCAAGTTTCTCCACAATGTCAAGCATGTTCTAAATCAAGAGAGAGATATTATAATTCATGTCATCCTCAAAAAAAAAAAAAAAAAAAAAAAAAAAAAAAAAACTAGACACAAAATAAAATATTTTTGTCTTTTTAAAATTTTTCAATGTTTTGGAATTTTTTTTAATAAAAAACAACCTAAAAAAAAAAAAAAAAACCAAAAACTAAAAGTAAACATGTCCAAAAACAATTAAAAGAATTAAATTAAGGACAAGTAAACAACACTCACCTTGTCAAGTCTTTTCTTACCCATATAGCACAAGTCTTTGGTTTTTTAGGTGAAAATCCATGAGAAGCAGAGTGTATTTGAGGGATTACATCAATCTTTTAAAAAAGACTGAAATCCTACAAATTCCTTTCACAAGCCAACAAGCTTAAATTTTTCAAAAGAATATGAAACAATTTGTATGGACTTATGGCAGGAGAAATATCATCACATATCCTAGATTGAAATACAGAATTTTTAAATTTCAATTTATGAAAATTAGGACGAATGTGACCTGAGACACCACAAAAGTGACAAACATGAACAAATTTAAGAACATCAGTATTCCTAACAACAAATCTAATCTCAGATTTTTGGTTTTTGCCTCAACAAAGAAAAATTTGGTCTAATATGACCAACACCACAAAGGTGACAAGTAGGCACAAAAAAAATTTATTATGTTCTCTAACAGTAGGTTTAGACATAGATTTAGAAACTTTAGCGTTTACATCAGAACTTTACCTTTGTCTAACCTAGCAAAATAAGTCTTTTCTTTATTATTCCTCTTGAAATGAGGGATATAAAATTTTTTAGTTTTAGGCTTAAGAGAAACAGAAACACTCCTGTTATCAACAGTAGGCTTGGTACTAGTTAAATTTTCAATTTTAGCCTTAGATTCAACTAACTCTTGTTCCAAGCTTTTCATCTTCTTATCTTGAGAGGAAATTTGATTTCTCAAAAATTCATTCTTTTTATTAGATTCATCAAATCTAACAACCAATTCCTCTTTTTCAAGATTAGTCAATTTTAAATCTTCCTTAAATTTCTTAGCAATTTTCATAAATTTCAATAATTCCTTACGGAAAGTTTCACAGGCATTAGTAAGATCAACAGAAACAATAGTGTCCTTTTTATTCAAATCATCACAATCAAAAACAGTAAGACACTTAAAATTATCCATGATAACGTGGATCAAGGATCAACTCTAGGTATAATAACCTAAATCAAGAGCTAACCCGCTCTGATACCACTTGTACGTATTTAGACCCCTGTAAACTAGATTGTTTAACCTAATTAATTAACCAATTGAATACTTAGGTTTATTATTCAAATCTAGGTTAAAAAAATAACAATTATATCATGTAAAGCAGCGAAAAATATAAAGAACAAAAAGATCTGATAATCCAGGAAAACCAAACTGGTAAAAAACCTGGGAATGATTTAACCTAGCTATCCTCAAGGTAAAATAACAAATCCACTATGAAAGAATTGAAGTTTGTACAATAGAACTTAGACCACTAATATCCTATTGTTACCTTGAGTAAAAAAACTTACTACCACAACCCCATGATAGCTCAGAGTCCACGGATTACTTCTTTCCTTGGCTTTTGCAACACAAGCACCCACACTTGTGACTCTCCTATTTGTGACTCCAAGACCACCCTTGAAGGTTTAGATCATTAGCACCTTTGATGACTAGAGAAGGCAACAATTTCAACAATACCGGATCTTGAGATTCTTCAAGGAATAATACCAGTAAAAGACATGAGAGAGCTTTTTGGTTACAAAACCCTAAATCCCAAAGAGACACTCTTCTCTCTCTAAAAAACCTTATAAAAACATGCTTAGGGTTTCCTTTATATATTAGAAGAAGTAGATCTAAAACCCTAATTCTTAATGGGCTTGAACTGCTGTTTGGGCCAAATTAAAATTCTGCAGATATGATTCTCAATCAATCGAGCTTGTTTCTTGATCAGTCAAACCAGGCAGATTTCAAATTCCTCTTTCAACAGCTTGTATGTTCTTGAATCTTGACATGAATCACTTTGAGCATTGTCTAATAAATCCTATAGACTCTCGGATCTATATCTAGACAAGTTTATGTTCACGATTTGCCAATTGTTCTAAACTTTTAGAACCTAACACTCTCTAATCTTTCTATTCTTTAGTTTCTTTCTCTGGAGGCTGGTTTCCTCGAAACAAACCTTGAATACACTCACTGTTCCTTAAGCTGATCCTATCAATTAGATAACTTAGGCCAAGCAATTGCAGATAAGCTTGGGGAAAATGTAAGCTACATCCATTGTGATGTGACGATTGAAGATGATATTTGCAATCTTATTGACACCACCGTTGCCAAACATGGACAACTCGATATAATGCATAACAATGCAGGCATAGTAGACAGTACATTTGGGAGAATTTTGGATTTGAAGAAGTCGGATCTCGAGCGAGTTATTAGCGTTAACATGGTAGGTTCTTTCCTAGGAGCCAAACATGCTGCAAGGGTCATGGTACCACAGCGCAAAGGCTGCATACTACTTACTGCCGGTGCTTCCACTGCGATTGCTGGACCTTCAACTCCTGCATATTCAGCAACTAAATGGGCTAGCTAAGAGCTTAACAGCTGAGCTTGGCCAATATGGTATAAGAGTAAATTGTGTGTCGCCTTATGCGATCGTGACTGGTATATCTGGAGGGATCAGTGAAGCTAATGTACCTAAATTAGAAATGGTAGTGAGTGAGATTGGAAATCTGAAGGGTAATGTTCTCAAGGTAGAAGATGTTGCACGGGTGCACTATACTTGGCTAGTGATGAAGCAAATTATATAAGCGGGCTCAACCTTTTGGTGAATGGAGGGTATAGCTCGGTGAATCTTAGCATGATGAATTATCAACTTTCAAAGGTCAATCGAGGTTAGGAAATTAACCTATTTGATTTGCCCACTCGTGCTGGATGGAAATGAAGAATTTTTTACCATATTTGCTGTTATTAATAAAAAGCATCTCATGTTTGCCTTTTATTGGAATCATATTCATCATTTGAAATATATCCATTTTATATTTGAAATTAAATATTGTAAACTTAAATGTATGTCCAATTATCTGTGTCATGTTATTTACAATTTTAAATAACGTGTGATTTTGTGCGTAATCAAATATGTTAGTGTCATATTAACAGGTTTCTCGCAAATTTTCTTGAATGGATGGAGGAAAAAGGGTGTCATGGCATCATTGATAGTTGACTTTCCAATAAGATAAATCCCAAGTATTGTTTTATATGTTTGTTGCAAGAGATTTTTAAGTATCGGTCTAATTAAGCACCCCAAACATGTTTAAGCACACCACACCAACAAAATCCAAACCACCCACACTAGTAATTAACTAAAAGTAACACAATTTCACATGAGTTGTGAATAAACCTACCTAATAAAAATAATAATAATAATGTCATGTGAAATTATAAGACATCTATATATATATATATATATAAACATTTTTCTTTAAACCAGAATATGTAATGCAAGAAATATTTTTATGTAATATGCATGCATTGTGGGGTCTGTTAACTGGGTGGGGGAATAGATTCAGGATTCTTTGCCTGATTCTTCTTAGAAGGAATGATGGTTAAATATCCTGGACTAGTTCCATGATATTTAGGATTGATAAGGATTCCTCCTTGAACTTTGGAAATGTCTAGATCTTGGCTAAGGGTTCTATCTTTAGCCTTAGGCTTAGACTGGGATTTAACCTTGTTGAACTGGGCAAGCTTTTGGGCTTTGATAATTGAATCTTCAATCTGTTCTATAAGATTGAGGATAGACTCTTCAGTTTTGCTGAGGGTGTTGAGACTCTTATTCCTACAGCAATTGTTCTTACAGGCTAAATCAATTCTAGGTTCACTAGAAGAGCTATAGTTTCTGGTTGGTTCAGAGGATGATGGTTGATAAATCTCGTGGTCACTAGAGCTACTGGTTGACTCATGTTCTATATGGTCAAGTTCTAGGAGTTTGAAGATCTTATCTTTGCTAGGTTGGTCATTAATAAGGGTATTTATGAGTGTTTTTGCTTCAACCTTACACTCATGCCTAAAGTGTCCCTTTTTCCCACAATTAAAGCATTTTCCTGATGCTTTTGATGGTTTCTCATATTTGCCTGTGGACTTGGATCTAGAGGGTTTTCCTCTTTTGTAATAATCAGCATCTTTGCTATAACCTTGCTTTCTGTAATATCTGGCTTTAGTCCTTTTCCTATATGGTTTTTCAGGGGATTCTGGCCTCCTATGTATGGGTTTTTTCTTAGAAGGGGCTATTGGTGGTAGGCTGTATTGTGTGCAAAAGGTTCCTAGCTCATATTTGGCTTTGCTTTTGCTAGCTTGGCTTTGGATCTTGAAATCTCTGCACATTTTCATTCCTACGCTTCTGATAGTGCTAGAGATATCACCATAGGTTAGGATGTCATAGTCAATTTCTCCTAGTGAGTTGCAAAGTGTTTCTTTCACTTTCTCTCCGAATAATGTGGGTAATCCATTAATGAATTTTTCTTTCCAAAATAGAGAGTTACAATCACTCCTATTCATGACTCTGGTGGTAAACACGTCTTCATACCACCAGTAATCTCCTAGTGTTCTGCATCTAAGGTTACTCAACTGGTCATAAATCCTAGATGTGATATTACTAGGCTTTCCTATGAAGTGATTTATGATTGTATAAATCAGGGCTTGAAGAACTTCAGAAACTAGTAAAAATAGAACCTAGTACCTCTTTACCTAGTAAAGGACTCCAGCTTACCACATTAGATGCCAATCCTGCCTCTAGCAGTTCTAGCAGAACCTCCTCAGATAATGAACAGGAGATAGAACATATAGAAAACCAGTTCCGTAACCTAGAAGTCAAAAGGCTTTACCATCCTCCCTCAACCAGTTTGACCAAGAATTGGTATCCTAGACCTACACCTCCAAACCTCCAATATGAAGAAAGAAATGTTAGTAACTAGTTCTCTGTCACTTCAGGAAAACTTTACGAATGGAATATAGATGGTCTTTCAAAACAAGAAATTCTGAATAAAATCCAACACATAGCGATGGTCGCTAACAATTACCTTAATGAAGGAAAAACCCATCCCGAGGTCATCGACCTCATAGTTTTAGGCTTCACAGGAAAATTACTCTAATGGTGGAACAATTGCCTCACTGAAAAATCCAAAGAAGATATCAAAATCGCTGTCCAAAAGAATGAGGAAGGACTCCCCATTTTTGAGGATCCCCCAGGCAGAGGAATTCCTGATGGAGTTAATACCCTGATTTATACAGCTGAGAATGCCCTCACAGTATCCAGATGGGAAGCATATTTTGGAAGCAGTCTCAAAATCTATGAAAGGGCAAAGCATCCCTTTCCAGGGTTATTAATCAATTATAATGATCTTTTAGAAGATGAGGAAGAGGATAATCAGATGAATCCTCATTGGCTGTCACAAATGTTTGAATATGGTTTTGTCAAACTTATAAGGTTAACCAATCACAATCAAGTCAGCCAACTTCCCTCCATTATCAAGGATACAGTCACTAGGGTCTCAAGCCCTTATGTCACTCTCAGATGTTGGAGTACTCTTCCAAAATGGGAAATGAATGAATGGGCAACCGTCCGGCCATCAAAGCACCTAGTTCTTATTGGAGGATATTCCCACCAAGGACCCTGGTTTGAAGGCAATACATTCCTTTCCTATAGGAATCCTAAAGCCCTAGCTGATTGTTGGAGAAATTTCTTCAGCAACGAAATCAGAAAAGTCACCAGAGAACTCTGGAAGAATTACCATTTTGTTGGCAACACAGGAAGAATCTTAGTCTTTACTAGCAGACCATACTACAAGTCTATTCCCCTGCTCCCATGGATCTCCAACTGTGATCCTAGACAGTTCTTAACTCCTGGGAAGAACCTAGATTTTGAACCATTAATCTATTGCAATCTTTGTGAAAAGTTCACTACATTTCATGAGCACCCCTGCAATGATGATCCTCCATAGGAATCCCTGGAAGATGATTACAGTTGGTACGACGATTACAATTCTAATTGGTAAGTTCTGGATGGCACCAGTCACTATTCAGAATAGTACCCCCAGACAAGCTAATATTCATCTACAGCACCAGTCACTGTTGATGAACAGTAACCAGCACTCAGCTGACACTAAAGACAAGGGACAGAATACTATTTATGAATAGTAAAAGTCACTATTCATGAATAGTACCCGACACAATCATTCAGAATCACTATTGCTTTCAGTGGAAAAGGTTTTCACCATAGTAAAAGCAATTTACACTCCGGATTTTCAGCATTCTTCAGCAGAATCCAAGGCTCCTTTCTCCCTATATCAGGCAGCTCTTGTTCCAGTCTGAAGCAAGTCCAAAAATTTCAGCAGGTCCAATTTTAAGAGGAACCTCTCCCTTCTCTTACAACCCAATACTTGTAATCAGAATGGCAATTTACTTTTGTAATACCTCAGAAAGTCTTACAATTGTAAACAGATGGCCTCAGTCGACCTTCAGTTTGTAATAGAAATCAGATAGCCCCAGTCGGCATCTAACCAAGCTCCTGACATCAATCTTGAGTTTGGAAACTCTAAGTGTATGTAAAGGCAAACACATCTAGATCTCACAAAAGATTCACACACACAGCATAAAGAACTCTACTAAAACGTGGCTAGGGTTTTCCCTTTTATACTTAGGGCAAAACATAAAACCCTACATGTTAAATGGGCTTGGGCTAAGTTGGAAATTCTGTAGAAAAAACAATCTACACGACTTTCAATCAATCGAGTCTAATTTTCAATCGATCGAGTCAGGCAAATTTGCACAATAACTTTTGCAGTAACTCGATTCCAACTTTACAAAAAAACAACATACTTTGAACAAGTCTTAACAAGATTAAAAACTGTTTTGATCATGGTTTGCCAACCTTACAAAATGAAGTTCTAATACATTAGTTCCTAATTCCTTAGAACCTAACAAACTCCCCCTTTGGCAATCCGTGACAAAACACAAACTTAACACAATACTCAAAGTTTATAAGAAATAGCGCATTACAAAACAATAGCCCAACAACAACAAATTCAACCTAACTACTATCCATCAGTTGCAAGTGTAGACAGCAACAAGACTGAATCAACCTATATATTCCTGTAACACTTAAAAAACGCATAAACGCATGTGTGGAAAATAAAAGTAAAAAGAAACTTCTTGATTTCACATAACACAAAATAAAGACATATATCATGAATAACCTCATAAATATAAATCAATAAACAATGTAACACAATGTGAAACAAAAAACATATATAATCAATGTATCTCCCCCTATCATAGGCAACCCAAAAAAAAAAAAAATCATGAGCCAAAAAGATAAATACAAAATGAAGCACCTAGATACAATCTAAAGGCTCCATAACTCCACAAAATCACAAAACTCAAGTATCAAAATCTCCCCCTAAAAACAAAATCTCCTCAACTACAATGTACTCCCCCTTTTTGTAACGAATTGCCAAAGGGCACTCACTCATCACCAAAAGGAGGTGGTGGAGGAGAACATCGAAGACTCTCCAAATCTGCTCGCAAAGCACGGAGCTCATCAAGCTTGTCCACCAGAAGCTGACCATGAGCTGCCTGAGCGATCATGATAGTATCCAACAACCGACGAATAACAGAATCATCTGAAGGTGAAGGTGGAGGAACAGTAGCAGTAGCAGTAGTCGGATCAACAGATGTCTCTACCTATAGAAGAGGGAGGAGGAGGAGGAGTAACACTGGAAGGCTCAACCCTAGGATGCTTAGAGCTAGCTCGAAGCTGAGCAGCCCTTTGCCTAAGAAAGGTGGCACCAATGGGAGCAATGATATGAACAGGCTCAGAAGTAGGAAAATCACCAAACCATAAATGTAGAAGAATCTGATGAATAAAAACAGGGAAGAACAAAGCATAAGTAGTAGAACTACTCCGATGCACCTCATACAAAGAACGAAGAAAAAGGTGAGGAAAATTGATAGGAGCATAAGTGACAAGAGCGTACAGAAACACACATCGCTCAATAGGGATAGTGTGTAAATGAGAGATAGGCCACAAAGAATGACAGGCAATCCTAAAGAAAAGATAGTGTAACTCGAAAAGCTCAGCAGATGTGATCCGAGGATCAGAACCCCACTGGATAGAAGTACCAGTGATGTAAGACATAATGTCGTCAAGGGGAGGAGACTCATCATAATGATAGACAGGATGAGAAACCACAGGCACCCCAAGAGCATCAGACACCACCGAAAGAGTAATGTGATACTCTACACCTCGTATCCAACTCTTTACTAAAGTGTTGGAATCATAGAGGTGGATAGAGAGGTTCGAGTAAAACTCTCTAATTAGGGTAGCTGAAGGCGGATGATCTATGTCTAACAAAGGTAACCAACCCCAACGCTTAAAGTTACGCCTAAGACTCTTGATGTTTCTCACGCAGAAATCTATCACTATCAAAAGATGGTGAAGAATAAGAGGTCCTATGAGCTCTAGTTTTCCTAAGCATGATTCTACAGACCAGATAGAGAGACACAGAAAGAAAAGAGACAAAAGAAAAACCAAGGGTAGACTGCAAGTTAGCACAAAAACAACATAGAAATAACAATTCTATATAATGCATGAACATTATTTCCAAATGATGCATGTTCAAATGCAATGAAAACTGTTCAATTATATTCCAAATTCACAAAATTGGCTTGAGCATGAATGTTACATCAAAAATCCCAAATTTTGAAAAACCCATTTTCACAAATCTCAGCAAATTGATCTATTGAGCATCACACAAAGATAGAAATAATAATATAATGATCAAATATCCAATCTAACAGCCAATTTCATCAATTTAAGACAAATTGAACAAAAACCCCAAATTTGGTATTTTTCAAGCCCTAGATTTTCAAATTTTTCACAAACCACCAAATTAATCAAATTAAACCATATAGTTCAGTTGTATATGGTGTCCCAACAAAAACCCATTGATTTATTGTGAAAGAAATGGCCTCAATCATCAAATATTCCAAAAAGAAAAAGGTCCGAAAATTTACCCAAAAATGCATGATTTAATGCATGTAAAATGAAAATAAAAAGAAAAGAAGGGGTAAAATAGACATACCAGCCCTAGAGGAGAGAATCTTTGCAAAAAATTCGGAGGAAAACGACAAAAAATTCTATTTGGAGGCTTGACTAATCGGTGAGAGAGAAAAACTTTTTGAAAACTTTTGAAAACATGAAGAACACGTGAGGAAAAAGTCTTTTTAAAAACTCTCATCGCAATTTTTGATCGATCGAAAATTAGATTCGATCGGTCGAAAATGCTTCGATTGATCCATGACCAATCGAGTATCAATCAAAATAGACAAAAGTTGACCAAAGGATTTAAACGCAATTTCAATCGGTCGAAAAACAGGTTCGATCGATCGAAATTCTGGAAAAATCAATTTTTGAAAAACAAAGCAATTTTTGTACAGAAACTCCTCAAAGCATTAAATTTTATGAATAAAATGCATGAGTATGAGATGAAATGCTTTTAAAAAACACTTGTTTTGATCTCAGTTTTCCAAAATAAAGATTTTCACTCAATTCTCCACAAATTCTCAAACATCAAACATGTTTTGCATCAAATTCAAGGAATTTTCAAACTTGGTTGGTCAGACCAAAAACACACACAGTAACATGTACAAAGTTTAGCAAAGAGTAACTTGTGTAGTGTGTGGAACTAGCAAAAACTTGAGAAACATGTGAGGTGATATGTGAATAGAAATCAATCATAATTTCTACAAAATTCATCCCATAAAATTGAAAGAGACTATCACCTAAAGAAATACATCATAGAACTCTCACATCTCCTAAAATAAGAGCTTGCAATCATGTAAGTTTCTTGATTTGTCTCATAATGTACACACCAATTTTAAATTATCAGAAACTTATTTAAAATAGCCGGGATAATGTACACACCAATTTTATTTGTATTGAGAAATTATTATAGCCCAATAATGTACACACCATTTTAGCATTTTAACCGAGCCTACACCTTATGATCTTTTTGTGCATGTGCTACACTTTCTCAAGCATAAAATCTTATGATATGCACTAAGTGTTCATGATTAGCTAATAAACAGTGGTGAAATAGTTATTTATGCCTTTCTCAATAAGTCCAAGTCCGACAATAAAAAATATATGACTTCAAAATCAAGATATTGTGATCAAAAACTATAAACATCTTCCTACACAACATGCACTACAAAGCTCAAACTAGTAAAGTGCAATAGAATAAGCTCATCCAAGCTAAACAAAGTACATAAACATGTTTTGTAAAGATAGATTGACCAACCTTGAATTCAAATTCAAGAAAAATACTGCAAAACACACTTTGCAAAAACATACTCTCCCTTTTTTTTATATTAAAAAAATCCTAGGATGAAATGCATGAATGTTATGCAATGCAAATCCTAAAAAAAAAAATGGTCACAAGAAATAAAGCAATGAAGAACAATGGCCATCACAGTCAAGAAAGACTAGAGACAAAGAATCACACCAATAACTTGACGAAGAGTCTCAAACTTACTTCTATCAAGTGGTTTGGTGAAGATGTCAACATTCTGATGTTCAGTAGGGATATACTCAAGAGCAACAATCTTTCTTTCAACTAAATCCCTAATAAAGTGATATCTAATCTCAATGTGCTTAGTCTTAGAATGTTGAACATGATTCTTAGAGATATCGATAGCACTAGAATTGTCACAATAAACAACCATGGTGTCTTGTGATATTCCATAATCACTCAAAAGTTTTTTCATCCAAAGTAGCTGTAAGCAACAACTTCCAGCAGCTATATATTCTGCCTTTGCCATAGATAAAGAAATATAATTTTGCTTCTTACTCATCCAAGCAATAAGATTGGCTCCTATATAAAAACACTCACCAGTGGTGCTTTTTCTATCATCAGCATTACCAACCCAATCAGAATCAGAAAATTCAGCAAGAGATAGATTTGACTCTTTGCTATAAAACAATCCATAATCACAAGTTCCACCAACATATTTTATAATTCTTTTAACAACATTCAAATGTGAAACCTTAGGATTAGATTGAAATCTAGAACAAACACTCACACTAAAAGCAATATCAGGCCGACTTGCAGTTATATACAAAAGACAACCAATCATGCTTCTGTATAATGTAACATCAACAGACTCACCAGATGGATCATTGGTTAATTTTGCATTTGCAGCCATTGGAGTTCTAGCATGTGTAGCCTTGTCTAGTCCAAATCTCTTGACTAGATTTCGTGCATACTTTGCTTGGTTGATGTAAATTCTAGACTTCGTTTGTTTCACTTGCAATCCCAAGAAATAAGTTAGTTCACCGACCATACTCATTTCAAACATGGCCTTCATTTCATCTGCAAAAGATTAAGCAAGAGAATCATTAGTAGCACCAAAAACAATGTCATCAACATAAATTTGAGCAACTACAAAATAATTCTTATCCTTTCGTATGAAGAGAGTGGTGTCAGCAAATCCTCTTTTAAAACCATGCTTAGTGAGATATGTTGTTAACCTATCATACCAAGCCCGTGGAGCTTGTTTCAAACCATAGAGGGCTCTCTTTAACTTGTAGACATCATTAGGTCTGTATTGATCAACAAAGCCCTTTGGTTGTTCAACATATACCTCTTCTTGCAACATGCCATTCAAGAAGGCACTATTAACATCCATTTGATACAACTTGAAATTCACATGACTTGCAATTGCCAAGAGAATCCTAATGGATTTCAGTCTTGCTATTGGTGCAAAAGTCTCATCAAAATCAATTCCTTTACTTGTGTGTTCCCTTGAGCAACAAGTATTGATTTATTTCTGATAACAGTTCCATGTTCATCTGACTTGTTCTGAAATATCCACTTAGTTCCGATCACATTGACTTCATTTGGTCTAAGAACTAATTCCCACACATCATTCCGAACAACTGATGAAGTTCTTCATGCATAGAATTAACCCAATCAGCATCTTGAAGAGCTTCATCCACTTTTTTCAGTTCAAATTAGGATGATAGCATGAGTAAGTAATCACATTCAAAGCTTTGGATCTCAATCCATGTTATTATTCAGACTCCCTAATATATTTGTGGCAGGATGATTTAACTTAACTCTAAAAGATGGACCTTTGACCAATGATGTAGAGGTACCTTTCTGTTCTGATGAACTACTAAACTCTCTCTGTTCTTGTTGAGGTTCATGAACCGGTGTAGATGGTTCTGAGCTTGATGGTACAGAAACTGCATCATTCAACAACAGCAACTCTTCCTCTGTATGCTTTCCTACATAATTGTCAGGTAGTGAATCATCAACTTCCATGATCTTTTCTTGAAATGTGGACATGTTTTCTGAGTGATTATCTGAATTTAATTCATCATTGATCACTACATTGGAAGACTCCATGACTGTCTTAGTTCTTAGCTTGTACACTCTGTATGCTCTACTGGTGGAAGAGTAGCCCAGAAAGTAAACCTTGTCACTCTTTGCATCAAACTTCTCCAGGTTCTCTCTATCACGTAGAATGTAACAATCACTACCAAATATCCTGAAATATTTGACAACAGGCTTCTCTCCTCTCCAGATTTCATACGGAGTTTGCTTAGAGTCAGGTTTGAAATACACTCGATTGAGTGTATGACATGCAGTGTTAACTGCTTCTCCCTAGAAGGATTTATGCATCTTCTTATTATGTAGCATTACACGAGCCATCTCTTGTACAACCCTATTCTTGCGTTCCACTATTCCATTCTGCTGTGGTGTTTTGGGTAAAGAGAATTCCTGATATGTGCCTTGATTATTGCAAAAAGTAGCCAGTTTTGTGTTCTCAAACTCTCTTCCATGATCACTTCTGATTCTGGCTATCACAATTCCTTTTTCTACTTGCAATTTTTTGCACAAATGAATCATCTTATCAGGAGCCTCAGCTTTATCTTTCAAAAGAACAACCTATGTATATCTGGTAAAGTCATCCACAACAACTAGAATATACTTCTTCCCACCTAAACTCTGAACTCTGGCAGGACCCATGAGATCAATGTGTAACAACTCCAGAGGCCTTGTAGTTTGAACATCAGTTACAAATGGATGTTTGGACTACTTGTTTACCTATCTGACATGGTCCATAGATGCATTTTTCTATCTTCTCAAACTTGGGCAAACCAATAGTTGCATCACACTTTGAAATCTTCTCTAATTGCTTGTGACTAGCATGTCCTAACCTTTGATGCCATAAGTCGACTTGATTGATCTTTGCACTAAAGCATTTGTTGCTTATACTTGGAGTAATACCATAACAGTTGTCAGTTGTCCTTACACCAATACACATACAATCACCTCCTCCATCAAGTATCTCACATTCATGCTTAGTGAAGAGAACATTCAGTCCATTGTCACAAATCTGACTTATACTGAGTAAGTTAGCCTTCAACCCATAATCATACCAAACATCTTCAAAGACCGGCAATCCTGGAATGTCCACAGTGCCAATGCCTCTGATTACAGATTTGCTTCCATCTCCAAACGTGACTGTCCTAATCTTTACCTCAAAGAGTGTCTTGAACAAAGTTTTATTTCCTGTCATATGCTTGGAACAACCACTATCCAAATACCAAAGACAAGAATCACGTGCCTTTAAGGCGATTAAAGTAATATAGCACAAATAATTATCATCATATGTAATTATACCAAGAAACTCAAGGAAAGATTTAACATAAGTAGCAAGAGACAAACACATCAAGTAGACAAATTGGCATATTGGTAAAAAGAATTTCAAAGAATCCATGACAATAGGGGTCAAGGATCAGCTTTTAGATCAAAGGATCTACAAAAAAAAGCTACCCGCTCTGATACCACTTGTTAGAAATTTAGACCCCTTAAAACCCAAACAGATTAACTTATTTATTTCGCCAAGTGTTTAACTTAGGTAAATTATGAGTTATAGGTTAACACAAATATATCATATCATGCAAATTGTGGAAAATAAAGAACACACGATATGATAACCCAAGAAAACCAAAACTGTAAAAAACCTGGGGAAGATTTAACCTAGCTATTCTCAAGGTAAAACAGAATTCACTATGAAAGAATTGAAGTTTACACAATAGAAACTTAGACCACTAACATCCTATTGCTACCTCAAGTAGGAAATTTACTACCACGACCACGTGACAACTCCAAGTCCTCGGACTATTTCTTTCTTGAATTCATAGTAAGCACAAGCACTTCCGCTTGTATATCTTTAAGTTCTTGAATCAGAAACTGAATGATCACCAAGCTCTTGACATTAATTTTGAGTTTGGAAACCCTAAGTGTATGTGAAGGCAAACACCTCTAGATCTCACAAAAGATTCATACACACAGCATAAAGAACTCTACTAAAATGTGGCTAGGGTTTTCTCTTTTATACTTAGGGCAAAACATAAAACCCTACACGTTAAACGGGCTTGGGTTGAGTTGGAAATTCTGTAGAAAAAAAAAATCTGCACAACTTTCGATCGATCGAGTCTAATTCTCGATCGATCGAGCCAGGCAGATTTGCACAGTAACTTCTGCAGTAACTCGATTCCAACTTTACATAAAAACCACATACTTTGAGCAAGTCTTAACAAGACTAAAAACTGTTTTGATCATGGTTTGCCAATCTTACAAAATGAAGTTCTAATACATTAGTTCCTAATTCCTTAGAACCTAATAATTTATAAAAATGTTATAAAATAGTTCGTAACAGTAACATCATTCACACAAAATATAGAAATTTTTGCATCTTTCCCTTCTCTATTTCTCTGTTCTATCTTTCATTCTTAGAGTTTTTCCCTGCACTACCAAACTACCATTCTTTTCACAATTTCTTCAATAAATACCCAATTGCCAAGCGAATAAGATTTTTCTTCTCAAAAAAAAAAAAAAATTCAAATAAGATTTTAGGCTTTGTAGTCTGTCTTATAAATTTAAAAATTCATGAGGCTACTACTTGTGGCACGATCCCTCTTCTTTATCTTTCTTTTGAGCATATAAATTAAAGGTCGTCAACAATAATCTGTTCCCATACTTGAAAGGGTTAGAACATAATCTCCCTGTTATATATGGCAAAAAGGGTAGAAATTGTGTGCTTCACTAAGTTCTTACATAGGTTTACGCATATACGTACTTTTCATCTATTTTTCGAGTTTCTCATGTTTCGCTTTAATTTTTTTTTTTTTAAAGGTTAGATATGACACGTGGTACACAAGTAGACTTTAATTGAAATTCCAATTTGAAATTTGATTGGATTTTCTCTCAATTTTTTCTTAATGATTTTCAATGGCGGGTTCAAGAAAATTTTTAGGGAGGTCGTTCAAATTCGTGTTGAAGAGGTTAACAAAGACCTCTTTGTAAGTAATATTTTCTTATTTCATTTTAATATTTAGGATGATAAAATGAGATCTTTTCCGAAGGAAGATTTTTTAAGTTAATACAAGTTCTCTTTAAAAATGAACCTTAGGTAGAAGATAAATTTATTCATAATACTAGTAAGAGAATAAATTATAAATTATAAATTCATTGGGCATATTGTTTCTTAGTATAATGAGATATTAATTATTATTGCAAATATTAAATATTGAAAGTCATCTATAGCCTATTATTATAATATAGTTATTAATTATTGTTTTTAAATAAACTTTAATTATTATTGATTAGATATATACTTAAATTTATTATTTATTAATTTTTGTCTCTTTACTCTTTTAAATTCTTTTATTTAACAACTCAACTCAACTTTGACAACTTATTGGTATTTGTAATTCATTAAGAAGAATTTTTATTGTGTCTTTTGCATTACTCTATTAAGAATTCAATACACTACCGCGCACCCTTGGTGTGATGATCACTCCACAAGTATAAATGCTTGTGGGGTGTGAAGAGCAATGGCCAAGGTTCAAATCTTTAGGAGGAAGTTTCACACATATATATACTTAGATTATACTAAAGTAAAAATTCTATCTTGTATAAAAAAAAAAAATCAACACAATAATTTAATCATTAAAAAAAAAATCTTCACATGCCACTTCCACTATCTTGCACCTAATTGTCTTTTAGTGTTTACACTTTACTGTCCACTCACTTTTTTGAGATTTAAGATCAATAAATTACTAATTTTTGTTGTTGGGCTTGCTAGATTTTTATTAAAAAAAAAATTAGATCAAATTAATTTGTTGTTGGAATTTTTTTTTTTAATTTAGAAAGGCCAAAATAAAAGTTGGTGTTGAATATGAATTGGTTTGCATTTTGGGCTTTTTTTTTAGGGGTTCAAGTTTTTATTTTAGGATGATTAAAATAAATAATTTTTAAAAATATTATATATATATATATATATAAATAAACTTTTTCCCAAGTAGGGGATTCGTTTAAACCCCTGGACACAACTTGGCGTGGCCCCTGATAATTTCTCAATATATGTGTGTGTGTGTGTGTGTGTGTGTGTGTATGTGTGCGCGCGCATGTGGACAAGTCACAATGCACTATTGCCTTGCATATAGGCATTTTCATATAAATGGTACATGATAGTACAATATTATTGTTCTGGGGGGGGGGGGGGGGGGGGGGTTTAAATTAAAAAAAGGGTCTCTGATGTGGGCTCATTGACCCCATATTACGTGACGGCAACGAGTAATATTATGTGTATCACGCGGGCCTTGTTGAGGCTATCACTCGAACTGCCCCTCTCTAGATGTAGGGACAAAAACTCCTACCATGAAGCCACATCTCTTGAGGTATATTATTGCTGTTTTTACTCACGGCATTTGGCCTCAATATAGGTTTTTTTTATGGATTTTTTTTTAATGGCCAAAAAATTTTATTGACAAAAACACAAGCTACAGCGACAGGCCAGCCTCACCCCTCACAACGGAAACAAAACAAGGAGGGTTGTTGCCTACAACAAAAGAACCAAAAAAATTACAATCTAAAGACCATATAGATAGAAAGTGAGGAGCATAATTACATTGCCTATGCACACAGCCTCAAAATCCAAATAGGATGCTACAGATAACACCCACTTCAAAGCCTCAGCTTCAGCCTAGAGAGGGAGGGTGGTGTTCACTTTCTTTGAACAAGGAAATTCCAACTCTCCTCTCCAGTCTCTAACAACAACTGCAATGACAGAGAAATGCAGGCCCACAGTCGCATCAATATTAATCTTAGCTGAATGGGAGGAGGGGGACCAATGTTGAGCATGAGCTAAGCTATTCAGGCAGCGAAGAAGAGGTCTAGCCAATGTTGAGCATGAGTTGATGTTGCAACAAATTTCAAATTTCGTTCTGAACAGAGTCCTAACCAAGTAACCTGCCATTTCTTTTTTCCCACCTAACTTGCATTTAATTGGGAAACAAGTACTTAGTTTATTGTAAATAAATAATGTCATCTAAAAAAAAGTACATAAATAATGAGATTAAAGTTCAAAAATGCTACCAGTTAATTTTCAAATTCAATGATAACAGTCATACTTATAAATCAGTAAACATTAAACTCCAATTCTCACATATTAAGGCAAAAGCATCCATTGAGGTTTGTTAGGGTTTTTTTTTTAAATAATAATAATAATAATAACACAGATCAGATTCGGGCAATACCTGAACCTAGCCCGATAATTTCGAGTTCAGGAAAAATCCGGCCTATTCTCTTTGTCCAAGATAAATCGGGTAATATCCAACACTTTTAGATTGGGTATCCATTACCCGATGGGTTTTGGCCACCCCTACATGAATCACCATGCATGCAAAACTTTAGAAAGTTACTCATGAGTTGCCACATTTATTGAATGAACAAAATAATACAGCCAACCTAATGAAATTTATTGAATGAACTAAATAATGCAGCCGACCTAATGAAGATAAATAAATTAACTGCGCAGACTTTTGGGTTGATAAACACCCACCTTATAATTTAAAAAAATAATAAAATAATAAAATAAAAAACCAACCCACTTGCCAAACGAATACGATTTTATGCTTCGGAGCTTATCCTATAAATTTAACTTGATAAATTCATGAGGAAAGTTGTGGCACGATCCCTCTTCTTTGTCTTTCTTTTGAGCATTTAAATTGACGGTCGTCGACAATCTAGCTATTCCAATACTTGGAAGGGTTAGAAAATATTCCTCTTTGTCTCTTTCTCCCTGTTAGCAATGGCAATGGCAAAAAGGTCAGAAACTGTGTGGTTCACTAAGTTCTTACATTGCTTTATGCATGTTTTGCTTTACGTTATTTTCATTAAGATCAACTAATATATTCTTCATCACTCTAATTAATGTATGACAGTTAAATATCCACTATTCTTGTATATATATACCTTGATTCTCAAAAAAAAAAAAGTATATATATATATGCCATTTGTAGTATATTTTATTTGTAGTATATTTTATTGGCTAGTGATATGGCCCATATGCATGGGGTATACTGCATCACTAAATTCAATTTAAAAGATTAGTACCTTAAAGTTTCACACAAGTTTGCTCATCCTGAGATGATGTTCAAACAACTTCGTTTTTCTTTTTGTCATTTTCAAAGATTTTAAAGGTTAAACCGTTAAAACATGAAACTTTAATTTGATTTGGCATAGGCTTATATCATATTTTATATAATGTTACCAGAAATAGTACAACATATTATTCAAGTTTCGAACCAGACTTGATTTTACATGTGGGAAATGTGTACCATGTTCCTCCACTAATTCAATTCCATCTTCAGGCTAGATGGCAAAGTGGCAATCATAACTGGTGGAGCAAGCGGGATTGGAGCAAGTACCGTGCATCTCTTCCATGAACATGGTGCCAAGGTTGTCATTGCTGATGTACAAGATAACCTAGGCCAAGAAATTGCAGATAAGCTTGGGAAAAATGTTAGCTACATCCATTGTGATGTGACAAATGAAGATGATATCTGCAATCTTATTGACACCACCGTTGCCAAACATGGACAACTTGATATAATGTATAACAATGCGGGCATCATAGTCGGCTCTAACCCATTAGAGGGAATTCTGGATACAAAGAAGTCAGATCTAGAGCGAACTGTTAGCGTGAACTTGGTTGGCTCTTTTCTAGGAGCAAAACATGCCGCAAGGGTTATGGTACCACAGCGCAAAGGATGCATACTATTTACTTCTAGTGCGGCCTCAGCAATAGCAGGAATTTCAAGCCCTGCTTATGCAGCCTCAAAGTGGGCAATTGTGGGGGTAGCTAAAGGCTTGGCAGCTGAACTTGGCCAATATGGTATAAGAGTAAATTGTGTGTCCCCGTTTGCGGTGTTGGGGACTGGTATGTCTTCAGAGGTAAGTGAAGATGATAAGTGTAAAGCAGAGTTCGCACTAACTAATATTCTTGGTAATCTAAAGGGACAACTTCTCAAGGCAGAAGATGTAGCACGAGCAGCACTATTCTTGGCTAGCGATGAAGCAAATTATATAAGCGGGCTCAACCTTTTGGTAGATGGAGGGTATAGTGTGGTGAATCCTACCATGGTGAATATGTTAAGCGTCTCCATGGGTTAGAATTTGAGTACTACTCACCAACTCTTGTTTACTGTTGCATGGAATGTATAACAATAAGAGTCTTTTTGACTTCGTAAGTGTTTAAAAGTGATATGTTATGATTAGTGTATAATCACAACTTACCACTTTAGTTCTCGTTTTGTAATTTTTTTACTTTACAATCAATAAAGATCCATGCCGTTTATTTTATGAAAGGAAATAAAAACTTACCACTTTCGGCAAGTTCTACCTTACCCTATGTAGAACTTTTGACTACATTTTTTATTACTAATTAAATGTGTTCTCTACTCTACTCTATTTCCCTTCACACTTCCTCCTTCTCCCCTCAATCCAAATGGGCTCTAAAGGGGCAAGTTCTCAAGGTTGAAGATGTAGCATGAGCTGCACTCTACTTGGCTAGCGATGAAGCAAATAATATAAGCGGACTCAACCTCTTGGTAGATGGAAGGTATAGTGTAGTGAATCCTAACATGATGGATATTTTAAGCGCATTCACGGGTTAGAATTTAAATACTACTTCTAGTTGCTTCTGCATGGAATGTACAACAATAAGAATCTTTATGATTTCATAAGATATGTTATGATTTCTAATATTGTAGATCATAACATTAGTAATTATAATTGTGACATGTTATGATCTAGAGCGGTTTTAACACTTACATGTTATGATCTATTTGCAATATTAGAAAACTAAAAAATCATCTTGTTTGCAACTCTCTCCATTCCCTTCCCTTATTGTAATTCCAAAGTATGATATTATTGTACTCCCAAAGTCAATGACAAAGTTAGGACTTGTAGTTAAGGGAGACGGCTTTGTTGCCAGTTTTGTGCAATGGCGGAGCCGGGAAATATTTTTAGAAGGGGGGAAGGTAAACACAATAAAGTTCTTATGTATAAAAAAAAATGACTAAAAAAATTTTAATTTCACAAATTAACTTTAACTTTAAAAAGTTGCTTTTACGCTCTTTCATAGCACTAAAATCACTTATAATTGATGCTAAACTAAATTGGTGCGAACAACATGAGAGGTCATTTTTGCATCAATTGTAGCTCTTTCCCCCATAAGTTATTATGAAATATGAAATCCTGAATATTAAATTTTATAACCTCAATTCGTCAAATTGATAGAATAAACAAGTTTATAATGATAATTTAATTTAATTATCCAAGCCACTAATATCAAATAAACAAACAACTAACAAATTTATATTATCTAATTATAATAAATTTAATTTAAGTACTAAACTAATCAGCCATGCTAAGGACCTACAGCTACAATACTCTATTCTAGTCCTAGACCCATAGTTACTTTAGTTTTTAGGATTGAAATTGTTGTATATATTTTTTGTCAAAAATATTGTTGGGGGGGGGGGGGGGGGGGGGGCCATGTCCCCCCCTTGGCTCCAGTTGTGGTTGTCTGTATACTGAGGTTTTTTTTTTTTTTTTTTTGTGACTTTGATGCATGTTGTTGGGTAAGGATAATTATTTTGTTTGAAATTTTTTAAAAGGTCAGGTTGTTTGTTTTGGGTAAAATTGGTTGATTAGACTTAATTTTTTTTAGCTTCACTATTGGTAAGTTTTGTTGTTACGCTAAGTTTTTTGGGCTTGTATATTTTGTTTTAAAATTTAAATTTATAGATTTTTTTTTATGGCCTTTGAAAAGAAGAAAATGATAGAGTTATATTTTTTTTTTTACCAAATTAGTGATGTGGTGAGTAGTTATTGGTAAGTAAAAAAGTTGTATAAGTGGTAGTCCTAGATGAGAATCAATAAGAATTTGCTACCCCAATAGTTTGTAAAAATATTGTAGAAAAATTTGTAGCTATAACATCACTCTTAAAAGAATTAATGATATTATTAAGAGGGCAAAGTGTAATTTTATAGAACAAAATTGCTAAAATTAATACTTAGTATATATTCTAATATTTTTTTTTAAAACAATTTGGGGCGGGGGGGGGGGGTATTGTCAAAGGCTACCTCCGTCCCTGTCCAAAGTATTGTATAATTACGCTCCATCTTGAAAATTCTTTTGTACTTCTTGAGTACAATAATGTCTTACTTCCTCTCTTCACTCTTCACATGAATGATGGGTCTCACCGTTAATTCATAAGTTCTCAATTTTCTTCTTAACGTGTATGCCAAACTCATATTTATTAAATAATTTTAAAATAAAAAATTATAAAACAAACATTTTTAATAGAAGAGATAATTATTGAAAGCATGCCGAGTATAAAAAAAATGTAATTTTTGGTGGATTTTTCAATATACACATCTAATATTCTCTCTGTCCCAAATTATTAATCATCTATTATATTTTGGGATGTTCCCAAATGTAGTGGACTTTGAAAATTCAATATTGTGGGGTACAGGAATTCCAATAAGGTAATTGTGCCACGTGTCATACCTGTGGCCAAGAAGGGCCATTATCATACCGAGGAAGCCACACCTACGAACAGTAAGGCCACGTCAATAGCACGTCACCAGGGGAGGCCATACCGAAGAGAAAGAGCTTCGGGGAGGGGGTTAGCACTGACATGACTAAAGGAATGGTGGCTGCTACCACATTTAATGCATCCCACCAAACCTCCTGGCTACATTTATGTGGAGAGGACTCCTAAACAGTGCTGCCTTGGCAGCCACAACTTACAAGGGGTTTGTGAAGGTATTTGATGGAACAAGCACTCAAGTCGTGGACTGGATGATCAACAAATGGAGGGCCAAGATCATCTAAAGGGAGCTAAATAATACGAGAGACCCCCCAAGGAACGAGGATCTGGAAATCTGTAGAGAAAACATTGTAGCAACAAGAGCTGTAATAATATCCAAGTTTAAGAGAAACATACTGTAGGATCATCCTCCTCAGACTTTGCCGAGAAAGGTTTTCTTTTGCATAAGGCATGTTTTTCTTTATTTTCTTACTATCTTTGATTCACTGTACACGTTCTTGAATCCATTAAAGCCTAGCTTTTAAGCCCACTCTCTACAAATTCATTGTATAGGGCTCTTTAGGCCTTAATCCATTCATCTTTTGGGTTTAAGAACCAAAACTCACCCTTACAATTAGCGCTGTCTATGGGATTAGCTTGAGCTTTGGTGGGATCAACATTCAGCCATGGTAGGTTCAAGGCCTAACTGGGAAGAGTTTGTGGGTTCCCCACGTCACGACCATTTTCTCAACCTTGAATGAAGAAGGAACCGTGAGGTTAGCGTGCACACGACATAAACTAGTAGGAGCCGATCTCGTGGTAAGAGTCACGTCTCTCATGAAGAAAGTACCAGAGGCTTGCAACTGGAGATTAACCATCTTTGTAGGAGGCTACGCCGCAAATGACGGAGAAGGACTCCCCCAAATTTTGACCCTTTTTTCAGCGATGATGGAGATGGTAGCTACAGGCCTAGGTCCAGGACTTCTCCCAGTGAGCCTTTTTCATACGATGAGGACCGTCGTTACTAGTGAGGGAATAAGAGTACATCCCTCAAAGGTCCAGGCAATGATGCTATAAGCAGGGCTCTTAACTAGATTCTAACCATTCCTCAGCGTTTCACTCAGCCAACATTCACCATGTATAATGGCAGAATGGACCCTATGGAGCACGTCAGCCACTTCAACCAGAGAATGGCCTTTCACTCCCAAAATGAAGCCTTGATGTGTAAAGTTTTCCCATCCAGTTTGGGGCCTGTGGCGATGAGATGGTTCAACGGCTTGAAAGAAGGCTCTATTATCTCATTCAAGGAGCTTATAAAGGCCTTTGGGGCTCGTTTTGTGACATGCAGTAAGGTTCCTTGGCCCTTGAATTCCCTGCTATCTATGACCATATGAAGGGGGAGGGACTCTAAAAACGTATTCTGACAGGTACCGGAAGATGTTTAATGAGATAGATGGGAACTTTGATGACGTGGCTATAAGGACTTTCAAGGTCGGCTTGCCCGCCGAGAATGATCTGAGAAAGTCTTTGACTAGGAAACCGGTTAGGAGTGTGTGTCAGCTCATAGACCGTATTGATGAGTATAAGTGGGTCGAGGACGACCGTAACAGGGAAAGGGGAAAGCTAAAGTGGTCCCTCAGGATAGAAGGGATTTCAGGTCGGATAGGTAGAACAACAACCGACCATGGAGAGATTTTATGGGGCATTCTAGGTCTACTACCCCTTAGGTAGTCAGTACTGTGTTCCGAAAGCCAGTACACCAAATCTAGGAGAAAATTAAGAATCAGCCATACTTTCAATGGCGAAACAAGATGGGAGGAGACCCCACGAGATGCAACCAAAGGCTTCACTACCAATACCACCAAGAGCGGGGGCACGCTTTTGAAGATTGCAGGACGTTGTGGAGCCACTTAGAGTAATTAGTTAAAGTAAGGAAGCTAAAGCAATTACTATATCAGCCCAGTAGGCAAGGCAGTCAGGTCGGGTAGAGAGCACAAAGAGATGCTTCTTCAAGACCCCTGCTGGGTACGATTAGCGTGATCCTTGTTGCCCCAAGAAGGACTGGCTACTTTCCATCCAGGGCGATATCCATAGAGCGGCCATTAGTCGAGGACCTAACTCCTAATCCCAAGAGAAGCAAAGTAGAGGTCCGACCAGCCGTGAGCTTTTCTGACGAGGATAAAGTTGGAACCTCACAACCTCATGATGATTCCCTAATGGTTACCCTGAGGATTGAGGGAAACAATGTGAAGAAGGTGCTAGTAGATTAGGACAACAGTGTAGAAATTTTGTACCCTGATCAATACAGAGGGCTCAGATTGAGACCAGAGGACTTAACCTCTTACAGCTCCCCTTTGGTGGGTTTCGAAGGGAAGACCGTTATCCTAAAGGGTCAAATAAGGCTACTTGTGCAGGCAAGATCAAAAGTGGTAGAGGTGGATTTTATTGTGGTAGATGCATACCCGCCTTCCACTGCCATTATCACAAGGCCCTAGCTTCATGCCATAGGGACTGTCTCTTCCACCCTACATGTGAAGGTGAAGTATCCATCTAGAGGCTAGGTCGAGGAGCTGGTGGGGAGCTAGTCCATGGCCAAGCAGTGCTTGGTGGCCGCAATTAGACATTAGACTTAGGGTGAGTCCTCAGCCTCTGCCGGGCGAGATTTATAGCAATCAAAGGAGCCGTTATTGTCTATGGACATAGTAGCGAAGGGGGCAAAATGTGAACAATTGGAAAGAATTGTCATTAGCGACAATGAGGAGAAGTTCTTTCAAGTTGGAGTTCAGCTGCCACCTCGGGAGAAGGAATAGCTGATAGGTTTTCTTAGAAAAAATATCAATGTATTTGCATGGAGCACTTACAAGGCCCTTGGGGTGGATCTGGACTTCATTTGTCATCATTTAAACGTCAATACATTTGTCGTCCCTAGAAGGCAACCATCTCAGCGCTCATCCAAGGAACATTCTGATGCTATCAAGGATAAAGTGCTTAAAGTTAAGCAAGCTGGGGCCATAAAGGAGGTGTTCTACGCCAAGTGGTTGGCCAACACGGTGGTGGTGAAGAAGAAAAATGGGAAATAACATGTGTGTGTGGACTTCATGGATTTAAATAAGGCTTGCCCAATGGATCCTTTTCCCCTACCTCGGATAGATCAGTTGGTGGATGAAATCGCGAGGCATCCTTGAATAAGCATCTTAGATGCCTTCCAGCGATATCACCAGATACTGTTAGCTCTGGGCAATCAAGAGAAGACTTCTTTCGTTACGCCCACGGGGAACTATCATTACAAAGTTATACCCTTTGGGCTGAAGAATGCGGGGTCTACTTATCAAAGAATGATGACCAGAATGTTCGAACCGCAAGTGGGCAAAAATATTGAGATCTACATAGATGATATGGTGGTAAAGAGTAAGGTGGAGTTCGAGCAGATAAATGACCTTGGAAATATTTTTGGAATACTGAGGAAACACAAACTGCGCCTTAATGCTTCTAAATGTTCTTTTGGCGTCGGCTCTAGAAAATTCCTAGGCTATATGGTCACCCATCTCGGAATTGAGGTTGACCCCGATCAGGTTAGAGCGATCAACAATTTGTAGCCTCCTCGGAATCCCAAAGAAGTCCAGAGGTTGACTAGAATGACTGCCACCTTGAATAGGTTCATCTCTCGATCAGCATATAGGTTCCGGCCTTTCTTTCAGTTGCTTCATAAGTGGAAGGGATTTGAATGGATGGAAGAATGCTCATCAGCCTTCCAACAATTGAAATAATACCTTTCTCGGCCACCTATTATGTCCAAGCCCGAAGAGGAGAAGGTTTTATTTGCTTTCATTGTTGTAGCCTCACATGCGGTGAGTCTGGTACTAATATGGGTTGATGATGGGGTACAGAGACCAGTTTATTATGTGAGCAAATCACTACACAAGGCAAAGATTCACTATTTACCATTGGAGAGGGCCATCTTGGCAAAATTCCATGCTACACGAAAGCTCCCACATTACTTCCAGGCTCACACGATCGTGGTTCTAACCCAACTCCCCTCCGACCACTGCTTTGGAAAGCTTACTACACAGGGAGGGTTGCAAAATGGGCAACGATCCTAGAAGCCTTCGATATAAAATATATGCCTCACACCTCAATAAAGGGCCAAGTCCTCGCGGATTTGATAGCTAAGTTCGTTGAGCCTTTGTTAGAAAAAAACGGTGAGAGGCCGAGCATGGATGGAAAATCAGTTGGAATGGTCTCCTTGTAGAAACCTCTATCTTGGAAGGTGTATGTCAATGGCGTGGCCAATCAAAGGGGATCAGGAGTAGGGCTAGTTGTAGTATCCCTCGAAATGATCACCATTGAAAAGTCTTTAAGACTGGGATTCTTGGCCATGAACAATGAGGCCAAGTACGAGGCTTTGCTGGTAGGAATGGCTATGGTTCAGAAAATGGGAGGAAGAACAGTGGAGATGTTTACAGATTCGAGATTGATTGTAGGCCAAGTAAAGGGAAAACTGGAAGCCAGGGATGTGAGAATGCAAGAGTACCTAAACTAGGCTAGGCACTTGCAATCAAGATTTGACTCCTCTTCCTTACACCAAATCCCTAGAAGCATAAATACGCATGCTGATTGCCTTGCCACTCTTGCAACATCCTTGGTGCAGAATCTACCTCGGGTTATCCTAGTCGAGGATCTATGTAAGCCTACAGAGACGAAAGGGGCGAAGGTCTAGATTTATCAACTTAGGGTCGGACCTAGTTGGATGGATCATATTGTCCTATTCCTTAAGGATGACATCCTGCTCGAGGAGAAGGGGGAAGCTAATAAAGTGTGAAGGAAGGCTCCTCGGTTTTGGCTGTCCGAGGACCAAAAGTTATACAAGCACTCTTTTCTGGGCCGTATTTTCTATGCATCCACCCTGAAGGAATGGAGTCACTCCTAGAAGAGTTGCACACGAAGGGATCTGTGGAAGCCATACGGGAGGCAGATCCTTATCTCACCAGGCCCTTACTCAAGGATATTAGTGGCCCAATATGCAAAGAGAAGCACAAGAATATGTGAAAAAGTGTGACCAATGTCAGAGATTCGCTCCTAACATTTATTAGCCCAAGGGCGTTCTTAATCCTCTGTCTAGTCCCTGTCTTTTTGCTCAGTGGGGCTTGGACATTGTGGGGCCCTTCCCCAAAGCAGCAGGAAACAAGAGATGGCTTTTGGTCGGCACTGATTACTTTACCAAGTGGGTTGAAGCTGAGCCACCGGCGAACATTAGGGACGTGGATGCTAAAAGGTTTGTGTGGAAGAACATTGTCACTCAGCTTGGGATCCCTTATACCCTCATCTCAAACAATGGACTTCAGTTTGATAACAAAACCTTCAGAAGGAACTGTTGTGAATTGGGTATCACTAATAGGTATTCCATCCCCAAGGGAATAGAAAAGCCGAGGTTGTCAACAAAGTCATCGTGAATGGACTCAAGAAAATGTTGGATGATGCAAAGGGCAGATGGGTGGACAAGCTTCCATATGTTCTTTGGACATATCGGATTACCCTTCATAGGTCAACGGGGAAGACACCCTTTTCAATGACTGATGGGGCCGAGGCTGTGATCGCTCTGGAGACTGGGCTCCCAACACTGAGGACTAGCTTATTTGCTCCAAACAGCAACAACTACCTACTAGAAAAAGCCTAGATCTAATTGAAGAACGAAGAGAAAATACCATGGTTCAATTAGCATACTATCAGCAGAAGCTCATACCCCTAGTGTAAAGTTAGGCTCATTGGCCCCTAGGGACTTGGTATTGAGAAAAGTCATGGGTATTGCAAAAAACTCAGCATGGGGGAAGTTAGGACCCAACTTGGAAGGGCCCTACCATATCACCCCGGTAGCCGGCATAGATGCGTACTTCTTATAAGATCTAGACAAAAAAGTTATACAGCGACCCTAGAATGTAAGTAACCTATAAAGTTACTATTATTAATGAAAGGCAGCTTTGCCATGTTCTCATTTATGACATTGAGTGTCGCACTAGTCACTTGTGTGGATATTAAACAGATTTTGGTCATGTCTAGCTCCTCAGAATACATATCTTGCGTAAATTAAAACTCCTCATCAATTCTTGAAGTATTAAATAGAACCTGGTCATGCCTGGCTCCTCGAACCACGTACCTTGGGTAAATTAATACTCCTCACTATCTCTCTAGGTGTTAAACGGAAACCTTGGTTATGTCTGGTTCCTCAAACCACGTGCCTTGGGTAAATTAACACTCTCTATTATTTGTGTGGATATTAAACAAAACATTGGTCATGTCTGGCTCCTCGGACCACATACCTTGAGTAAATTAATACCCCTCATTATTTCTCTAAGTATTAAGCAGAACCTTAGTCTTGCCTAACTCCTCGGACCATATACCTTGGGTAAATTAATACTCCTCATTATTTCTCTAAGTATTAAATAAAACTTTGATTATTTGCCTGGCTCCCCGAATCACAGGCCTTGAGAAAAATAAACACTTTGTAATTTCATGAGGGATAGGACCTTGGCCAATACACCACCAGGAGGAGACAAGGACTCGTCTAGGGCTTTGGATAGAAGGCCCTAAAGGTACACTCATAGGGAACTCATAAAGTAAGTGACCTCAAACGTCCCCTTCTTTCTAATAAGTGTTTTGCTTATTTCTAAGGACTTAAACGTTCCTATTAATTATGTAGTTTTTAGTGCCAACACTAAGTTATTATCCTCACTGTTTACATGAATTTAATTTATTTGAATTAACAACAATGCATTACTAATTAGTCTTTTGTCAAAACGTGGGTTTTCACCCTTAGAACCTTCGTCAACTAAACCCCAAAGCAAAGGGCAGAATACCCATTATAGCTACTTAGATGCGAATATTGTAAAAAAAGGGGGGGGGGGGGGGGAAGAAAGACAAAATTCACATACTATAGAACAAAAATCCAAATATTTTCATTAATTAAGAAGGAAGATACATCTCAAACATGGCAAACAGCCATAACCGAGAAAGATTACAAAAGAAAAGAGAGAGAGAGAGAGAGAGAGAGAGAGAGAGAGAGAGAGAGAGAAAAGATCCTAAACTACACCTTGGACTTAGGAGAAGGGTCTTCTTTGCTGCCCGGCTGGGAGACAAGAGTGTCGATGGCCTTAGGATCAGCCTCCTTGGATTTGGTCTTAGCCTCCTTTGCCTTAGGAGCAGCATCTTTGGCCTTAAGCTTGAGAACGGCATCCTTAAGCTTGAGAACGGCCTTTGGACCCTTGGCCTCTGGTAGGGGCTTGACCTCCTTGCCCTTGCCTTTATCCTTAGCCACCTTAACCCCCTGGCCTTGGCCACCAGCTTAGACAGGCCCTTTGGAGATCTCGAGAGGAGAAAGGCCTGGGTGATAGGGGGCTGCTCTGAAGAGGTTGGTGCAAAGGTAGCAGGAGGTGGGAGTGCAGCTGGAACTTCACGGATGTCCGAAGGGTAGTAGACGTTCTTAGCCTTCCTCCACTTCGAGGCAACAGGAACTCTAGCCAAGTTGAGGGCCTCCATCCATACCTCCTAACAGTAGTCCCTACGGACCTTGGCCAACTAGCCTGCCAGACGAACCTCGGTCTCTTGCACCCCAAGGTCGTAAGACGCTTGCTTCGAAGCCTCCGTAGTTTTTGGGCTGTCCGAGTAGCTTCCATCACTTTCTCCTACCCTGCCTTCAGCTCTAAGACTTACTGTTTCGCTGTGACTAGCTCTATCTCAGTATGATAGAGCTTTTTGTGTTGATCCTCAGTTTGGTCCTAGACATTCTGTTAGGACATATGTGACTCATGTTAGGAACATATGTCATTATAGTATTGGCTAATCATTTGACAAAACGCATTTTACTTGTAATTGGGTAGACCTATGATGTGTTTAATACTTCAAGCAACAAGATTTCAAGTTCAAGTGTTAAAGCCATGCAAGTTTGTCCAAGAATCAAGTGAAGAAGTGCTGGATTTTAAATCTCGACAGCTAGCTCGATAGCTAGTATCTATCGAGGTTTAAAAGGCTGCTGAAGCTCGATGCTCGACACCTTCTTGACAGATAAGCTATCTATCAAGGTTTATGAAATTCGATTTTTTAAAGCTAATTTCACTCCAATCCTTGAGTATGTATTTAGGCTTTCTTTTCTCACAACCTTAAACATATATAAGGATTATTTTAAGGGTCGTTAAAGTTTGCGCGAATGTGAAGCAAAGTTTTGTAAATGGAAATTGTGACCGGAGACAAAATTTTCCCTAGTTCATCTTTCTCTTAAAGAAGCTGTTGTGTTTGTACACTATAGGGTTTTGTAACCAAGGAGCTTCATGATCTTCATCGTGTGATGAACTTTACAGCCAACATCTTTCTCAAGTTGGTGATTAAGTCGCATACTAGGATCCACACATCTATTGATTAGTCACGTACTGAGAGCCGTGTATTAAAAGGAGAGATTGTCACTACAGAACAAGTCTAATTAGGTATTGGGGTAAGGGTTCAACTGTAGATTGGTATAAGGTACTGGGATTCCTTTACTTATAACCGCTTATTGTGATAATAGTGAATTCTCGGGAGTGGTGACCTTAAAATCACCCGGTGAGATTTTTGTTGTGTAAGTTTTCTCTATTCGTAAACAAATCACTGTGTCAATTTACTTTCTGCTGCGTTTTACTTAGTTGGTTATTTGTTTGTGCTACCACGTATATTCTATGTTAATCTAACTAATTAATCAACTTGGCTAATTAATTGGTTAATTCATCACAAGGGGTTAATACATTCTTGGCCTATCACATTCTTTAGATCGGCCTCAACACTCTTCTACGCCCTTTCCTCAACCTTCAGCTTCGTAGAGAGCTCCTTGTTCTTCTTCACAACTGCGCCCAAGGCCTTGCTGATCTCGGCGCGAAGGTTGTCCTCGACCCTAGCCTTATTCCGGGCATCCTTCACCCATTCCTCAGCAGTAAACACCTTCTAGATGGACTACACAAAAGCGACAAACAAGCAAGCTGTTAAAAAAGGAGAAGATAACCCAACATGATGTCAGTAAGGCATGCCGAAGAACTTACCAGGGCTAGATCCCTCTTCAGGGACAGAAAGAGATCCGGCTGCCTCATGTTCTTCAACGCAGCCATGTCCCTAGGCAAAAGAAGGGGCCGCTTCAAGGCATTGACCAGGTAGTGGGCGTGCCCTTTCTAGAACTCCCTGATGGTGGAGTTCTAGGGAATGGCTGCCTCGTCTAGCTCCAGCTGAGGGCCCTAGGCGGGGTTTTGATGACGCACCTCGACCAGTCCTGGTCCTCCCTGCTGTCAATCGAGAAGGTCCGCCCTTGGCCCTTGGCCCTTGGCCATCTTTCGCTACTTCGGCTCCTTTTGGCAAACCACCTCCCCCTCCTCGGCTACCTCCTTCTCCTTCCTTTTCTTCTTCAGGTTGGGCATGGGAAGCAGGTTAACTGTAAAAGGAGGAGGGGGGGAGAGCAAGAAGAGGCTGGGACCCCGAAGCATCCTTGGGCATCGGCCCCTTGGCCCTATTCGTAAGGAGATCTCGCAAGCCTCTCTTCCTCTTTAGAGCCATCCCTTCTTCTTCCTCCTCTGAACTATCGTCTATACGTGCAACTACGAGGAAGAAGGTACGAACACCTGAAAGTTGTCAGGCTCATCTTTTGAGTCCGAAACCTAGACGACAGAGTCTCCTTGCTCCTCCCTCTCTTCCATGGGATGAAATTGGTCAATCTTGAACTTAAGGGATAGCCGCGAGGAAGCTTTCTCTTCTCTCAGGACTGCTGCTTCACGGGGGAAGCGACGGGAGGGTAGCTCGACTTGCACAATGTCTTCTCAGGCAAGGAACTCGGGCACTTAGACGTCTGTCAGAGCCCACGGCGGATCACCGGCTCTAATCACGTGGCCCACGTCCTAGAACTTTTCGAATAGGGGCTGGAAGTCTAAGATGAGATGGACGGCTCTCAGCTGTCTATCTTCACTCATAAATACCTCGGACCTTAGTACTTTGTTGAGGTCTACAACATTGACGAGGTTAAGGTTGGCCACCACATGCCTTTTATTTGCAAAAACAATCGAGAAGCAAAACCATGGTCAAAACTATGAAACCCACCATTAGAAAGAACGCAATACTCAAGGAAAGGAAAGAGCAGCAAAAACTAAGGAACTAGTGCCCGTGTTAAAAGACCTAAACCTAGGATACCCCACCTGGCTCTCCCTCCCGAGTTGGGCAATGAAGACCGTCATGCCATTCACCAGAGGCAATCAGGTAGTCATCCTTCATGCCCTTGTTGGAATTGGGAAGACACGAGACGAGCCTAATCATTGAAGACCTAGACTTAAGGTAGTAGCCCGAGTCCGCCAGCAAATGGCACTCGTACATCCAGACAACGTCGTGCCAGGTAAGTTTCAACCCCATCTGCTCGTTGAGAGCATCTACACTACCCAATACCCTAAATAGATTGGGCGCACATTGGTGGGGCACAGCCTATGGGCAATTAAATAGTCCCTAGTTACACTACCAATAGGGTGTGTCATTCCCCCTTCTACGAAGGAAATCATGGGAATGACAATCTCCCCTTCATTCCTATGGGTAAGCCACTGACTCGGAGCACAGTACCACAGGGAAACTCCCTAGGGAATGTGGTATTTAGCCCTAAATCCCTCCATACCAGCGGGAGAATCTACGAGGTGAGCGAATCTACCCATCTAAGCAAACTAAAGGGAAGTGAAAGAAATATTTTTGAAAAAGGAATAAAGAGTAAAAGGCCGAGGAGACTGGTCGAGGAGAAAAGAGCCTAGGAATGTGAAAACTTATGAAAATAAGGACAACAGTTACTTCGAGGGCTTTTTGAAGGTCAAAAGATTAAGTCTTGAAAAGCTTGAGAGTTTAGGAAGTCTTGGGAGTTTGAAGATTTGTAAAGTGGGAAAAATAAACTTTCCAGGCGCCTTATATAGGAGGCAAAATTGGGTGGGAGTTATCCCGCCCAAAATTCGAGGGGAAATGCTAGTCATAGGATCTCTATCTCACCACAAGATGTGGAGAACAAAGTGCCGCCTGGAGCATTTAATGAGACATCACGGACTCTAAAGCGTTAGGAATAGTTACGGGACACGCGAAACGACATTCTCACGTGTGGAAGTCAAAGAAACATGTTGAATTAATTGTCCAAAGTCAAAACTCCATTTTCTCCTCGAATAGGAGGAAGAAAACCGGAGTTTTTAGGGGCTATTGTGGGGTACAGGAATTCCAATAAGATAATTGTGCTACGTGTCATACCTGTGGCTAAGAGGGGCCATTATCATGCCGAGGAGACCACACCCATAAATAGTAAGGCCACGTTAATAGCATGTCACCAGGGGAGGCCATACCGAAGAGAAAGAGCTTCAGGGAAGGGTTTAACACTGACATGACTGAAGGGATGGTGGCTGCCACCACATTTAATGCATCCCACCAAATCTCATGACTGAATTAGTGAGACTAGTCTTTGGTAGTGATTGTTTTGTGAGTACTATGATTGTGAATTTGTGAGACTAGTCATTGGTAAGTGACTTTTTTGTGAGACCAAAGTCTTTAGTCTGATTGTTTTGGTTTTATCAAAAAAATTTTCTTTGTGACTTTGTCACTTTGTGTGATGTGGCTAATATTAGTAATATATATAAACTTGCTTGTCTGTTTGTGATTGTTTTTGTAACACCCCAACCCAATTGCATAATTAATTTTATGGGTTTATGTGCTTGTTATCATTTTAATTACTTTAAATACATAAAGCTTTGATATGGTGATATTATAAAACATATATACTTTTTTTAATGTTGTAGAAAGAAGTTTTATAAAGTAAGGACATATATATAAGGTTATATTATTCTTTGGGCCTTTCTAAAAAATATAAGCTTAAGGGATGAAAAGTATAATTACCAAAAGTTGAAAAAGGTGGGTTGTGATATTTTCTTCCCTTGGTTTTACACGTACCCCACCCCAAAAGTCCACTCTTCTTATCTTCCTTTTGCTGTACCAGAAGCTTGGTTCATTTCCTTTGTTTCTTTGATTTCTTTCTTCTTCCTTTCTTACACGGCTATATCTCTCTCTCACTCTCTCACCAAAACTACAAACCTCTCTCTAAAGAAGAAATTAAGAACTAAAGTTTCAGCTTCAAAGTTTGTGGGTAAGAAACTAAAACCTCTTTTAATTTTGGGTATTTTGATAGTATAAGTGTTTTGTTCATTTTCACTTCTCTGTTCTAATTATAGGAGCTGAACTTGTGATTCTGTTTTTAATAATTTGAAAGATTGATGAAATTGGTCTTTTGGATGCTTATTAAGGTATTTTATTATGTGTAGTATAGACATAAAAATACCCAAATGAAATGATGGCCAATTGCTATTTGTTGATGATTTTAGTAAGAATATGTGCTGAAGCTGTCACTGTGACAGATTTGATGTTTACAACAAGAAAAATATTTATAAAACCATTTGCTGTGAATTAGGATGTTAGGAGTAGTTTTTATGAATCCTAAGACACGTATGGTTGTTATGGAAGTGTTCTCACAGCTTTTGGATGAGTATAAAAATAATGGTTTAATTTCTAAGTTGCATGAATTTCTGTCAGGACACATTTGAGCACGTTTCCTTGTATGATTTTTAATTAATCATGGTTTTATGGTTTGACTCTGAAATTTTTATGGTATATATTAGACATACAGGGGAGTATCTCTGTAAGATTTCATGACAATTGGAAGTGTATGGACAGTCCATTTGTATTTTAAAAATGGGGCTTACGCTGCTGTAATGAGCAGTGAACAGCTTAGGACATACCTGACTTTGTGGATTTAATTTTGAAGCTAGGGTGTTTAAGTTATAATTTAATATGCTTATCCTTTGGTATGTTTGTATCATATATAAATTTTATGGCTTGGTTTCTCTATGGTTTGGGTACATAATGTGTTTGATGATTGTGTCATGTGCTTTGGGGAACCTTTGTGTGATGGGAATTAAGATTTTTCTTGAGTTTAAGAGTTAGGTTGTGTTTGATGTATAAGTATATACTTAGGAAGAGTTCATTAGTAATAAGTTTTGGTCTTTCGTTTAGGTGACGAGAACGAGAACACGGACACTTGAGCTCCTCTTGTACAAATCTCTCGCGTCTTCTGTTTTCAAGTAAGGGATTTGTAACATATACGTTTGATAAGTATAAAATTGTTTAGAAAACTATTATGCATTAAAACCTTTTAATTGGAGATATTATATATAAGCATGATTTAAGTAAAATATGTGTTTGTGAGTTGTTCAATCTTATATACACAATAATTTTAGCATATTGATGCTATTATTTATATCACGAACATAATTTTTAAGAATGAAGTGGATATGCTACTGTTGTGAAACAATTATGTAAAAGCAAAGTTATCAGAAAAATAAAGTTTTCAATTATTCCATTGTTATGATCTAAACTCGGCCAGTAGGGGTTATAGTATTGGCATTTCCATAGAAATTTTGATTGGCCATTAAAAGTGGGACTGGCTCTGCTGTACCCGCCCTTATTGGTAACGGCCAACTTGTGAAGGATGTCAACCTACCTCCATGGTTGAAGTTATGTATTATGATATGATCTCGGGTTTACCTGGCATTGTGGGGAACGCTGGATGCCTAGCACTTTGTGCTGGAAGCCTCCCAAAGTTGTGACAGACTTACAATTGAACTAACTAATATGTATGATAAATGAACTATTAGGCTATTTGGAAATTATGATAAGTTCTGATGATAAGTTATGATAAAGTGTTTCATAGTTTATTCAAAGATAAGATTTCCGAATTATGTTTACGTTCCTTATCATGTCCTTTTACTATTATATGAAAGGAAAACGAAATATTTTATCTGAAAGTTCATAAGTTATTTTAAGAACAATATAAATAGTATAAAGGCAATTTTGTCAAGCTGGCATATCCATAAAATATTTGTTTTACATGCATGCTTATTAAGGGCCCATGGAGCTTAAAACCTTACTGGGCTTCGCAGCTCACCCTATTATATTTTAGTGCACAGGTTCTTCCTAGAAGCAGCGAGAGTATTAGAAGTGGCAAGGATTCTGTAATTCTCATTTGTTAGAATGTATAGTTTTTGTTGTATAGTAGTTTAGCTCTTTTGTTGTATAGGAGGAATCAAGATGTACTTGATCCTTTGAGCACAGATGTAATTCGGAATCTTAGTTTGTTTTAAACCCCAGTTGTATGTCTTTGGGGTTACGTTTGTAATAAAAGTTTTTGCTAAACGTTTAGCTATATAATATTTACACGAAACTTGAGGTTTCAACCAAGGGGTAATCTTGCCAAGTTTAAATGAGATGAATTTCAAGGTTTTCTTCATTTTTGTATATTATAGTTTTTATGCAAGATAATGAGCAGGAATTCAAGAAACAAATTCTTGATAAGCACTTTCAGTTTAGGTTGGTTCGTGTTAGTATTGAGGTAAACTTGATATTAACATGCCGGTCATGCTCTAAATTTTGAAATACAGGTTTGGGTTGTGACAGTTTTGATTTTAGATTTTTTTTTTTTTTTTTTTTTTGATAAATGTGATGAAATGTTTAAGAAACACTTATTTTGCATACTATACTTTGTTGACATTTTTATAATATCAAATGTTTAAGAAACACTTATTTATATGTAGTATTTTATTAAATATGAAATAGACGTTAGTTTTTATTTTCATTAAAAAAAATTGTTTTAAGCTTTGGCCCCCCCAGGTTCGAATCCTAGTTCCGTCCATGTTGACCAAGTTCTTACATTGCTTTATGCATGTTTTGCTTTACATTATTTTCATTAAGATCAACTAATATATTGTGCATCACTCTAACTAATGTATGACAGTTAAATATCCACTATTCATGTATATATACCTTGATTCTCAAAAAAAAAAAAAAAAATATATATATATATATATATATATATATACACCATTTGTAGTATATTTTATTGTCGGAGTAAACAGCAGTTTTGGCTAGTGATATGGCCCATATGCATGGGGTATACTGCGTCACTAAATTCAATTTAAATGATTAGTACCTTAAAGTTCCACACAAGTTTGCTCACCCTGAGATGATGCCCAAACAACTTCGTTTTTCTTTTTGTCATTTTCAAAGATTTTAAAGGTTAAACCGTTAAAACATGAAACTTTAATTTGATTTGGCATAGGCTTATATTATATATTATATATTATATAATGTGTATGTTTTTAGACCCTTTAAAACACAACAAGATTAACCTAGTTATTTAGCCAAGTGATTAACTTAGGTAAATTATGCAAATCTAGGTTAACATATATAAATCATATTATTGACACAGTGCGGAAAATAAAGAACACAATGATATGATAACCCAGAAAAACCAAACTGATAAAAAACCTGGAGATGATTTAACCTAGCTATCCTCAAGGTAAAACAAATCCACTATGAAAGAATTTAAGTTTACACAATAGCGACTTAGACCACTAACATCCTATTGCTACCTTGAGTAGGAAACTTACTACCATGATCACGTGACAACTCCGAGTCCACGGACTACTTCTTTCTTAGATTTACAGCAAGCACAAGTACTCCCACTTGTGTATCTTTAAGCTCTTTATGCAGCAACTGTATCGATCATCAAGCTCTTGACATAATCTTGATTCTTGATAACCCTAAGTATATGTGAAGGCAAACAGCTCGAGATCTCACAAGAGATTCATATACACAACATAAATAACAACTGCAACAACCACAAAAACATGGCTAAGGTTTTCCTTTTATACTTAAGGCAAAACATAAAACCTTACACGTCAAACGGGCTTGAGCTGAATTGGAAATTTCTGCAGAAAAAACAATCTGCACGAGCTTCGATCAATCGAGTCTAATTTTCGATTGATCGAGCCATGCAGATTTACACAATAGATCTTGCAGTTTACTCGATTCCAACTTTACACATTAAACAAACTTTGAGAAAGTCTAAAACAAGATTAAACGTTTTGATCATAGTTTACCAGCATTACAAAATAAAGTTCTAATACATTTAAACCTAAAGTCTTAGAACCCAACATAATGTAACCAGAAATAGTACAACATATTATTCAAGTTTTGAATTAGACTTGATTTTACATGTGGGAAATGTGTACCATGTTCCTCCACTAATTCAATTCCATCTTCAGGCTAGATGGCAAAGTGGCAATCATAACTGGTGGAGCAAGCGGGATTGGAGCAAGTACCGTGCATCTCTTCCATGAACATGATGCCAAGGTTGTCATTGCTGATGTACAAGATAACCTAGGCCAAGAAATTGCAGATAAGCTTGGGAAAAATGTTAGCTACATCCATTGTGATGTGACAAATGAAGATGATATCTGCAATCTTATTGACACCACCGTTGCTAAACATGGACAACTTGATATAATGTATAACAATGCGAGCATCATAATCAGCCCTAGCCCATTAGAGAGAACTCTGGATACGAAGAAGTCAGATCTAGAGCGAACTGTTAGCGTGAACTTGGTTGGCTCTTTTCTAGGAGCAAAACATGCCGCAAGGGTTATGGTACCACAGCGCAAAGGATGCATACTATTTACTTCTAGTGCAGCCTCAGCAATAGCAGGAATTTCAAGTCATGCTTATGCAGCCTCAAAGTGGGCAATTGTTGGGGGTAGCTAAAGGCTTGGCAGCTGAACTTGGCGAATATGGTATAAGAGTAAATTGTGTGTCCCCGTTTGCAGTGTTGGGGACTGTTATGTCTTCAGAGATGAGTGAAGCTGATAAGTCTAAAGCAGAATTCGCACTAAGTAAGCATCTTGGTAATCTAAAGGGACAAATTCTCAAGGCAGAAGATGTAGCACGAGCAGCACTTTACTTGGCTAGCGATGAAGCAAATTATATAAGCGGGCTCAACCTTTTGGTAGATGGAGGGTATAGTGTGGTGAATCCTAACATGGTGAATATTTTACGCGACAACATGGGTTAGAATTTGAGTACAACTCCCCAGCTCTTGTGTACTGCTGCATGGAACGTGTAACAATAAGTCTTTATGACTTCGTAAGTGGTTAAAAGTGATATGTTGTGATTAGTGTAAAATCACAACTTACCACTTTAGTTTTGGTTTTGTAATTTTTTTACTTTCAATCAATAAAGATCCATGCCGTTTACTTTGGAAAAGGAAATAAAAACTTACCACTTTTGGCAAGTTCTACCTTACCCAAGGTAGAACTTTTGACTACATTTTCTATTACTAATTAAATGTGTTCTCCCGTGAACACACACACATATGTGTTGGGGGGAGGGGGGGTTGGGTTCAAGTTACGCTTGGTGTAACTCTAAGTAATATTATACTACTCAATATTTTTTAATTGGAAATGAATTTTGACAAATCCACTATTAGATTACTTATCTTCAGATATTCTCTATACTTGCAAAATTTCAAGGTAATCAAAGATTAATGGTCATGTCATCAATCAATTGTTTAATTTTAAGTTTTCGTAGTTAAAAATAATGCATAAAATATGAGTTTATGTATTGAATGGTAAATAACATCCAATTGATATGAAAATTGGAATAAATGTTAAGAACATATAGAATATGTAATTCAACGATAGGATTAAAATATAAATTCTATAACAAATTATTGGTTGGTGTAACATTGTTACACCAAGTGTAACATTACTTAAAGTTACACTAGGTGTAACTTAAATCCAACCATATATATATATATATATATATATATAAGCTCGAAGAAAATCCAATTAGATTTTAATTGGATTCTCAATTTTGCGCCATGTATCCCATTTAATTTTTAATTTTATGCAAAGTGAATTATTGAGTGTAAAAATCGAAAAGTCCAAATCCAATTAAATTCTAAATTGGATTTCAATTAGAATCCAATTTTCCACCACATGTCCATCTAAGTTTTTAATTTTTGTTGCAAGTGAATTATTTGGTGAAAAAACAGAAGAGTCTAAAACTAATTAAATGTAAAATATGAACCATGCAATTGTGAATGTTTTTAATTGTTCTCGTGCATATGCATGGGATTACAGACTAATCTATATATATTATATATTAATAGGTAAAACTGTGAGAAAATTCAATTACATTTTAAATTGGATTCTAATTGTTGTCTAATTTTGCGCCACATGTCCTATTTAATTTTTAAAAAAATTTTGTTTGAGGTGAATTAATGAGGTGCAAAAGATGAATGGTATAATATAAATAAATCATCAAAAACTCAAAAAAAAAAAGAGTAAACTCATGTGTATATCCAAAAAAAATTAAAATAAAAAAATAAAAGAAAGAGAGAGATAATATAATTTGAATCCATAAATGTGTGTAATTGTAATTTTTTTTAATTATATAGTGCATATGCATGATTTAAACAATAACGGATAATGCTCCCAACTCCAAATTCTTCCTCTCAGATTTTTTTTTTTTTTTTTTTTTTCATTGAACTAATGGATGGTATGCGTGATCCAATTTGAGCCACCTAAATGATGAAAAAATTTGTTAAATTAAAGTGATATCAAACAAATAATTGATGTATATCTCCACCTATCAAGGACTAGAACTTCTCAGGACTAATCATTTAAACGGAGGGGGGGTTAAAATTGAGAAGTTCGCTCCCTAAAATGAATACAAATTTCAGTCCCACACCGCTCAAGTACAAGAAAAAACTGTACTATATAATAGGCGTACATCATATGTTTAGTAGCCGTGCTCAGTAGCGAGAGCTTATATCCTGTCCATCGGCACGGAAGGGATGGGATTGTGAGTACATTGAATTAGTCGGGTGCGAGGTGGCTATCAAGTAGCCAGCTCACTCCAAGCCAAGGGTTGAGCCATGTGACTTGGGTGAAGGCTCTGGGTCTCATGGCTTCTCTAGAGTGGAAAAAACTGCTTGAGGTCGGTTTCACAAAGCAGCGACTACCTCCCGCCCCTGGCAGTGAAAGGATTATGGGGGACTATGCACTACCTGTGCCAATCGAGACCCATTGAGTTCATCCTAAATGAACCGTCGCCTTTTTTGTTTTGGGTTTTGCTGTCTACTCTCATTTCTTATTTGATCTGGGTTTTGCTGTGAATATTCAATTCTTTTGTTCATTTCTTATATGATCTGGGTTTTCCTATGCCCATCAAGACCCGTCGAGTTCAATTCTTTTGTTCATCCTAAATGAACCATCACCTTTTTTGTTTTGAGTTTTTGTTGTCTACTCTCATTTCTTAATTGATCTGGGTTTTGCTGTGAATATTCAATTCTTTTGTTCATTTCTTATTTGATCTGTGTTTTCCTAGCTATGTTGTGAACAGATATGTGAAGACTGTCCCACTTGCAGCACAAATGCTTGATGTGAGAAGAAATCAAAAGCTTGAAATGGTAAAAGAATTAAAGATGGAGAAAGCTAGATTCCAGCTTGAGGTAGTCCGTGAGATCCCACCAGGGCGCCTTCTACTTCTAATAGATCATGAACTAGATCAAAATCATTCTCAACGAGTCCATAAGAAGTGATCCCATTTTTTTCATTGGGGGTCCGGGTAAAGACCTTTATCGGTACACATCATCAAAATTTTGGTTGTTGAAATTGTATCAAGTTGAGTAAGGTTAGATTACAGGAACAACTGATTCATAAGAAAATATCAGATTCTATCACCTACCTAGATGGTATATCTAATTTCCTACATAGGCTTCAGAATGTCCAGAATTAGCAGCATACCTGGAAATAGGAAGCTTAGAATAAATCAAATTCAGAATTCTTCTTGCTTATGATGCCAATGCTAATGGAAACATGTCTTTGAGAAACATATCATTAGAGGAATTTGTGAATAATGACTTTATCCCCTCTCACAGTCACATAAAAACTTCATAAACAATTACAAATTGCATATTTAATTATTATAAGACAATTTACCCCCTCTCACAATTTACAGCTGGAAATGTTATTCTAAACAATTGTTGCTCCCAGAAAACTTTCCATATGTTCTGTTCAAATGAAAAAAGATTTATAAACGTCAATTTCTTTAGTGAATGCTATTCTTATTGGCTTCCTATTTGTTGCTTGAACAGATTAGAGTTGAGAGATGAGTGAAGGTTAGAGAATCGTAGAGCATTTGCCAACATATGGTCAGATATGGTATTTGGGATCTCATTGTTCATTCTTTTATACTTCAATCAGACAAGTTACCATTACTCTATTTGCCTATTGCACTCCCTTGCGTGAATCTTTGTCCATGAATTACTGCAGACAGCACTATTCATTGATTTAACTTTCTGTCTACTGGCTATTCAACAAAAACAAGGTTTCTACTTTTGCATCAATATTCTTTTGTATACCTTAAAATAGAAGATGTAAAAGTTGATACATAAAAAGAAGATGTAAAAGTTAGGTTTTAATTTTTACGAAATCTAGCTTTTAGATCTTTTTCCTCTTGATTTTTTAATTTTTTATGTTTTGAGAGGAGAGAGAGGCGTAAAAGGGTGATAAAAATACAAATTTACCTCTATTTTTAACAGATGTGGGTAACTGGAGACAAACAAAGCTAACATTATGTGGGTAAATTGCCAATTTTTAAACCATAGGTAGGCAAAGTGTTTTTCGGGCAAATCACAAGTGAGCAAAGTATAATTTTTCCAAACAAACAAAAACGCAATTCCAATCTAGTCTATATATCTATATATATATATATATATATATATATATATATATATATATATAATAATAGGCAAAGCTGAGAGAAAATCCAATTAGATTTCAAATTAAATTTTAATTAGAGTTTAATTTTGCGTCATGTGTCCCATTTTATCTAAGTTTTTAAATTTTTGTGCCAAGTGAGTTAATTTAATAAAAAAATTGGATTTCAATTAGAGTTTAATTTTGCAACATGTGTCTCATTTAATCTAAATCTTTTAATTTTTGTACCAAATGAGTTAATTTAGTGTAAAAAATAAGGAGTCCAATATAAATTAACCATAAAAAAAAAACATAATTTTTAAATGATTTTATATTTATGAGCCTTTTTCTTTGTAGAACTAAAAACAATTCAAGTTTATAAGTCATCTATATATATAAATATATATATATATAAATATATATATATATATATATATATTAATAAGTAAAGCTAAGAGCAAATCTAATTAGATTTTAAATTGAACTACAATTAGAGTCTAATTTTACACCACATGTCCCATCTAATCAAAATTTTTAAATTTTTGAACCAAGTTAATTAGTTTAGTGTAAAAATTGGATTTCAATTAAAGTTTAATTTTACGGCACGTGTTCCATCTGATCAAAGTTTTTTAACTTTTGTGCCAAATGAGTTAATTTAGAATAGAAAACAACGAGTCCAATATAAATAAATCATAAAAAAACATAATCATATATCTAACACTATATATAAAATTAGGGGAAGAGAGAGTTTGAATGATTTTATATTTATTATAACTAAAAAAAATTCATTTGGCACAAAAATTATATATATATATATATATATATATGTAAAATTTAGAGAAAATCCAATTAGATTCTACAATTGAAGTCCAATTTTGCACCATGTGTCCTAAATTATTTATTTTTAGAGAGAGTTTTATTTCTTAATTTTGGAATCAAATGTGAGATCATATCATTAATATTTATTCAAGTGAGTTATTATGTACAAAAATCAAAGAATCTAGAATTAATGAACATAAAAATATTTAAAAAAATGACAATTTACATTTTCTACCTAATAACATTCTTATAAGACTTTTTAAAGGGTTAAAAAATTTTAAGAATGACTATCAATAATATTTAAATTATATATGTAAGATTATTATACTATGCATCTTAATGTGTATCAATCTTTTAAGTATATCCATGCATATGCATGGGGTTACAAGCTAGTCTATATATATAATAATAGGTGAAGCAGAGAGAAACTCCAATAGAATTTCAAATTAGAGTTTCAATTTTGTGTCATGTGTCTAGATTTGGATTCTCAATTTTGCGTCACTTGTCCTAACCAAAACTCAAAAAAAAAAAAAAATCTAATTAAAGTCAAATATGGGACAAAAAACCCAAAACTCCAATTTTGTGCCATCTATCCTAGATTATTTATTTTTAAAGAGTTTTATTTCTTAATTTTAGAATCAAATATGGGACTACATCATAAATATTTATACAAGTGAGTTATTAAGTATAAAAACTAAAGAGTCTAGAATAAATGAATCGTAAAAAAAAAAAAAAAAAGTGTTTCCCAACAATTAAAAAAAATTTTGACAATTTATATTTTATACCTAATAATATCCTTATAAAATTTTTTAAAGAGTTAACAAAATATAAAAATGACTATCAATAGTATTTAAATTATATATATATATATATAAATTATATTATGCATCTTATTATATATCTTTAAATGTATCCATTCATATGCATGGGGTTACAAGCTAGTATATATCAATAGGTAAAACTCAGAAAAAATTCAATTAGAATTTGAATTTTTTTTTTTTTTTTTTTTTTTTTGAGAAACACACACACACACACACACACACACACACACACACATATATATATAGGGGAAGGGGGATGAATGTATTCCCTTATCTCATCCCCCTTCCCCTATATGAATTTGAAATTAGAAACCAATTTTGCACCATGTATCTAAATTTATGTGAGGACACCACCATAATTATCCATTTAAGTTTGTACCATGAGTCCACTTAAGTTGTTTAATCTTTGTGTCAAGTCAATTAATGAGTACAAGATACTAAGAATCTAATAATATTAATGAACTATAAAATTTATAAAAAAAAAATTAAATAAAAAAACTAATCACATATTCTCAATAAAAATCACCATACAACAAAAATCACTACACATTCTATCTTATTAAAAAATAGAAGGAAAAAAAATCATAAGTAGTATTAAATTTGGTAAGAATTTTAATAAGTGACTAATTACGTATATGTATACATATACTTTTTGTAAGGACACAGATTTAGAATTCCAACCCAAAAGGTGGGTGGGTCGGCCTAAAAGGCCCAACAACAATGAATTTGTAAAGAGTGGGTCAAGAAAACAGGGTTAGTGCAGATTAGACTGTTAATTAGATGGGTTAGGATCACAGATTGGATGGAAATACAGAGATTAGTCTCGAAGGATTGCCCTCGGCGTATATCCGAGGATATCTGTTTGATATAATAATTGCTCTGAAATGGGTACAAGTTTTTTTCTTAACCTTTCTACTTTTTTCCCTTTTCTTTTCTCCCTCTTCTTTCTAGGTTTCTTCTTCTATTTATACTGCTTTCTCCACTTTCTCTCAGCCCTCCACGTATAGATGTAGTGGTTTTTTTGTTAACACTTGTCCAATCTAGTTTTTCCATAATCCTCTATATAGGAGCTATGGCTGGAAGTCACTATTCAAATGTCTTCTCCACAAAAAATGCGGTCAAAAGATTAGCTGCAGAGCATTCAATGCAGGGGTGGCAGCCTTCTTCCTTGATATTTTGGGATATTTCCTTGATCCATGCTTCCACAACATTTGCCCAATTCAGCGGAATCCTCTGGGGTACCCTCCTAACCGGCAGACTTGCAAGTCTCATCTCGACTTTAATTATCTGAGGTGGTATTCATCCTCAACAAAGCCTACAGGATTGTTAAGTTCACGTTCAACTTCTTCGACCTTTAATGAGGGTCCTTTAGGCCAAATTGAACCATTCTCGAACTAGCACTAGTCCTCAGCTCGGGCTTTAGATGCAGTGTGTAAGTGGATAAGGAGTTCTTAGCCCATCATTCCGACTGGCCTATTACTCCTACCGGCCCATTGCTCCTACCGGCTCATTACCCCTATAATAACCCCTCGAGGTACTTCTTTCTGGGTCTTTAGACAGAAAGGAGGATTTCGATATCACCGTGCCTGATATGTGCTGATCTCGGCCCATTTCTGCCTACAAAGATGCCTTTTTAACTTCCCAGGGCATGCTCCTGATGTTACGGCCCTTGAGCTGCGTCTTCATTTAATTATGACGGCTTCGTGTCTCCCATGTTCTACGGTGTGATGCGAATCATGCGGCTAGGAGTTTTGTTAGGGCATGGGCAGGAATCTTCTCGCTTCTGATTGCTTTTTTATATAAATATTTTCCCAATCAACTCTTTGCTTCACTTTAGCATTCATTAAGTTCTAGTGCACATACATCGAATCCATCAGCTACCTCTCTTACTCGTACTCTTACAAACATCAAAAGCCTGTCCGAGGAGATCTCTTTTATTCGTGTAAGTCTCCCTAAGTTCTTTAAATTTTCTTTTTCTCATATAATTTCTTGTTCTTTACGATTTTTCTCTCCTCGGCTCTATTCCTTTTCTTTATTTCTCTTAGATTCTTCCAAAACCTTTTCGAGAATAGGTAGGTTTAAATACCTGGTAGATTCGAATGAGGCCATAGAAAGCTTTAAGGCCCAGTATAGGATTCCTCTTAGGGTAGAGAATAGATATTGTAAGGAAGGTGAGTGGCATGAGAAGAGGCAGGAGGGAGAAGTTGTGATCCCAATGATTGCCTTTATAGAAGGAGGGGTGAGGATTCCTATGGGTACGGTTATGAGAGATTACCTCATAGCTCACAGGCTGGCACTCACGCAGTGTGTGCCTAATGTGTTTAGGATTCTAGGCTGTGTGGATGCCCTAAATGAAAAGTTAGATTTAGGATTGAGCCACCACGACGTCAATTGGGTCTATAATCTTCACCACCTCAAGGGTCAAGGATACTATCTCAAATCTAGATACCTGAAGTTAGGCTTATCCAGTGCCTTCCCGACTCTAACAAGGGTTTGAACAAGGATTTCCTAATCATATCTGGTGATTGGCACGATGGCCTCCACTGCCCAACGAGGGAAGGGGCACCAGGTGGGGTTTACAAGTCTAGGCTCATAATTTTTAAACTCTTTGCACCTGTTTATTTATCGTTACCTTTTGTTTTACTAGTGTTTGGTATTTTTTTTTTTAATTTGTTCCCGGCTGATGAATTGTTCCTCTATGCTGATTTGGCAAATAAAAACTCAACCATTCCCCATCTGAGTCTTGTAAACCAAAAGAGCTTGGGTAAGATCCTGAGGTCCGAGGTATTTGTTCATTCAGACAGTCAACTGAAAGCAGCTCACATCATCTTAGGCTACACTCCTATCTCCACAACATTCCAAGTGACGAAGTGCGTGATCAAGGCTCAGGACCCGCGTCTTCGACAAATAAGCGTAGCAGCTCCGGGCTTTCTACTTCCCAGCCCTGTCCCAGGGGAAGTTCTCTCCACTGGTCCGATCTTGGATGCCATTCCTAAAGTAGAGGTTTCTTCCCTACGAGACGCCAAGGAAGCTACATCAACGTTCTAGCCGGTCCCCAGAGAAGAGGAGGACATAGTGGACATCTCTGAGTCTAAAGACGAGTTTGAAGTCTTCAATCAAAGTTTGTCCTCTGAGGTTCCAATTTTTGATCACATCCCCTCATTCGCGCCTACCTCCGACGAGATGGGGATTCAGTGCAAACCGAGGTCAAGTCTGTTGGACTTAATAGAGTCCCAGCCAGGGAAGGATGCCCCGGCCAAGGCACCGTAGACGAAGCCTCCCTCCGTGCCTCCTACTACTCCATCTACTCAGACCCTCGGACTCCAACCTACCAAATTAAAGAGGAAAAAGGAGGCAAAGGGCAAGGAACCAGTGAACGCGAGGAAGGCCCACTCCACCTAAGAGGATAAGGCATTGAGGGTGGCTAAGCAGTCCAGAGTGGGACTAAGGGATATTGAAAGGAGAAGTAGCCCTTCAACTACTCCGAAGGCGTGGCTGCCAGCCCCTATGCTTGATGGTGCTCCTTTTCCAGCTAGTGCCTCTATCAGGGACTACCAAGGGGGTAGAAGGGGCTACATAGCTGATGCAGTGGAGCAAGCTCTATTGCTCCCTAGAGACATGGCTAAGCTCCACTCCCTGAGGAGGCACGAAGTCTTCCTCAGCCTGAAGAGATACCTCGGCATGGTATGTTTTGTACTTACCATCCTTTTTTCCTTTCTCTCTCTAATTATACACGTCACTGTCATTATTTTCTTTTTCACCATGTTCTCTTCCTTATCAGGCCGTCCAAGCCTCCTTCTAAACGGAAGAGATGACCAATTACTGCCATAGGCAAATGAAGGAGGAGGAAGCCAAGCGTCATGCTGCCGTGGACGCTCTGAACACCACCGAGAAAAGCGTGCAAGAGCTGAAGTAGAAGTTAATTGAGGAGGAGAGAGAGCGAAAAAGTGCAGCCACTGCCTCGACAGTGCAGAAAGGCAGGCCGAGAGCCAAAGAGTGCTGCTTCGCAATGCCGAGGAGCAGCTAGCAACTTCTAAAGCCCAAATCATCTCCCTAAAGAAGAGATTAAGGGACACAAAGATGGCCAGGGTGAAGGCCGAGAAGGCTCGAGATCAGGCCGAACAGGAGGGATATGATGTGGGGGTGGCGGAGACCGAGGAAGCCCTAAGGGCTGAGGTGTCAAAGGTGTGCAGGACTTACTACTTGCAAGTATGGAATGGAGCTCTCGACCAAGCTGCGGTCGAGCTTTATCCGTGCTTAGGAAAGTGGAAAGCGTGTACTAGCCCCCTGCCATCCGAGTATCCACTCCTTCTGGTTTGAAGTTTGATCTTCAGTTCGAGGAGGCGAAGGTGGGCAAGGATAGTACAATTAACATTCCTACCTCCTCTGGTAAGGGGTCTGATGAGGTTGAGCATCTTGGGGAGGAAGTAAAAGAAACAAGTGGCCATGAAGTGGTTCCTGACGCCCAGTTACCTTTAGCCATCGCCCAGGACAAACCTGCCAAAAAGGAGGCTGACAAGAGGATGGAACTTGTGCTAGCTACCTTACCCCTGCCTGCCATAGTTGAACCGACGGGCAAAGGCCAACAGCTCCCCGAAGCCACAATAACCTAAACAGACCAGCCTCCTCCTAAAGAGAAGATTGTAATAAAAAAGAAATAGGCTTTTATTTTGTTTGTGTTATTTTGTTTTTTTTTTTTTTTACCATCTCTTTTTGTACTTAGCTTGCCTTATTCAGAGGCCTATATTAATGAAGGATGTTTTTGAGTTTCCTTTTCTTGTGATTCTCATGTTTGTATCAGCATAACATTCAGCTCTTTTTCTTAAGAAATGTGAGTGATAATGAAGTAACAAACATTCATATCCTATTATTTAATGATGTGAATAATAATGAAGTAAAAAGATGAACAGTATCGAAATTGATATAGACGCGTAGACAAATATTTTAAGTAATGTTCATGAGCACCTGTTTAAACATGTTTATCATGACAGGGTTATTACTCAGAACAGCAAATTACCTTTTGAGACCTATGTAATCGATAAGAATTCTTTGATCACCTGAGATCTAAAGGGAATGTCAGAGAGGGTTAACTTGTGTATTGCACCTATTTTGCAGAGTTAGATATAATCGAGATGTCGTTTAACACTTAGATAAGTATCATAAGCTGTTAATTTTTTCAAAGTATGTGGTCTGAGGTGCCAGACATAACTTTGGTTTCGTTTAACACTTAGGTGAACCTCATATGGTATTAATTTCTCCAAAACAGATGGTCCAAGGAACCAAGCATAGCTTAGGATCTGTTTAATACTTAGAAAAATGATAGGAAGATGTTAATTTCCCCAAGGTATGTGGTTCAAGGAACCAGGCATGACCGAGGTTCTGTTTAACTCTTAGATGAGTGTCATAAGGTATTAATTCTTCCAAAGCAGATGGTCTGAGAAGCCAAGCATAGCTTAGGATCTGTTTAATACTTAGAGAAATGATAGGAAGATGTCAATTTTCCCAAGGTATGTGGTTCAAGGAACCAGGCATGACCGAGGTTCTGTTTGACTCTTAGATAAGTGTTATAAGGTATTAATTTTTTCAAAGCAGATGGTCCGAGGAGCCAGGCATAGCTTAGGATCTGTTTAATACTTAGAAAAATGATAGAAAGATGTTAATTTTCCCAAGGTATGTGGTTTAAGGAACCAGACATGACCGAGGTTCTGTTTGACTCTTAGATGAGTGTTATAAGGTATTAATTTTTCCAAAGCAGATGGTCCGAGGAGCCAGGCATAGCTTAGGATCTGTTTAATACTTAGAAAAATGATAGGAAGAAGTTAATTTTTCCAAGGTATGTGGTTCAAGGAACCAGACATGACCGAGGTTCTGTTTGACTCTTAGATGAGTGTTATAAGGTATTAATTTTTCCAAAGCAGATGGTCTAAGGAGCCAAGCATAGCTTAGGATCTATTTAATACTTAGAAAAATGATAGGAAGATGTCAATTTTTCCAAGGTATGTGGTTCAGGGAACCAAGCATGACCGATGTTCTATTTGACTCTTAGAATTTAAAGTAACTGAACATTATACGCACTGTAATAAATAGGAATATGATAAATTGTATTCTTATTAATAATAATACATTTTCAGGTTGTTTACATTCCAAGGGTGTAGCACTGCCTTATTCTCTAGATCCTCCAAGTAGTATGTACCTATTCCAGCCACAGATGTAATTTGGTACGAACCTTCCCAATTGGGTCCCAACTTTCCCCAGGCTGGGTTCTTTGTAGAACCGACTACCTTTCTCAAAACCAAATCTCCAGGTGCCAAAAGCCTTAATCTCACGTTGGCATCATACCCTTGCTTAAATTTGTGTTGATAGTAGGCCAATTGCACCATGGCACGTTCCCTTCGTTCTTTGATTAAATCTAGACTTCTCCCTAGTAATTCATCGTTGTTGCGCGGTGTGAAAGAGCTTGTTCTTAGTGTAGGGAAGCCAGTTTCCAATGGAATAACGGCTTCAGCCCCATAAGTCAACGAAAAAGGGGTCTCACCAGTAGATCTCTGAGGTGTAGTTCGATATGTCCACAGCACGTGCAGTAGTTCCTTAACACATTTTCCTTTGGAGTCATCTAACCTCTTCTTGAGCCTGCTCACTATGACCTTGTTTACAGTCTCGGCTTGTCCATTCCCCTGAGGATAGGCTGGAGTGGAATACCGATTAGTTATTCCTAGTCCGCAGTAGTATCTTCGGAAAGATTTGCTATCAAACTGAAGTCCGTTATCCGAGATGAGGGTATGGGGGACTCCAAACCGAGTGATAATGTTTTTCCAAATAAACCTCTTTATATCTGCATCCCGAATGTTGGCTAATGGCTCTGCTTCAACCCATTTAGTGAAATAATCTGTGCCAACCACCAGATATTTCTTGTTTCCTGTTGCTTTGGGGAAAGGATCCACAATGTTCAAGCCCTACTGGGCAAAGGGCCAAGGGCTGGATAGAGGATTAAGTTCTCCTCCCAGTTGATGGATGTTCAAGGTAAATCTCTGGCATTGATCACACTTCTTTACATACTCTTGGGCTTCTCTGGGCATATTGGGCCACCAATATCCTTGAGTGAGAGCTCGATGAGATAGAGATCTTCCCCCAATGTGGCTTCTGCAAATTCCCTCATGTAGCTCTTCCAGGAGAACTTCAACCGCCTCGGGATGTATGAATAATGGATATGGTCCAGAAAAAGATCTCTTATATAACTTCTGGTCCTCAAACAGCCAAAACCGAGGAGCCTTCCTCCGTATCTTATCCGCTTCCAGCTTATTCTCAAGTAGAATATCATCTTTGAGAAATTGAACGATAGGATCCATCCAGCTAAGGCCCACCCTTGTCTGATGAATGGTTGACACTTCTTTTCTCAACCCAAAAGGTTTCAAGAGATCTTCAATGAGGATTACTCTCAGTAGACTTTGTGCCGAGGAGGTTGCCAACGTTGCAAGCGATTCTACATGTGTGTTTCTGCTTCTAGGAATTTGCATTAAATTGAAGGACTCAAACCCGGATTACAAATGTCTAACCCCACTTAGATACTTTTGCATTCTAGGGTCCCGGGCCTCTAACTCCCCTCAGACCTGACCTACCACCAATCTGGAATCCGAAAATATATCCACAATCTTTCCCCTCATCTTTTAAGTTATGGTCATCCCCACCAGTAGAGCTTCATATTCCGTTTCATTATTTGTGGTAAAGAACCCAAGTCTTAGAGATTTCTCGATCGTGATGTTCTCAGGGGAGATCAGAACTAGCCCCACTCCAGATTCTTTGAGGTTTTAGGCGCCATAAACATAGACCTTCCACGACGATGCTCATTCTACGGAGATCACTCCAACTGAATTTTCATCCATGTTGTGTTTCTTCAAATCTTCTTCTATTGGGACCTCAGCAAACTTAGCTAGAAGGTCGGCTAGGACCTGACCACCCTTTACAGAGGTACGAGGCATATACTTGATGTTATAAGCCCCCAGCTTCGTTCCCCACTTCACGATCCTCCCCATATAATCAACGCTTCGAAGCAAAGCCTTGAGGGTCAATTGGGTCAGGACAACAACAGTGTGCGCCTGAAAATAATGAGGAAGCTTGCGTGTGGCATGCACCATGGCCAGAATAGCTTTCTCCAGTGGCAAATATCTGACCTCGGCCTCATGTAGGGACTTGCTCACATAATACACAGGTTTTTGTACACCATTGCCAACTCTTTCTAACACCAGGCTTACCGCATAGGTGGCCACCGCGATATAAGCAAATAGGACTTCATCCGTTTCAGGACTGGACATGACCGACGGCCGAGAAAGGTAGTCCTTTAGCTGCTGGAATGCTAAGGCACATTCCTCTATCCACTCAAAATCCTTCCATTTATTCAATAACTAGTAGAAGGGTCTACACCTATCTGCAGATCGGGATATGAGGCAGCGGTCATCCCTGTCAGTCTTTGCACTTCCTTGGGATTCTGAGGTGGCTGTAATTTATTAAAGGCTTCGATGTGGTTTGGGTTAACCTCGATTCCACAGTGAGTAACCATGTAGCATGAAAACTTTCCTGACCCCACACCAAAGGAACATTTGGAAACGTTGAGTTGTAACTTGTGCTCCCTCAAAATTTCAAAGATGTCTCTGAGATCACCAATGTTTTCAGCCTCCTTCTTGCTTTTGACCACCATATCATCAATATAAATTTTGATGTTCTTTCCCAGCTGCGGCTCAAACATTCGTGTCATCATCCTCTGATAGGTAGACCCTGCGTTGTAAGCCCAAACGACATCACCTTCTAATGATAATTCCCAACGAGGTTAACAAAAGCTGTTTTTTCTTGATCTTCCAAGGCCAAGGGTATCCGGTGATAGCCCTGGAAAGCGTCCAGAAAGCTCATCCGAGGGTGCCCCACAATTGCATCCACAAATTGATCAATCTAAGGCATGGGGAAGGGATCCTTTGGGCAGGCTTTATTCAGGTCTGTGTAATCCACACATACTCGCCATTTGCCATTCTTCTTCTTCACCACCACAGTATTGGCCAGCCAGTCGGGGTAAAACACCTCTTTAATAACGCCACTTCTTCCTTAACGGCATCAGAATGTTCCTTTAAAGAACGTCGAGGAGGCTGTTTTTTGGGGGTAACCGACGGATTAACATTCAGGTGATAACAGATGAAATTCGGATCTACCTCCGGGCTTCATAAGCATTCCAAGCGAACACGTTGATATTCTGCCTCAGGAATCGTACCAACTCTTCCCTCTCTAGAAGGGGCAACTGAGCACCGACTTGAAAGAATTTTTCCGAGTCATCATCAATAAAAACTTTCTCTAACTCCTCACACTTTACCTCCTCGGCTTCACCACTAGAAACTGAGGCCTTGGACTTTAACTGCTACAATTCTTTATCGGCGGGAGCCCAGGATTGTAATTCAGGTTGATGTGTGATAGCAGCCACCAAACACTGCCTGGCCACAAGTTGACTTCCAACCAGTTCTTCAACCCGATCCCCGGATGGGTACTTTACTTTGAGATGAAGTGTGGACGAAACGGCCCCAAGGGCGTGGAGCTAGGGCCGTGCCACAATAGCAGTGTATGGGGAGAACGCATCCACCACTATAAAGTCCACCTCCACCACCTCTGAGCTGGCCTGGATCAGTAGTCTGATTTATCCCCGCGGAACAACAACCTTTCCATCAAAGCCGACCAGAGGTGAATCATAACCGGTCATATCTTCCTGCTTGAGGTTAAGCCCCCTGTACAGATTGGGATACATAATCTCGGCCCTACTGCCCTGGTCTACTAGCACCCTCTTTACATCATAGCCACCAATCCTAAGGGTTACAACTAGGGCATCATCATGTGGCTGTATGGTTCCGGATTTGTCTTCGTTCGTGAAGCTTAGTACTGGATAAGCCCCTATCTTATCCCTCTTCGACTCGCGATCAGGGTCCCTGCCAAACGGCCCAACTATAGTCATCACCTTGGAAGGGCATGATCTTGTTCTACTTGGCGCGGCGAGGATAACATGAATGGTTCCTATGAGGGGGTCTGGAAGAATTACCACCTTGAATACCCGATCCTGGCTGACCTTCCTACTCATTAGGTCGATTCAAGAACTGTTTCAGTCTTCCATACTGGATTAATTGCTGCAAATGACTCTACAAGGTCCTACAGTCCTCGGTTATATGCCCACGTTCTCTATGGTATTAGCAATGTAGACTCTAATTACGCTTTGCGGGGTCTCCGCTCATCTTCCTTGGCCACCTGAAGTATGGCTCATTTTTAATCTTCTCCAAGACTTGATGTACCGATTCTCGGAATACAGTACTAACAGCTTGGGCGGCCCTAGCCCAGATTCCCCTCCAAATTCTCTACGCAGTCAGTTATTGCCATAAAGGTCAGACCTGAAATCCCTCCTCTCCTAAGGGATAACCTTACCTTTCCCCTTCTCCTACTGTTGGTCCTCCTCAACTCTCTTATACTTGTCAATCCTATCCATGAGCTGGCATATGGGTTTCCTTGTTAGGGACCTCCTCAATCCGTGCTGGCAGGCAAGCCGACCTTAAAGGTCCTGATGGCCACATCATTAAAATCACCTTCTATCTCGTTGAACATCTCCCAATATCGGTCCGAGTACGTTTTCAAAGTTTCTCCTTCTCTCATGGACAAAGACAGCAAGGAATCCAGAAGCCGAGGAACTCTACTACATGTGATAAAACGAGACCCAAAATGCCTGAGTGAGCTCTTTAAAAGAGTTAATGGAACCCGCTCTCAGGCCGTCAAACCATCTCATCGGCACAGGCCCCAAACTAGATGGGAACACCTTGCACATCAAGGACTTATTATTAGAGTACACTGTCATTCTCTAGTTGAAATAGCTAACATGCTCAACAAGGTCTGTATGGCCGTTATAGAGTGTGAACGTGGGCTGGGTGAATCGTCTGGGTAGTCGTCCTCCCTCAATCTTGCACGTAAAGGCAGACTTGGATATTTGGTTGAGCGCCTTACTCATAGCATCATTTCCTAGGCCCCTTGAAGATGAACCTCCACTCCTGCGTTCTTAGTGATAGTCCTCCTCATACGAAAAGGTCTCACTTGGGGGCATTCTTGATCTACGTCTATATTCGCCATCCTCTTCACCATCGAAAGAAAGGTCAGAGACTGAGGGACTTCGCCTCCTCCGCTCTTGGCACAACTTCTTCTTTGGATAGTCAATCTCCTTCTGCATGGCCTTGGTACGTTCGTCATGAGAAACATGGCTATCATTCCTAGAATGACTCTCACCAGAGTGGATGGTATGCACGCTTCCCTCTTGGCCCTCTCGAGGATGCTATTCTCGTTGAGGCCCTATAGATTCCGATTGGTGTGGACCCCAACCTACCATGATTGAAGATCTAATACTCTAACCAATCAGCTTCCCACAGACGACGCCAATTGTAAGGACACAGATTTAGAATTCCAACCCAAAAGGTGGGTGGGTCTGCCTAAAAGGCCCAACAACAATGAACTTGCAGAGAGTAGGTCAAGAAAACTGGGCTAGTGCAGATTAGACTGTTAATTAGATGGGTTAGGATCACAGATTGGATGGAAATACAGAGATTAGTCTTAAAGGATTGCCCTCGGCGTATATCCGAGGATATCTGTTTGATATAATAATTGCTCTGAAATGGATACAGGTTTTTTCCCTTTTCTTTTCTCCCCCTTCTTTCTTCGTTTCTTCTTCTTTTTATACTGCTTTCTCCACTTTCTCTCAGCCCTCCACGTACAGATGTAGTGGTTTTTTTGTTGACACTTGTCCCATCTAGTTTTTCCAGAATCCTCTATGTAGGAGCTATGGCTGGAAGTCACTATTCAGATGTCTTCTCCACATAAATGCGGCTAGAAGATTAGCTGCAGAGCATTCAATGCGGGGGTGGTAGCCTTCTTCCTTAATATTTTGGGATCTTTCCTTGATCCATGCTTCCACAACATTCACCCAATTCAACGGAATCCTCTGGGGTACCCTCCTAACCGGCAGACCTTCAAGTCTCGCCTCGGCTTTAATTATCCGAGGTGGTATTCATCCTCAACGAAGCCTACGGGATTGTTAAGTTCACGTTCAACTTCTTCGACCTTTAATGCGGGTCCTTTAGGCCAAGTTGAACTGTCCTCGGACTAGCCCTAGTCCTCAACTTGGGCTTTGGATGCAGTGTGTAAGTGGATAAGGAGTTCTTGGCCCATCATTCCAACTGGCCTGTTACTCTTACCGACCCATTGCCCCTACACTTTTAAAAAAAAAAAATTGATTAATTATTTATATTTTTATGATAAAAATTGTGTTTAATTTTAAATGTATTCATACGTATGCATATGTTATATTCTTTTTTTTTTAATTTGATTAATTGTTTATATTTTTATAAATAAATAAAAAATTGTTTTTAAGTTTAAATGCATTCATCCATTTGCATTGGTTACATGCTAGTAATGTCTAATTTTTTTTTTTTTTTTTTTTTTTTTGATGAGAAGTAATGTCTAATTCTTAATGCACAACCATATACAATGTAATTAACTCACAACGTCTAATTATTAATGCGCCACCAATATTGTACCATGAAATTAACACTAGCTTTATATGATCGACAATGTGGATGTCTACCTAGAATGACTTAAATAAGAGCCTAAGTCCTATAGTTGGAGCTAAAATCATTAAAGAATTAGCTCTAAAAGGAATCTAAGAGTAAGAGCCCATTTGGTAGCGTCATTTCTCTCTCTCTCTCTCTCTCTCTCTCTCTCTCTCTCTCTCTCTCTCTCTCTCACACACACACACACACACACATAGTCCCACACACATCATTTTTGATGCATGTACAACATTATTAATGGGACATTTTCCCCTATACCTAAAAGCTAAGAGTACTAGTATTGGGGGTGTAAAAACCCTCCAGTTGCTATTTTAGCAACTAAACCCTTAAAATCATGCTTCATCCGAGGTTGTAAACTCAAAAAAAATTTCATCCTAAATACAGTAAAGTTGCATATATGCAACCTTATTCTTCATGAGTTTGTAAAAAAAATTGATTTTTTAATCTCTCTCACACTCTCTCTCTTCCTCTCACTTTTCAAATTCCTCTCTCCTCAATCTTTTCACCTCTCTGTCTCACACTCTCTCCTTTCTTCCTCTTACAGTGAGGATTCTCCCTCTCTCTCAAGATCGGCTTTAGGTGGTCATGGTTTCAGATCGGCGTGGCAGTGGGTTTCAGATCGGTGTGGCCGTGGTTTCAGATTGGTGGCTATGGGCTTCAGATCGAATGGCCGTGGGTTTCAAATTGGCGTGGCCGTGGTTTCAAATCAGTGGCTATGGGCTTCAGATCGAGTGGTCATGGGTTTCAAATCGAGTTTCGGGTTGTGGGATTCCGGTGGTCATGGGGTCGTGGGGCTGTGTGTGGCTGTGGGTTTTGCTCGCCGTGGGCTGTCTTAGGTTTGATAGGTTTTGCTTGCCGTGGATCTTAGGTTTGATGGGTTTTTTTCGCTACGCTATCCTCCGCCTACCTCTTTGTGAGGCTTCTCTCTCAAGCTCAGTTTTTTTTTTTTTTTTTTTTTTTTTGGCTATGGGGTTGATTTTTGGATGGATGCTGATTGTAATGGCAGTGGGTTTGCCGTGGGTTTGTCGTGGGTCTAGGTTTGCTGTTGAGTGATGATGGTTGACTATGTTGAATTTTGATAGGTCTAGGTTTGTCGTGGGTCTGGGTATAGGTTGTTGGATATATTTCAACAATTTACTTTTGTGATGAAGAAAGGAACAATACACAGATCTAAATATAAGCAATAACACAAATAGATATCATAGACAAGAGCAATAAACAAATACTGAATATATATTTAAGAAGAAATCTGCAAATAATTAAAAACTCACAGACCAAATGCGTAAAAAGGATGAACAATTGAGATCAAGTCTTGTGTTTAACACAATCTCCTTAAAGCAGATTTCGCCCCTCACACAATCACTGTGGTGCTTTGAGACTCGTGGACGTCTGCCTCCCAGGATAAAATGATCTACAGCACGAAAACAAAGCACACAATGTCGTGCTCTGCAAACTACTCAATGTCTCTTTCTCTCTCTTTGACACAAAATGAATGCTTAAAATATTCTCACTGGGAGAGTTTTTCTCAAAAATTATTTTTCATGAATGAGGGACAATGAAATATATGTAACTTAAAATTGAAACACACTGTTTCAGAGATAACTGCTGTATACAGACTTACTGACTCAAAATTAAAATAATAAAATATTATTATTAATTGGATAAGTGGGCCTAGTCCACGCATGCCTAAAGCCCACAGACCAAATGCATAAAAAGAATGAACAATTGAGATCAAGTCTTGTGTTTAACACAATCTCCTTAAAGCAGATTTCGCCCCTCACACAATCACTGTGGTGCTTTGAGACTCGTGGACGTCTACCTTCCAGGATAAAATGATCTACAGCACGAAAACGAAGCACACAATGTCGTGCTCTGCAAACTACTCAATGTCTCTTTCTCTCCCTTTGACACAAAATGGATGCTCAAAATATTCTCACTGGGAGAGTTTTTCTCAAAAATTATTTTTCATGAATGAGGGACAATGAAATATACGTAACTTAAAACTGAAACATACTGTTTCAGAGATAACTGCTGTATACAGACTTACTGACTCAAAATTAAAATAATAAAATATTATTATTAATTGGATAAGTGGGCCTAGTCCACACATGCCTAAAGCCCAACCCAATATCCAGCCCAAATTCATATTTTCTATTATTTCCAATGTGGGACTCAAGGATTTTCACCACTTATAATAACATCTTCAAGTGAACATAGAAAACATCAATTTCTTATTCACTCCATGCTATTTTTCCCAACATAGGTTTGTCGGTTTGGTGTTGAATGTTGATAGTGGATTGTGGATTGTGGGTTTTTGTGGACTATTGTTAGTGGTGGTGGTGTCAGGTGTGTGTAGTGTAGCGATGGTGAGGGGTGGTGGTGGTGGTATCAGTAGATCTGTAGTCATTCTTGTACAAAAAGAATGAGAGAGAAAGAATAAATATAAAAAAATGGTAAAAAAAAGAATATTTAACTGAAGTGGTTAAAGCATAGAAATGGGGATGTAAGTTGTATTTTAAAATAAGTTGGAATAACAGAAAAAGTAATTTTTTAGATGGTAAAATAGGGACCGGTTTACAAACCCGAATGATAATGCTCTAACGACATGATTTATTATACATTAAAATAATTCACGTGAGAGATAGTTAAAGTAAAGTAACCATTCGTGAGGTTCCTAAAACCTACATCACGCATGACTAAATCCTCAAATACATTCTATAATTCAAGGCCTGATTTTATCCATCCATAAAATAAATGACTTCAAATACTTTTAATTTAAGATTGGTAATAAATTCAAATATATATAAAAGTAACTAACTATGCTTTGAAATCCTAATAATCGGTGGCAGCTCCTTTTCTTGACCTTTCTTTCCCCATAAATATATATAAAGAGCACGTACAGAACATCACTTGCAAATAGACAAGATACAAGTCACAACACATGCATTGTTAGCATGCTAATAGTTCTAGGATCACAATTTATTCCATAATTTTTTTGTCACAACTTCGACGTAATAGATTATAAGTGGTTACCTATTACTTACACATAGACCCACCATTTTTTTTTTACCACTTATACACGTCACAACTGTGACAAAAGAAAATTGTGTAATTATTTGAGGCACTAGATTTTTTCCTAGCCTAAATGTTGGGACCGAAAAATCCAACTTCGACAAATATGAAATACCATCTTCGAAAATTCCTTAATTTCTATGACCTACAAAACACTTTTTACATGTAAGCATCAACAAAGAAATCCTGAATCTACCTCATTTTTTCATAAAATGTATTAACATTATGTGAAATATAACAACTAACAAGTTATCAATAAAACCACTTTTTTTTTTTTTTTGAGATAATATAGACAAAAGACATAGGAGATGGGGAAGGAGGGAGTGAGAAGACAAGACTTACAACACTAGCACTTACAAAAGGGCCTAACCTTTGTAAGTACTAGTGAGGCTTATAAACCAAAGACTCACTCACTAACTAACCGGTGTGGTATTTTAGACCACTTATTTTCTTCTTTTTTCTTTTTTCTTTTTTCTTTTTTCTTTTTTAGATAATATAGACAGAAGACATAGGAGATGGAGAAGGAGTTAGTGGGAAGACAAAACTTACAACACTATCAAAAATTCGTAAGGTGGCCAAGTCGTACATGTAATGGTTTAGTACTTTTTGCCAGCTACTAGAAAGAAACTAAAGCGCTCTCTCTCTCTCTCTCTCTCTCTCTCTCTCTCTCTCTCTCTCTCTCTCTATGTTTTTTATAGCCAAATATATATATATATATATATATGTGTGTGTGTGTGTGTGTTAGGGGAGGGGAGGGGGGGAGGGACGAGGATCCAAAGCAATAATAAAGTAGGCCAGGGTATTTTCGAAAAGGGGAATTTCACAAAGTATCCTTAGAGTGGACCCATTTAACTAATAAGGAGTTCGGGATGTTGCCGTTAATGAAGGTGCCAAGGGCTCCTACTTAACCTCGGAAGGCCGAGAATCAAGAATGAAGGGAGCACGGTGCAATCCCAAAAGGGACAAAGGTAACTTGGTATTGAACAAGAAAGAGAAGAAAAAGGAAGGACAAGGCAGCCATCCCCTCCGCATTAAATGCATTGCAACCACTTAGCTAGCCGCATTAATGGGGAAATTACCATGAACAGTGTTTCTCACAGCTCATATTCTGGTGTAAAAACCTTCTAGCAAGGTCTTGATAAGACAAGTATCAAGAAAGTCTGATCACGACCCTCCAAATGTAAGATCCAGAGGCATCATTGCTAAGTTATATAAAGCCAAGAAGCACCTGGATTAAGGGGGAGGTAAAAATTAGGAGAGAAACAAAAGGAGAGAAAAATCATCCAATTGTACCATCTTTCTTGGACTGAACCCGAGGATGAACACTTAGCCACTTTTTAAGCTATTTTTAGTTGAATATTAATCACTTTGCATATATTTTTTATTTGATTTCATCTCTTGTTACACAACAGGTACTTAAAAGGTTGACCTTGCATCCCATCTCTAGAAATTAGTTGTGTAAGCAAATAGTAACTGGATTAAATCAAACCTTAATTATCTGATCCACTTTTCGCCTGCCACAATACACACACACACACACACACACACACACACACACATATATATATACACTATTAAACAAGTGCCCTTAAGGCAATCATTAATAAACTATTTTTAAAAAATTAACATCAATTTTATTGGAAGTATAAAATTAAGCTGTTAAAACTTAAAACAATCAATTCATTTTTTTTTTTTTCTCATAAAAAATTTCTAAAAATATTTCCTAAACCAATGCCCTATATATATATATATATATATGTATGCCTAGGGGCTGGGGAGACTAAGGCTGAGCTATAACTGGGTTGGACTGGCCTGTTATAGTTAGGTCTTGGGATGGTGGATGTAACATAACGGCTAGAAACTGAAACTGAGGATGCTGGAACTAACTGTCCAGGGTTCTTTGCCTGACTAGTGCTACCTGGGGTTTGCTGTTTAGGTAATGTTGGGGGGGACGGGTTTCTTTCCCGACATCTTGGTTTGGACTCTGCAAAAATTCACGGGTGAGGAAATCAGGGATACTGTTTTGAGTTCCTTTTATGAATTCTATGTCAAAGTCAAAAACTGAGAGAATAGCTTGCCATCTAGCAAAAATTTGTTTTGATGCAATATTTTGAACATCCTTTTCTAAAACATGTTTTGCAGATTTGCAATCAATTCTTATTAAAAATCTTTGATTCAAAAGATCACTCTGAAATTTTGAAATGCAAAGTACTATGGATAAAATTTCTTTTTTAATAGTACTATAATTTAACTGAGTGGAGGTCCAAATTCCTGAATGGAAACAGACTATCTGTTCCAGAGAATTAGGACTGACACACTGGAGGAGAATGCCACCATAACCTATGTCAGAGGCATCAGTTTGAACAATCTTGAAGGAATTGACTAAGGGAATTCCTAAGCAAGGGAGTGTCTTGACATATTTTTTAATGTCTTGGATAATTTTTGTATGAATTGGGGTCCATGGAGATGGATTGGTCTGAAGTCTATCAAAAAGGGGTTTGCATTGCTGCCTAAGATTTTGATAGAAATCTAAGATATAATTGAGAGATCCTAGAAATCTCTAAAGCTGGGTTTTGTCTAGGATTTCATCTGGGAACTTATCTGCGAACTGAATAGCTCTGTTAATAGGTTTGATGACACCATGTTTTATATCAAAACCTAAAAACCTTACACTGGTTTGGAAAAGCTTTATCTTAGGTGCAGAGATAGCAAGGCCATTGAATAAGATAGTTCTGAGGAAAGTACGCAAGTGCTTCCAATGTTTTTCAATGGTTTCTGAAAAGATAAGTACATCGTCGATGTATACAATGGCATGACTGGAGAATGGATTAAAAATCTCATTCATGATATTCTGGAATTCTGAGGGTGCATTTTTGAGACCAAAGGGCATTACATTCCATTCGTAATGGCCAAAGGGTGTGGTAAAGGCTGTCTTATACCTATCAGACTCTCTGATTTGTATCTGCCAAAAACCACTCTTCATATCAAACTTGCTAAAAACTACGGCTTTACTAAGTCTATTGACAAGGTCTTTTTTGTTGGGAATTGGGTACCTTACCCATTCTAAGACTTTGTTAAGCGGTTTGTAGTTGATAACTAATCTGGGTACACCTCTCTCGATTTCAGCGTTCTTTTGGACATAAAAGGCTGGACAAGACCATGGTGACCTGGAGTTCCTAATGATCCCTTTTCTAAGGAGGTCTTCTATTTCTATTTTGCAAACATCCATGAGTTCTTGGTTCATTTGGATGGGTCTAGCTTTGGTTGGGATGTCTTTTTCATGGAAATCTTTGGTATAAGGAAGAGCTACCTCATGCTTCTTTCTATACCAAAAGGCTGTGGGTAAATCAGAGCAGACTTCCTGCTTGAGTTTTTCTTCAAACTCTCTAATTTCTTGTTGGATTGTTTTACAAGTTAGCCTTTCTTCGACTCTCTTGTACCCTAGATCTTCTTCTAAATACTTAATCTGTTGTCTTTTGGCATTAATAAGGTTAAGAGTCTTGGAAACAGAAACATCATGGAGAATACTAATATCTCTTGGTTCTGGGCTTCTAAGAAACTTAAACTTGACTGGCTGGCCAAAAGGATGGGTAGTGATACCTTCACTATCTGTTGTAAAGGGATACAGAAGACACATGAACGGGTTTCCTAAGATAACTTTGTCTGTCATGTTCTTTACCAAAACAAATGTGGTTTTAAAGCACGCATTATCTTGGCAAATGTGTGCTCCTGGGATATTGTACTTAATCTGCATCTTTCCTCCACTTGCAGATGTTAACCTTTCTTTGGTTTTTTTGAAGTACTTAGAAGGGATTATTCCTTCTTGGATACAATTGAGATCAGCTCCTGAGTCAATTAAGGCGACTGCTTTGAACTCATAATCTTTGCTAATCACAATTCTAACTTCAGAATGCCATTTCTGGAAATTCATCCTATTCAAAGTATCTAAAAACTTTGTTGTTTTTGGTTGGTCGTCTTGGACCATGTCTGCTGTTGGGTTTTCAATTTCTTCGTCATCAGAGGATTCTATTCTTTGATGAGAAGTTCCTTCAAGGTTCTTTACCCTTTTATCTAAAAGAGTATTATCTATTCTAAGGATGGTTAGCTCTTGTTTGAGGGTTCTTACCTCAGACTTGGTTTCCTTGATGTCTTTTTGGAGATCATTAACTGTGATTTCCTTCTTGGATCTAGAGAATCTCTCATAGATTTTTTCTAAATCTACCTTGGGTTCCTTAATCTTGGGTGGTTCAGGTTTGCTTGTTTCTTTGACTAGGGTTGCATGAAATGCACTGAGTTTTTGGGCTTTGGTAACTGGATCTTCGATATGATCTATTAGATCCAAGAGTAGTTCTTCTTGTTTACTAAGGACTTTTATTTGGGAAGGAGAGTTTGGTTGATTGTCAACCCTTTTTTCTATATCCTGGTTAACACAAGCTTTTTTGGGTCTTGGGTAATAATTCTCAAAGTATTCAAAGAAAAAGATATGTTCTTGTACCTCTTTCATGAATTCTATCCAAGCATTGAGAACTTTAACCTTTTGTTCTTTGGTATGGTTGGCTTTATAGGCTTCTCTTCTGGCTTTGTTTTTCTCTAAGTCAAATTCATCGCCTAAAAACTTCATGTTTGGCTTAAACTCTTTCCTTAGAGTTTTAAGCTCATAATCCTAGTATGGGTACTCTATATCAGGGTTTTCCATATCTGTTCCTGAAGGTGATCCTACCTTCTGACTGTTATTGTCACCGTGATCAACAACTGAGTCATTCTTGGCTGTGTAACAGGGTGTGCTAACCTGAGATCTATTTCTAACTCCTTGAAAGTCTGCACTTAAGTCTCTTCTAGATCTAGGGAATGGTACTAGAGGTCTAGAGGAACTAGCTTGGGATGCAGGTTTGTCTCTCAAGAGAATAGGTGATTGCCTAGAAGGGAATCGACTAAGATCTATTGGGGATCTTGGTCTATAATCATCTAGGGGTGTCCTAAACTTGGATTTGTCGAAACTTAACCTAACAGAACCATCTGCTAGTTGTTGGACAAAATCTAGTTCTGGGTCTTGATCTTGTTCCTGAACTTGTAGAGGGTAATTCTCATTATGAAGTTTCCAATCATCTGGAAAGGAAATGTCATTCCACCTAAGTGTTCTAGGGATCTGGACTTTGGCTGGATGTTGGTTTGGATAAGAAGGGTTTCTCCTATCTTCTTTCTATCTAATGCTCCAACATTCATATTTGTCTTGATACACTTATAATACACCCTGTATATAAGTGCTATTTGGCTGGTTCCTTGTGTTACAAAGGTTCCATGGGTCTTAATGTTTAAGGTTAAGGCCTGTATGACGTTCTTGTCATGAAGGTGAACTGTAAAGTTTGGGAAACAGTCAAAATGGACTGGTCCGTTACTTAAACTGGCTTGAACTATTCCTAAGAGACTGTCATTAAACCTTATATGACGGGTATCTCTAAGGGCTAACAGAACTGAATTGTTCAATCCTGATCTGATGAGAGGTTTAACTCCAACCTGGACTAAACCTATGTGCATGAAATGGTGACCTCTGTTTGTGTGTGCCTTGATCTGATCTAGGCTAAACAAGTAGCACGTCTCGTACTCCTTGTTTATTCCATAAACTTGTTCTATGGTCCTAACATGGAAATCTGTCTTGAAAGAATTCAAGTTCCATGAAAAAGACTTATAAAACTCCTTTGTGGGTACCTTAGGGAGGTTCCAATCTCCTAACTTAAGGTCTAAATCCTGCACCTCATACTCTTCACTATTGATAATTCCAGACTATTTTGGAATTTCTGGGAGTGATGTAGATCTACTGACTAAACTGGAGGTTGAGTTACTTCTAAACAATTTACTCAACATCTTGGCTATCTGTAAGATTTAACACAATTAAATCCTAATTTTCTCTATCTCCAAAACTAGATCTAACCATTAATTTGCTACAGGAATGTGTTGGATAGACTGCCCTCATTGTCTCACGTACATTAAAACTGCCCTTTCTATCTAACTTGGGAACCCCAACAATTGCTACAAAACCACTATCTTGTGACACAACGCCTTAACGCCTCTCTCCGGCTAAACGGCTACAGTCTGCGGATACCGTGGACAAAGTAGATCGGGACAAGCACAAATCGAGACCTCTGTTTTAATGTAAGCACAAATCAGGACCTACGTTTCTCAAACACACACTTATAACAGATTTCTGGATAAACACAAGTATCTAGGGATACAAAAGATAGGGATAATAACTAGGTTAACTGAAACAGATAAACAGGATATCAAATGAATAGTAGACAAGTAACTGAATCAACAGGTAAGAGAGTAGATAAAGATCACAAGGCAAAAATAAACAATTGGAATATAGTGAAGAATAATGCTATGAAAATAATGCATATATTAACTGAAAATAACTTTGATAACTATGGCGGTATAACCTGCCAACTTGATTAACTTGAAAATACAACTGGATATAAAGGCGGTGTTAACCTGCCAACTGGATAAAAGTAACTTACAACTATGGATCGGCCAAACTTGGCTCTGATACCAAAAGGGGAGCAAGTTACTACTGAGTTACAACTGAGCGGAAGACTGGGTTACAAGTGTAAAACTGACTGGAGTAATACAAATGTAAAACTAAGCTGGGATACAATCTTTAAAAGAAGGGAGGGTTACTACAAAATTGGTTCTTGCAATTTTTGATCCTGCCTTCAACTGGAATGGGAGCTGGTACTTATAGGAGGCTGGGAGCCTCGGATTCCTTGATTGAATGCTGAAAATCCAGAGAATAAAATGCTTTTACTGGGGTGAAAACCTTTTCCACCGAAAGCAATAGTAACTCTGGATGATTGTGTCGGGTACTGTTCATGAATAGTGACTTTTACTGTTCATGAATAGTGTTCTGTCCCTTTTTTGTAGCGTTGGCTGAGTGCTGGTTACTGTTCATTAATAGTGACTGGTACTGTAGATGAACAGTAACTTGTCTGGAGTTGCTTTTCTGAATAGTGACTGGTGCTATTCAGAATCTTTTTTAAGGGCTGTCTAGCCTGTAGGCATCATTTGGATCCTGGGAATCCTGGAACAGAGGATCATTCGGATCAAAGTTTGCTAAGGCTTCTGAGGAAACAGGGGAACCTTTCTCCTAGGACTGTAATTCTTCTGATTGGAGAAGTAACTGGTGAGCAAGATCTTTTAATTCCTTGCTGGACTTTCCTGCAAAAGAATCTAAACTGGATTGGGATCTTGTGACAATATTCCTTTGGACTGGGAGAGGGAAATCCTCATAGACTTGACTGATGATTGGATCAATCTTGAGGGAATCCCACCATTTGACTGAGAATTCTCTATTCAACAAATTGCCTTGTAAGACATAATTCCACATGCTGATCCAGTGAATCCTATACATGATTGTCATGTGTAGAATGGCCGGGAATTGTCCACCATGAGAATTTAGCTTACACCTTGAACTGAAATACCTGAGGGTGTCCTGTAGTGGTTCTGGAAGGATCTGTGGTACTGGGCCAAACATATCCCACCAATGCAGGAACCAAGTTGGAACTAGGCATTTGAACTTTTTGTCAAACATAATGAACCAGGAGTGATCAAACTTCTTGTTCTGGTAAAAAATTACTTTTTCAAATGCATCCATGTAGTCATGGTAACTGTAATGAAGATCTGAACCTGTGATGGACTTAAGTCCCCTGAGAGTTCTTAGTAGAGAGGGGTGTTGTCCCCAATCTTTGCTGTTGATGATATCTGTGAAGATGAACTTGTGATAGAGGACCACGGAGGGGTCCGCTTTGTTCATAATATTTTCTATCCTGGCAGACTCTTCCTCGATGAGGATTTGCCTGTAATACTTGATGTTTTTCTCCGGATGTTTTGGGAGAAAGTGTCATCCTTCTGGGAATACTTCCATAGCCAGGGCGAGAGGATCTTTTATATGAACTATGTGGGGTTCAATATTAGATGTGCTGGATATATGGCTTTTTGAAGTAAGGTGACCTATTCTTTTTGGACAATGGTTGGGATGATTTTTGGGACTGTATATATATATATATATATATATATATATATACACACACATAAATAACCAAAAAATATTTAATATTCGTATCCTAACATGTTAGGACCACTAAAGGTTAATGTCACGTGGTCGTGTAATAGGTTAGGCAATAGCTCACTTTTTTTTTTTTTTTTTAATGTACAAAATGGGTGAGGGGGGTGACCATTGTTGTAGACCCCTTGGGCGTGACCATCGGGGCACTTACCCGCTAGGAGCAAGTCACAAATGAACGTGACAACTTTCACTAAGTTATATTTGCTCCCCATCAATTACTTTTTTTTCATTTTTTTTTTTTAATTTAACAACTCTCAAGTCACAATCTTTATTATAAAATATAAAATACAATTCATATAGAAAGTGTGTTTCTTTATTTCTATATATCATATTTTTATTTTTATTTTAAAATTTAGCTATTTGATTAAAAAAAAGAAGAAGAAGAAGATGTGTGTTAAATTACGATTGATAGAATATAAAGTTAAATATATATTTTTTTATACAAGACATAAATTCTTCTCTAACATAATCTGAGTGTATACGTGTGTGAAACTCCCTCTTGAAAACTTGAACTCTGGCCTTACCCTCCACAACCCACAAGCACTTATACTTAACATGTGAGAGGATGTTTATATTCTTTATTATGATTACTTTATTTCATTTTATAATAGAGCAAAATTTAAATACAGTTCCTTAGGTATTGTATCTTAGTTTTCTTACTTAAATTCAAACTCATGGCTATAATGATCAATAAAGCACAAATCATGCTATTTTAAAAAATAATAAATAAATTCAATACAATTATATATTTAATTTTTTTTAAAGAAATCTACCCTACAACACTTAAAGAAATTATACCTAAATTTATCCTTTTTTAAAATTATTGTGCTCACTAATAACATCACACCTACATCTCTCTCTCTCTCTCTCTCTCTCTCTCTCTCTCTCTCTCTAAAAATATTAGTTATCAACTCCCACAATCTCTCTTCTATCTCTTAATAAAAATTTTATAAAAAAATTCCATCAGTTTTCAAAATAAAATGCATTATGGAATTAGAAAATACTCATATTTTTAGGTGGCAAGTTATTACTAGTATAGTGTTAGAAATGGAGATAAAAAGGGACCAAGTAGGGCGGGGCCTCCATAAATTACTCTAGCACATCTCCTGTTTTTTTAAAGTAATTGTATAATATATATTCTAGGAGTACATTAATATTGTATTCTCTCCTCTCACATAATAGTGAATCTTATTAATTAAATTCATAGTACATTTACTATTCATGTGAAAGAAAGGAATACGACATAATAGTACTCTCGAAGTATTACATAATTTTCCATTCTTTTGCCATGTAAGAAAATCATATTGGTAGTTAACTTTCCTAATAAGGCACACCAAGTTTTTTTTTTTTTAATACAAGATAAAAATTCTACTCTATCTTATTCTAAAATTATATGTGTGTAAAGCTCTCTTCTGGAAACTTGAACCTTAGCCTTTGCTCCCCCCCCCCCCCTCCCCCCATCCACACCCCACAAGCACTTATACTTATGTGAAGCACTTATACAAGCACACCAAGTATTGTTAATGCTTAATAGTTAATATGCATTTTAAAGAGAGTTTAAATTAATAAGTTTTCATTTAAAATATATGTTGATAAAGAAACTTTAATTTCTTTTTAACCAAAAGTTAAGGAATTTTCCTCCAAAATATTACGGGAGTGTTACTCTTTTTTCTTTTTTCTTTTTAATGCTGAATAAATACTTTATTGATCAAGCAAATCAACTAATGGAACAACAAGAGGAAGTGGGCCTGAGGCCAACTCCTACTCCAATCGAATACAAATCCTCTATACCATCAATCATAACTTGTCATGTGCTTATTTTTTTTTCTATTTTAAACTTTGGGTATTTTATAAAAAAGTCAAATAAATACATGATAAGTTATAATTGATAAAACATAGAGTGAAACACAAAAAGTGATATAAAAGATTTGTATTCACTCTAACCATAGCTTGGACAACATGAGGCAACATAGATAAAATGAGAACTAGCCGCCCAGTTCAAGACAAAAGGGCAGTCCATTAGGCTAATAGATGGGCATACATGTTGCCCTCTCTATAAACATAAGAGAGTACAACATTTACAAACGATTAGCCAAAATAAGAATATCCTCCTTACAACTTTGATACTCCAGTGGGGGGCTAAGTATACTAAGCTTCCCATTTTGGTCTTTGCTCACCAATGCCACCGAGCTAGTTCATTCTCTAAAGGCTGCATCAAAGTTCAACTTAACCCATTCAATTGGTGGAAGATGCCAAGTTGGATCTCTAGTTTGCCTCTTAGGTTTTTTCTTTCCATGCTTGCTTGTGCTTTATAAATAATCTCTGCACCTGTCTTGCAATCTCGATAGGACTTGAAATAACTCCTTTCCATTCTCACTTTATTTCTAGTCATCCATAGCGGGTCAAAAACAGTTAGTAGCAAAAAGTTGGAAACTTCTGGACTCCTCATCATTTAGACCCAAATAGATTTCTGGGCTTAAGATCATTTTCACCCAATCTGATATTGACTGCATATGTTTAAACAATTACAATTAATAGGCCGAGGAGACAACAGCCAAATTTTGGCAGTCCAGTCGCACTGAAGGAACAAATGCTTCGCGAACTCAATTGCATTGCTGCACAAAAAACAGCTAACAAATGGGAGAGGAAACCTGTTGTTAAGAACAAAACTTGTAGCTAAAATATTCCATGAAAGTTTCCACTGTAGATTCTTGAATCTAGCATGGATTTCCAACTTCCAGAGTTTTTTCCACTCTTTATTTTGAAGGATTGGGTGGTGGGCAATACCTGGGATTAGTAGAGCATAATACGCTGATTTGACTAAGTATTCAACATCACCGCGCACCGTACAGTAGTCACTCCACAAGTGCTTGTGGGGTGCGCGGAGAAAGGGCCGGAGTTTAAGTCTTCAAGAGGAAACTTCACACACATATACACTTAGATTAAGCTAGAGTAGAAACTCTATCTTGTACCCAAAAGAAAAAAAACTACTGAGTATTCAACGTTTGCATTCAAACACTAGAATATCTGGTCATTTCATTCAAGACATCTCTGCAAGCAAGAATACTTTGACAAGACCAAGACACTACTTTCGGCACTAGGATTTTCATAAAATTTATGTTCTTCACCTATTTCTTTTGAAAGACTTTTACACACCATTTATCAGCATTGCTAGCTATTTCCCAAGCCATTTTCGCAACTAGCGCCTTATTCATATCCTCTGTCTTCTTAATGCCCAAACCTCCCTCACATTTAGTAGTACAAATGGACTTCAAACTCTTAAGACAACAACCCAATTTGTTATCATCTTTCACTCCCCTCCAAAAGTTTCGATTGAGAAAATCTAACTTGGTACAGACTTGCTTACGGGAGTGTCACTGGACCATATGATTGTTGGCACATGCATTAAAACTTTTATTCACAATACTAGTCGCAGACCCACAAGATGCACAGAGATAAATAATTATTTTGTCTAGTAATATAATGTATAATTTTTTTCTTTAAAATTTTTTGAAGATAATTTGTTCTCCCTAAAAATTAAATAATTTCTATTTTGTCCAATTAGGTCTATTTCGGTCCCATTCGGCCCAATTTGGTCCATTCAGTCAATTTCGGTCCTCTTCAATCCATTTTAGATTAATTGGGCCTTAAATTAATTCTTTGTATAGGTTGCCTTTCAAGTTTAACTCAAAAATTCATTTTGTTTCTTAATTTTTTGGTTGAAAAGTATGAAATTTTATTATAAATGGGCTAAACTCTATAGTTTTGAGTTTTAAAAAAAAAATTGACATTAGAAATTGATGGGATAGCCAACAATTACCATCTCTAGGTCATCCATAGGGTTCGTCCATGAGCCAAAGGGGAAAGATTCAAGTATGTCGTCTATGAACAAAGGGATCGTCCATAGGCGAAGCGCACGAACAACCATATGACACTTAGGAAATTTTGAAGTGTGGATCCACTCACATGTCTTAAGAATTCGAACCACAGAATTCTGGAACGAGAACCAAACCCATACACATCGCCACAAATTCCTCACAAATGCTTAACTTCCTTTAGCAGTTGTAACTTCTATAGCCGTTAAGAAAGTTATGTTAGAACTCACTAATTTCCACAAATCGTAGGGAAGTTACTAAATGAATAACTGCTCCAAGGTTCTCTATATAAAGACCGGCCTGCATCAAATCAGGGTAAGCTTTTCCTAACATTACTCCCCTAAAGTTAGAACTTAATTTTTAAGAGAGAAACTAACTTAGTCATCGGAGGGGACTTGGCCGATCTACCCCAGCCGCCTTTTGATAGTGTGTTCTTCCTTTCAGGCCTTCGCAACAATCATTAGTCCACCGAAGCCGGAACATTCAACCTACTGATTCTGTGCAGCATCAGAAATTATAAATTAGAAATATGAGTCCTAAAAATGCAATAAAAATGATAAATATTCAAAAGTCTCATTCAGACCACATTGGTTCTATTCGGTCAATTTTGCCCCTATTTGGTCCACACAGTCCTAATCGGTCTATTCAGTCATATACTCATATTTAGTCCATTTTGTCCATTAAAGTTCTACTCAGTCCATTCAGTTCACATTAGCTCTATTCGGTCCATATTGGTCCTACTATGTCCACTTCTCTCCTATAAGGTCTACATTGCTCCTATTCAGTCCATTCTGTCTACTTTGGTCCACTTCAGTCCTATTAGGGCTGTTCGGTCCATTTTGTCCACTTTGGTTCCATTCGGTCCATTTTGTCCACTCAGGTCTATTCAGTCCACATTAGTCCTATTCAATCCACATCAATCCAATTGGGTCCCTTTCGGTCCATTCCGTCCACTTAGGTCCTATTCGGTCCATTCGTTCTTATTCAAACCTATTTGGTCCACTTTGGTCTATCTTATTCCTATTCGGTCCAATTTTATCCATTTGGCCCACATTGTTCCATTTGGTCCAATTCGGTCCATTCAGACCACTTCAGTCCATTTTGGTCCACTTTGATCTATTTTGTGCAATTACATAATGGGAAAAGACATATTTGGGTTGAAAGCACCTAATCTAAATCCAAATTTATTAAAAAAAATATATATATAAATCTCAAACTCGTAATATCTAAAATCTTAAGTATAGTATTTATTGTTGCTACACTTTTGTTGAGCCACATTAACATAACATTTCGATTCACTTTGATAATGTTGAATTTAAGTGAAAGTCTTTTTAAACATAAAGGTTATAAATATATAAATGTAATATTTAGGGCAATTATTCATTTGAAATTCATCAACGTCATTGCTATTAGCATGTGAGTGCACGAGTATGTGAAAAAACCAAGATGCAAACCTTAGATGTGAATCTTAGATGATGCATGAACGTAATTCCATATGAGATGTACACTATTTTCATTTGCTTGTTTAACCCACCAAAAAAAAAAAAAAATCGGGAAGTTTGACATTTGTTGACGAATTTTCAGTCTGTTGATGATATGATAAGTGGAATATCCTAAACTCGGGAAGTTTTGTTTGTGAATGAATGTTATGGATGAATGGATGCTAAAGTGATTTGTGTGCTACGAGAGAGAGAGATGAAAAATATGCACACAAAAAAATAAAAGTTAAAAAAAAAAAGAAAACAAGAAGGGTTTGGCTGATGGGTTGGTATTCAGTAGTCTACCGTAAGTGAAAATCTTGACCCCTTTTCAGTTTGATACCTCTCCTATTTATATAGAGAATTTTTTTTTTCTTGCTTATTTTAAGGACTTAAAGGTCATGTAATTCGTTGTATTATCTCATATTTATGTCCCATTAAAAAAACAAACAAAAATCGACTATCTTTTGATTGCGTTCTTCCATAGTTAGAACTTTAATAAAGTAATTTAAATAAATGCGTTAACTGATAAGATATATTTATTTTAAAATTAAGGGTACATTCCAGAAAACACCCTTGAGGTTTTGATTAATTATAGTTAGATCCAAGATATTTTGAAAATGACCAATTTGGTCCTTAAAAGACAAAAAAAAAAACTCTTACACCGTTATCCCTCTTAACCCTCCGTTACACTTTTCTTTTCTTGTTTTTCTTCTTCACAAACCTGCTCTCCCACTCTCCCTCTTGGTGGTTCCTTTGATTCTCACAACCAAAACCCCACTCTCCCTCTCAAAGCTCAGATCTGCTACTACCACCACCAGCCATAAAACCCAGCCAAATCATAGCATCAAGACCCAAATTCAAAAAACTTATAGCATCCTCCACTGCAAATCCAAAAAACCATAGCATCCTCCGTTGCAAATCGACCCCATACCAAAAACCACCACCACCACTAAAAACCACCGCCGGCCACAAAATCCAAAGAAAAAAAAAACCCCAAAACCCAAAACAAACCACACAAACATCAGATCCCACCATCACCGCCGACCACAAGACCTAAAGAAAAAAAAAAAAAAAAAAAAAAAAAAAAAAAAAAAAACCCACAAACCCAAAACAAACCAACCACATCAGAGCCTACCACCACCACCGAAAACCACCGCCGGCCACAAAACCCAAAGGAAAAAAAAAAAACCCAAAAACCCAAAACCATCCAACCACACATCAGAGCCCACCAAAAAAATCATCAACAAACCAAAACCACCACTAGAAAACACACCACCACCGCAAAAACCACCCAAACCACAACTCACAACCACCAAACCCACGCACCACTATGAAGAAAAGAGGCATGGATGAGAGAAACAGAGACATGAGAGGGAGGAGAGTGGATTGGCTTGGAGAGAGAGAGAGAGAGAGAGAGAGAGAGAGAGAGAGAGAGAGAGAGAGAGAGAGGTATAATGAAGAAGAGAGGAAACAGAGAAACAGATAGGATTGAGAAAAAAAAAAGTAACGGAGGAAATAAAAATGGTAATAACAGTGTAAGGGTTTTTTTGTCTTTTAAGAACTTAATTGGTCATTTTTAAAATATCTTGGACCTAACCTGTAATTAATCCAAACCTCAGGAGTTTTTTTCGGAATTTATCCTACAATTAATTAAAAAGATAATATTATTTGCATAGATTATTTTGTTCTTGCACGTCTACCATAATTAAAATTTTAAACCAATGGGATTGTATCTTGCAAATAAATTTTAATTAACATTTTTAGGGAACAATTAAATTAACCTGTGATATTTCCATCCATACATGCAAGTGTATGGTAAGATTCTAAATTCTACTAGGATGTTGCAATTTAGAATAGAGTTATTCTATATCGTAAAAATTTCAATCCATTTAGTGAACGTATTTTGCATATAGGGTTTGTAGGTCGAGCACTCGCAGGTTTTTTTCTTTTTTTTTTTTCCTTTTTTCTTTAGATAGTTTTCATTGATTTTTCCCTGCATCACCATATTCTGTCTCATTTACTTTACGATGTTGTTTGTTTGTTTGCACAACATTGATGTTGTTCAAGCCTGATCATAGTTGGACTAAATATTCAAACAAGGAAAAATGCAACGAGGAGTATATTTTATGAGAGGAGGGAGCAAATCAAACCAGGAAAAATGAACTGAAAAACGTGGGCTTTTTTGGTGTTCAGATAGTGGGGCTGATGAATTTAATTCTCACACACCATGTCCACTAATTAGTGGACTCCCCTTGTCTTTAGAACGTAAGAAGCAATAATTTTAGTGCGCATTATCTAACATCATACACATTTGTTTCAGTGTACTTCAAATTTATCAAGATCCAAAGACATGACTTACAAATTGTATAAAGATGATCATGAGAGATTTAATTGGACAACCTCAAGATTGTTACCATCACATGATAAACTTGCACTAAGAGAACTTTATTTGGTATTATTTCACTCATTAATCTGGGAGAAAAAAAGACAATTATCATTATGGCACGCCATTTTTGAACCCAGAAACAAAGTTTCTTACTGATATGATTAAGAATCTGGGTACTGAAACATGTTGAATGATGGATTGACAATGCTAAAGCCCCCATCAATTAGGAGATTGTGCCCACTCACGTATCTTGATTCATCACTAGCCAAAAAGAGAGCAGCATTTGCAACATCTTCTGCCTTAAGAGTCACACCCTTCAGGTTGGCAAGGGAATTCATCACATTCTCAAGGGTTTCATCATCAACACCAACAAATTTCGTTGCTAAAGGTGTTGCAAGTGCATAAGGTGACAAGCAATTGACCCTAATGCCAAATTGCCCTAACTCAACCGCGGCATTTTTGGTAAGGCCTAAGACAGCGTGCTTTGAACATGCGTACGCATGTGAAGCTGCACCTCCAACATATGAGCTTATGCTAGAGGTTGAAATAATACTACCACTACGTGCTGGAATCATGGCCTGCGATGCATGTTTAATGCCAAGGAAAAGGCCAGTCACATTTACGCTAAGCACACGCTCGAAGTCTGCTTTTTCATTGTCAATGATGCGAACCTTGTTCTCATCAGCTATGCCAGCATTGTTGAACATTATGTCTAGCTTTCCATAAGTTGCCACAGCTTTGTCCACAGCATTTTTTATTTGGGCTTCATCAGTTACGTCGCAGTGGACATAGAGTGCATTTGATGAGCCAAGGGCCTCAATGACTGAATGACCCAATTCATCTTGGATGTCAGCTATAACCACCTTGGCTCCATGATGGACAAAAACTTTGGCCGTGAATTCACCAATGCCGCTAGCTCCTCCAGTTATTAGAGCCACCTTTCCCTCCAACCTACACAATTTGGAACCAACTTAGTCAAGTAATACTCTATCATTTAAATGAAAGGACATCTTCTAGAGTCCTTTTTAAAGGACTCTGTTTATTCTTTATATAGAAAAATAGGCAAAGAAAATATTTTGTTGCAAAGAAACAAGATATCAAGGAATTGTGCAAAACATTTTGTTAATTTATATATTGCCATGAAGCAATGACATCTGTCCACTGGCTCAGGTCTATTTGAAATTTAGTATGTATATGAACACATTTTTAAATTTGTTAAAGTTATAAATTGTTATTGATAAGGTGATGGATGTATATAAAAGTGATTGTCCACAAATCACAACTTATCGTTTCAATAAATTTTGAAAATATTTATCCATTGACTTACACTTCGAAATTTAACATCTCTATTGATGAAGGAAAAATTGCTCAAATTCACTGCAATGTGTTTAATTGAACTCCTGATTTGTTGAAGTGTATGAGTCAGTATGACCTAAAGTGATGTAAATATATGATAACAAGAGTCTTGAAACTCAATTGGCATTATTTTTATATTTCAAATGAAGATGTCAAACTTTTCGATCCCCAACTATATTGAATAATTTGAATTATCAATATGTAATAGTATAAATGTGATGAGGCACAGGAACAATGTTATAAACTGAAACCTTGCTCACTGAACCAAAAAGAAAAAGAAGAAGAAGAAGAGAGAGAGGAAAGAAAGAGCGGCCTCCGACAATCTTAGAGTGGACTTACCTCCAAATTCTGGCAACTCTCAATCCAAATCTAGCTAATCAGATTATTGGTAATAATAATTTATTAAGGTTTTAATGTATAGGCTGGTTTTTTTAATCGATTAAGTTTTCAAATTTGGAATCAAAACCTCAAAACCAGTACATATCTGAAATTAAGGAGTATTTATATGTCTGCCTCCAATCGATTGAAAGGAAAATCAGAAGTTTCTAGGCAGCAATAGACTTTTTCTTGTTTTAAGAGTTCTTAGTTCCTAAATTGGGTTGATCATGAAAGAAAAATTAGAAGTGTCTAAGTAGCAATAGATTTTTTCGATTTTTGGCAAACAGAGTGCATTACCATAAACACTTCCTAAATTGGGTCGAGCTTGGCATCAAATAACAAAGCCATTCTAAACTATCTTTTCCTACTAATTTGCAGTAAAATTTCATTGTTTGTATATAAATTGTGAAATAGCAATTTTATTAATAGTACGTACCTACCAATTACCAAAGAATTAACAATTCTTGGAACAGCCTTAGAAGTGTTAATTGATCATAAATGTGTATAATCATAACGATCTAATAGAAGTTTATAAAAAATAAAAAAACATGAACGCATGTAAAATAAAACCGGCCATGATTAAATCATATATTGCTAACCTTCTTGTGACTGCGGAGATTAATGAACTTGTTGCCATTGAGCAGAGGCAGAGAAAGAGATTTCTAAACTCTTTTAGGTGAGGTTGGGATTAAGGGCACGATTTAGAACAGTGGACCGAGCGAGAACCCTATATTTATTGATAAAGATCTGACAGCATTTTCCATGAGGTAGGGTCCAATTAGGTGTGTATTTTGGGAAAGTTCAATGACAAAACAACAAGTGGACCTAAAATTTTTTTTTTTTTTTTTTGTAAAAAAAGTCAATGCTGCCTAAAATTGTTTCCAGAAATGGACATGAAAAGATATTGTGGAAAAAAAAAAAAAGTTCGTTTGCTAGTACTGAATTGACTGCCACCTCTCAATAAACAATATTACTATAGTATAATAGGCCAAACCTTTCTAATCTACGTCTACATTTATATTTTACTAAAAGTTGTAGTATGACATTTATTGTTGCTGAGTTTCTATTGTACTATTTTATCACCACGTTATTGGCCACATAATTATTATTTATTTTTATCTTTTAAAATATATATATATATATAAATAAATTATTAACTTTACATATTCATCTTTGTCGGTTTTAACATCTATATATATATATATATATATATTTCTTTTTTATTTCCAATTTTCCTATAATTTTTTTACATTCACTTTTTTTTTTTAATATTTATACTTTCTTCAACCTTTTTTCTTCTCTTACCTTTTCATCTCCCCATTACCTTCTACTTTAATATTGTTATTCATCTTTCCCTTCATCTTCCTTTATTTGTCTCTTCTTATCCCTTCCCTCTTACTATAAATTTGTCATTTTTTCCATTCTTTGCATAATTTTCTCTCACAAAAAGGTTCTCTCTCTCTCTCTCTCAATGTTTTGGTGGATTTTATTTTTTATTACATCTCCGCTTTTGGTTGATATATTTTAGTGTTTTTAAGAACTCTAATTTAGGTTGATACGATTTAGTTTTGTATTTTAAGTTATTATTATTATTATTTTGCTCTATGGTTGTTAAATTTTATCCGATTACATTATAAAAAATTAAAGATAATAGATAAAATTAAAATAGTATTCTATTACATACTATAATTTGGATAATTCAGTGTTTATTGTTATATCTTTTAATTTTTCTTTTCTTTTTTTCTCTTCTATTTTACTCAATATTGAAAATCAACCACATCCTCCTTATCATTAAATTATTTATATTTTCTTTCTTTTTGTTTTAAAAAATAAAAAATGTAATTTTTTATTGTGCTCGTCAAATTGTACTCTCTTTTTTTAACATTTACATTTTCTCCAATCTTTCTCCTTCTCTTTACCTTTTCATCTCCCCAAACATTCTACCTTGATATCACTCTTCCTCTTTCCTTTTATCTTCCTTTATTTTGTTTTTTTTTTATTATTATCTTCTTAGTATAAATTTTTTATTCACTCTTCCATTCTTTACATAATTTTCTCTCACAAAAAAAGTTGTTTTTTCTCACTCTTTCTCCCTCAATTTTTTGGTGGATTTTATTTTTATTTTTCTTGTATCTCTATTTTAGCTTGATAAAGTTTTGTATTCTTTAGAACTCTATTTTGGTTGGTGGAATTTAGTTTTGTCTTTTAAGGTTTTTTTTTTTTTACGACTTTGATCGTTAAATATTATCATATTTCATTATAAATGATTAAAAATAGTATTTAAGAATGTACTATTATTATATTACATAGAATTATTTGGATAAGTTAGTATTTATTGTTATGTATTTTATTTTTATTTTTTTCTTATATCATTTTATTTAACATTTAAATTCAGTCACATCCCCTATTAAAAAAAAAAAAAAAAACCTTTGACATACCACTAACGTAATTACATCATAACTATTTAAGCCATCCATAATATCTATTTCTTATTAATAACCATAAAATTTACAACTAGCAAGGAAACATACAAAGTAATAAAAAATAAATGAAGGAAGAAAAAAAGAAATGAAATCAAACGTCAATTAATACTGTTATTTGGTAAATAAAAAGGTGGTAAAAAGAAGTAAGAAATAAAATAGAGATGGCTATACAGAGGACATTAAAAATTTTGTAGTGCAATAAAATCAACAATTAAATATAATAATAAAAAATTTAAACTTAAAACTAATCAAACTCTAACTAGGAAAATTATATATGTATATATAATCATAATCTTCATACACCATGACTTTAAAAAAATTATTGAATAGTTCTACCTCTCATTTAATGTCTATTTTATACAAATCATCAATCAATAAATATATGATAATGGTAAAAAAATGTTATTAATAAAATTATGAAAAATATGATAAAACTATTTTTTTTTTTTTAACTCTTTATAAAGTCTAGAGACTAAAATAGTATTTTATTTAAAAAATTATCACGCGCAACACGCAGATCTGTAACTAGTATTACTAAAAGCTGAAGCGTAGCATTTAATATTATTGCTCTCATATTGCGCCACATCAGCTACCACGTCATTCCTTTTTTTTTTTTTAATATAATTTTTCCTACAACTTTAAAATGGTTTTTTACATTTTCCAACCCTATAAATGCAGCCCACTATTTATTAATTTTCTTCTATTATCATCCTATAATAAATATAATTAATTCAATTCACCTCTTATTTAATTAGTTCCACTATCAAGCCTAACCCAAAACTTTTTCAATTCAATTTTAGGGTTATGTGTGAGCATTTTCAGCTTAAAGGAAGGGGAAAAAAAAAAAAACGTTGAAGCCTTTCAAGCTATAGGTTTTTTTTTTTTTTTTCTTTGTACTTTTCCTATAATTATTTTTAACATTTACACATCTCTAACCTTTCTCTCTCCCTTACCATTTCATCTCCCTACTACTTCTTCAATCTTTCTCCCTCCCTTACCTTTTCATCTCCCCACTATCCTCTACATTAATATCATTCTTTCTCTTTCCCTTCATCTTCCTTTATTTTTGTCTTTTTTTATCCACATCCTCTTACTATAAATTTGACATTATCTCTTCTCTTTTATTCTATGCATAGCTTTCCTTTACAACAAAAAAAAGGTTCTCTCTCTCTCTCTCTCTCTCTCTCTCTCTCTCTCTCTCTCTCTCTCTCTCTCTCTCTCTCTCTCTCTCTAATTTTTTTATTTTTCTTGCATCTCTACTTTAGGTTAATAATTTTTTATATTCTTTAAAACTCTATTTTGGATTAATGCGATTTAGTTTTGTTTTTTAAACTGTTGTTGTTGTTTTTTATTTATTTTTTATTCTCTCTAATTATTAAATGTTATTCTATTGCGTTCTAAAGAATTAAATATAGCATATAAAAATATAATATTATTCTATTACATAGCATGATTTAGATAATTTGGTATTTATTCTATTACATATCATGATTTTTTATAGTGCTCAATTTAAATGTTAAACTATGAGAATTAAACTATGGTTATCTCTCTCTCTCTCTCTCTCTCTCTCTCTCTCTCTCTCTCTCTCTCTCTCTCTCTCTCTAAATTTTTTGGTGGATTTTTTTATTTTTCTTGCATCTCTACTTTAGGTTGATAATTTTTTATATTCTTTAAAACTCTATTTTGGATTAATGCGATTTAGTTTTGTTTTTTAAACTGTTGTTGTTGTTTTTTATTTATTTTCTATTCTCTCTGATTGTTAAATGTTATTCTATTGTGTTCTAAAGAATTAAATAAAGCATATAAAAATATAATATTATTCTATTACATAACATGATTTAGATAATTTAGTATTTATTCTGTTACATATCATGATTTTTTATAGTACTCAATTTAGATGTTAAACTATGAGATTTAATTTACTAATTTTTGTTTGTTTTCTAATCCTTTGTGGTGGATAAAGTACTCTTAAATTTTAATAGTTGTATTAGAAGTACTCTATAATGCCATTCATTTAAAGAAAAGTAAAGGTTAGCCAATCGAAAATAATCGGATAGGTGATAAATTTTAACTTTTGAAATTTTATTTTAATTATTATTATTTTATAACAATGCATGTATGTAAATTTAATTCTTATATTTTTCTTATAATTGTTTTTTTTTTTTTTAGAATGATATAATTATTTATTTGATAATATGTTTTGGGTGCCTGAAATTATAATTTCTACAAAGAAAATAACTTTAATAGATTATCAAAAACAAAATTTTATCCTTATAATGGTTCAATTAATCATTGTTAAGTTTTGTTAATTTTTTTTAGTTTACGTTTTTTTGGTGTTTTGGATTGTTCCTATATTACATTTATGATTGTTCCTATAATAAATAAAAATATAATTACGAAATACATTACTCATTATTAGATTAATTTAAATTGTAACAAAAATTAATAAAATCACCATAAAAATAATTATCACGCGCAACGCGCGGGTTCGCTGTTAGTAAATGTATAAAACCTGCAAGAAAAGATGTGGTGCATATCAACAAAACAAAAAACAAGGAAAGATGAGCTAGTTTTAATAATTGTTATCGTGGGATATCTCAAATAAACAAGTTGGTACTGCCTCTTGGCCCTTTTGTTTGATTGCGCTGTGTCTGCATAGTTGTTCTCACTATCATATCTTAAAGAATTCCCCTCCTAAGATTATGCCAGCCATGTGAATTTTTTCCCATAATATGGAAGTGTATTTTTTAATTAAGCAGTCACATGGTTGAATCTTAAAAGGGAACCTAAAATATTTTACCTAACTTTTATCATAAATTACTCAGTTTAGAGTAAAGTTGGGAAATGTTTATTAGTTTCATTTTTTAAAAACAAAGATTTATTTCCATCTAACCTATCGGAAAAGAATGCAGTATAAAAGAATATATGTGTCGAATCTCAGCTAATCTGTTGAGAATTCATAACCGACCCTAAAACTTTGGAACTAAAGTTTTGTTTGTTTATTGATGCTATTGTTGTAAAGATTTATTTTTATCCAGTTTAAAATTGGCTTACGTAAGACACGACAATAACTATTTCTTTTTCATACAGATCCCATTCTAGTATAATGGGCCGTTGACAAGCACGACGAATTGGAGGCATATTTGGTAGCCAAGAATGAATTTATCTTAACAAAATTATTAAAATAGAATTTTTTTTATTTTATTTTTTTGGGGTTTAAAAAAACATGATTAGAAGGGGAGATAGCAGAAAATTATAGCACTATATTTCCTCACGTGGCAGCATGCGGCCTTGACTACATGCTTAAAGGCACCATGGATACAATTACACACTATGATGAATATATGATGTGCACGAATGGATACAATTTCACACTATGATGACATATAATGTGCACGAAAAGCATATAAAGGTAGTGTGAGACAAATCAAAGCTTTGTTAGAATAATAGATTAACAGTAATTCTAGTTAGTCAATACTCATAATTGGTCTATATAGTTAGTACCTTCTTTTTTTTTATGAACTCTTTGTGGACTCAACTAAAGGCTAGAGGATTGAGTGGGCTAACATATCATGACCCTTATTTCGGACTACTTAACTAATAGGCAGATATGGACAAATGGCTCCATAAGTACTCAACGAGCCCTCTCCTTCTTGTTCCATTATACAAACATTTTAGAAATACTAACAAATTGTATCCCTAATTTTTATGCAATTTAATTTTTTTTTTTATAGATATTTTATTATCAACCCCATAAGTCCCTCTTTCTGTATCACCTCTCCCCCTTACTCTCATCTCTCTTATCCTTATCAACACTAACATTATCTTATTATCAACCCCATAAGTCCATCTTTCTCTATCAACACTAACATTATTTTATTATCAACCCCATAAGTCCCTCTTTCTCTATCACCTCTCCCCGTTGCTCTCATCTCTCTTATCCTTATCAACACTAATATTATCTTATTATTAATGATGAAATTTATTTTCTCCACCTCAATGTCTATACGTTATGATCTAACCCACTCTATCCCTTTACAATACTAACTCCTAATACTCTAATAGCTTCTTAATAGCCAAAAATATCATAACAATTACATAGTTAGTACCCCCCCCCCCCCCCCCCCCCCCCCCCTCTCCCCCACACACACACCAAAAAGAAAAAAGAAGAGGTGCTCTAGCCGGTTCAGGCCAACTGAGCTTATATTGGCCCGACGATATCTAAATCTAGAGCTAACCAAAGCCCGGCCCATTTTTTTGGAATTAAAAAAAGAGCCCGGCCCAAGCTTGCCAAACGACTGAAAGCAAAATCAGAAGTGGCTAGGCAGTAATAGAGTATTTTTCCCTTTTCTTTGGGCAAAAATACTGCATTGTCATAAGAATCCTTACTTTCTAAAGAGAAATGATATGTCTACAATATTTTCACAATATTTTTACAACAAATCTTAAGTGGCAGGTTGTTACTGGTTGTTATTGTTGAGACAAAAAAGTAATTTTGGTGTTAGGTTTAAATTTGAACCAATAACAACTAACCACCTATGATTTGTTGTGAAAATATTGTAAAAATATTGTGGACGTAGCACATCTCCTTCCTAAATTGGGTTAAGCTCGAATGAAAGTACAAAGACACTTTGAACTATCTTTTCCAACCAATTTGCAGTGAAATCACATTGTACCTTGTAATATAGTGCCTACCACTTACAAATGATGGAAACCCAATACTATTTTTCTTTTTCTTTTTTTATATTTAAAAAAAAAAAACTATAGGCAAAACATTCAAATCCACCACACAAAAAAAGGGGGAAAAAATCCCTCAACTCTTGCAACAACCTTATAAGTTTGAGGGAAATATTAACGAATATCCTAAAGACATCTATTTAGGAACTATTTTTAGAAATATTTTATGGAAAAATGATAAAGTATTTAATTTTTTTTTTTTTTTTTTTTACAGTTTGTTTATATTTCTCATAAAAGTTATGTTAAAAACTTTCTTAATATGGTTTTTTAACAATTACCCTAGAGGCACTCGTTAACATTTTATCAAAATAATGAGAACAGTCAATGGGAAGCTTAGCAGATAACAGGAACACAGGTAAAATAAAAACATGATTAAGCATAGTCTTGCTAACCTTCTTGTGACTGCAGAGATCAATGAACTTGTTGCCATCGGACAGAAACAGAGAAAGAGACCAATTTCTAACTCTTTGAGGTGAGGTTGAGATTAAGGGCAGGATTCAGTGAACCAAGAACCCTACATTTATTGATAAAGATATGGCGGCATCTTCCATTTGGAAAGAAACAATTAGGTCTTATTTTTTTGTGGAAATTAAACGACAAAACAAGAAGTTGACCAAAAAGTATTTTTATTGTTTTTAAGTTTGATGATTACTAATCACAGTGACTACTTTATGCTTTAGTAGAAATGTTAAATTACTCAGCTTAGAGAGTGAAGTTCGGAACCCTAGCATCATCCTAGGTTTTGAAGTAAGGAGCAAAGAAGCAACAAGAACTATTTTTTTATGAAATGGATCTCTTTCTAATTCTAATATAATGAGTTGGCTGGCAAGCGCGACAAAATTAGCGGCATATATAGGTAGCCAACAATGAACTAGTCTTTTCTCAACAACAAAAAATAATAATGAAACAACACTTTTTGTTTTTTTTTTAATTGATAGTCGATAGAGAAAATGAGGAAGATTTAAACATTAAAAAGTCTCAGTTGAATTATCAACCTACAAAGCTCATGACATCTCAGACACTTTTAAAATATTAGGTTAACAGTAATTTTTGCTATACAAGACTCACGATTTGTCTATACTAGTTAGAGGCTACAGGATTAAGGGCGAGTTTGTTTAAGCTTTTTGAAAAATGGCTTTTTTAAAAAAGGGCTTTTTCAAGAAGTGCAGTATGAAAATGTGCTTTTTCAAAAAATTGAATGTTTGGTAAAAGCTGTTAAAAAGTGCTTTTTGAAAAAGTTGAGTGTTTGGCTAGTACTTATAAAAGTAGCGGTTTGAGTTATAAATTACCAAAAAGGACAATGTATATATAAAAGCATCTCCAGCAGGTTAGGCAAATTTTTGTACTGTTTGGACAATTAACAATGATATTTACCTTTTGACTACTTACTTTTTTAATTTTTAATTTTTAATCAAATTTATTCTTTTTTAATCTTTATTTTTTCTTTTTCTATTCATTCTCAACAATTATATTTTTCAACAAAAAGTGTTACATTCACAAAATTTTTTGCAATACTTTTACAAGAATCATAATAAAATCTTATATGAAAAGTTGTTACTAGTTCTAGTCTGAACCCATCACTAAAATTATATTTTTACTCACTAATATTAGCTAATTATTTAAAATTTATTGTAAAAATATTGTGAAAATATTGTGGTAATATTTTTAAATTGTGATTTCTCATTGTTTGCCTTTCTTTCATCCATTCGTTTTCTTCTTTCTTTCTTTTTTCCTTTTTTTTTTTTCTCTTGCATTTTGTCCACCACACACGTATACTCATGTGATTCCATCCTGACCTTTTATTTTTCTTTACTTTTCACTTATTCCAGAGCCTTCCATCTTCTTCTTTCATTTTCCTTTTCTTTTCCCTTATTCCAGAACGTCCCTTTCCATTTCTTTCTCCAGCTCTCTCATTTTCTACTCTTTTTTTTTTTTTCTTTCTACTTGATTCCATAAATTCTCTAGCTCTCTCTGTGACTCATCTCACATAATCTTGCTTGCCTTTTGGTGTCATTATCTTCAAACACAGAGACACAAATGGAGAGAAAGGAGAAATCACCTTTGCTCCACCACACCGGCGACACCGCCACCGCTGCTCCTCCTCCTCATATCGGCTTCTATTTTTTTTCCTTGTTCTTGATTAGTTGTTGTTTCTGATTTTAGATCTGTCAGATCAGTTTCTAGTTTTTTTTTCTTAATCATTTATTGTTGTTCTAATTTTTTATTTTCTATTCTTGATCTGCTGTTGTTGTGGTTTTGATTTTAGATATGTTGTTTAAATTATATCAGTTTTATGAGAGCAATAATTTTTTTGCTTTTATTATTGTGGTTTGATTAATTTTTAAGATTATGTTTTTGAGTTTGCATTTTGATTATGCTTGAGTATAGAGTTGAGATGAGAGTTCTGAGGTGAGGAATTGAGACTCTGAGAGTGAAGGATAATTTGGTAATTCCCCTCTACAGCCCAACGGATAGCACCAACGCGCAGGAGCTTTTGGCCAAAATGGACCTCAACTGAGCTTTTAGCAAATTCACGATTTCTTCACAAATCTAAAACTCAACTTTTAACAAAAAGTTGCTTTTATAATTAACTAAACAGGCTTTTGTCTTCAGCTTTTTCAAAACGGGCTTTTATGTCCTGCAAAAGTGCTAACAAACAGGCACTAAGCCGGCTAATATATATGTTATACCCCTTATTTGGGACTAACTCCCTCGTTTCTTGTTCCATTCTGCACAAGTTTCAAACAGGCTAACATGTTATAGCCCTAATTAGTATATAATTTAATATTTTCTATAGATATTTTATTAGCTCTCTCTTTGTTTGCCCTCCTCCCCCTTTCCCCTTCTATCTCATCCCTCCGACCATTATCAACACTAACATCATCTAGTAGATATTGATGAGTATTTTCTTTGCTTCAATGACCCAACTTCCGTCCTATATATATTTTCCCAATCTCGAAAAAAGAATACGACAAAGATATGTACCTGTAATTTGGCCTCATCCTATTTACAATCCCTATTATTATTATTATTATTATTATTATTATTATTTTACAAACGAAAGTATTCACACATTTTTGAGTATTTGACATTTCTCTTGAGTGTATGCAGTTTTTCATTCTACACATATTAGGTTATTGAGAACCCCTTTAGGGTGACCCTAAGCTATTAGCAAGAGGCTTTGAATCCAAGATCATAAATATCATGAGACTTTAAAAATCACTACGTCGACCCCTTAGTGTTCAATTCCTACTACTCGGAGCTCCTTAATGGCCAAAAATGAAAATTTGTGAACACAACTTTTATGTCACAATTCTTGTCATAACTCTAACATATACAAGTTATAATGATGAGATGTACATAAAAATTAATGACTTCATGTGAAGATGATGGTTCATGAATCCCGATAACTCAATATCATTAAGTTGTGATAAATTCTATAGTCCAAAACAAATTGTGGCCCAAAAAATAAAATCTTAATTCATGACTATTACAAAAATTAGTAACAAAAAAAAAAAAAAAAGAAGTACTTCGGCCAGCTATTGGTGTCCATGGATAGGACCAAATTAGCTGATCAATACTCAGCCCAAATTAGGTGATCAATATTGGCAGAGTAGTTTGAGATGGAATTTTTGTTGTTTGAGATGGGATTTTTGTAATTTTTTGAAATACATGTAGGTGAAAATGTGTATAAAAATGTGTGTAATATTGTTTAAAATATGAAAATGTGAGTTTGAAATGCATGACCAAACAAGCCCTAAATATGCCAAAAGTAGCATTAACGGACGTGTAAGTTGGCATTAAGAATCAACATTATATCAATAATGTCAAATTTTTTACCAATTTTATAAGGTGCAAAGTAAATAAAGTCAACTTTTTAAATTTTATTTATCATTTCAATACTATTTTCAATCATTTCATTAATTTATACTAATTTTTTATTAAATAAATCTGACTATAAATCATCCTTAAGGTACAGGTGGCCGTTGACATTTTCCATATGCCAAATTTTAAGAAAGAAGTAACAATTTTTTTAAGTACCATGGCGTTGACATTGACATAATATAATCAAATTCAATTACCGCATCAAAATATTAAAGGGTGGCCACAAAACTTTTGTTTTTTTGGTGGTAATTTATGTCTATGTTTTCAGTTTTGTACGTACTATTAAGGTTTTTTTTTTTTTTTTTACGAGGTACTGGGATAAGGGCTGAGATTTAAGTCTCTAGGAAAAAATTTCACACATATATACACTTAAATTATATTAGCGTAGAATTCTACCCGTATCTAACAAAAAAAAGAAAAAGATTTTTTTGATTTTTTCCTGACATTTTTTTTAACCTTTTTTGCACTTAACAATCACCGAGCGGTGGTGCTTGTTAGCATTATCCAGTATTTAAAGTAGCATTTCAGGGTTTCTCAAAATTTTGCCTTGGGTGTTTGTTTCTCATGGAGTGGCTGCGTTTGTTGTTGTTGTTATCAATATTCACGTGCCATGTACTACAATGTAAATGGCATTCGGTGTCTGTGTCGGGGTCGAGGCTAACTGAGTTGACTCGTGAGTTGTTAGAATCGGCGAGGGAGGCCGAGTTCTCGGACTGGTTGAGAAGGGTTCGGAGGAGAATCCACCAAAACCCAGAGTTGGCTTTTGAGGAGTTCGAAACGAGTCAACTCATTAGATCGGAGCTGGACTCGCTTGGGATTGAGTACACGTGGCCTCTTGCCAAGACTGGCCTTGTTGCTTCTGTTGGGTCCCACTCCCTGCTTCAACCTTGGTTCGCTCTACGGGCAGACATGGATGCCCTCCCCATTCAGGTTGGTTTTTTTTTTTTTTTTTTTTTTAATCTCTCTAACTCAATCCTAATTTTTTTTTTTCATTTTACATATTTACTTTTTAAAACAATTTACATTATATTATTTATTTTTCACTGTATTTTATTAAAATATTATTTTTATTACTATTTTTTATCTTAAGTAACAAGACCATTTATATATATAAAAATAAATAAATACGGAATAAATATTATCATTATAAATTTACATAATCACCGTAGTAATAAGGTATTTTTACTCAATTTTGTATAAATATAATTATTTTTATTTTTCTATTATACAAACGTTAATACGAGAGTTCTAAACATGGAACCAGTTGTATTAGTTGAAAAATGATGTAGTGGGTGTTTTTATAATTCATTATTTGTGGACAATTGCCACCAACATTGAAGATTTAATTAAATAAACAATAATTCAAGGGCAGTTATTTTCACAATTTTTTTTTTTTTTTGTAAGTGTGAGAAGGATTACATCACCAACTCTATTGCTGATAATATTTATTTATTATTTTTATGTATTAATCACAACAAATCATATAAACAACTATCCAAAACTTATTGTTAAATAAAATCAGAAATGCATTCATTTTGTACTTTTCTTTTGTATATTGCTCTGCTGTTTGAAGTTGAGGACCACCTTTGGGCTACCTATGACTATGACTTTTATTTTTTCAAATTTTCTCAGCAACTCTTTACCAGGTTTTTATTAAATTTTTTGTGCTTTTGTTGTATGCTGGTTGTAGCTGGAATCAAAGTGAGAAGAAAATGGTCTTAAAATAAAAATTTTAAAAATGGATGAAAAAGACAGAATATTAATTGAAGGCAAAATTTAACAAATAGCTTGGAATCGTGTGGCAACTGACAACCTAGGGTAGTTGGTTAGTCAAATAGTATATCAAGAAACTTTGAGATATGGATTTTTTTTCAAAATAACTATAAAACCCCAACTATATAGTTAGTAAACTAACGTTTCAAACAATTTTGGTTTATAACAATTCGAGTCCAGAGGACTCGATTTTGGGATCAGTTGTTGTCCACATAGGCTAAAAATCGAGTGCAATGCACTCGGTTTTGGTTCATGGAAATCAAGCTCAAAGTACTCGTTTTTTATTCATAAAAATCGAGTACAAAGAACTCATTTTTTGTTCATGGAAATCGAGCCTATAGTACTCGGTTTCTGTTCATAGTCATTTCGCAAACCAACTCACAGAGATGAACAACGAAACCAACTCACAGAAATGAACAACAAAGACGAAGAAACAACGATCCCAGGCGCCGATTCTGACTGTTTCCAAGCGGCGAAAGCTTCAGGCGAAACCCAGGCACCGATTTTTCCAGGCGGCGAAAGCTTCAGGCGCAACCCAGGCACCGATTTTTCCAGGCGGCGAAAGCTTCAGGCGTGACCCAGGTGCCGATTTTCTGACCAAATCCAGGCAGCAATTCTGACCAAACCCAGGCACCGATTCTGACGTGGTTTCTCGCCGCCGCTCCAGTGGAAGAAAGAAGCAACGATGCACCGATTCTGACCAAACCTAGGCACCGATTCTGATTTGTTCATGGGTTTTTGGGGCTTGGAAGTGGTGAGTGGGAAAGGAAGAACATGAAAAAAATTTGTGTTAAGTTTGAGTGATGTTTTGAGTGGAGGCTGAACTGAAATCGAGTCCTTTGGGCTCGATTTCTATGAAGGAAAAGTAAGTTTTTTGTACTCGATTTTTATGAATGGAAAGCGAGTCCTTTGAGCTCGATTTCCATGAACCAAAACCGAGTGTCTTGGACTCAATTTCCAGCCTATGTGGACATGCTTTCTGACCCCAAAATCGAGTCCTCTGGACTCGAATTGTTATAATCCCAAATTGTTTGAAACGTTAGTTTACTAACTATATAGATGGAGTTTAATAGTTATTTTGAAAAAAAATCCTTGAGATATTGTTTGGTAACTATCTTTTCCTCTTATTTTTCGTTTTCAAAAATAATTTTTTATTTTTTAGATTAAAAAACTTGTTTGGCAAACCAAAATAGAAAGAAAACAAAAACGGTACTCAAAACTCAATTTGTGAAGGAAACTGAAAATATGCAAATGACTGTTTTTAGTTTCTAATTTTCAAAAGTCAATGAAAACTTGTATTTAATTTAATAAATTTATCTCATTTAATGAGTTATCATTAGAGTTCAAATCCTAGTAACAACATATTTTAGTATTTTCTATTTTTATCTTCAAAAACTCACTTTTTAATTTCAACTAACCAAACATGTTTTTGATTTCAAAAATACAAGAAAATTGTTTTTTCTTTACATTCCCAAAAACAAATTTTTGAAAATAGAAAACAAAAACGGTTACCAAACATAACCTTAGATCTCCTCCATTTTTGAATTGGATGTGTACTTTAAATAGCATGTATTGGCCTAGTGACAAGTGACAAGTTTTTTTTTTTTTTTTGATAGTCATATTGTGGACTAAATTTTTGGATTTGGCATGAAAGTTTTAGCTACGGCTTAATTCAATGCCAATGCTCTTAATTTCAAAATTGAAAAATTAATTCGCAGTAAGATGTTGTAGTTTATAAATTAAAAAAAAAAAAATTCCTTTTGAATCATGTCAAGAAGATAAGTGCAAATTTTGGTTATAGAAATTCTTTCTCGCAAGTAATTCTTTCTTCATAGTTTTGGTAATAGAAAAGACAATTTTAGGCAAGATTAGCTTTAGAAATAAAATCCATATGCATGTAATGTAAGAAATTGATCTTTGGAAGTCTGCAAAAGTTTGGCAATTGGACAAGTTCAGCCTTACATGCTCAAAAGCATCAAAAGTTATGGGAAACAAAAACAATGACCAAATTTCAAATTTTGATACCGCTGCCTTCCCACCTGTCTCATGGAAGCTGCCCCATCCATAATTAAGCATTCCCATGCTAAGCGTGTCTTTGTAATGGAGAGAGATGGGAAGCGAGGAGAGGGAAGGGTGGCTGGAATACATTTGTTTGGACAGCAAATAATGATGGAACCAAAATTTATACCAAATGTTTAATTTCTTTTTCCTGTTATTTAAAATTAGGATTTACTTTTGTTCAAAGGTGAAACCTTCATTTGTAATCAAGTACTTGAATTAATTAATTGTGATTTTTTTGAAAGGAATTGGTAGAATGGGAGTACAAGAGCAAGAACCCTGGAAAAATGCATGCTTGTGGCCATGATGTTCATGTAACAATGCTGCTCGGAGCTGCTAAGTTACTTAAGCAAAGAAGCAGTGAATTGCAGGTAAATCAACAATCACACAAACATCTAGGAACAACAATGAAGAATTAAAAGAACCTTATTGGTGTCTTGGTGTACTTGTCCAAAAATTGAAAGTCTTGACTTGATGATAAAGAGAAATTGTCGTAGAATTAATGCCATAAATTCAAATCCTATCATATCTATCCCCCCCCCTAAAGTCATATATATATATATATATATATATTATTGTTTTGATAATGTTGGCTGATTGCGTTGTCTAAAATTTATTTCAAAGGGCACCATTAAGCTTGTTTTTCAACCTGGAGAAGAGGGTCATGCCGGGGCCTTTTATATGTTAAAAGAGGGAGCACTTGATAAGGTTAACGCCATTTTTGGATTACATGTTTCACCAGAAATGTCCACTGGTACCATTGGTTCAAGACCTGGTCCAGTGCTTGCTGGCTCTGGCAGGTTTATAGCCATAATTCAAGGGAAGGGTGGGCATGCTGCAAATCCCCATGTAACTAGAGATCCTGTGCTTGTAGCATCATTGGCTATCATCTCACTCCAACAGATTATTTCCCGAGAAACAGATCCTCTAGAGGCCATGGTAATTTTCCTCACATTCTTGAATAATTGAATTGTATAATGATCCATAGGGGAAAGTATTAGGATCCCTTCAATTGAAATAAATTTGTTTAATGGTTTAGATTATTATTATAAATCTAATTGTGTATCCAGTATCAGGTCATGTGAAATTTAAAATTACATAGTACTTTATGCACTGTCAAATTAGGAAATAAAATTTTTATTCTTTCCATTTCAATTGAAATGGAAACAGAGACATTCCTGTTCAAAGGCATACATGCTATGAGTACTTCTGCTAGTGGATAATTAAATTCAGTATGAGAAGTAGAAACCTAATAGCATTTTCTTGCCTGTGTTCATTTTCAACATTTACATATTACAGGTGATCTCTGTTGGGTTCATTGAGGGTGGCCAAGCCGGGAATGTAATCCCAGAGACGGTGAGATTTGGAGGCACATTCCGGAGCATGAGTACAGAAGGTCTATCCTACCTTATGCAAAGAATTAAAGAGGTACTTTTGACACAATTCTAGTCTAATAGCTTAAATACATGCTTGTTATTATCTTCTTTTTTTTCGGAGTTTGAGATGGTATGATATTGAGGATGAGATGAGCACACTTTGAGAAGGTATGAGTTGAAAGGTTAGTTTGTTTTTTTTTTTTTTTTTTTTTTTTTTTTTTTTTTTTTTTTTTTAAGTTGTATTTCAATAGTTTATGTTGCCATTTGCCAATTTAACATCATCAAATTCTGATAAAGTAAAGAAATTGACTAACGGATGTAAGTATAAGGGAGCTAAGTGTTTGCAAACTAAATTGCAAGGTCTTCTGAATTTTAAGGGCATACTACAGGGGTGTTAATTGTAACTGTCTAAAAAAATCGTTGAGCAAAGGCTACTTCCTTTCCCTTAATTAGGCTGCTTGATTTATTCTAGTGAGTAGTGACTATTGGCAGCTACTTTTCCTTGGAAGTTTGTCTTAAACAATGTCTAGGGAGTACGGAGCTTCTTTTTGAGCATGAAATCTACCATTTGAGATAGAAGAGTATGGTAACAATTGTAATTAACAGGTCATTGAGACGCAAGCAGCAGTGCAACAATGCAATGCTTCAATAGACTTCTTGGAGGATAAATTGAAGCCTTATCCAGCAACTGTTAACGATCAAGCAATGTACAAACATGCAAAAAGGGTTGGAGAAAGCTTGCTTGGGGAACCCAATGTCCAACTTATTCCAATGACTATGGCAGCAGAAGACTTCAGCTTCTACTCACAGAAGATTCCAGCTGCATTTTTCATGATTGGGGTGAGTAAAGAAACGCTGAAATCAAATGAAAATTTGCACTCACCCTACGTAGTTATTGATGAGGAGGTTCTTCCCATTGGAGCAGCTCTCCATGCTGCTGTGGCCATTTCTTACTTGGATGGCCATCTTGTTGAGACTAGTTAGAGACTTCGCCATGTTGGACCGGCAACAATGGAAAACCATGGAGCAAAATAATGTGTTATTCAAATTTTATCTGATTCACCAAAGAGACAGGAAAGATCATGAATATACAATGTAATAAACCCCGAAATTCTGTCCACTTATAGTTGTACTTGTACATGGCTTGTACAGAAAGAAAATCTCAATTCTAGACTTGTTTGGGAAATTGCCTTCTGAGTAATGATATCGTTCTGAAATGTCCATACCAAATCTCAAATTATACATTTTATTCCTAGCAACCAGTACCAAATGGAATAGTTAGCTAGCTAGGTGTCACTATCAAAGTTTTTATTTTAAGAAAACAAGGGCTTTTAATCACCCAAAGGATTATTGTAGAAGTAGCTAACAGGTAGAGGTTGAGGTATGAAAGAGTGATTCCTTGGGTAGGTACTTACTGGGCAACAAGAGATACTTACAGATTGCCTACTGTTTGGATGGAGGGAGAGGAGAGAAACGGATACTGGTTGAAAGGAAGGCATTGATGGGGGTGTTATCCTGCCCCTATTTGATGTATTTGGGTGGAGGAGGAAATTATTTGAGAGGATTTGGAAAAAATAAAACACAATTCCCTTAAATTGGGGAATTTAGAAGGTGATAAGACTTGATAGGCAATAAATATTAAAGAACTAAAGTTTTCGATATCTTGGATCAATAATTCATAAAGATTGAGAGATTGAAAATGATGTGAATCATAGGATAAGAGTATGGTAGATGAAGTGGAAAAACGCATCAAGAGTATAGTGTGATCATATAATACCTAATAATTTAAAGGGAATTTTTTTTGTAAAACTGTTGTACAAATAGTTATATTTTATGGTACTGAATGTTGGGCTATTAAAAAGTAACCTATTTATAAAATGAGCTATATCAATTTTCATTTTCCTCCTATTATCTATATATATAATAATAGGTGAAGCAGAGAGAAACTCAAATAGAATTTCAAATTAGAGTTTCAATTTTGTGCCATGTGTCTAGATTTGGATTCTCAATTTTGCGCCACTTGTCCTAACCAAAACTCAAAAAAAAAAAAAAAAATCTAATTAGCTTATAAATTGGACTCCAATTTTGTGTCATTAATCTTATCTAAATTTTCTAATTTTTGTGTCCAAATAAATGATGTATTAACATTTAACACGGAAGTCAAGAAAACCACAATGATAATGCTCATTGGCCTAAACAAGAACATCTCACCTACACACTTTTATGGGTGAACATCTCACCTACATACTTTTATGGGTGAACATCTCACCTGCCCATATTTAACACGGAAGCCAAGAAAACTATAATGATAATGCTACATCTCACCTGCACACTTTTATGAGCGAACATCTCACCTGTCCACTACCAGAACCAAGAAGTCCAACGAGAAAGTCTATAAAAGTAAAACATCATCTCCTCCTAATGCCATATCGTCATCCCATGTCTTCTCCTTCTCTCTCAACCTTTACCAACTAGATCCACACACACTACCATTTTCTCATCCTTTCGAATTTCTAAGAGTAAGGCCGGGTTCAAACACAATATTCAATCCCACTCTTCCTTGCTTCACACTCTCATATATTACCGCTTCATTGGCGCCTCCAAAAATATTTCAAGCTCAATGTGGAAACTAAATTTACCAAGATGAACATTTTATCATCACAATTGTCAATATTTTCGTGCGTAAGCACGGACTACATGCTAGTTATTAATTAAAACATCATAACAAATTAAGATGAAGAAGAAAGGACACTCAAACTTTTACTTATAAAAAAGAAGAAACTATCTTATATTCTTTGGTTTCCACTTTCCACAAAGGATAATTTCCCTTTTATAATGAAAAAAAAGAGAAAAAAGACCAAATAAGAAGATAAAAATGACCATAAACTAGGTGGTCATCTGATTGTTAAGACCTGTGAATTGTGATGATCATTTAGTGTCACCTGCCACATAAAAACTATGGGCATAATAAGAGAGACGTGCCATGGATTGAGTAAGATACATGATGATGCATGATTACACGAGTTAGCTTAGACACAAGGACACGGTTACGCATTAGTCCATTGAACATGTTAGGATAGAGTAACACTACAGGCATTTTTTACAATATTTTTACAAATTGTTGATGTTACAAATTACTATTGATTCTCATCTAATTCCATGACTAATATCACATTTTTAATTACTAATAACCACCCACCATATCAACTGTTTGTAAAAAAAAGTTGTAAAATAATTTATAACTTTAATATTTTTCATTATGATATGGACACAATGTCCAAAACTGGTTTATGTCTATATTATCTGATGCAATGGGCACAATCCCAACCCATTCTGAAAATCAAGGGTAGAAGTTAAAATTTGCAGCCGGGCGCTGGATTGGGCTAACAATCATCAAACCAAAGCCTAAAACAAGATTAACAGGTCAAAAAATACAGCCCAAACCCAAACTAATCCTACCAACCAATTCCCGTATCTTTAGGCTATGTAACTCTGGGCCGCACAGCATGGCAGTAGGTCCAAGGCCACACCCATTAATCAATGTAGCATTTTTCTCTACTTCTTTGTGACGGGCGAATTCAAATTAAGGGTAAAAGTAAAACCTCTCTTTCAAACAGTGTGCAGTAACACACTGTGTGATTTTATAGAAAAACTTAAGTTTAACTCACTTTTTTTAGTTTATTAAAACACATAGTTGCATAAAACACAGTGTGTGAAAGAAATTAAACACCGCTCTTACATTAAAAACGTTAAAACTTTCATTATTCTTTATTTTACGTTTTGTTTGTTTTGATAAAAAATCTGATGTGAAGATAATTTTTTTGTATTTTTCTGTATTTGTTATCAAGAAAATAAAAGGTCAAATGAAAATTATTTCTTGACTTTTTATTTAGCTTAGCTTAAGATGAAGTTATTTAATTTCCAAAATGTCGTTAATAAAAAAAGTCAACAAATAATTTTTTTAATTTATTTTAAAGTTGCTTGCTACTAAACATAAAAAATAAAAAATGAGATAATTTTTCTAAAAAATGTTAATGTGTGAAACGAGTGAACTGATGTGTGTGTAGAGCAAGCGTGAGTCAAAAGAGGCAGCTGGAGCCTGGAATGAATAATAAATAAGTAAGAATTGCTCTTGCTCACGAGCCCTTATTTGTAATTTTTAAAAATATAATTGAGTAAAAATTATAAAAAAATACATTTAATATTATTTAAAAAATAAAAACGGTGGCTCAAAATGCCATCATGTTTCCTCAAATACAAATACAGAGCCTAAATAATATTTCCATTTAATACGTAAGAATTAACCTCGAGGCTCACAACCACATAAAACAAAGTAGCCACAGCCAGGTTCTTCGTATCTAGATACAATCCAAGTGAACCAAACCAAAAAAAAAAAAAACTCGTAACCCCAAAAATTCAATTACAATCAAGTCAGTATGGATTTACTCTTGTGCTTATTGCTATCATTGACAATATTCTTGCACCAACCTTGGGCATCAGAAGCTGATTTAGGATCGGATATGGGGTCGTTGACTCGTGAGTTATTGGAATCAGCAAAGGAGAGAGAGTTCTTCGAGTGGATGAGAGGTGTTCGGAGGAGAATCCATGAGTACCCAGAAATAGGATTTGAAGAGCACAAGACGAGTGAGCTCATAAGGGCCGAGTTGGACTTGCTTGGGATCGAGTACAAGTGGCCTGTGGCCAAGACTGGTGTGGTGGCTACCATTGGGTCCGGTGAGAAACCATTTTTTGGTCTTAGAGCTGACATGGATGCCCTTCCTTTGCAGGTCTCTCTCTCTCTCTCTCTCTCTCGTTTGGCTTTATGAATAATCACATGCATACACTCAATGACTGTCGGATACTTTTTTATTTACATGTACTCAGTTTTATTCTTGTCTTCTTGATCGATTATGTTTGAACTAAACATTCTTTTGGCCCAACAGATTAGTGCAGTGTACTTAGTAAATTACTAATTGTGTTAAAAGTTTAATCTACTGAAATACAATAAATTTAATCATATGAATATGATAAATTTTATCATTTAATTACATATTTTTAAAACTACCTTTTATGTATAGGTCAAAACTAATTTAAATTATTAAAATATGATAAATTTAATTACATATTTCTAACACTTTCTTCCCGTATAAACTGAAACTACATTTTCTTTAGATAAGACCAAGCTAGCTTAAACTATTAAAACATAATAAATTTAATCACATATTTCTAACCCTCGCGACATATGGATTAGACTTTAGACAGACCTATGTAAAGCTAAAGCGACAGTCCCATGTGGTGTCAACAAGCAGCGACAGTCCCATGATGGCGAACGGAGCTGTTTCTAAAGCTTCCTTCTCTAAAATCTGCCCACGGGCTTTCGAGCGCGTTAAGAGTTTATTTCTTTATTTAGGCAGTAGGTGAGGATTAACTCTACCTCGTGGGACCCCTTTAGAGAAATTATAATTTTATCACGGTGAATTATGTCATTTGTTCATCTTTTTATTAAGTATTTGATTTGATTGTAATAAAAATCTCTTATATCTACGTTTTACGTTTTCAAATGTGGGATCACGGCTACAGTGCAGGAAGAAAAAATTGTTTTAAGTTGTGTTTGACGTTTTTTAGTGGGTCTTGTGCGCTGTTTATAGGACTCGTAAGGATTTTATTTAACAAAAAAACCTTTAAAGTTGAGTATCAATGTATTATTTACACATTTAAAAATTATTTTACTACAATGTTTTCAGTTTTTAGTAATAAACGGTATTCAAACAGACTCTAAAAAGACTTTCACCTGTATAAAATTGTTAACTAATTAATGACTCAATCATTTTAAACAAGTGTGAGTTTTTTAATTAAATGGTGAACAAATGACGTAATTCACTATAAAAACGGTAGAATTTCTCATACTTCTATATGAAAGAAAAACTCATACAAGGGGAGGAGGTATACTCCTAAAATATCCAATAAATTTTCTTCATAGTATACCAATTTTGTTTTTTTTTTTTTTTTTGGCACTCTTTTTTTAGGATTCATTGCAGTTAATTGGTTGGGCCCCCACTTCAGTGTAAACTCATGTGTACATATTACTAACTTCGTGGTCCTCTTATTCATGCTGGTTTGTATTCTAGTGACCTGAAGATATAACTTATTTTCACTAAAGGTTTTATTTGGTTAGGGGAATAGAAAAGTAAAAGGAAAAAATAGATTTAATTTTGGTTGGAGGGACAGAAAATTTTTTATTTGGTTGAGAATTAAAATTGAAGAATAGAAAATTTAGTTTATGTAAGTCTATTTTTATACTGTTATTTCATAATAGGTAAGAAATTATTTATATTATACTCATTAAATAATAAAAATATTACTTATTATTTTATAAAAATTTACACATCATACATATTATATTATATTATTTTTACTTGTTATTATATTATATATAAAAGGAAGAAAAAAACTTAACAAGTTATAAAGTGAGAAAAAAAAAAAACAAAAACAAAAACAAAATAGGAAGATTTGGGTAGAGAGAGTTGTGGAATATTGGAACCTAGCGGGAAAAAAAAAAGCATTATAAGGGCACTGTAGCATAGTTTCTGTTTAAAGAGGGGGCAAAAGTGTAAAAGCATGGCTAAAGCAAAATTTTACAAAAATCAACCTAGATTTTTTATCATTTTGTGGAAAATTTTTTGGTGGGCTCGAGAATAAAACACCTTACTCCACCGCAAAATTTTCCACTCCCCCTCCCGACCAAACACTCACTGAAACTTCTCTTTCTCCACTTTTATCTCCTAAATTTTTCATCCTCCCTAAAATCTCTCCAAGCAAACATACTCTAAAAGAGTAGGTTTTAGTTAGTTTAATTAGTAAAATTTATTGTTATTAAATAAGGGGTTTGAGATTCGAATTCCATCCACAGAAAAAACTAATTGATGTCATTATCTAATGATAAAGAACAATCATCATGAAACGAAGGTTATAAATTGAATTTTATCATACATATAAAATAAATAAACTTATTGTAAATGAGGGAAAAATAATCATAAGTTTATATAAAAGTTGGGAAAAAGTTTAGCTCCATGCTTCCTTCAACTCATTATATAGCTATATTGAAGAGACTCTGAATGTATAGTTTTATATAGCATTACTATTTATATTTGTTAAAGTGGTAAACTATGATTTATACAACTCTTTAAATGAACCAAAGAAAGAGTGACAAACCTATGCCCCTCACTAAATATCAATTGTCAATGGTACAAAATATTTGTCAAATTTTACTTTTATAATTACTGATATTTTTATTGTTGGCTATTATTATTACTAGTTACAAACCCGCGCATTGTGCGAGATAATTTTTTTTAGGATGATCTTATTAAATATATTTGGGGTAATAAGTAATAACACTCTCCCATTTTGTTTATATTAATAACAAAAATTTTAAATTTATTTAAGGATCTGTTTTTAAATGTTTAACCATGGTTAGTAAAGACATTACTCATAATTTTAGAATTAAAATACAAATTTATAAAATACCAAAATATTTGAAATGACAAATTTCTCCATAACTCATTGGGAAAAGAAAAGGGAAAAAAAAAGAAAAAAAAAAAAGCAAAAGACATTACTTAGTATTTTAAAATACACTTTAATTTAAAATTTTAAAATAAGATAATTTAATTTTAAAATTAAGGATAATTTTAGAACCTACCTTAAGCATAGGTAGGTTAGTACACAATATTTTAATATTAAATTAACAAATTTTGGTCAAACAAATTTAAAGGGTGAAAATATTTTTTTCCTTTCAAGTTTGGGGTAGAGTATCATTTCTTCAAACCTCAATGAAAGGGAATGTAATTACCCCTATATTATTATTATTGTTGTTGTTGTTGTTGTTGTTGTTGTTGGTGTTCTTAATAATTGATTTTTCATTTTCTTTTAAGTTAATAAAAACCTTACATATACATTTTTATTTATTTATAGAATTACATTTTTTTAACCTTTACATATCTTTTATTTAATGTGAATCTTTACATATACCTTAAGTAAACTCTATATATTCCACTTCTTTAGATGTATAAAATTATAGACTACTACTTCATAATGATAGTAGCTAATTAGTTTTATCGCTTTTTTTTATAATTTCATTTATAATGTTTTTTACTATTATCATATGTAAGGACACGATATTCAGACTAATCCCAAAATGTATGGAATCTTAGCCCAGTGAGCTCAATACAATAAATTTGTAGAGAGTGAGTCGAAGAGCTAGACTTTAGTGCATAGATAATAGTTAATATGGATTTCATGACAATCAAACAGAGATGAACCGAGTTTACCAAAGAAAGTTTGTTCTCAGCACAATTCGAGGTGCTTTATTCTAGTAAATGTTGAACGAGAATGGTTATAGGAGTTTTTGAGATTGCTACCGTGCTTTCTCCGTTCCCCCCCCCCCCCCTCTCCATGATGAGTTTCTCCTATTATATAGTCCCTTTCAAACAATCTGGGTCTTCCCCTTGTTGATCATCAAAACCTATACTTGAGTGTCTGTCCCATCAGACACCCTCTTTGGTGTTCTGTGAGTTGCGGTAACCGAGGTAACACTATTCAGAGGTCCTGTCCACATAAATGCGGTATTAGCAGCTTTCTCCTAGATATTTTTGAATTCCTATCCTTCTTGTACGTTTGTGGCACACGTCCCTATCACTAGAGCTTCTTGGAAGGTCACTTTGATCACTAGGATCCATAGCTGATCTGTGTTTAGCTTATCCGAATAGATATTTTTCTTCAGACTCGGACTACTCACGATCTCGGCTAAAACCCCACGCTCTCGGCCAAAGCCTAAGACCCAATTGCATGATTTGGGCTCATGACCCCACATCATATATTTACTGACTAATGATTTTCATAACAGATGTGTTAAATGAGATGTAGCATCGTTTATTAGATTTTTAAATGTAATTGTGCATGAAAATTATATTTATATATATATATATATATATATATATATAAAGTTAAATGAAATGTCAAAAAAGGGATTTTAAAATTTTCTAACTTTATTTCTTATGTATTTTCTATTATTACATGAAAATATCTCCTTTTAGTTATGAATTAGAGTTTGATTAGTTTTAAGTTTAAATATATTACTATGGCTGTGTTTAATTATTAATTATTGATTCAATTTTTTAAGTGAATGTAACAGTTGATTTTATTACACTGTAAAGTTTTTAATGTACTCCATATTGGTCATATTTATTTTTTATTTTTACTTCTCCTTACAACCTCTTTGTTTTCCAATTAATAGTTACTAATTTATATTTGATTTTTTTTTCTTTACCATCTCTCTCTCTCTCTCTCTCTCTCTCCATAGGCAACCTACTGTTTTCCAAAATTTGATGATGATTTTATTGCATTAAATATGCATTTTAGTTTTTTTTTTTTCATTTAATTTTGCTACCCTTAAGTTAGTATATCCATAATTATTAGTTTCTTTATATTATATTTGGTTTGATATCCTCATTTTATATATATATATATATATATATATATATATATATATACAGTGTTTCCCAATTGGCATTTGTTTTGTATTATATTTTTTTTCTTTGATGTATTGGGTTTGAGAATGAGTGTGTTCCTAATATTACTCCACTTTATGAGGACAATTTTATTTATGGAATTTAAATAAAATTTTAAAATATTATTTTTTAAAATAAAAAGGAGAGAAAAATATAAATAATTTAATGATATAGAAAATGTGGGGAGATGAATAGTGATATTAAGATAGAAGGTAGTGAAGAGATGAAAAGATAAAGGTAAGGAAAAAGCTTAGACAAAGTGTAAATGTAAAAAAAAAAAAAGTACAATTTTTTAAGGATAATTTTATTGATTTGAATTTAAATAAAATATTCCATATTTAATTATTAAAAATAAAAAAAGTGAGAAAACATAAATAATTTAATGATGTGGAAGGTGTGATTGAATTTAAATATTGAATAACATAAGATGAGAAGAAAAAAAAAGTAATATATATAACAATAAATGCCAATAAAAAGAACAATTGCACATAAAAGATTTTTGTTCTTTCTTATTACTCTAATTAAGATTGATGGTTTTTTTTTTTAATATGTGTTTTAGTATTGTGTTTGTGGGGCCATGGGCCCAAATCATGCAATTTGGTCTTGAGATTTAATCGAGATCGTGAGTAGTCCGAGTCCGAGAAAGAATATCTCTTCGGATAAGCTAAACACAGATTAGCTATGGATCCTAATGATCAAAGTGACCTTCCAGGAAGCTCTAGTGATAGGGACGTGTGCCACAAACATACAAGAAGGATAGGAACTCAAAAATATTTAGGGGAAAGCTGCTGATACCTCGGTTACCGCAACTCACAGAACACCAGAGAGAGTGCTTGATGGATCAGCAAGGGAAAGGCCCAGATTGTTTGAAAGGGACTATATAATAGGAGAAACCCACCATGGAGAGGGGAGGAGGAAGCACGGTAGCAATCTTAAGAACTCCTGTAACCGTTCTCATTCAACATTTACTAGAACAAAACTCCTCAGATTGTGACGAGGACAAACTTTCTTTGGTAAACTCGGTTCCTCTCTGTTTAATTGTCATGAAATCTATATTAACTGTTATCCATGCACTAAACTCTAACTCTTTGTCTCACTCTCTACAAATTTATTGTATTGGGCTCACTGGGCAAAGATTCCATACATTTTGGGATTGGTCTGAATATTGTGTCCCTACAATTGGCGCCGTCTGTGGAGAGAGCTTGTGTGATAGTGAGTGCAACGGTTAATTATGGTAGGATCAGGCCCCCATCAGCAAGAGTCCTTGGGTAAAGCCATTGTGGTGGCCAGTTTACTATGTAAGCAAGTCACTACATGAAGCCAAGGTCTATACTTTGAGGTGCTAATTACATGGGAATGATTGATAAATGGGGCACAGTTCTGGGGGCTTTTGACATCAAGTACATGCCTCGAGAACCTTTATTCTAGAAGGTATATGTTGATGGTGCAGCAAATCAAAGGGGCTCCGCGGCGGGGTTAGTTTTATAAGGTATGTATTAATATCTTCTAATCTTTTTTCTAAGTGCTAAGTAAATCCTTAGCTACGTTGAGTCCTCGGATTCTCTGTTAAGAAGAGCCTTTACTATGTCGGGTCCCTCAGACCTCCTGCTAAGCAGATCCTTAGCTATGTCGAGTCCTCGGACTCTCTGCTAAGAAAAGCCTTAGCTACGTCGGGTCCCTCAGACTTCCTGCTAAGTGTTAAACAAAGCCTTAGCTACGTCGGGTCCCTCAGACCTCCTGCTAAGCAAATCTTTAGCTACGTCGAGTCCTCGGACTCTCTGCTAAGAAGAGCCTTAGCTACGTCGGGTTCCTTAGCTATGTCGGGTCCCTCAGACTTCCTGCTAAGCAGATCTTTAGCTACGTCGAGTCCTCGGACTCTCTGCTAAGAAGAGCCTTAGCTACATCGGGTCCCTCAAACCTCCTGCTAGGTGTTAAACAAAGCCTTAGCTACATCGAGTCCCTTAGACATCCTGCTAAGTGTTAAACAGAGCCTTAGCTATGTCGGGTCCCTCAAACCTCTTGCTAAGTAGATCCTTAGCTACGTCGAGTCCTCGGACTCTCTGCTAAGAAGAGCCTTAGCTACGTCAGGTCCCTCAGACCTCCTGCTAAGTGTTAAACAGAGCCTTAGCTATGTCGGGTCCTTCAGACCTCTTGCTAAGTGCTAAACAAAGCCTTATAGCTACGTTGGGTCCCTTAGACCTCCTGCTAAGCAGATCCTTAGCTACGTCAAGTTCTCGGACTCTCTGCTAAGAAGAGACTTAGCTACATCGGGTCCCTCAGACCTCCTGCTAAGTGTTAAATAAAACCTTAGTCATGTCTAAGTCCTCGAACCACATGCTTTGGGGAAATTAACACACTATGGCATCTCTCAAATATCAAACGGAACCTTAGTTATGCATGGATCCTTGGACCACATACTTTGAGGAAAGTAACATTCCCTGATATCTATTTGTTTCTCACTAAATGTCAAGACAGACCTAAGATTATAACCAACTCCTCAGATTGGCAGCTTTGAAAGTAGCAATTTACAGTACAAATATGAGGCGCGTAAAACGGCACTCCCACGGATATAGGTCAAAGGATCTAGTAGAATTAACTCTTAAGAATTCAAAACCTCACTTTTCTCCTCGGGTGAAAGGAAAAAACCGAAGTTTTGAGGGGCTATTGTGGGGTCATGGGCCCAAATCATGCAATTGGGTCTTGAGATTTAGTCGAGATCGTGAGTAATCTGAGTCCGAGGAAGAATATCTCCTCGGATAAGCTAAACACAAATCAGCTATGGATCCTAATGATCAAAGTGACCTTCTAGGAAGCTCTAGTGATAGGGGCGTGTGCCACAAACGTACAAGAAGGATAGGAACTCAAAAATATCTAAGGGAAAGCTGCTGACACCGCATTTATGTGGACGGGACCCCTGAACAGTGCTACCTCGGTTACCGCAACTCACAGAACACCAGAGAGAGTGCTTGATGGGACAAGCACTCAAGTATAAACTTGGATGATCAACAAGGGGAAGGCCCAGATTGTTTGAAAGGGACTATATAATAGGAGAAACCCACCATGGAGGGGGGAGGAGGAAGCACGATAGCAATCTCAAGAACTCCTATAACCGTTCTCATTCAACATTTACTAGAACAATGCTTCTCGGATTGTGCCAAGGACAAACTTTTTTTGGTAAACTCGGTTCCTCTCTGTTTAATTGTCATAAATTCTATATTAACTGTTATCCATGCACTAAAGCCTAGCTCTTTGTCTCACTCTCTACAAATTTATTATATTGGGCTCACTAGGCCAAGATTCCATACATTTTGGGATTGATTTGAATATCGTGTCCCTACAGTGTTATTTTAATTTCCCATTAGAAAGTCTTTTCTTTCCCTTTCATAATTTTGATTGAATTTTGGTTTAGATTAATACTTAGTTGTTTTTGGAAATAAGAATTTGAATATGCTTACCAATTTTTTGACTAATAAATTATTATAAAATCTTTTTTTTTCTTTAGTTTTATTTTAATTTTAGTTAAGTTAACATTGTAATTTTTTGATGATTATTTATTATTATGATAATTTCCTTATTCCTTAAGAGATGAGTTGTATATTAAGCAAATGTAACACACTACAACATAGTTAGAAGAATACGGTTCACCTTAAAAAATTTGATGAAATACACCAAAAAAAAAATTTAAAATGATATATTTGTAGAGATAAAAAAAATTAAAAAAAAAATAAGTGTAAAAATCTTTCTTTTTTTTTTTTTGAAAAAGAGACAATGCTTGAAGTAATTGTTATTTTTTAATATTACACTTCATTACATAATATTTGTTAGGACATATGTGATTTGATGTTAGGAACATATGTCAATATTTTATGTAATTGTTTAATCCTTTGACAAAAAGCACTTTACTTGTAATTGGATAGATCTAGGATGTGTTTAATGATTCAAGAGATAAGGTTTCAAGTTCAAGTGTTAAAGCCATGCAAATCTGTCCAAGAAACAAGTGAAGAAGTGCTGATTCATTAAAGCTCGATAGCTCTCAATAGCTCACAGTAGATAGCTCAACAGATAGCTATCTATTGAGAATTACGAAAATCAGTTTTTCAGATCTGATTTTCGGCCTATGCTTATGTATTTGTGTATGGTTTCTTTTCTCACAATCCTAAACATATATAAGACTTATTTTAAAGGCCGTCACATAAAAGAATACAAGAAGAACACATGCAAAAGGTGACCGATGCCTTATTCTCTCTGAAAGAAGCTACTGCGTCTTTGCGCATTAAGGTTTTGTAACTAAGTGTTTCTTGATCTTCACTGTTGATGAAGTGAAGAATTTTGCGGCCAACATTTTCTTCAAATTGGTGTATTAGTCACGTCATAGGAGCCGTGCATCATTGGTTAATCACGTACTGGGATCCGTACAAAAAGAGTGGTGTTCATATATTGAAGAGTTTAGAGGTTCTGAAGCGGTAGAAGAATTCCGCTATAAGTTTATCTACGGGGATTGTAGAGTCTAGGGACAAAGGTTTTGTACTAGATCTGAAACTTCTCTTTACTATAGTGAATTGCGTTTCGGGAAGGTTTCCCTCCAGGTTTTTTACTGTGAAACTAGTTTGTTTCATTGGTTTTCCTGGGTCATCATATTTTGTCTTATTTACTTTTCCGATGTGCATGATAATTGACTTGATATTGATGTTTGTTTGTTTTAACAAGTTTTATTTATAATAAATCTAATTAAGAAACTTGGGTTTAAAACTTGTTAATACTATCAACCGGGATCTAAAATTTCCCAACACTATTTATATTTCCACACATTGCGTGAGTCTGCGACTAGTTTCCTATAAAAACTAAATGATTCTACAAGTCTTCTATTGGGAATAAATTCTAATCTTAGGTTGCTAAATGCAAATGTAGTAGAAATGTGGTGAGAGAGTATAATGGGTTGTGCTCGTAGTTAGTGTAATAAGCATATAATATGATTGTGAGCTTCCTTTATAATAGGATTTTTTGTTACTCTTAGAGCAAACAAAATGACACCCTTATCCCCACCCAAAATATCCTATAATGACAAGCTTTATCTTTTAACTTCTAAGAAAATGCAATGCAATGGCCAAAGGATATGTCCCTTTAATATATTGTCTCTAATCAAATAAACAAAGGCTCATGTCCCCTTTAGGTACAGGTTTATACGGAATTTAATTGTTTTCAATTTTTTCTTTTCTCTGCAAGAAATAATCATCAACCTTTACTAACCAAAAAAAAAAACCATCAACATTAATTAGAGTTATAAGAAAGAACAAAAATAGGATAACAATTAAAAATTAAAGAGAAGAAAAAAAACATTTAAAAAAACAAATATAATGGCATTAACCAATGTGGAGTTTTAAAGAACTCTTGGTTTACCTAGAATATAATAGAGAAAATAAAAAATGAGACTAATACCAATTCTAGAAAACATATATAGAGAAATAGAAATAAGGATGCTAATTAAAGAATATTGGCAATACCATCAATCCTGTTTGAAGCTTAATCATAGCTCAACTATTTTGCTGACTTTTAACTTTTGGCTGGTATATATTCAGGTGTTCTCTAATGCCGGAAAATTCCTTATTGTCTGGTTTTACTTGAATTCCGACAAACTACCCGATTAAATTAAGTGAGAAAATGAGCATAATGATTCTAGTGTAGGAAAAAAAAAATTTCCAAAGATTAGTAATTTGGCATAAATAGAAGAATATATAAAAAAAAATTCATCGAAAAATTGAGAGAGAAAGAGAGAGAAAACCTTTTTTTGAATTTCGGCAAACTACCCGATTAAATTAAGTAAAAAAACGAGCATTATAATTCTAATGTAAAAAAAAAAAAAAAGATTCCCAAAGATTAGTAATTTGGCATAAATAGAAGAATGTATAAAAAATTCATCAAAAAATTGAGAGAGAGAGAGAGAGAGAGAGAGAGAGAAAGAGAGAGAGAGAACTATGCATAGAATGGAATAGATAGTTACAAATTTATAGTATGAGAATGTGAACAAGAAGAGACAAAATAAAGGAAGATCAAGAAAAATAAAAAGAATAATATTTATGTAGAGGGTAGTGGAGAGATGAAAAGGTAATGGTAGAGAAAGGTTGGAAAAAGTGTGAATATTAAAATAAAATAGAATAAAAAGTAAATGTTAAAAACAATTATAGGAAAATTGGAAGGAAAATGATAATAAGACGGATGCTGATGTGGCTCAACTGGAGCGTAGCAATAATAAATGCTATGCTTCAGCTTTTAGATATATATAGATATAGATTATTATTATATCATTTGATTGGTTGCTATTTTATTTGACAATGATAGTAATCTATTCACAACCTTTGTATTTTTTGCATTGCTTTTAATTGATTAGTTTCTTTCTTCCAATTAGAGTGATTCCTAAAACACTATTATATGGAGTGGACTCTATTAATTGAAACTATATCCTATTTATTAAATTAAAAAAAAAAAAAAGAAGTCCGCAGTCAACTCATATGTGGTTTTGTTTTGGGATTTTATGATTTGGGCCATCCGGCAAGAACTTGCTGCCAAAAAAGATGGCCGGGATGGGTTGTTGGCCATTGAAGCAGAGGTTGTAGAGGACAACATGGATGTCATGGTCAATGGTGTGGTTGTCGAACTCAGTGACAGTGACGCCGATGGCAAGTTTAGATTGCTAATTTGAATATTCTGATTTTCAGATAGTATTAATGAGTATTGATTTTGTTTGACAATTCCTATTCATTAATTTGAGAAATACTAATGTGGCATGCTGGAAGTAGATGGTGTTACACCTCATACTTACTGAATTTAAACTCAAATTTGTATCATCCCTATCATCACCTAAAAACTTCCTAGAAAAGGATCCTCTCCATTTGGTTTGATATGGAAAGAGTCATTTTTATGGTGGAGAGATTTATTGTCTTAAAAATCTATGCTAATGGTTTATTTTCATGCTCTGCGTAGTTATGTTATTCTCTTTGATTTTATATATTTTGATTGTATGAGACTTTGAAATAAACATTTACCATTGAGAAGGAATTGGTGGAGTGGGAGCATAAGAGCAAGATTGATGGCAAGATGCACGCCTGTGGTCATGATTCTCATGTAGCAATGCTACTTGGAGCAGCCAAATTACTCCATGGAAAAAGAGACCAATTGAAGGTAAATTTAAAGGCTTTTTTCAATTAATCATCAAGAATATGAACCATGAGTGCTAACTATATATATTGTTTCAACTTACACTTTCTTAAGGGAACCGTGAAGCTTGTTTTCCAGCCCGGAGAAGAGGGTTATGCTGGTGCTTACCACATGTTGCAAGATGGTGCTCTTGACGATATCAATGCCATCTTTGCATTGCATGTTCTGCCATTAATACCCTCTGGAGTAATTGCTTCAAGGCCTGGTCCAGTGCTTGCTGGTGCAGGGCTCTTTTCCGCTGCCATTGAAGGAAAAGGTGGACATGCAGCAGCCCCACATATGACTAAGGATCCAATTCTTGCAGCGGTCTTTGCAATCCTTGCTCTCCAACAAATTGTGTCTAGAGAGACAAATCCCCATGAAGCCAATGTAACTCTCTTACCTTCCAATATTTTGAAATTGGTTTTTTCTTTTGGCAGGATTTCACCACTTGCTGGGTAAGATGAGCACGCAGCTTACAATGAATTGCATTAACAATAAACTAATGCTATTTTTACAACAATAAGTCTTAAGGACTAGGGAGACAACATTTTTTTTTTTGTATTTGTTGGCATAGCCTATTGTGATTGCTACATAATAAAAGTAGTTTTAATGATAAACTTAGATGAAAGTGATGATCAAATAACAATAGGTCATGTCAACAATTATGAAAAATATTGTCCCTAACATTTACAAAGTTTTGACAAACACTCATCTCTATCGCTGATTTGAGAGCCAAGTACATGTTTGATAACTACGATGTGACAATAAAGATAGAGATGGGTTTGTGGGTGGATTTGTAACAACAATTTTATAAAAGCAGCATTGCTCTTTAATAAAAGAACTGCTATGTCTGGTTTGAAATGTGATATGGCTTTTATATCTTTAATCAATCCATTTCCATCCATAGCCCCATGGCGCCAATTAATGTGAGAGCTTAAATTTGAATCATATAGGTGGTGACAGTTGGATTCATAGAGGGAGGCCAAGCAGGAAATGTAATTCCAGAGTCAGTGAAATTTGGTGGAACTTACAGGAGCTTAACCTCTGAAGGTCTCTCCTACGTCAAGCGAAGGATCAAAGAGGTGAAACATGCATTCCTTGTCTGACCTTCATTCATTTCCACCCTTACCATTCAGTTGAAAGAAAAAGTGGTGAACATCTAATTTGTTCTACTTGCAGGTCATAGAAGCACAAGCAGCTGTGCATCGATGTAGTGCTGTGTTGGACTTCAAGGAAGACACACCACTGCCTAATCCTGTAATGGTTAATGATGAGGCATTGTATGAACATGCAAAGAAAGTTGGAGAATCTCTAGTTGGGCAATCCAATGTTCAGCTTCTACCGATGTCTACGGGATCAGAGGATTTCAGCTTCTTCTCACAGAAGAGTGCTGCAGCAATGTTTGCGCTTGGGATTATGAATGATACTGTGAAATCCGACCAGCCATTGCACTCTCCTTATTTTGTTATTGATGAAGAGGCTTTTCCAATAGGAGCAGCTCTTCATGCTGCTGTTGCAATCACATTCTTTGATAGCCATGTTGTTGGCACTTATTAACTTGACAATAAGGAACTTGGGATTTGTTTTGGATTCAGCTGGAATAAAGACAAAGAAAAACAAGAAGATGATGTCAAGAACATCAGAAGCGTGATTCGCATCAAACAATGAAAATCATAAAATTAAATTGTGTGAATATGTTAAGAGTAAAATCTAAAGTCTGCCAAAATCAAGTAAAATTTTGTAAGTTGACAAAGTTCAATTATATTTCTTTAAATTTAAACAAAAACCACATTTTCGTCCTTATAATTTTACGCAATTTCCACTTTAGTTCCTATCTTTTATTTTCATCACTTTTAGTCCCTATTTAGAAAAACGTCATCCATTTTAGTCCTGCCCTAATGGCAAAGTCCTAAGTAGTAGACGGAACTATTAAAATAGTAATAAAAAAGTTTATTTTGGTATTAAAAAATGCCACGTCAACATCTAAATTAAAAAAAAATTAATTTATTAATTTTAATTGAATAAAAAAAAACAAAAAATCACATTAATTGAGATCTAAGTGTGTTTTGAACAAGAACACAAACCCAAATCTAAGAATACAAAATCAAAATCCAAAAATTACAAGCCCAAAAAATAAGAACAGATTTCCCGCAAGAACAAAAACACAAACACAATTTACAAAAAAAAAAAAAAAGTATACCCTATATCAGGTAAATGTTTTTTCTCTCTCACAGCGAGTGGTCCAACTCATTTATTCTAATATATATGGCAAACAATGAATTTCAATTCCACTTTATTAGTGGTTAGTTAATGGTTACTATACAAGAGGAAGAAAAATCGATATCTAAGAAGTTGTAATTGGTGGAACCTAATGTTTCAATTCTCATACAACATGTTAATAAAAAAGAGTAATGCTATACAATTACACTTACTAATTTTTCACCATTTTTCATATACTTAATGTAGGGGCAACGGGTCGGCAAGGGTAATGGGCCGGTATGAACAACACGCCAGTGGGGATAATGGGCCTCGAATCCCTCATCCACTTGCGTAACGCGTCCCCAAGCCCAAGCCGAGGACTGAGGCTAGTCTGAGGACGATTCAAGTCGGCCTAGGCAATCCGCCTTAGCAGTCGGGAGAATTGAATGTGAGCTCAACGATCCCAAGGTTCTGCCGAGGGCTCGCATTACCTCGGGCAATTAAAGCCGAGGTAAGACTCGGAACTCTGCCGGTCAGGAAAGCCCCCCCTAGAAGATTCCACCTGACGAGGTGAATGTTGTGGAAGCATGTACCAAGAAAAGATCCCAAAATATCAAGGGAGAAGGCTGTCAACCCCGCATTGAATGCTCCACAACTAACCCCCTGGCCGCATTTATGTGGAGAAGACATCTGAACAGTGATTTCCAGTCTTGTCGTTCTTATGTAGAGGGTTCTGAAAAAATTAGAGGGGACAGGTGCCAATAAAGAAATCATGACATCTATACGTGGAGGATTCAAAGAAAGGAGAGAGGAAATATATAAGGAAGAAAGAGTCCAAGAAAACGGGGGGGGGGGGGGGGGGAAGAAAAATAAAAAAGAGAGAAGGGAGAGAGATTGACACCCATTGCTAAGCAATACTCACATCAGACAACTATCCTTGGACGTAGGTTGAGAACGGTCTTTTAAGCCAGAAATCTGTGTTTCATCCCAATCTGTGACCCTAGCCCATCCAATTGGTAATCTAATCTCCACTAGCCTAGTCCTTCACAACCTACTCTCTACAAATTCATTGCTGTTGGGCGTTTTAGATAGATCCACCCACCTTTGGGCCGGACTTCGAAATCTGTGTCCTTACAATTGACGCGATCTGTGGGGAGGGTTGATTGGTTAGATTTTTAGGTTCTCAATTATGGTAGGTTCAGGTCCACATCACTTGAGTCTACGAGATCTCAATGAGAAGGACACCCTTGAGAGGGCCGGGAAGGAAGCGTGCATACCATTTACTCTGATGAAAGTCAGTCTAGAGGCGATAGCCATGTTTCTCAGGATGAACGTGCCAAGGCCATGCAGAAGGAGATTGACTATTTGAAGAAGAAGTTGTGCCAAGAGCGGAGGAGGCGAAGTCCCTCAGTCTCTGACCTTTCGTCAGACAGCGAGAAGGATGACAAATATAGGCACAGATCAAGAACACCCCCAAGCAAAACCTTCTCTTATGAGGAGGACCATCGCTGGGAACGCAGGGGTGGAGGTTCATCTTCGAGAGACTTAGGAAACGGCGCCATGAGCAAAGCCTTCAATCGCATATCCAGGTCTCCCTTTACACGCAAGATTGATGGGGGACGACTTCCCAGGCAGTTCACTCAACCCACGTTCACTCTCTATAACGGCCGTACGGACCCAGTTGAGTATGTTAGCTATTTCAACCAAAGAATGGCGGTGCACTCGAATAATGAGGCCTTGATGTGCAAAGTGTTCCCATCTAGCTTGGGACCAGTAGCGACGAGATGGTTCAACGGTTTGAGAGCAGGTTCTATTAACTCTTTCAAAGAGCTCACTCAGGCATTTGGGTCCCATTTTATCACATGCAGCAGAGTTCCTCGGCCTCTGGATTTCTTGTTGTCCTTGTCCATGAGAGAGGAGGAAACTTTGAAAACTTACTCGAACCGATATTGGGAGATGTTCAACGAGATAGAAGGTGATTTTGATGACGTGGTTGTCAGAACCTTTAAGGTCGGCCTGCTCGCCGAGCATAGGTTGCGGAGGTCCTTGACAGGGAAGCCAGTCAACAGTGTATGCCAGCTCATGGATCGGATTGACAAGTACAAGAGAGTTGAGGAAGACCAACAACAGGAGAAAGGGAAAGGGAAGGGTAAGGTTATCCCTCAAGAGATGAGGGATTTCAGGTCAGATCGTTATGGCAATAACCGACCACGGCGAGAGTTTGTAATAGAATCTGGACCCAGGGCCGCCCAAACCGTTAATACCGTGTTCCGAGAACCAGTACACCAAATCTTGGATAAGATCAAGAACGAGCCATATTTCAGATGGCCGAGCAAGATGAGTGGAGACCCCACAAAATGTAACCAAAGTCTGCATTGCCAGTATCATAGAGAGCGCGGGCATACGACCAAGGACTGCAGGACCCTATGGAGCCATTTGCAGCAGTTGATCCGAGAAGGCAAGTTGAAGCAATTCTTGAATCAGCCTAACGAGCAAGGAGGCCAGACAGGTTCGGGGATTCAAAGAAGTAATGCTTCAAGACCCCCTATAGGAATAATCCATATCATCCTCGCCGCGCTAGGAAGAACAAGATCATGCCCCTCCAGGGTAATGACTGTGGCTGGGCCGCATATCAGAGATTCTGGTCATGAGTCAAAGAGGGCTAAGATAGAGGCTCATCCAGCACTAAGCTTCTCGGACGAGAACAAAGCCGGGACCATACAGCCCCACGATGATGCCCTAGTTATAACTCTTAGGATTGGTGGCTATGATGTGAAAAGGGTACTGGTAGACCAGGGCAGTGGGCTGAGATTATGTATCCAGACCTATACAAGGGGCTCAATCTTAAACAGGAGGATCTGACCAGTTATGATTCACCTCTAGTCGACTTTGATGGGAATGTAGTTGTTCCAAGGGGACAAATTAGATTGCCAGTTCAAGCCAACTCGGAGGTGATGGATGTAGACTTCATAGTGGTGAATGCCTTCTCCCCATACACGGCTATTGTAGCGCGACCTTGGCTCCATGCCCTTCGAGCCATTTCTTCCACCCTTCATCTCAAGGTTAAATATCTGTTAGGAGACCGAGTCAAGGAGTTAATTGGAAGTCAGGCAGTAGCCAGGCAGTGTTTGGTGGCCGCTATCACGCACCGACCAGAATCAGAATCCTCGGCCGCACCCGATAAAGAGTTCTAGCAATTAAAGTTCACGGCCTCAGCGTCTGGTGGTGAGGCCAAGGAGATAAGGTGTGAGGAGTTAGAGAAAGTCCTTGTTGACAACGATCCGGAGAAATTTTTTCAAATCGGCACTCAATTGCCTCTTTAGGAGAGGGAGGAGTTGGTGCAATTCCTGAGGCAAAACATTGACGTATTTTCTTGGAGTACTTACGAAGCTCCAGGGGTGGATTCAAATTTCATCTGCCATCATCTGAACGTTAACCCATCCGCTACCCCCAAAAAACAGACTCCTCGGCGCTTTTCAAAGGAACAGTTTGAGGCCGTTATGGAAGAGGTGGCAAAATTTAAGCAGGCTGGGGCTATTAAGGAAGTGTTCTATCCCGATTGGCTGGCTAACACTGTGGTAGTAAAGAAAAAGAATGGCAAGTGGCGTATATGCGTGGATTACACAGACCTGAACAAGGCCTGCCCAAAAGACCCTTTCCCCATGCCTCGGATCGACCAGCTGGTGGATGCAACCATAGGGCATCCTCGGATGAGCTTTCTGGATGCTTTCCAAGGCTATCACCAGATACCTCTAGCCTTGGAAGACCAGGAGAAAACAGTTTTTGTCACCCCTATTGGCAACTACCATTACAAGGTGATGTCATTTGGGCTCAAGAATGTAGGGTCTACGTACCAAAGAATGATGACACAGATGTTTGAGCCGCAACTGGGGAAGAACATCGAAATCTACATCGACGATATGGTGGTCAAAAGCAAGAAGGAGGCCGAGCACATTGTTGACCTCGGAAACATCTTCGAAGTCTTGAGAGGGCACAAATTACGACTCAATACTTCCAAATGTTCTTTTGGAGTGGGGTCAGGAAAGTTTCTAGGCTACATGGTCACTCACCATGGAATCGAGGTTAATCCAAACCAGGTCGAGGCCATTAATAAGCTGCAACCACCTCGGTACCCTAAGGAAGTCCAAAGATTGACAGGAATGACTGCTGCTCTAAATCGCTTCATATCCCGATCTGCAGATAGGTGCAGACCCTTCTACTGTTTGTTGAACAGATTGAAGGATTTTGAATGGACCGAGGAATGTGCCTTAGCGTTCCAGCAGTTGAAAAACTATCTTTCTCGGCCACCCATCATGTCCAGACCCGAGGCGGATGAAGTCTTATTTGCTTATATCACGGTGGCCGCCCGTGCGGTCAGCCTGGCATTATTAAAGGTTGACAACGGGGTGCAGAGGCCCATCTATTATGTAAGCAAGTCCCTGCATAAAGCTGAAGTCAGATACTTGCCGTTAGAGAAGGCCATCCTAGCCGTGGTGCACGCCACACGCAAACTGCCCCATTATTTTCAGGCGCATATAGTCGTAGTCTTGACCCGATTGCCACTCAAAGCCTTGCTTCGAAGTGCAGATTATACAGGAAGAATCGCGAAATGGGGAACGAAATTGGGGGCCTACAATATCAAGTACATGCCTCGAACCTCCATGAAGGGTCATGTCCTTGCCGACCTTTTATCGAATTTGCCGAGGCCCCAATGGAAGAAAATGGGAATAAACACCACATGGATGAAAATTCAATTGGGGTAATCTCCGTAGAGCAAACTCCATCGTGGAATGTCTATGTTGACGACGTTTCAAATCTCAAAGGGTCTGGAGTGGGGCTAGTCCTGATCTCCCCCGAGGGCATCACCATCGAAAAATCGCTAAGGTTGGGATTCTCCGCCACGAATAACGAGACGGAGTACGAAGCGCTACTGGTGGGGATGACCATGACCCGAAAGATGGGAGCAAAAATCGTGGACATATTCTCGGATTCCAGGTTAGTGGTCGGCCAAGTCCAAAGGGAGTTAGAGGCTCGGGACCCCAAAATGCAAGAGTATCTAAGCCGGGTTAGACAATTGCAATCCGGGTTTGAGTCTTTCAACTTGATGCAAATCCCTAAAAGCAAAAATGCACATGCAGACTCACTTGCAACGTTGGCAACCTTCTCGGCGCAGAATCTACCAAGGATAATCCTCGTTGAAGATCTCCTAGAACCTTTGGGGTAAGGGAAAAGAGTGTCAACCATTCATCAGATAAGGGCAGGCCCAAGCTGGATGGATCCTTTAACTCGATTTCTTAAAGATGATAGTTTACCCGAGAATAAGCTGGAAGCAGACAAGATACGAAGGAAGGCTCCTCGGTTCTGGCTGTCCGAGGACCTGAAATTATACAAGAGGTCTTTTTCCTTACCATATCCGCTATGCATCCACCCCGAGGCGGTTGAAATCCTCCTCGAAGAGCTGCACGAGGGAATTTACGGCAACCACACCGGAGGAAGATCTTTATCTCACCAAGCCCTCACTCAAGGATATTGGTGGCCCAATATGCACAGAGAAGCCCAGGAGTACGTAAGGAAGTGCGATCAATGCTAGAGGTTTGCCCCAAACATCCACCAACCAGAAGGAGAACTTAATCATTTGTCTAGTCCTTGGCCCTTTGCTCAGTGGGGCCTAGATATTGTGGGACTTTTCCCCAAGGCAGCAGGAAATAAGAAGTATCTGGTGGTCGACACAAATTATTTCACGAAATGGGTAGAAGCAGAGCCATTGACCAACATCCGGGATGCAGATATGAAGAAATTCATTTGGAAGAACATTGTCACCCAATTCGGGGTTCCCCATACCCTCATCTCGGATAACGAGCTTCAGTTCGATAGCAAATCTTTCTGAAGATATTGCTGTGGGCTAGGGATTACTAATCGGTATTCTACCCCAGCCCACCCTCAAGGGAATGGGCAAGTCGAGGCTGTGAACAAGGTTATAATAAGCGGGCTCAAGAAGAGATTAGACGATTCCAAAGGAAAATGGGTCGAGGAACTGCCACACGTGCTTTAGACCTACCGGACCACTTCTCGGAAATCTACTGGTGAAACCCCTTTTTCATTGACCTACGGTGCTGAGGCCATCATTCCTTTGGAAACAGGATTCCCTACCCTAAGAATGAGCTCTTTCACTCCGAGCAACAATGACAACTTACTTAAGAGGAATCTGGACTTAATTGAGGAACGAAGGGAAAATGTCATGGTTCAACTGGCCTACTATCAGCATAAACTCAAACGAGGATATGATGCCAATGTGAAGTCGAGACCTTTGACACCTAGAGATCTGGTATTAAGGAAGGTGGTCAGCTCGGCAAAGAACCCCTCTTGGGGAAAATTGGGACCCAACTGGGAAGGATCGTACCAAATTTCATCTATGGCCGGGATAGGTGCGTACTACTTGCAAGACTTGGAGAATAAAACAGTATTGTACCCCTAGAATGTAAACAACCTGAAAATGTATTATTATTAATAAAAGTGCACTTTATCTTATTCTTGTTCAATACATTATGCGTGATTCTCAATTACTCTAAACTTTAAGAGTCAAACAGAACCTCGGTCATGCCTGGTTCCCTGAACCACATACCTTGGGGAAATTGACACCTTCCTATCATTTTTCTAAGTATTAAACAGATCCAAAGCTATGCCTGGTTCCTCGGACCATCTGCTTTGAAAAAATTAATACTATCTATGGTCGCCCTAAGTATTAAACAGATCCAAAACTATGCCTGGTTCTTCGGACCATTTGCTTTGAAAAAATTAATACTATCTATGGTCGCCCTAAGTATTAAACAGATCCAAAACTATGTCTGGTTCCTTGGACCATCTGCTTTTGAAAAATTAATACTACATATGGTCGTCCTAAATATTAAACAGATCCAAAGCTATGCTTGGTTCCTCGGACCATCTGCTTTGAAAAAATTAATACTATCTATGGTCGCTCTAAGTATTAAACAGATCCAAAGCTATGCCTGGTTTCTCGGACCATCTACTTTGGAAAAATCAATACTATCTATGGTCGCCCTAAGTATTAAACAGATCCAAAGCTATGCCTGGTTCCTCAGACCATCTGCTTTGAAAAAATCAATACTATCTATGGTCGCCCTAAGTATTAAACAGATTCAAAGCTATGCCTGGTTCTTCGGACCATCTGCTTTGAAAAAATTAATACTATCTATGGTCGCCCTAAGTATTAAACAGATCTAAAGCTATGTCTGGTTCCTCGGACCATCTACTTTGAAAAAATTAATACTACATATGGTTGACCATCTGCTTTGGAAAAATCAATACTATCTATGGTCGCCCTAAGTATTAAACAAATCCAAAACTATGCCTAGTTCCTCGGACCATCTGCTTTCGAAAATTAATACTACATATGGTCGCCCTAAGTATTAAACAGATCCAAATCTATGCCTGGTTCTTGGGACCATCTGCTTTGGAAAAATTAATACTATCTATGGTCGCCCTAAGTATTAAACAGATCCAAAGCTATGCCTGATTCCTCGGACCATCTGCTTTGAAAAAATTAATACTACATATGGTTGCCCTAAGTATTAAACAGATCCAAAGTTATGTCTGGTTCCTCGGACCATCTACTTTGGAAAAATTAATACTACATATGGTCGCCCTAAGTATTAAACAGATCCAAAGCTATGTCTTGGTTCCTCAGACCATCTGCTTTAGAAAAATTAATACTACATATGGTCGCCCTAAGTATTAAACAGATCCAAAACTATGTCTGGCTCCTTGGACCATCTGCTTTGGAAAAATTAATACTACGTATGATCGTTCTAAGTATCAAACAGATCCTAAGCTATGCTTGGATCCTCGGACCATCTGCTTTGGAAAAATTGACACTACGCATCATTATCTTAAGCCTTACACAGACCCTAAGTTACGCTTGGTCCTTCGCACCACTGGCTAAAGGAGAAATTCATCCCCAATGACATTACCCCATAGCAATTGAATACCTCTCACTGCCTACACGAATGATGAGAATGACTCATCACTCTAAACGGCAAAGAAATCTGTGTCTTAATGAATCAGTTTAAATAGATGCTCACGAGCATCACTTAAAGCATTTTGTTAGGTTCTAAAAGTTTAGAACAATTGGCAAATCGTGAGCACACAAGAACATACAAGCTGCAGAAAGAAGATTTCAGAATCTGCCTGGTTCGATCGATCGAAAGACAGGCTCGATCGATCGAGAATCGTATCTGCAGAATTTTAAGTTGGCCCAAACAGCAGTTCTAGCCCATTAAGGATTAGGGTTTCAGATCTACTTCTCCCACTATATAAAGGAAACCCTAAGCACGTTTTTTGGAGGGCTTTTTAGAGAGAAAAGAGTGTGCCTCTTTTGTATTTAGGGTTTTGTTCCTAAAACCTCTCTTATTACTTCTACCGGTGTTGTTCCTTAAAGAATCTCAAGATCTGGTATTGCTGAAGTTGCTGCCTTCTCTAGTCATCAAAGGAGCTGATGATCTAAACCTTTAAGGGTGGACTTGGAGTCACAAACAGGAGAGTTTGTATTGCTAAACCTTTGAGTGGAGTCTCAAAGTCACAAACGGTGGTGTTTGTGTTTTGCAAAGATTAAAGAAAGAAGGAGTCCGTGGATCTCGGAGCTATCATGGGGTCGTGGTAGTAAGTTTCCTACACTTGGGTAGCAATAGGATGTTAGTGGTCTAAGTCGCTATTGTGTAAACTTCAATTCTTTCTAGTGGATTTGCTATTTTACCTTGAGGATAGCCAGGTTAAATCCTCCCCAGGTTTTTTACCGGTTTGGTTTTCCTGGGTCATCATATCGTTGTGTTCTTTATTTTTCCGCTGCTTTACTTGATATGATTGTTATTGTTTTAACATAGATCTGAATAATAAACCTAAGTATTCACTTGGTTAATTAATTAGGTTAAACAATCTAGTTTACAGAGGTCTAAACGAACTGACAAGTGGTATCAGAGCGGGTAGCTCTTTTTTGTGTTAGATCTTTTGATCTAAGAGTTGATCCTTGATCCCTGTTATCATGGATAATTTTAAGTGTCTTACTGTTTTTGATTGTGATGATTTGAATAAAAAGGACACTGTTGTTTCTGTTGATTTTATTGATGCTTGTGAAACTCTTCGTAAGGAATTATTGAAATCTATGAAAATTGCTAAGAAATTTAAGGAAGAGTTAAAATTGGCTAATCTTGAAAAAGAGGAATTGATTGTTAGATTAGATGAATCTAATAAAAAGAATGAATTTTTGAGAAATCAAATTTCCTCTCAAGATGAGAAGATGAAAAGCTTGGAACAAGAGTTAGTTAAATCTAAGGCTAAAATTGAAAATTTGACTAGTACCAAGCCTGCTGTTGAAAACAGAAGTGTTTCTGTTTCTCTTAAGCCTAAAGCTGAAAAAGTTTATATTCCTCATTTCAAGAGGAATAATAAAGAAAAGGCTTATTTTGCTAGGTTAGACAAAGGTAAAAGTTCTGATGTAGACGCTGAAGTTTCTAAACCTATGTCTAAACCTACTGCTAGTGTGCAAAAGAAATCTATTTTTGTGCCTACCTGTCACCTTTATGGTGTTGTTGGTCATATTAGACCAAATTGTTCTTTGTTGAGGCAAAAACCAAAATCTGAAACTAGATTTGCTGTTAGGAATACTGATGTTCCTAAATTTGTTCCTGTTTGTCACTTTTGTGGTGTCTCCGGTCACATACGTCCTAATTGTCATAAATTGAAATTTAAAAATTCTGTGTTTCAGTCTAGGACATGTGATGATATTTCTCCTGCCATAAGTCCATATAAATTGTTTCATATGCTTTTGAAAAATTTAAGCTTGTTGGCTTGTGAAAGGAATTTGCAGGATTTCAGTCTTTCTCAGAAGATTGGTGTAATCCCTCAAATACACTCTGCTTCTCATGGATTTTCACCTACAAAGCCGAAGACTCGTGCTATATGGGTGAGAAAAGATTCTTTAAGGTGAGTGTTGCTGACTTGTCCCTGTTTTAATTCTTTCAATTTTTTTGTGGACATGTTTTGTTTTTATTTTTTGTTATTTTGTTTTTTAGGTTGTTTTTTAAAAAAAATTCAAAAACATTGAAAAATTTCAAAAAGACAAAAATATTTTATTTTGTGTCTAGCTTTATTTTTCTTGAGGATTACATGAATTATGATATCTCTCTTGATTTAGAACATGCTTGATATTGTGGAAAAACTTGAATAGCATGTGTTATATAAGTGCTAAGCTATTTTTGATTTTGTGTGAGTATGTACTAGTTTGTACATGTACTCAAGAGTTAATTAAGAAATTGATATTTCTTGTTTGTGTACCCTCTATAGCTTAGTTAAGCACTGTCATGCATTGCATTTGCATTTTTAATCATTAGCATAAAGTGTGCTTTTTAGTTTTGGTCATAAATTTTTTTTAACCAAAAAGATTTTTGTGTTTTGTATTACATATCATGGATTTGTAATCAAGGTTGGTCATATTATCTTTACATAACATGTTTATGTACTTTGTTTAGCATAGATGAGCTTACTTTATTACACTTTACTAGTTTAAACTTTGTAGTGCATGTTGTGTGGGAAGATGTTTATAGTTTTTGATCACTTTGTCTTGATCTTGAAGTCATATGCCTTTGATTGTTGGACTTGAACTTATTGAGAAAGGCATAAATAACCATCTCACCACTGTTTACTAGCCAATCATGAACACCTTAGTGCATATCATAAGATTTTGTGCTCGAGAAAGTGTAGCACATGCACAAAAAGAACATAAGGTGTAGCCTCGGACTAAATACTAAAATTGGTGTGTACATTATCCCGGCTTTTATTAAGTTTCTAGTAAATTAAATTGAATAATGAGGCAAATCAAGAAACTTACATGATTGCAAGCTTTTATTCTAGGAGATGTGGGAGTTATATGATGTAACTCTTTAGGTGATAGTCTCTCTCAATTGTATGTGATGAATTTTGTAGACTTTGTGATTGATTACTATTCACATATCACCTCACATGTTTCTCAAGCTTTTGCTAGTTGCACACACTACACATGTTACTCTTTGCTAAACTTTGTACATGTTATTGTGTGTGATTTTGTTGTGGCCATCCAAGATTATATGTTCCTTGATTTTGATGCAAAATTTGAGTTTTAAGGACAAATTGATTGAAAATCTTACTTTTGGAAGATCTAGGCTATATTCATATGTTTTTGAAAAACTTTTAGTCTCATACTCATGCATTTCATTCATGAAATACTATGCTTTGAGGAGTTTCTGCATAAAATTGCTCTGTTTTTCAAAAATTTGAGTTTTCCAGAATTTCGACCGATCGAAGCTGTCTCTCGACCGATCGAAATTGCGATTAAAATTTTTGGGTTGTTTCTGTCTGACTCGATTGGTATTCGATCGATACTCGATCGATCGAAACTGAAAAATTTTCAGTTTTTAGAGTTTTTGACCAAATTTTTTCATGCATCATTTATGGTTAGGATTCACATGAGTTGCATTGTTTTTGTATCCATCTTGCAGTTTTGCAGTCATATCTCTTATTGTTTTCACACATAACATGCATACACTTTGCTAAATTGGGTACTCAACTTGATTTAAAAATTGATTGATTAATTTTTGGGTCCTTTGTACATTTTAGTATATGCTATTTTTCTTAATGTGTGAATTGCAGAAAATATTTTTCTTAAGAAATATGATGGATAATAATGTGCAAATATTTTCTCTACTTATGCAACTGTTTATGGGTCACACAGTGTCAAGTTTGCATTTATTGAAAGAGAGAATATTTTCCTTCATGTGTATCCTCAACTCATTTTTTTTGGTTTGTGTGTTTTTATTTATCCTCACCTCCTAAATTTTCCTCAAAACTGTTTTTCCCAAAACTTGTTTTGTTTTTCCTATTTTTACAGGGGGAGAAAAGTTTTTTTTTTTTTTTACCTTTGTTGTTATTAGGGGGAGTTGTTGCTCTTTATAGGGGGAGTTCTCTCTATTTTCTATAGAGCTAACCTATTTTATGTTCCCTTGGTTCTCTTTTTTCTCTCATGTTTACTCTTTGCTTGAGTTGTATTTGTCAATACGTGACAAAAAGGGGGAGAAATAGATGAAATGTATGAAATGTTGGGAAGCCTGTTTGTCTTGTTTAGGGGGAGATGAAATTGTTTTTAAAAGGGGGAGAATATAAAAACTTTTTGATGTATCTAACTTAGGGGGAGAGTTAGAATTTACTATTGTTTTTATATTCTATTTCATATTATTGTTTATATGTCTTTCTTTCCACACATGCGGTGACGTGTTTGTTGAGTGTTTCAGGAAAGACAGGTGCATTCTAATCAAGACCTTCTACCTCTTCTTGGCAACTTCTAGGTTAGGAGTCTTAGATTGGGATTTGTGATGTAATTGGGCATTTTATTGTATTGGGTTGTTCTTGTATTTTAACATTTCATTTTGTATGAAAGTTTTGTCACAAATTGCCAAAGGGGGAGATTGTTAGGTTCTAAAAGTTTAGAACAATTGGCAAATCGTGAGCACACAAGAACATACAAGCTGCAGAAAGAAGATTTCAGAATCTGCCTGGTTCGATCAATCGAAAGACAGGCTCGATCGATCGAGAATCGTATCTGCAGAATTTTAAGTTGGCCCAAACAGCAGTTCTAGCCCATTAAGGATTAGGGTTTCAGATCTACTTCTCCCACTATATAAAGGAAACCCTAAGCACGTTTTTTGGAAGGCTTTTTAGAGAGAAAAGAGTGTGCCTCTTTTGTATTTAGGGTTTTGTTCCTAAAACCTCTCTTATTACTTCTACCGGTGTTGTTCCTTGAAGAATCTCAAGATCTGGTATTGCTGAAGTTGTTGCCTTCTCTAGTCATCAAAGGAGCTGATGATCTAAACCTTCAAGGGTGGACTTGGAGTCACAAACAGGAGAGTTTGTATTGCTAAACCTTTGAGTGGAGTCTCAAAGTCACAAACGGTGGTGTTTGTGTTTTGCAAAGATTAAAGAAAGAAGGAGTCCGTGGATCTCGGAGCTATCATGGGGTCGTGGTAGTAAGTTTCCTACACTTGGGTAGCAATAGGATGTTAGTGGTCTAAGTCGCTATTGTGTAAACTTCAATTCTTTCTAGTGGATTTGCTATTTTACCTTGAGGATAGCTAGGTTAAATCCTCCCCAGGTTTTTTACCGGTTTGGTTTTCCTAGGTCATCATATCGTTGTGTTCTTTATTTTTCCGCTGCTTTACTTGATATGATTGTTATTGTTTTAACATAGATCTGAATAATAAACCTAAGTATTCACTTGGTTAATTAATTAGGTTAAACAATCTAGTTTACAGGGGTCTAAACGAACTGACACATTTGATACTCCACATGTACCTATTTATGCTTAGACACACAGTCCCCAAAGTTCAAGTCATGTTCATTTGGATGGAGTGTCATCTACTTTGGAAAAATTAATACTACATATGATCGTTCTAAGTATCAAATAGATCCTAAGCTATGCCTGGATCCTCGGACCATCTGCTTTGGAAAAATTGACACTACGCATCATTATCTTAAGCCTTACACAGACCCTAAGTTACGCTTGGTCCTTCACACCACTGGCTAAAGGAGAAATTCATCCCCAATGACATTACCCCATAACAATTGAATACCTCTCACTGCCTACACGAATGAGGAGAATGACTCATCACTCTGAACGGCAAAGAAATCTGTGTCTTAATGAATCAGTTTAAATAGATGCTCACGAGCATCACTTAAAGCATTTGATACTCCACATGTACCTATTTATGCTTAGACACACAGTCCCCAAAGTTCAAGTCATGTTTCATTTGGATGGAGTGTCAATCAGATTTAATCTGGCTTCCCATAAATCCTCCCAAATGAGTAAATTCTTGTTCTATATGAATTGACCGTAGAAGTTTGGCTCAAGTATAAACGAAAATAAACATCACATTTGCATGGATATGGACACAGTAGTAAAAAGAAAATTCTGCAAGTTCTTCATTAATGAGAGGCCTCTCGATGAGGCAAGTTAAGTACAAAAAAAAAAAAAAAAAATACAAGGCAAACTAAATAAAAGCCTATTTCTTCTTAAGTATAATTTTGTCTTTAGGAGGAGGAGGGTTGGTCTGAGCGGCAGCAACTTCTGGGGGCTCTTGTCCCTTGCTTGCTTGCTCTTTACCTGTTGGATTAACTGAAACAAGCAAAGGAAAGCTGGCCAAGACGATCTCCATCCCCTTACTCACTTTCTTTTTGGTGGAATTGTCCTGGATGACGATAGGAAGACTTGGGGCATCTGGAACGAATTCTTTTGCAACTTGCTCCATCACCTCGAACCCCTTCTCGGTTGGTGTAGATGTTTTGGCTGCCTTTCCATCGCTTACCTTTACGTTCTCAGGAATGGGATTAAGCCGAGGAAGGGAAGGGAGAGATGGTCGAATGGCAGCTAGGTAATACACACTTTCTACCTTTCGAAGTACAGATGAGGCCTCAACCCTAGCCTGGTTGAGAGCCTCAGTCCACACTTGTCGACTGTAAGTCCTGCATACCCCGGAAACCTCGGCCCTGAGGGTTTCTTCGGTTTCTGCTACCCTGACATCGTAGCCCTCCTACTCTGCTTAATCGCAGGCCTTCTCGGCCTCCACCCTTGCCGTCTCGGTTTCCTCCAACTTCTTCTTAAATGCGATCACTTGCGCTTTGGAGGCGGCCAGCTGATCCTCGGCACTGCGCAGAAGCACCCTCTGACCCTCCACCTGCCTTTCGGCGCTGTCAAGTGCTGTAGCTGCACTCTTCCTCCCCTTCTCCTCCTCCAGGAGCTTCTTCTTCAGCTCTTGCATACTCCGTTTAGCCACCTTCAAGGAGTCCACAGCGTCATTGGGTTTCGCCTCCTCCTTTTTCATTTGCTTGTGGCAATAGTTGATCATCTCCTCTACTCGGAAGGAGGCTTGAACAGCCTAATAGAGAAGGAAACAGGGTTAAAAATAACAACAAATAACCAATGGAAAGATGAAAAAGAAAAAAGAGTAGGTCAGAGAAAACTTACCATGCCTAGATGCCTCTTCAGGTCGAGGAAGACTTCATGCCTCCTCAGTGACCGGAGTTCGGTCATATCTCCAGCGAGCAATAGAGCTTGCTCCACTGCGTCGGCCACATAGCCTTCCTTGGCCCCTTGATAATCCCTGATGGAGGCAGTGGCCGGTAGAGGGGTACCATCTAACATCGGGGCTGGCAGCCACGCCTTGGGAGCAGTAGAAGGGCTACTCCTCCTCTCTATGTCCCTATGCCGCACTCTGGGCTGCTTACCCATCCTTTGTAACTCATATTCCTTGGCTGGATGAGCTTTTCCCACCTCCATTGACTCCTTGCCTTTGGCCTCCCTCTTCCTCTTTAAATCAGCGGGCTGCAGCCCAAGTGCTTGCGTAGGAGGAGGAGCATTGGGAGGCACAGAAGGGGGCTTCCCCTACGGTGTCTTGGCCGGGCCATCCTTCCCAGGCTGGTTCTCTATCAAGTCCAGCAAACTCGACCTTGGCTTGCGCTGGATACCCATCTCGTCGGATGCTCGCGAGGACGAAGAGATCGGATCAGAAATTGGACTCCCTAAAGGAAGGTTTTGGTTGAAAACCTCAAACTTGTCTTCAAACTCCAATATGTCCACCACGTCCTCCTCTTCTTTAGGGATTGGCTGAGGCACCGGTGTAACTTCCTCGGCGACTTGCGAATGTGACGCTCTTGTCGTAGGAACGACTTCAAAGATGGGACCGGTGGAGAGAACCTCACTCGGAACTGGGCCAGGGAGAAAAAATCCCTGAGCGGCTACACTTATCTGCTTCAAGCGCGGATCTCGAGCCTTAATAACGCATTTCGGCGCCTGAAATGCGGTGGAGATCGAGATGTAACCCAAGATGATGTGAGCCGCCCTCTGCTGACCGTTTGAATGAGCGAACACCTCAGACCTCAATATCTCGTCCAAGCTCTTCTGATTTACAAGGCCGAGATGGGGAACAATTGAGTTTTTATCTGCCAGATCATCAAAAAATTTATTAGCCGAAAAGGAACTAGACTCAAAACATCAAATAATAATAAACAAATAGGCATAAAATAGCACAAAGATCATAAACCTAGACTTGTAAACCCCACCTGGCTTCCCCTCTCTCATTGGGCAGTGGAGGCCATCGTGCCAGTCACCTGACACGATTAGGAAATCCTTGTTCGACCTTTTGTTCGACTCGGGAAGACACTGGATAAGCCTAACCTCAGGGTACCTAGATTTAAGATAGTACCCTTAACCTTTGAGATGGTGAAGATTATAGACCCAATTTAAATCGTGGTGGGTCAATCCTAGACCTAGTTTCTCATTCAGGGCATCCACACAACCAAGGATCCTGAACACATTAGGTGCACACTGGGTAGGTGCCAACCTATGAGCTATGAGGTAGTCTCTCATAACCGTACCCATGGGAATCCTCAACTCTCCCTCTATAAAGGCAATCATTGGGATCACAACTTCTCCCTCTTGCCTCTTCTCATGTCATTCCCCCTCTTTGCAATACCTAACCTCTACCCCCGAAGGAATCCTATACTGAGCTTTGAAATTCTCTATGGCGTCCCTCGACTCTACCAAATATTTAAACCTACCCATTCCTAGAGAGATTTCGGAAGAATCTAAGAGGATTGAGGAAAGAGGATAGAGCCGAGGAGAGGAAATTTGCAAAAAACAGAAAATTATATGAGAAAAAGAAAAGTTGAAGGGCTTAGGATGACTTACATGAGTGAAAGAGACCTCCTCGGACAGGCTTTTAAAATTTGTAAGGGTACGAGCGAAAGAGACAGCTGACAGGTTCAATGTATGTGCGCTAAAACTTAATGATGGTTAAAGTGAGGCAAGAGATTGAGTGAGGGAGATATTTATATCAAAGAGACAACTAGAAGCGAGAAAACCCCCACTCATACCCTCAAAAAATGCCTAGCCGTACGATTCACATCTCACCGTAGAACGTGAAAGGCAGGGAGCCGTCAGAATTAAATGAACGCGAGTCTCGAGGGCCGCATCGTCAGGAGCATGTCCTAGGAAGTCCAAAGGGTTCCCCTATGGACAAGACGGGACCGAGATCAACTCATATCAAGTACAGTGATATCGAAATCCTCCTTTCTATCCGAGGGCCCAGAAAGAAGTATCTCGAGGGGCTATTGTAGGGGCAACGGGCCGGCAGGGGTAATGGGCCGGTATGAACAACATGTCAATGAGGATAATGGGCTTCGAATCCCTCATCCACTTGCATAACGCTTCAATCCAGAAAGAACTTCTTAGATCTTACTCACGCATGAGTACGAATTTGAGCTGTAATATAATTTCTTGTGATACCGACAGCTCTTTAGTGGCAAAAGAAAGTTATTTAAACTTCCAACAATACTCCTCAAGTTACATTGCAAACAATGGATTTCATCACTCAGTGGTTGTTGCTATCAGCATTCTTATTCCAGTCCTGGCCAATGGAGGAGTTTGGTTATGCAGAGCTCAAGTTTTTGAGTCAGGAGTTGTTGGAAGAGGCAAGAAAACCCGACTTCTTTGCAAAATCCTGTGTTATCAATTATGTATTATTGACTCCCAAGGCTTAAGAACTATTTAAATTAACCACTCCATCTCAATTCCATTGTTTTTAAAATGACTTTTTCTAATAGTAGAGTGGTAACAAGCCCACCATTTTTCACTTTTTTTTTTTTTTTTCAGTTATAGTTAAATGACATTAAGATAGAGTGATCAATTTGAACAATTTTTAAATCTCAAGAATCAATAATACAAAATTGATAGCCCATGGAATCAGTTTGCAACTAACCCTAACTTAAGAGGTCTTTTGATATATTGTGGACTAGATCTTGACTCATAACATTAATTGGATTCAAATGCTTGGATTTGATTTCTTGGGTGACGATTTTTCCATCTCAACAATTTGTACAAAATCATATAAACCTTTTCTCTTCTGTTTTTTTTTTTTTTTTTTTTTTGGATGGTTTATATGCACAAATTTCATATTTGTGATGAATAATTTTTAGAAGAAACGTTATTTCCCCCTACTCTCCTTTCTAGATTCTAACATATATATATCCTCTAGTATATTACGATTTACAATTAAAATCAACCTTCTAGATTCTCAGAATTTTTATCCATACGGACACGTAAATAAGAAAGAGTAGTGCTAATGCTATACAATTAGACTTTATTAATTTTTCATAATACATAATTAGCATGTAATCTATATATATATATATATATATATATATAAATCGAAGCCTCTGAAACTTCCACAGTTTTCCACGTCAGCATAATATTTAAAAAATAAAAAATAAATCATTTTTTTTAAATAAAATTATATTTGTTTAGTCCAAATTTAATAAGAAGTGAAACTCTATCTCTCTAATAAGTCCAATTTAAACTCAAACGCAAACTCATCATTATCATATATATATATATATATATTTAAACTGAAATCTCTGAAGCTCCTACAAATTTCCATATCATCACTATTTTCTTTTTCTTTTTCTTTTAAATTCTTTTTATTTTCGTTTCCCCCCTATATAGAGTTTTGGACGTGGTGATGTCCTTACTCCAAGGACACTTTGGAGGCAGTTTAAACATAGTATAATTCTAATTATTAGGCCATTGCACAGCCAAAAACAAAAAAACAAAAACAAACAAAAAATTATTTTCGTTTCCCCACTATATAGAGTTTTGGTCGTGGTGATGTCCTTACTCCAAGGACATTTTGGAGGTAGTTAAGCATAGTATAATTCTAATTACTAGTCGCTAACCCATGCGATATACGGAATAGTTAAATAAAAATTAAAAATACTTATTTTACTTAAAGGTATATGACTTAACTTTTAAAAATATATAATTTGAAAATGAATGAAAATAAGTAATTTTTTGTTCAATATAACGATTTAGAAAAATTCTTTTTCTTTCATATCATTGGTTTCACATAACACATTCCGACGTGGGTTATTCTATGGTGATAACTTCACATAATACTCAACTGCAATTAAATCTACTATCCACTACCAATACAATTTATGTTATCTTAATAATAGATCTATAAATTGCATTCTCATATTTTTAGAGATTACCACATCATTATTATTATTATCTATATATAATATAAAATCAAAAATTTTAACTTTTTGAAAGGCTTACGTTAGAATTAGAATTAAAAAAATAATTATATTTTTTTTAATTAGACTTCAAGTTAGAATTTTTTTTTTTTTTAAAGGACTCACTTTAGGTTTAAAAAAAAAAAAAAAAACTTTAGGATTAAGAAAAAAAGAGAGAGAGACTCCTATTAAGACTCTCTCACTATTTAGTTTAAAAAATTAAAATTTTTTCATTAATTAAAATGATGGGAAAAAAAAGAGAGAGAGACTCCTATTAGGACTCTCTCACTATTTAGTTTTAAAAATTAAAAAAAAATTATAAATTAAAATGATGATGTGAAAAATTGTGGGAGTATCAGAGGTTTCGGTTTTATATATATTAGGCCATTGCACAGCCCCCAAAAAAAAAAAAAAAAAAAAAAAAAAAAAAAAAAAAAACTTTGCTATACGGGCTTCAATCCATAAACATAACAACTTGTCTGCCTATTTTTTTGATAGGTGGTCTGCCTAAATTTGTATCTACATTTGCTAATATTTTGTTTGGAGGGGGCATAAAAAAATTATTGATATTGTTTGTTATAATTAGAATTCTACAATACAAACCAACACTCTTTTAATCCGTCGTTTAAAAAAAGTAATAATAATAAAAGAGAGAATTCTATTATAGTTGTATCTCATACAAAGCCAGTCTTGTTATAGTATTGTTATAGTAGTATTGTTGGCTCAGTTTTAGGTAAGTATTTGGTTATGATTTTTTTTCTTTTATATAAAAGAGGGCAGACAAAGCAATTTGCAATCCAGAAATTAAGAACTGCTTACTCACGCATGAGTATAATTTTTGAGCTGTAATTATTTCCTGTCAGATCCACATGCACTTGGGCTCTTTAGTGGCAAAACAAAGTTACAATTTAAATTTCCAACGATACTCCTCCATATACAAAAAAAAGTATGCCCTATATAGGTATATGTTTTTTCTCTCACAGCGAATGGGTCTAACTCATTTATTCCAATATATACGGCAAACAATGAATTTCAGTTCCACTTTGGTAGTGGTTAATTAACGGTTAACTATATAAGAGGAAGAAAAAACGATGCATAAGAAGTTGTAATCAGTAGAATCAAATATTTCAATTCTCATACAACTCGTTAATAAGAAAGAGTAATGCTATACAATTACACTTACTAATTTTTCACCAGTTCATATACTTAATTAGCACGTAATTTTACTAAAGACGGTAGAAAACATTTTCAATCCAGAAAGAACTTCTTAGTTCTTACTCACGCATGACTACAAATTTGAGCTGTAATATAATTTCTTGTGATACCGACAGCTCTTTTAGTGGCAAAAGAAAGTAATTTAAATTTCCAACAACTTCTCAAGTTACATTGCAAACAATGGATTTCATCAATCGGCATTCTTATTGCTATCAGCATTCTTATTCCAGTCCTGGGCATTGGAGGAGTTTGGCTATGGTTCAGAGCTCAAGTTTTTGAGTCAGGAGTTGTAGGAATCGGCAAGAAAGCCCGAGTTCTTTGAATGGATGAGAGGGTTAAGGAGATAGAAGAATCCATGAGTACCCAGAGCTGGGGTTTGAGGAGCACAAGACGAGTGAACTCATTAGGACTAAGCTTGACAAGATGGGAGTCGAGTACAAATTGCCTGTTGTCAAGACTGGGGTGGGGGCTTCTATTGGGACTGGAGAGAAACCAGTTTTCGCTCTCAGAGCTGACAGGGATGCTCTCCCCTTGCAGGTTCTCTCTCTCTTTCCCATGCATGTCACTTTTTTTCTTTTCTTTTCTTTCCTATCTTTTTGTGTGTGGTCGACACTAATTAATTTCTTGAGAATCTAAAACTTAGTTGTTATTGAATTGTTGTTATTCCTTGTGTCACATGTGTTAACCCTAATTAGTAATCTCAAAATGGCCCAAGGCATGGTTGTTATTGTTATTGTTGTTTTCAATTTGATAGGTGTTTATCAACCATGCAAAATTAGCCATTTACCAAAGTGCAATTGCATGATGACAAAATAAAAGGGAAAGCTCTAATTGCGAGCATAGTTCATTACCAAAAAAAATTTTCTTTTCTTTTTTATACGAACTTTTTGGCCTTTGTTGAATGGACAATCTTGTTAATTATAAGTTTTAGAATTGAAGTTGTCATGCATAGGTTGGCCGAACTACTCGCAAGGAAAGGGGTTTAAAAATCCTTTTATAGTATGTATATATAACTTATACATACTATAAAAGGATTTTATAACTAACGAACATTTTAGTTCATAAAAAAAAAAAAAAAAAAAAAAAAAAAAAAAAAAAAAAAAACTACCTAATGAACATTTTAAAGAATTAGGGTTAAAAAAAAAATTTTAAAGTTCCCTCCCCAAAATATTTGAGGCAGTCCAATGATGCTTTTAAAAAATTATATTTTAAACCCTAAAATTTAAGAAGCGCATCAAATTAAATATTCTAAAACCAAAAGTAACAAATTAGGCATTTAAGTTTGAAAAAGTAAAAAATTAAACTTCAACCTATTATTTTTGAGGTTCAATATAGGTTGAGAGATTTAATTTGTTACTTTGGAAACCTTAGAGTTTAATTTATTACTTTTGAAAATAAAGTGTTTAGTTTGTAACTTTTTAATACATCATGTTTTATATTGCTACTTTTGAAACTATAAGGTTTAATTTGTTACACTCTTAAAGTGAATTTTCCCTAAAAAGGCAAGGTTTTTTTTCCTCTTTATTTCATTTTTTATTGTAAAAATTGCTATTTGTGCATCTATTAAATTTTTGAATCATACATATCTTATAATACATAATAGAAGACAATTGATCAATAATTTGTACTGAAATTGAAAATTTTTAGAATTTCACTGTAGAAATGATAAAAGATAAATTTTATTATTTAAAAAAATTCTTATTAAGCATAATTTTTAAAAGAGTTACCAACTTTTTGTTTATTTTATATTTTTGAACATGTCTAATATTAAACCATAAATCTTTTGTATATATACTCAATGGCTTATCATTATTTTTTTTTTTTATCAAAATTCAACCCCAAATAGAAAGTCCTGGCTCCACCCTTGGTCATACAAGTGTTTTTTGTTGAGAATATTACACAAAGTAATAATGGATGAACAAGATTAACAGAAAAGACAAACAGAAAATGGATAACTTGGAGACACTATATCGTTTTTCTTAGACAATATTTGCCCCCCACGCTTTTGTTGCTAAAGGGTTATCGCAAATTTGTCTCCATGATACAACCAAGATGTTGGGTTCTACAGATAGCAATTCTAGAGAATGACTACAGGATTTCTTGTGTTTTTCTCCAACTTTTTTTTGTGAAATTAGTTATTTTTCAAGTGAATATAAGCCTCTATTTATACCCATATAGTTATGTTTTATGAAAATGCACATATGGAGAGTTAGTTATTTTTTAAGTGAACATAAGTCTTTATTCATGAAAAGGCACGTATGTTTCATGAAAAGACACGTATGGAGAGTTAGTTATTTTTTCATAAAACGGTTAAGAAATATTGAAATCCCTTCAATCTTTCTAAATAGTCACCAGAAAATTTTGTAGAAAATTCCAAAAAATTCCAAAAAATTCAGATTTTCGAATTTTCACTTAGAAAATTCTAGAAGTTGAATTTTCATTTTATGAAACCATATTCTCCAAACTTAAATATCATTATTACAACATATCCTTATATATACCTATATATACAACACTTTTGTGATTCACTGGCTTAACTTTAGTATTTGTATCATAACACAAGAAAAAAGAATAAGAAAAGCTTTCAGTACTGTTAGGACATATGTGTTTCACTTGTTAGAAACATATGTTACTACTTTATGTAATTGGCTAATCCTTTGACAAAACGCACTTTACTTGTAATTGGGTAGACCTAGGATGTGTTTAATGTATCAAGAAACTTTGTTTTAAGATCAGTGTTAAAATCATGCAAGTCTGTTCAAGATTCAAGTGCAGAAAGTGCTGTTCATTAAATCTTGACAGCTAGCTATCTATTGAGACCTGTAGAGCTATTGAAGCCCATGGCTCGACAGCAGCTTGACAGATAAGGTATCTGTCGAGATTTATAAATTTTAGTTTTTCAGGACTGTTTTTCATTCAATCCGTGATTGTATGTTTGAGCTTTCTTTTCTCACAACCCTAAACATATATAAGGATTATTTTAAAGGCCGTATCAGGTCAGCACAACCAAAAGCAAATTGCACAAGTGTTAAGCAAAGTTTGTTCAAGCAAATTATGACCGGAGACAGAATTTGCCCTAGTTCATCTTTTTTGTGAAGAAGTTGCTGTGTTTGTACACCGTAGGGTTTTGTGACCAAGCATCTTCTAGATCTTCATCGTGTGATGAACTGATGAACTTTGCAGCCAACAACTTTGTCGCATACTGGGATTCGCGTAATTGGTTAATCACGTACTGGGAGTCGTGAATATAAGGAGAGATTATCACTACAGAATAAGTCCAATTGGATATTGGGGTAAAGGTTCAATTGTAGATTTGTAAAAGGTACTAGGATTCCTTTACTTATAACCGCTTGTTATGATAATAGTGAATTCTAGGGAGTGATAACCTTAAAATCACCCGATGGGATTTTTGCCATGTTGGTTTTCCCCATTCATAAACAAATCACCTGTGTCAAATTTAATTGTCGTTGCATTAAGTTATTTGGTGATTTGTTTGTGCTACCACGCGTTTTGCGTGTTAATTTGATTAATTAATTAACTTAGCTAATTAATCAATTAATCTATCACAAAGGGTCAATACATTTTTGGCCTATCAAGTACAAATAAAGGTGATGCTTTTACATCAAGCCACAAGGGCAAAGCAGTACATGCCAAGCAGTGATTCACTTGAATTTTCAATCTTTCACCATGATAGTGAAACAGCCTATAATGCAGTGTGTTTAAAGGAGAAGAATATCTTTAGTTTATAAAGCTTAATTAAGAATCTTGTAAATCAATTGGTATTCCCGCCATTTCCAACAAATGCCCATTGTTAGAGCAGGTACTAATTAATCATTTCCTTATGGTTATTTAATGATGCACTTATGTGCAGCTATTATTTAACTATATGCTCTAATATATGTGTCTAAACCATGAAATCAACATTACAATTTGGAATGAATTAGTAGATTGGGACCACAAGAGCAAGATCAAAGGCAAGATGCATGCCTGTGGTCATGATTCCCATGTAGCAATGCTACTTGGAGCAGCTAAGTTACTCCAAAGCAAAAGAGATGAATTGAAGGTAATTCTAATCTCTTGCAATCATCAGCAACAATAACAATAACAAAGAACTTTTGTTCCCGCTTTTATTGTTGCTAATTACTTAAGAAAAGGTTTTCCAGGAAACTTTGAACTAGTTTTCCAGCCTAGAGAAGAGGGCTATGCTGGTGCTTACCATATGTTGCAAGATGCTGCTCAAAATGACATCAATGCCATCTCGACTATACATGTTTATCCAACATTTTCTACTGGTGTGATTGCCTCACGTCCTGGTCCGATTCTTGCTGGTGCTGGGATCTTCTCAGTCACAATTCAAGGGAAAGGTGGACATACTGCAGGCCCTCATGAGACTAGAGACCCAACTCTTGCAGCAGCTTTCTCAATGCTTGCTCTCCAACAGATTGTATCTAGAGAAACCAATCCTCTAGAGTCCAAGGTAGAATAAAGCGCTCTTTATCCATGATTAAGGTGGTAGAATAATGGTTAAATTCACAATTTTCTAATAACTTAAGCTTTTGGACTTACAGTAATATCAATCATGGTATCTGAATAAGTGTTACCAAATTTGAATCTTATGTTGATTCTTACTCCCATGTAAAAAGTAAAAATTTATTATACTTTGATCATATTAGATCATTTCACATTCATATTCCATCCATTTCTAATCAAATTTTCTGAAACTAAATCTCTAATTAAATCAAGTTTGTCTGATATTGCCACCAATTCTATTTAAATCAAATTTTCAGGGTTCATGACTTGAACTGATCCATTGACAGCAATAGCCTGCAGTGCCACATTCTTATCAACAATATAAAACCAATAAATCTGATCCATTCTTTTAAATCATATAGGTAGTTTCCATTGGGTTCTTAAATGGAGGTCAAACACACAATGTAATACCAGAGACCGTGAAGTTTGGAGGAACTTTCAGGAGCTTGACCATTAAAGGTCTCGCCTAAATTAAGGATAGGATCAAAGAGGTAAAACCTGCATTCACTGTTTGAGCTTCATAATTTTCTGCCATTACCACTTAAGTAGTAGATAACTAGGCATAATCTACTTACAGGTCATAGAGACACGAGCAATTGTGCATAGATGTAGTGCCATAGTGGACTTCATGGAGGACAGTGGACACAAGCATTATCCAGTAATGGTAAATGATGAAGCACTATATGAACATGTGAAGGAAGTTGGTGAGATCCTACTTGGGAAACCCAATGTGCAGCTTTTCCCATTGACCATGGGATCTGAGGATTTCAGCTTTTTCTCACAGAAAACATCTGCTACAATTTTTGTGATTGGGATCAAGAATGAGACTCTGAAGTCAAATCTGCCTTTACACTCCCCTTGCTTTTTTATTGATGAAGAGGTTCTTCCAATAGGAGCAGCACTTAATACTGCTGTGGCAACCTCGTACTTAAATAAAAATGTTGTTGAGTCTTCCAAAAATCATGGGTTTGTTTTCACTTCTCCAAAGGAAGACCTCTAGAACACATTACTGGATGAATGTAAACAAGCATAATAATGGCAATAAAACAATAATAGCAGCAATAAATGTCTGTTTATCATCATATCACAAATTTTAGATAGACATCTAGGATTGCAACCCTTTTCAAAACAAGGTATAGCCACATCAAACATAAATTAATGAGGGAAAATAATAATGTTGACTAAAACTAAGTTAGTTGTGTTCGTCTTTTTGTAATGTTGTGATACCTAATTTTGTCTGTTTCATCAATGCATATATTTGTAATGAGTAATGTGTTACAAGCTTTACTTTCTTTTTTCTTTTTTTTCTTTTTTTTTTTTTTTTTTTGGTTGAGAAGTAGTTACAAGCTTTACTTGGATTATATATGTTTCATGTAATAGCAAAATAATGATCAATTGTACCCAAAAAAAAAAATAGAAATTTTTTATTGATTGTCTTAGGAATTTTTTACTACTCAAAAGCCTCTCTCTCTCTCTCTCTCTCTCTCTCTCTCTCTCTCTCTCTCTCTCTCTATATATATATATATATATATTCCATTTCCAAACAACTATACTCCATTACAATTAATAGTAAGTTCCAGCACTTTGAAGTTTTTTCTTTTTTTTCTTTTTTGGCGTTTCCCCTACTCCATCTTTATTGTAATAAAAAAAAGGCCATCAATTGTAGGTTATGCATAGGTCAATTGTTTAAATAGAACAATCCAACTCAACCCAATCTTTTCGAACTGTGAAATCTTCAATCTACCCAATCTTCTCGAGCTGTTAAATCTTCAATCTAACTCAATCCATAATAGCTTTAAAACCAACCTATATGGATTGAGTTAGGCTGGGTCATCAAGTTGGAATGATTTTTCAAGCCTAATTTTTTTAAAAAAAAAATTTGAGTTTTCAATCAACTGTTTAGCCTCATTATTCAATAAATGATTATAGTTTGCAAAATTTGAGCCTACTATTCTAATTTTATCAAAACTAATTTTCAAAGTACAAAACAATTCAAACAAATGAATTTTAAAATACATATATATTTTTTAGATTATTAATAGTGAGAATTGAGTCAGGTCACTTGGGTTAAAAAGTTTGTTACAACCAAACCCATCGGCCCATAAAAAACCAACCTTTTTTTTTTTTTTTTTTTTTTGAGAAAACATAAAAAACCAACCTAAGTCATCAAGTTCTTCTTATCAAAAAAAAAAAAAAGTCATGGAGTTCTTCATTAAGTCAAATCAGGTTGATGGGGTGAATTTTGCACACTTTTTTTAATCAGCCTGTGCAAAAATTTGTGTTTATATTAGCATAAAAACCTATTTTTTAAAATTTTATATGCTCACTTTTCAAAACATTCTACATATTATCTATTTTACACTACATTTTATTAAAATATCAATTTTTCTTGATTTTTAAAATTGTTTCTCTTTTTTTATACACAACAACCACTATCTACTTTCTTCTTTCATTTTCGAAATATGTAAAGAAAGAATAAACAACTAAATACAAAATAAGTAGTGTCAATGCAAATTTACACAGTTACTGTAGATATTATGTAATCGTGTAAATTTACACAATTATACACAGGCTGATGTGGTTCATTTTTAGGCTAAAATATATAAATTCTATACATTTTTATTTTACTTTACACGGATGGTGTAAATGCTCTAGTAGCTAAATATAGCTAATAACAATATAATATACACTAAAAAACCCTAAGGCAAAAAGACTCAAATTCTAAAGAAAACAGTAATGAGATTAAGGTTGGCAACTAGTATAATTGAGCCGAACACAGCCCAGTCCAAGGTTGAAATCAAATGATCAAAAACCTCATACAATACAGTACGGCCAAAATTGGGAATAAACAGTGTTTCCCAAATAATATAATTAGTAGGCACTGTTTTCAAACTATATTTTTTACTAACATCTCGAGTCTCTAAGACTCGATTTAGGCCTATAAATCAAGTCTCAAAGACTCGATTTTCATGATCTGATCACATTTGATGTGGCGTTTTTTTCACATGGCGTCTACTTGAAAATTGAGTCTTAGAGACTTTATTTATATCTCAACAGCTAGAAGTTCAATTTATCCTACAAGCCACACTTATACGAAAAAAAAAAAAAATAGCTGAGTTCTTGTTCTTCTTCTTCCCAAGTCTCTCCCAGCCTCCTCTCCATGCTTTTTGACAAAGTACGAAATGGGTTCGCTTCGTATATGGGACTGTCTCTAAATTCCCAAAATACACAATGATGAAAAAACCACAGAAATACCCAAAAAAAATTTTAAGAAAACCCAAATTAGATCAGAGAGAGAAAGAATCCAAGGTATATTGTGAAATTGTTTTCTTCAATGGAGTCTACGATCTCAAACCCGGATTTCAACATAGAAGAAGAAGAGTTGAACGAACGAAGTGTAGAAAAACTGAGATGTGAGATCCAGAATCGGATCCAAAACCCAAGATGATCAGACGGAGATCCGAATCAGAGCAAAGAAACTACTCCACAAAGCTCGTTGAAGCTCTACGCCAAGTCCGCCGCAATTCCTCCTCCTTGCTATCGTCAGCCAAGCTCTCCTCCTCCTCCGTAGGACGACACCGTGAGATCCGAGACGCGGCGAACTGAGTTCTCGCTGTATCAGCCCCACGACCACACACAGCCCACACCGAGCTGAAGCCACCCACACCAACTTGAAACCCACCCACCCATGGTACCACACCGGTCTAAAGCCACCTACTCCGATCTCGATCTTCGACTGACTGGGTTTTTCTTTTTGGTTTTTTTTTTTTCTCTCTCTCTTTCTTCTCTGATGAGAAGGTGTAAAGGGTGCTTTAAGGCTTATAAATCGAGTCTTAGAGACTCGATTTTCAAGTGGACGCCACGTGGAAAAAACGTCATGTCAGACATAATCAGAACACTAAAATCGAGTCTCAAAAACTCAATTTATAAGCCCAAAATTGAGCCTTTTAAACTCAAAATATTAGTAAAAAATATAATTTAAAATCAGTACCATTATATTGTTTGAAAAACTCTATTAATTCTCAATTTTGGCAATAATTCTAACACTTTGGACTTTAAAGCCCATCTCTCCTCAGTCTCACAACCAAACAAACGGGAATTCTCCGAACACAAAAAAAAAAAAAAAAAAACAGTACAGATAAGATATGGTGCTGTGGTCATATCCCCCAACGCCGAGACAGCTAGGCGTGACGGTCTGCTTCTTCGTCACCGGCGCTTCACTCTTGGCGGCTGGGATTCACCTCTCCTACGCCAACGTAGGACCCCAACAAGCCCGTGCCAAAGCCCGAAGCGATTTCGTCAAACAGCGCCTCAGGAAGCTTCTCGACGACTAGCTTAATTTGTTGCTATTAACAACCACCACGACCACGCCCTTGGTAAACATTTCTGTCAATTTTTGCATTGTGAAGTATTGATTAATATAGCCTGCCTGCCAAAACACACAAACACATTTGTACTCTTTTTTTAGGCACATTCAATTTGGTCATGTCATATTCAACTTATAGTTTATTTACTAATAAATTGGCTCTAAGTTATCTGGGAGTTGAAAATAGCATTACTGTATTCACTGTTGTTCAGGGACCAAATTGACGGTGACCCACCAAGCTTTGCAAGTTGAAAATAGCATGACGAAATTGATTGTTACTAAAAACCAAATTGACAAAAACCCCAAAATGTAGTATTTTCGCTTTGGTTTTGTTTTTTTGTTTTTTGTTTTTTTTTTTTTTAAGACAAACAGATTTAGTTGAGAATGTTGGGAAAGTTCAGTTTATATATGGAATAAAGTTGGGGTTTACTCGATGAAAATAGTTGAGGCCCCAACAATAACATGTTGTGTTTCTGACTTTCTGGTGGCAATTTTAGCTGTGAACGATTCTAATATACCTTTGTGCCTTTTGAAGGTACTATGCTCATAGCCATAGATTTTGAAATGTTTTAATCTCCATCATTTCTTGAAGAATATAAACAAAACGATAAATCTAGTCACACAGAAATTTTCATAGGTTTTTTCAGAATTGCTAATAACTGTTATGATTAGATTAGTACATAGTAAAAGTGATGTTAATGGTGATGTTAGATACTGTATTTGCAGGACAAGTTACCTAGTCCTACTAGCTAGGATCACATAAGGATAAGGCTAGATTTCTTATAATGATCTCTAATGCATAGCATTGTATAATCAATATCAATTTAGTATTTGCTCCCTATTTACAGGTGGATCCATGTGAAATCGATAATCACAACTTACCATCATAGCAAGTTGTGAAAAAATTGTGAGGAAAATTTGTGTCTCAAACATTGCTTTAAGCAAAAGGCTGAGATTAAAATCATGGTGCGTATGTTACTCATAGCTACCATAGAAGAACTCTCTTAGTGTTATCTCACATTACCTTGCTTGAGTTTTAGCATAATCCATGAGGTTCTCAGCTTACAGAAAAAAGGCAACTTAAGGAGTACTTTATTGCATTGTTATGGGTTTTGAGTGTCAAAGTTGAGGCAGGATGGAGGTCCTAAATGGAAAATTTTTGGGCTTCACTTACTTTTGTGTGATTGAATAAGTTCATGGCTTCAGAATATTGTGCATAATATTTGAATTCAGAACATAAATAAACTTGAAACATTACTTTAAAACATTCTCAACTAAACTGGTTTTTCCATCTGTTTGCAAGCTTTTTAAACACATAGATCCTATGGTTAATTTTGACAGTGTCTTAATTGTTTTGATAAGTCATTTTTCTTTCGATTTTCGTAATGTTTAGACAGTAGAAGTGCAAGCACTAAGCATGGCAATAGGAATGCCATGGGAATGCCAGGAATGATTAAGGAAAACCCACTGAGAGTGAGAGGAATGTAGCAGATTTATGGCATGAGCAAGATGCCTCCTTAAAATAGTTTTTGAGGCTGTTTCTGAGAGGATTGGTCTGATTGGATTTGCTTTTGGACGATATCATCTCACAAGTACAAAAACAAAGCTCCTTTATAAGGGAGAAAACATATTGTTGGTGCCATCATTTTAGCAAGTGTTTGGATGCTTTTCTAGACCTCCTGGAAAATTTGATATGTTTTGTGAAGCTTATGTGATTTCTAGGCTAAATTACATTTTTGGCACATAAAGTTTGGGATTATTTTCACTTTGGTTCTTTACTTTCAAAATTTTCATTTTGCCCTTTGATATTTGTTTTCATATTGGCCCTGTTGTCTATTTCCGTTAGTACTATGATCGTCCATAATATCTTTTTCTGCTTACAACAATGAAATTCCTATATTTTAGAGCTAGTATTTCATGAAATAGTTACAAGGCTGTTGGCGGTTAAAGGACCATTTGATTCAATTCCATTCTCAATAATAATAATAATAATAATAATAATAATAATAATAATAATAATAATAGAGCAAATCTTAGGTACAGTACTTAGGTGTTATTTCTTAGGTTTTCCTCTTAAGATTCTGCCACGTGTATTTTTTCTCGAAATGTATTTTTTAGTTAAGTAACCACATAGCTGAATCTTAAAAGGAGAACTTAAGGAACAACACCTAAAGTACTGTACTTAAGTTTTGTTCATAATAGTAATATATGGCACTGTGAATAATGTCTAATTGAGTTAACTTCATGATTCAGCATGTCCCTCCTAGAAAACAATGTCCTACTTATGACTTAGTTAAGCATATTTGACTTTGGAAGTAACCTCTTCAAGCTTTGACTTAAAAATATAAAGGCAAATCAAAATCAGGGGATGATGAATCTTGGCATGAATGTGCAAGATATCATTTTCCGAATGGCCACAATAAACAAATTTTCTTGGAGGATGTATAAGTAAGATTGTGACCTGGACAACGTGATTGTCGTTACGAGTTTTCTTCTTTGTTATAAGCACCAATTGCTTCTTTGGTATTAAAAACAAACTTCTGTCGGGCTCTATATTTGGCTTTAAGTACCTGTGGCACTGGTGTGCAACATGTTTTACACGGGGAACAAGGAAGAAACTACAAGTCTGTGTTGGCATTGTCTCTCTAGTCTACGCTGCAATTGAGAGCTTATGTCTTATTTCTAAGGGTCGCTGAATATACACAACTTTGGTCCTTTTACCGAGGCCCACTGTGATGGCCACTTCGTTAACTAGATCATGGTTCATCACATTGGATGTATAAAGCTTGGAAGTCATTTCTTGCGTGAAGATTTTTCTATCCCACCAACTTGTTCAAGATGATATCAATATGTTTGGACATACTTGATGATACCAATTGCATACCTCAATTTGGAAGTGAGCGTTACTTTGTGATGAATCATTTTCAGAAGAAACGTTTTCCCTCACTCTCCTTTCTAGATTCCAACATATCCTCTAGTATGTTACGATTTACAACCTTTTGTCCTTTCAGAATTTTCATCCTTACTGGCACGTAAATAAGAAAATATACATTTAAACCAAACTAACATGCAACACTTAGGGTGTGTTTATTTGGAGATGAAAATGGGTAGATGAAAAATTTTGGAAAGAAAATAAGAAGGAAAATTTTTTTTAAGTATGTTTGGTTAGATGGGGAAAAAGGGAAATAAATGGTGGAATCTACATGTTTTCTTCGCAGGTCCACCAAAAAGTTTTCTTCTCAAAAGAGAGAGAACACTGAAATAAGAAATTGGACACCATTTTTAGACAAAAATGCCCTCTTCTTCACACTTTTTTTTTTCTTCCTCCGGACATTGCTTCTTCTACTTCTTTTTTTTTTTTTTTTTTTCTTTTTCTTTTTTCCTTCCTCCTGCACGCTGCTTCTTCTACTTCTTCTTTTTTCTTTTTTCTTTTTTTTGGACAGACTTGTCCAGTGCTCATATTCTTTTTTTTTTTTTTTTTTTCTTTTGCTTTCTTTTGTGTTTTCTTCTGCTTCTTTCTCTTTTTAATTGGGCAGGCTTGTCCAGTGGTCATATTCTTTTCTTCTTCTTTTTCTTTTGCTTTCTTTTGTGTTTTTTTTTTTTTTTTTTTTTTTCGATGTGATTTTATTTTTTTTGACATGCTTTTTATTTATTTTTAATAAATTTAGGTGATTGATTTTTTTTAGTTGTTTATTACTTTTTTTTGTTTTAATTGGGCATCATTTTTAACAAGGGTATATGCGTAAATTTATAAAAACTCATTTTTTTCATCCCTCATCTTTTTCACTTCCAACCAAACAAAGAGGAGGCAAATTAAAATATTTTCAATCCTTTCACTTTTACATCCTCTCACTATTTTCTATCCTCCTACTTTTTCAATCCTCCAACCAAACAGACCGATAACTTTTTCTCAAAAAAAAAAAAAACAAACACAAAAACAAAAACAAATTTCTCATCAATGTGATTAGTAGTTTAGCAAGTAATTTACAAAGGAGGGTAGACAAAGCAGTTTAAATCCAGTAAAACTGCTTTTTTTTTTTTTTAAGAAGAGAGAGAGAGAAGTGCTTACTCACGCATGAGTACAAATTTGAGCTTCAATAATTTCGTATGTAACCCACACGTGGGCTTTTTAGTGGCAAATGAAAGTTACTATATAAATTTCCAAAGATACTCCTCAATAAACATTGCAAACAATGGATTTGTCAAAGTGGTTGTTAATATCAGCATTCTTATTCCAGTCTTGGGCATTGGAGGAGGCTGGTTATGGTTCGGAGCTAAAGTTGTTGAGTCAGGAGTTGTTGGAATCGGCGAGAAAGCCCGAATTCTTTGAATGGATGAGAGGGTTAAGGAGAAGAATCCATGAGTACCCAGAGCTGGGATTTGAGGAACACAGGACAAGTGAGCTCATCAGAACTGAGCTTGACAAGATGGGAGTGGAATACAAGTGGCCTGTTGCCGAGACTGGAGTGGTGGCTTCTATTGGGTCCGGGGGTAAACCAGTTTTTGCTCTTAGAGCTGACATGGATGCTCTCCCCTTGCAGGTTCCCTCTCCCTCTCCCATTTCACTTTTTTTCATTTCTTTTCTATCCGCTTGCTTTTACTTGTGATCGATCTTTATTACCCTGTTGAGAATTTAAAACTCACCTAAGGCTTGGTTGTTATTGTTTTTGGGTAGATCACTCTTTAGAGGTCAAGTTGACTTCATTTCCTGGTTAGACTTAAGTGCATTTGAAAACCACTTATTTTACTGAAAACTGAAAACAATTAAAAAAAATATTTTTTAATTACTGTTCACTACTGTTTGGCACTGTTCATTTGCCTATTTGCACTGTTCACATGAACAGTGGAAGAGACACCTAGCTAAAAAAAAAAAAAATGCGAACGCGCAAACCAAATGCACCCTTAGAGTCTGTTTGAATACCACTTATTTTGCTGAAAACTAAAAACTTATTGCTGAAAATACTGTAACAAAATAATTTTTAAACTATGAATAGTGCCGTGAGAGCCAAGATTTACTGCTTATGCGCGTTTTTCACAAGTTTGGCTGGGTCGTGAACAGTGCCGTGGGACCTAGCCAAAAACGCAAAATGCAAAATAATTTTTAGGCAAACGCATGCTTAGCAGGACTTCTTGGATTAGAGAGGAGTTTTGTCTTATGAAGTTATGAGGTGGCGACTCTGATTAACCTTCTCTGTGACACACACTTGTCCCATTATGGATTTTGAACAAAAGCCCCTAGATATCATGATTCATGAAGGACCAAAACCATATGAACTCGCTCCCTGCTTTGGTTAATTGGAGCTGGCTAGCCCATTGTTGGAGCACTTATACTAAACTTTTCCTTATAATTATTTGATGATGCCATTATGTGCAGCTATTAATTTAACCAACTGATCTATTATGGGTCTTACCCATGAAATGAACATATTACCATTTGAAAGGAATTAGTAGACTGGGACCACAAGAGCAAGATCAAAGACAAGATGCATGCCTGTGGTCATGATTCCCATGTAGCAATGCTACTTGGAGCTGCTAAGTTACTCCAGAGCAAAAGAGATGAATTGAAGGTAATTCTAATATCTTGCAATCATAAGCAACAATAACAATAACAAAGAATTTTTTTTCCCTACTTTCGTGGTTGCTAATTGATTAAGCTAATGTTTTTCAGGGAACTGTGAAACTAGTTTTCCAGCCTGGAGAAGAGGGTTATGCTGGTGCTTACCATATATTGCAAGATACTGCTCTAAATGACATCTATGCCATCTTGAGTATACATGTTTTTCCATCATTTTCCACTGGTGTCATTGCCTCCAGTCCTGGACCAATTCTTGCTGGTGTTGGGCTCTTCTCAGTCACAATTCAAGGGAAAGGTGGACACGCAGCTGCCCCTCATGAGACTAAAGACCCGATTCTCACAGCAGCCTTCTCAATCCTTGCCCTCCAACAGATTGTATCTCGAGAAACTGATCCTCTACAGTCCAGGGTATTATATAGTGCCCTTCATCTATAATCAAATTGGTAGAATGACAATTAAATTCACAATTTTTTAAGAACTTTAGCTTTTGGGACAAACAGTAAATTATTGCATTACATAACAAGTGGTACTAAGTTCTTAGCTTATCTCCACTCTATCTCCTAATTAAAAAATATAAATTTATTCTAATTTAATCAATCAAATTTGTCTGATATTGCCACCTATATGTTAGAATCAAATTTGGAGATCTCATGTCTTGAACCAAATTCTAATGATTGACAACAATAGCCTGTAGTACCACATTCTTATCAACAATAGAGAACCAATAAATTTGATCCATTCTTTAAATCATATAGGTGGTTTCTGTTGGATTCATAAATGGAGGTCAAACACACAATGTAATACCAGAGACTGTGAAGTTTGGAGGAACTTTCAGGAGCTTGACCACTGAAGGTCTCGCCTACATTAAGGAAAGGATCAAAGAGGTGAAACACTCATTGTTTGACCCTTACAATTTTCTGTCATTACCACTCAAGTAGTAGATAACCATGCATAATCCACTTACAGGTTATAGAAGCACAAGCAGATGTGCATAGATGTAGTGCCGTGGTGGACTTCATGGAGGATAGCAGACACATGCCTCATCCAGTGATGGTAAATGATGAAGCACTGTATGAACATGTGAAGAAGGTTGGTGAAAGCCTACTTGGGAAACCCAATGTTCAGCTTCTCCCAGTGACCATGGGAGCAGAGGATTTCAGCTTTTTCGCTCAAAAAACAGCTGCTGCAATTTTTGTGATTGGGATACAAAATGAGACCCTGCAGTCAAATCAGCCATTGCACTCCCCTTACTTTTTTATTGATGAAGAGGCTCTTCCAATAGGGGCAGCACTTAATGCTGCTGTGGCAACCTCATACTTAAAAAATCATGTTGTTGAGACTTCCAAGAAACATGGGTTTGTTTCTACTTCTCCAAATGAAGAACTCTAGGACACATCAATGTATGAAGGCAAACATGCATGATAATGATAATATAATAATAAGAGTAGAAATAAATGTGTGGTTATCATTGTATCACAAATCCTAGCTAAACATTTAGGATTGCAATCCTTTTCTTATGAGGTAAAATTACATCAAACATAAACTGAGGAAAAATAATAATATTGAAATTTTATTTCTTCAAACTTCAAAGAACTAACCTGTCCAACACCCAAGACTATAGTCAGGGTCTGGCTACTGGCTAGCCCAAAAAAACAAAGGCTTAAGTATTAGCTGCAAGCCTGCAACAACATCCCACGCTTATGTTCACCTTTCTTTTTCTTTTACTTTTTTCGGTAGAAAAATTTTATATGAACAAAACCTTTGGCAGGCTCTAAATTTGGCTTTACAAAATTCAAATTTTGTATTTGTAAGTGATGCTTTGTAAACTAGTGTGCAACATGTTCGAACAGTCTCAAGGAATAAGGTAGAAACTACAAGTCGTTTCAGGCTTAAATAGCCCACTACAGTCCCATCTTGTCCAATTCAGCCCAATTCATTATATTCGGTCCACATCGGTCCATTTCGATCCCCTTCTGTCTATTCGGTCCACCTCAGTCCTATTCGGTCCATTCGGTTTTATTCGGTCTACTTCAACCCATTTCAGTCCACATTGGTCCAATTCAGTCCATGTCGGTCCAAATTAGTCTATTCAGTCCACTTCGGTTCATTCGGTCCTCATTAGTCCATTTTGGTCTATTTTGGTTCACTTTTGTCTATTTTGGTCCACTTCAGTCTATTTGGTCCATCTTGGTTTAATTCAGTCCACTTTAATCCATTCAATCTATTTCGGTCCACTTAATCCATTCAATCTATTTTGGTCTATTAAATCTACTATTTGGTTCACTTTGATCAACAGAATCAACACCTTTCATATATTGTTGCACATGGAAAATGCTTAATGCTAAAATATATAATTCGCTATATAAAAACATTAATTATCAAAACATATCAATAACTATCATAAAGTAAATTACATTCAAAGAATCCAAACTAGATTCTATTGCCCTCCAACTTCGTTCCAAATATCCTTTTAATTAACCTATAATTTAATGTCATACATACTACATAATTAGTTTTTGGGAATATTTCAACTAAAAAAATTTGATGAACGGGGAAAATCAATGCCATGCTCATACTCATACATAATAATCTTTTTTCGGCAAAAACCAAAAAGTTTTTTTTTTTTTTTTTTTTTAGGAACAATAAAAAGTGGTGGTAAAAAGTAAAAAAGTAGTAATGAAAAGCTGACAAGCTCAAAACTGAAACGCACAGTGAGTAGAGAGTACCATAAATCCTCCGCTTCTCACTTCTCACTTTCTCCGCATTCAAACAACATTGGCAAATGAATCTATGGAGTTTGAGGAGTCCGCACAACTAGTCTTACAACCCCAACACAACGTTGAGGATGACAACCTTAACGAACCTGGTTCACAGATTATCATTCAACAACAACAGCAGCAACAGCAGGAACAGGAACAGCTAAAACGGCGTCGTTGCACAAGAGACCGACACACCAAAGTAGATGGGCGACACAGGCGGGTCCGGATACCCATTACCTGTTGCCCCGGAATCTTCCGACTGACTGAGGAGTTGGGTCACCGCTCCGATGGTCAGACCATCCAGTGGCTCCTCAGTCAGGTTCGACCTGACCTTGTTCTTTCTGGTCGTAATTCGGGCTCATCGAACTCAGTCCCACCGAGTTTAACTTTGCCCATGCGCAAGTACATGCCTGTGAAAATGGAGGAAGATGGGTTGTTGGAGCCCAAGGCTGTTACTCTTTCCCCTAGACCCACTGTGAGAGCCACTGTGGTTCAGGCTTCTACAGTGTTATATGATACCCCAGCAACTTTGGGTAACTCTCTCTCTCTCTCACTTGGGTTTGTTTTATTTTTGGGTTTTTTTTTTTTTTTTGTTGTTTTGTTCTTGTTTGGTTGCTGGGAAAATGTGGGCTTCTACGGTTTTTTATGATACACCAGCATCTTGGTCTGTATCTTTAGATTTTTAGAATTTTTATTATGTGGGACCTGAACTTTTCAAAGAGAATGAATGTTTTTTATTTGGGTTTGAATTGAAAGATTCTGATAGTTCTTTTTTTATGTCCCACCATCGGATATTCGGATGTGGTATATGGTCCAACCTAATGTTCTTGCCTTTATCACATTTCCCACATGGCTTTTAAAAAAAATGTTTGTAACTTTGGGTGTTATTCTTCAATTTTTTGGGATGATTTTAACTCACAATGAATATGGAAAACATTGAAAAAACAAGTATAGGAAGATTTGTTAACCATTTTTGGGGTTGTTTTAAGGGATTCATACATGAAAATTGGATAGTGTCATGAAATTGGCTTCTTCTTTTTTCTTTCTTTTTTTTTTTTTTTTTTTTTTTTTGAAGTTATGGGAAAATTGGAATGTTTTAGTATGATGCACTAGGAAAATAATTGAGTTTTTTTTTTTTTTTTTTTTTTTTTTATCTTCTACTGAATTATTTACACTGCATTGGAGAGAGCATGAATTTGCTTTATATTAATAGTCAAGCTATGAGGCTAGAAGAATGGATAGATGGGCCCTTGTGTTCGGTTAAAGAATGCACTTTCTGGTCCACAAGCAGTTGGAGATTGTCTCTAGCCTTATTGTATTTTTTTTTTTTTTTTAATGTCCTGATCATGGGTTTTCTTGTATTTGCTTTGCTTTCAAGGGTGCAATATAATGGTATTTCATGATTACAATGATTTTCATATTGCTGAACACAAGTTTTATGCTTTAGTTTACCTTCATTTGATTAAAGTAGGGAAACAGTGACATTCTAGTGTGATCTAAATAAATCTAGTTCTATGCCTTTTTAAGTGTTGTCTGAATTTTTAATTACGGTTTAAGATGGCAAAAGTCATGGCCAAATGGTGCTTTTGAGGAGTCTATCTGCTAAAAAGTTTAGTTACATTATTTTCCTGTTCTTGCTACCATTAAATCATTGTCCTGTTCTTGTGAGCAGATAAGGCAGAGAGACTGATTGCCGGTGCAGCTGCATATGGCTCACATATAGTTGTGTTTCCAGAAGCATTTGTTGGTGGTTATCCACATGCAGTGATGTTTGAGGGTTTAACAGATACCCATCTAACCTGGGAAAACAAGCAGTTCCAAATGTACTTTGCCTCAGCTATTGATGTGCCAGGTGCCATCCCTTTCTATGAAAATGAAGTTGTTGCCTTTGGCACAAAGTTTACATGCCAAATATATTTTTGCATGAAATATGTGATTCTTAGTGTGCATTAATGATCTGCTGCGAGTAAGTTGCCCTATGCAAATGTGTTTAAGCATTTGTTCAGGCAGCTAACCCACGAAATTTGTGGAATTTAGAATACACAGTATCCGCCTGGTTAGTGGTTATTCTATCTATCTTGTTTTGTTCATTTGTTTTCTACCATATGTGTCAACGTGTCTCTCTCTCTCTCTCTCTCTCTGTGACACAAACTCACTCCTGTGCTCTTAGATCAATAAATAATCTCTTTCATTTCTTTGAAGCTTGAGGAGACCTTTTGAAGGTAGATTTTTCATTTTAGAATATGTTAGCTTTGCTTTTGAACAAAGTACAATTGCAGTTCTCTTACCACATATTGATGATTATCATGTGAGAAACTACAAACTGAATTGAGAAAAGATTGAGTTGTGAGGCATCCAAATTAAGGGAAACAGATGGAACATACATGCATTGATGCTAAAACTAAGGCCATATCATGTCTATTTTCACGAGGTTGTCTTATTTCAATAAAATTATTTTTACCTAAAAAAAAATTTATTGATGCTAAATCTAAAATTTTTACATAAACTATGCTTGTGTCTACTGTCTACCGAAAAAAGAATCAGCGGTGCTGCCAATAGCTAATAGAGGCTGAACAACTTTATGCCTAGTCAATATTTCAAGCTTCAAGCTATACTATTACTCACTCTATTACATTATCTTGTAACTCATAGAAATCACTAGCAAATGTAGGTCTATTCTTGCTGTGGCTATATTTATACTATAATTTGATTATACAGGTCCTGAGGTTGACAGGCTTGCTAAAATCTCGGGTAAATATAAAGTTCACTTGGTGATGGGAGTAGTTGAGAGAGTGGGATATGCACTCTTCAGTGCCATTCTATTTTTTGATTCCTTGGGCCGGTATCTTGGAAAACGTCGAAAGGCAATGCCTATGGCATCAGAATGTGCAGTGTGGTGGTCGGGAGAGAAATCATCACTGAATGTATATGAGACTCCAATTGGAAAAATAGGTGGCCTTATCTGCTGGGACAATAGAATGCCTTCTCTAAGAACTCAATTATATTCCAAAGGTATAACTTTTGTCGTTTTAACCTGCTGCTTTGCCATAGTGTTATTAATGCCTTCTCTACTGTGAAACAACTGGCTGTCTCAGTCAGTTGTTTCTCTAAGGTTTAAACTAGGTTGTAGTTCTGTGTTCCCTTCCTTTATATTATTTATATTCAAGAGCCTCCTTACACACCATAGTTCTTCACTCTTTTGTTTAATCCTCCTGCCATCACATGTAGGCATTGAAATATATTGTGCGCCTACAGCCGAAGCAAGGGAGATATGGCGAGCATCAATGACCCATATTGCCTTAGAAGGTGGCTGCTTTGTTCTATCTGCAAACCAATTCTGCAAAAGGAAAGACTATCTGCAGTCACCAGAATGTGTTTCTGGAGATTCAAATGGGAATACATCCATGGATACAATCATGTGTGCTGGAGGTAGTATTATTATATCACCATCTGGGACCATTCTGGCAGGACCTAATTACCAAGGGGAATCCCTCATCTCAGCTGATCTGGGTAAGAATTTATACTTATGACTGTTACATGTTTGGGAACGGCCATTTTGGTACAGCCAAATCTAAAAAGTAAATGCATTTTTTCCTTGAGGATAGATTGACCAAACCTATCTCTCAAATCTGATAAAATCTTTTTCACACTTTGATGTTCCAGATCTAGGAGAGATTGTTCGAGCAAAGCTAGATTTTAGCGGAATTGGGCATTATATTGGACAAAACTGTGTCAATCAGATTTCAGATATACCCAATCCAATTTGGTGCAAAACTGCAGTGAAATCAGAAGTTCTTGATGAGCTGTGATGGTGACATAGTTGTGTAGAAAAATTGAGTTACTAGAATTAACTTCGTTTTCCTCATGCCAAACAGCTAATTTACTCTTTTGTATACCTTTTGTAATGTTTAGAAGATGTACAAAGGTTGGCTAGCGGTCACCATTTGTCAAATTACGTTTGAAGAATCAAACATGTTGTATAGTGCTTCTTGGGCAATTTCGATGTTTAAACTTCAGAGAACGCCCAGGGAATGTATTATCTTTCACAGTTTAATGAACATGTTTAGTCCAGAATTTTTCCAGCTTTCGACTTTTTTGATTTTGGCCTAAATAGGTTTCTTTCAAAAAATAAAGGTTTTTTTTTACCCCTATAAATCTCAAGAGTTCTACTCAAAAATACTAGTCCATACTTGGTTCTCCAGATATTGTGGTGCCTTTAACTCCTTTAGAGTATAATAACATTGCTCATTAGGCATTTCATCCAAGACTAATATAGCTTAAGCATAATTCAAAAAAGTCCATTTTCGATGCCCTTCGATCCTCAAAGGGGAGCGAAACAAAAATACATCTCTTCAGTGGTATTGTGAATACTGGTTCCTTGTATCCTAGAAATGGCTGTGAATCCATCTCTCAGGTGGCATTCATAAATACTGGATTTTACTTGGATTATGAGATATGGCAGTGCTCTTACTCTTTCTAGTATGATAATAAAGTAATAACATGTTCGTGTTCATCCAGAAACAATAAAAATTTAGCAAATAAATCAAAAAAGTCAGATATAAATACCCTTCAAGGTGGACGAGAAATATTACAAATAGCCGCGAGTACACAATACTCCTAGCATACTCTGTCCCAGTAATACTAGAAGTATTTGTATTTAAGAGAAACTTGGCTTAATTAGTACAACTTTCTACAAAAAGAAAAACTATAGACACAAATATTCCTACAAACAGACAACATTCTAATGCAAACTGAGCTTGCTGCAACATGAGCTGCTATGAGGGATAGCAACCGTAAATCAACAAAAAGACACCTTTCACCATCTGTTAAGTTTTCTCAGATTGGCTTTGCAAGTAAGCACTTCCTCCAAACTAGCCCCTTCTGCATTCAGCATCCATCATCATAGGTCCAGTGCCTGTGGAGAATGCAAGCAAAAGCATTGGTTCACAAACAGAGTGATTTTCACCGCCTGGATTTCCTTGCATTGTGGCCTACACTTCCAGTTTCTGCTAGCCTCGACTTCAAACCACCCTGCGCCATAGCTGTTCTCTCCTGAGCTGCATTAACAAGATCACGGGAAGGCCAAGACGGCCCCATTTGCCGTGTTGGACTAGCACTAACTCTGGGGGAAACCATCCCAGAATTAGACAACATTTGGTCCCTCAGACCCTTTACTGATTTATATCCCTGCATCAATTCATCTGCATACCCTTTTCCCTGAGATTGCTTTTCAATCTCCAACAATCTCCCCCAATCTAACCTATCCGAATTATGGAGTTCAACCCCATCGGATATACTCCTTTGCAAAGTAGTGCTTCTCCTTGGTGCTCTCCCAGAGGTAGACTTCCTTCCTCTGGTTTCTTCTTCCTCAATTTGAGCCATTCTTGGATCATGACCAAATCCGGAATTATGATTCCACTTATAGCTCTTGTTATGGTTGTCCATATTCAACTCTATCGAATGAAGATCACTTTCAGCTGAGACTTGTTCACACTCTTCTCCATCTTCCACTACTTCTCCTCCATCCTCATCTTTTTCGTCACTTGAATTATAGGAATTAAAGCGAGTTCTACTTAACAATGCAGCAATGTCGTCATCATTCCTATGATGATGACTTACAGAATTCCGCCCTCCTCTCTCTTTCCCTCTTTTAGTCCCCAAAAACGCTTCGAGTTGATTCCTCAGCTTATCGACTGCGGAATTCTTCTCCTCAACCTGATGTTTCGCCTCGGCCAGTTTCATTTGAACTTTCCCTTCTCTCAAAACATCAGCTAATTGCATCATCTCCCTCTCCTCCTCAACCTCTTTACGAGTTTTCTTCACTTCCTCCTCCACTTGAGCTATATTATCTTCCCCAACATCCCTAGCTAATTCATCACACACTTGTTCCACAATCTCTCTCGCTCTCTTCTCACTCTCCAATTCCTTCACAACCTTAACAAGAGACGCCTTGGTCTCCGCCAATTCCCTTCCGAGCTTCTTATTCAAGCTCTCCAACCGTCTCCTCAACTTCCTCTCCACCTCAAGCTCACCTGCCACAGACTCAATCGCGGCCTCCACAATTTCCTGCTCTTTACTCTCCCACGCCGCCCTCTCCTCCGCAAAACACTTGATCAAGTAACTTATCTCGCTCTGATCCGACCTCTGATCCTGGATTAGCTGATTCACCTGCAACCTAGCCCTCTCCAACTCGGCATGTAAGGCCGAGATAAGAGACATACTAGTCGAAGGCCGATCTTCATGGCCCCAAACTCGATTGATAATCTTGAGCAGCTCTTTCGATGTGGTTAAAGCATTACTAACATCCTTCAAACGCGTTTTCACTCCAACTGTCGATGTACATGCGCTCGGAGTTTGAGCTCGAGATCTAGTTTCAATCTGCTTCACCAAAAAAAATTCAAATAAAATAAATAAATTCGCTAATATTTCAAAGTAATCCGAAGAAATTTGATTGTACCTCCATTAAACTAGCATTGCTGAGAGCATCGACACCGTGGTGGTGATCCGTGAGCCTAAGTCTCTGAGAAATCGACGGCGTTTGTCTCCGACGACTTCCAGTTCCAGACCGATCCATCCTCTACAAAACGCAGCGTTTAATAACAAAATTTTTCAAAAAGAAGCAAAAGAATCTACAGGAGATGAAGATCGCGAACCTCAGAAACGGGACTGTGAGACGGATCGGACAAATGCGGCGGCAGAGAGCCGGAGTGTACGGACCGAGCGATTCTCTCTCTACCTCTGATCGCTTCCTTCTTTCTCATCCGCCGCTCGTCGGAGCTCTCTCTGACGCTCGGGCTCGGCGACGGAATCTCATTCATCTCCCAAAGCGTCGCCGCCAGCTTCCTCGCCGACACCGGCGGCGGCGGCGGCTGCTGCGATTGGCTCTGGTGCTGATGCTTGGTTCTGAGGCCACTCGGTTTTGGCGAGTCCAGGGCACCACGCAATGCAGAAGCAGGAGATCGAGACGAGCTCATGAGCCTCCATGTAGGCACGGGCGTAGTGGATCCGCCTCTCTTCCCAACGAGTATCGCTCTCTTGAACCTGTAGTTTTGGAGTATCGACGAAGACGACGACGCCGACGACGTGCAGCCTCGCTTTCTGATCTTTCCAGGTATCAAATCCACACCGCCTCCTCTGTTTTGTCTTGGCATTATCACTCTCTTTCGCTCAGAAACTTCTAGATCATACTACTAAACGCACAGTTTAAGAGAAAGAAAGATGTAGCTCTTTCCCTAGATGAATTTTTGAGCTTGAGTTTGAGAGAGCATTGATGGCTTCCACTACTACTGCTACTGCTAGAAGATTTTTCGATCAGTACAGACTACAGACTGTAAGCTTTTCTTTTCTTTTCTTTTCTTTTCTTTTCCATGGGGGGTGTAATTGTAAAGTGCGTAAAGGGCAAGAAATGGTGTAGGAATCAGAAGCGGTACGATTCATGTGAGTTTGGACACGTGTCAATAAAGGAGTGGTTGAAAGGGGATGAATTCTGTGAGGTGGTTGTGGTTTTAATGGAATTGAGACCGTCGGATAATAAATTAATATGGAAGAGATTCGGCGACAGCGTGGTCTTTGAAAATTTTTATGCGAAGACTGAAGAGCAGTAGTAATGGCGAAAATTCAGTGGATTTGGGATGGCCCCCTGAATTCAAACTAGGCTTTGTTTAGGAGCTAGGCTTGAATGAGAAGTCCAAGCAAAAATTTAGAGAACTCAGTCAAATCACTGTTGTGGCTATTATTTTTATTATTATTATTATCATCACTATTATTATTACAAAAGATTCTTCGGGTAAGTTAAATGAGGAAAATATGGGATTTGTAATTTTTTGAAAAAAAAATTATGCTTTTTTTATAATAAAAAAAATCATGTTAAAATATACTCTCGTTACTTTATGTTAGTTTTGGAATATAAATTTCATGTACCACATTTTGTGTTCCACTTTATATTCTGTCAATTACAACTTTTTATGTATTTATTTTTTTAGATTTTAAACTTTGACTATTTTATAATGAAAATTAAACAAATATATGACAAATTATGATTGGTAGAACATAAAAAATTGTACAGAGAGTATTCATTATTTTGTTCATTAAGAAATATAATGAAATTGTATGACCAATTACTTGTAAGAGCTTCTTATCATAAAAAATAAATAAATAAAAAACAACTTGTAAAAGCATTTACATTCGGTAATGCAAAAAAAAAAAAAAAAAAGAATCACTTTGTATTACTAAATTATATCTCATTGTATTCTCCTATCGCTATATTTATTATTTTTATTCTTTCTATATTTTTGTGAGGTTAAAGTAATTAAGGGTGGAATAAAATAAATTAAATAATAGTAGTGTTTAAGACACGCACATTATTATAGTGGACATCTATTTTTAGATGTTATTATAGCAAAATGTAGAAATTTAAACAATGTTGCACTGTCTGATGTGAGAATCTTTTTGTGGATTTGATACTGTAGTAAAATCTAAAAGGACAGAATTTTGCTACAAACTTGTTACAACTAGGTTTGTAGTCAAGCTTTGTCCAATCTAAAATGGATAAAAATGCATTTTGCATCACCGAATGCTAATACTCTAACATGATAAAGTTTTAGCTAAAATTAAATCTTGAATTAGTTTGAATTTTTGGTAAGAAAATCTAGACGAACAAAGAAAGTGATTCTTTCCATTTGAAGGCCAAAATGGGAAATTAGGCACAGTTTTAGAACTATTTAGTTAGTAGGCAAGATTTTCAAACTATATATTTTACTAGCATCTCGAGTCTAAGAGACTCGATTTTGGGCTTATAAATCGAGTTTTAAATGCTCGATTTTCATGGTTCTATGAGTCTGATGTGGCATCTAGAGTGAGGTGGCAAAAACTTGGAAATCGAGTCTCTAAGACTCGATTTCCAAACTAATAAAAAGTTTAAGCCCAAGTGTTACAACTTACAACCCATTCCCAGAAAAAAAAAAAAAAAAAAAAAAAAAAAAAAAAAAAACATGAAACCCAGAAACACAACCCAGGCGGCGCGAGCCCAGGCGGAGCGAGCCCAGGCGGCGCGAGCCCAGGCCTCGCGAGCCCAGGCCGCGCGAGCCCAGGCCGCGCGAGCCCAGGCGGCACGAGCCCAGGCCGCGCGCGGGTGCGCCCAGGCCTCGCGAGGCCAGGCCGCGGCGGCGCCCAGGCCGTGCGCGGGTCTTCCTCTTCCGCTTCGTCTTCCGCTTCCGTTTTTTGTCTCTTTTTTTTTTTTTTTTTTTGTGTTTGTTCTGTGTCTTTGTTCCTTGTGTTTTTTTTGTGTCTTTTTGTTTTTTTTGTCTTTGTTCTGTGTCTGTTTTCTTGGGGGCGTGAATCTTTTTGCTTTGAGAATGCTGGAAATCGAGTCTCTAAGACTCGATTTCCAAGTGTCCGCCACGTCAAACTAGATGCCACATCAGACTCATAGAACCATGAAAATCGAGCATCTAAAACTCGATTTATAAGCCCAAAATCGAGTCTCTTAGACTCGAGATGCTAGTAAAATATATAGTTTGAAAATCTTGCCTACTAACTAAATAGTTCTAAAACTGTGCCTAATTTCCCATTTTGGCCCCATTTGAAGGAGATCCATTTCATAATTAGGATTAAATTTTACAAATATGAAAATGTACTACCAATTATTTTCAATTAGATTTTTATACTTAAATTAATTTTTTGTTTTCATTTTTCTTCCAAAAAAATAATAATTTTAAGTTTTAGTAAGAAAATCTGAATAGGTTAAGAAAAATGATTATTTTCATTTAAAATTGACTAATTTATTGATTTGGGTTAAATTTTACAAACTTGAGGGTATACAAACTATCACGTTATTTTAAATAACATTACAATGTGTGTATGGCTAGATCTACATAGTTCTAGCTATATAAGATGTAAAATTAATAATTAAGTTTTGGATATAATTTTCCTCCAAACTAATTTATAACATCTGAATGTAAATTATAAGAAGGACAAAATTTAGTTACAAAATTAGTTATCGTCTTAAACTACAACTTTACTCAATATCTTTTATTGAAGGTGAATTTTGACAAATCTACCTTTAGATTACATCTTTTTCTTATATCCTCTATACTTGCAAAATTTCTAAAAAATTAAAAATCAATATCTATGTCATCAATAAATTGTTTAAATTGCAAGTTTTTGTAGTTTAAAATTATACATAAAATATAAGCTTATAGATCATATAGTAAATAATATCTAATTAACACAAAATTTAACATGTATATTGAGAGTATAAAAAACATGCAATTCAACAGTTAGTTTTTTAAAATATGTAATAATGTTTAAGCTATAAGCAATTTTATAACTAAACTCTATTCTTATAAAAAAAAAAATCATATTGTTTATAAATTATGAACATCGGTAGCAAGTTACTCAATATCTTTTTATTGAAAGTGAATTTTGACAAATCTACCTTTGGATTACATCTTTTTCTTATATCCTCTATACTTGCAAAATTTCTAAAAAATTAAAAATCAATATCTATATCATCAATAAATTGTTTAAATTGCAAGTTTTTGTAGTTTAAAATTATATTGAAATTTGATTAAAATATAAGTTTGTAGATCATATAGTTAATAATTGATTAAAATAAAATTTAACATATATATTGAGAGTATAAAAAATATGCAATTCAATAGTTAGTTTTTCAAAATATGTAATAATGTTTAAATTATAAGCAATTTTATAACTAAACTCTATTCTTATAAAAAAAATCATATTATTTATAAATTATGAACATCGTAGCAAGTTATCTAAAATAAGGTAAGGGGTGAATAGATAACCCAAAAAAAAAAAAAAACCGTAAAAGCTGCCTACGTTAGACTTCCCATTTCTGCTCTAAAATGGGAGATTTGCTTGAGTAGCTTCCTACCTCTAGGGAATATTGTTTATTTTCCAAATCAGTATTTTATTGATTTTGTGTCTTGATAACGGTGATAATAACAAAAAGTTTGGTGCTTTGTAAGTGAAGAGATGGCTGAAATGAACAAGTAGTTAGCTAAAAATTAAAAAAACAAAAACAAAAACAAAAAGTTTTTATCTTAAAATAGAGAGAAACTTTTATAAGCTCGGAGACTGGGTGCGGGTGAGGGTGACATTTTTATTCCCACTGGTGATGGAAACACTGCTTTTTAGTTTGTAGAGACAAGTTGTTTTTGATAAACAGTTTTTAGAGACAAGTTGAGGTTTGAATCCAGTGCAATATCATAGTAATCACCCCATTTTCACGCATATCAATTTTTACCATTCTCTTTCTTTTACTTTAATTTTTTGATTTTATTCAAAAAATTTTAACTTTTTATTTTAATAATTGAGATTAAAAATTACTTTTTTTTTACTTTCAATCTCAACTATCCATTGCTATCGCATCAAGTGCCCCTGATTTCAATCCACAACTTAATAATAACATGGGACCATAGGTTCATAGTCAAGTCATTCAAATTCCAAAGACAAAAGGCGAGGAAGAGCCAGAATGTCCCCATCCAAACAAGCGCCAATCTCAGGGATCAACATCTGTCCTGTTAGTCTCAGGAAAGGAATAGTCAATTGCCAATGGTAGTATGCCATGTCATCACCCATACAGAACACACGGTCCCTCGCTTGATACATCACTGTTACTATGTATAAAGCTTGCCTCTTGCCCATCCTCGCAATCGCATCACTTGTTTCTACGACCTACGTGATAGATTTCTCGCCACAAAATTTTTAGGCATGTTTGGTAGGATAGTTTGAATAATGTTGAAGACGTTTCACAAGAGTGGGGATAAAAATTTAACTATTTTGACACTAAAAAAAGTTATGTTATCTATTTTATCTATTCACTTTACAAAATATGCTGCAGCAATAGATCTATTTTAAATTTCAACACAATAAAATAATATAAACATTATAATAAAATAATATATTTACTACAATAAAATAATAACTTTCATAACAAAAAACACACCACAAACCGATCAATAACACCTACAGCCACTGCCAACCAAGAACAACCACCCACAAAAACCTTTCAGCCAGCCACATCCACCTCCCCCAGCAACAACCTCTATGTGACAACCACAACCCACGGCAAGAAAAAAAAAAAAATCAAACCACCACCAAACCCAAAACAGATTCGAAATTTCGTCTTCCAATTCGTCTGTGTCAGTTTCGGGTTCTGGAGTGGCCGAGTTGGATTGGTACAGAACCGAGAGAGACTTGAGCCGTTCGAGAAAGGAAGGAGTTTTGGCGATTTGGGTCGGAGGATCCGAGTTAACATGCTCTGGTTCGAAGTGCTGGAGGGTAGGATATTCAGAGAGCACTGGTGGCTCTGGGTTGTTGGGTTGGTTGAACTTGCTTTGGACTTGGTTTTAATGCAGAGAGAGAGAGAGAGAGACACAAAGAAAGATTATTTTGGGAGAAGGTGAGATAGAGAAGGGAGAGCTTGAGAGAGTGAGTTGAGAGTGAGTCTGATAGATGCATGGTTGGGAGAATAAAAGAATATAAAAAAAAATAAACAAACATATATTATTTTAATTCGGCTGAGAATTTTTTTTTTTTTTATTATTATAGCTCTTAGCTACAGTACACAGCCATATATAGCTATGCACTTTAGCAATGAATGTAAAAATTTCTCCTTTAGCTGTTGTAGTATGGATTTTTGTGTTTTGGTGAAGCTAAAATAGCTATATAGCTATTTAGTTTCACTACTGCTAATGCTCTAACGTGGTTTTGTGTATGTGCACATGAATGAGGTTTAAATTAATGATCTTACTTTGTGTCTATTTGGCAAGATTATTTTTGCCAACTTATTTTACTATTCAGCTTACTTTTACTACTATTTATAGATCTCACTGCACTTTTTGATACTATTTATGGGTCCCACTGTACTATTTCAACTAATTTTTACCTTTATTTACAGTACTTTCAACAAAAAGTTTTCAGTTTCAACAAAATAAACGGATCCCAAACAGACCCTTCATCTTCGTGTCGGTTTGGGAATCGGTTTGGAAATAGCTTATTTAGTTTTTTGCTAAAAGTGTGTTAAAGTATACTTGTACTTTGAAAAAATTTAAAAAATATAATAAAAAATAAAAATAAAAAGTGAGATTTTATACATAAAAGCTAAAAATAAAAACTTAAAACGTAAAACTTAAAACTAATGTCAAACGCACTTTTCATGTATTTTTTAGGGAAGAAGGAATTTATGATCTTACTTCATGATCTTTAGAGTGTCATATAAACAAAACAAAACAACATATATTATACCTATGATATCATAATAAGATGTTTACCCCACAGTGGTTTGCTTTATGATGCATTTTTGCTAACTTTAACAGAATTTAATGATTTAACAAGTGTTAACAACACCCATTGAAAAAGAAATTTTTTAAAAAAAATTGTTCTACCTTAAATCTTATTCATAGTAAATATACACAAACCCAAATAACGATTGAAGGAAAAAATCAAAGAGGGCACCAAAAATGTGAGAGTAAAATGATTTTTTTTTTCTTCAATTCTTTCTCTATATATGATACGTTGGCACTTAACATCATTAAAGTTATTTAAAATTAGTAAAAATGTTCTATAAAGCAAACCACAAGAGAGGTAAGTGTCCCAAAATAAACCACAAAGTATTCCATGTTTTAATAATATACCACAATGCAGGTAAATTGTGTGTGTGTGTGTGTGCGCGCGCGCGTGAGAGAGAGAGAGAGAGAGTAAAATCCATTACTAGGAATCAAATTGATACAGTTCAGTATAAGACAGTTAGAGTAATCATCGCTTGTCTCTTTTAGGAGAAAATAGGTTTGAATATGACATTTTTAGTCGTAGGGGTGTGCATGAGTTAGATATGAAATCTTTTTCAACCAAATTTAATCTCTTTTGGTTGAAAATTCTCCAACCTAATCTAAACCTTGTTAGCTCTAGATCCTAACAAATCAACCCAAACCAACTACCCAACCCCTAAGAGTTGAATTGAATCATCGAAATGAGGCAACTTTATTGTATCAATATAATTGTGCTTGCAAATCCTAGTGCCAAAAAACATATCAAATTTAAGTTGTATCAATGTAATTGTTTTAGGATTTTATCAGGATTAGAGCATTAGTATTGGTGATACTAAAAAGCCATATTGCTATTTTTAACACCACCAATCACAAAAGTGGAGCTACAAATACAATGGTGGAGCTATAGCCAAAAGATTTGGCTTTCTAGCTACAGTGCACAACCAAAGATGGTTCAAAGGCAAAAAAAATATATATATATATATATATTTTTTAATTTGTTTTTCTCTCTTCTTTTATTAAATTAATCTTTTCTCTCTCTTTCTCACTTTTCTGTTTCTTCTTCACGTTCCTTCTTTCTTCTTCACCGAACCCAAACCCAGCACTCCCCCCCCCCCCCCCCACCATTTCATTTTTTTTTTTTTTGTTTCTTTCTCCAACCATTTTTTCTCTTTTTTTTCTTTCTTCTCCATCTTTCTTCTTTCTTCTTCACTGAACCCAACTCTTCTCTTCTCCCCTTCATTTTTTATTTCTTTCTTCCTCCAACTCCTCGCCACACAATAGTCCCCCCTGCCAGCCAAGCCGCCGCTGAACCAAGGCTGGTGGTGGTGGTTTTTATTTTATTTTATTTTTTAAAAAATAATTAGAGTTATGGGTGGTGATTGTTGAGGTGGTGGTAGGTTGTTGATTTGGTTGTGTTCGTGGGTCTTTATTTTTGGACGGGGTTAGGATCGAGATCGGGCTATGTTTGTGTTCGTGGGTTTGTGTTGGTGGTCGAGATTGGTTGGGTTAAAGCCTGGTTTGGTTTGGCATTGCTGTGGGTGGTTGTTGTTGGTTATGGTAGTAGTGTTATGGCTGGGTTTGGAATGATTTTAGGTGGTGCTTTTTGGTTATGGGATGGATTTTGTGGTGTTGATGTGGTGGGTTTGGTTTTGGATGTTATGTGGTGGTCTTGGTGTCCCTGGTGGTGGGGGTGGAGAGTTGTGGGGGTGATAATTTTTTAAATCTTTCTCTTTCAATTGTCTCAGTGGATTTTTTTGTTGGAGGATTTGTGGGTTTGTTGAATTTTGATTGCTTTTATGTGTGATTTTGGTTGGTTTTTGAGATGATTTTGTTGCAAATTTGGTGGATTTGGGTTGTGGTAATGGTGGCCTATGGGCAGTGGAGGTGGTTGTGGGTTATAGGTGGCAGTGGAGGTGGTTGGGGTTTTGGGATTGTTACTTATTCTTCAAAATCTTCAGATGAGAGAGGGAGAGACAAATAAAGTGAGGTGTGAAAGAAATAATAAAAAATTAATAGAGAAATAATATTTAAATGAATAGGTAAAAAAATGGAACCACTGATATTGGATGTTTTGTAAAGTGAGAAGGTAAAATAAATAAAGTAATTTTTTGTGGTGCCAAATAACTAAAAAAAATAGCTCCACCAATGTGGATGCTCTTAGAAGCTACTCATAGATGACAAGGTTATAATCTACTCAAAGATAATGAATTAATGATATTTTGCTAATGTCTATTATACCATAACAAATTTTTGATTGAAAACATGACATTTTTATTAAGGGTGTGGATTTTTGACTATTTATTTATATTTTTATAATACAAATTGTTTTTAATTTTAAATGCACCTATGGGTATTCATTGATTACATGCTAGTCTATATATATATATATATATATATATATTAAAGTTGTAAGGACACAACTCACAAGATGGGCCTACAAGCGAAAGAAACTAGGGCCCATGACGTAAACAATATCCTTGGAATGAATTTGTAGAGAGTGGGCCGAGTAAACTTGGCTGAAGACGAATGAGTTGACGGCCCAAATATAGTTATGTCCAGACTAACATAAATGAAGTGTTGAGATGGTGCAGGGTTCTTCTTGGCTTGATCCGAAGAGTGAACTTAGACATCTATTCTGAGTACTTGTATCTTCCTCTTTCTTGTTCTCTTGCTCTCTTCTTCAGTTATTTCCCTTTTTCTCTTATTGTTTGATACCTTCTCTCTCTGTTTCCTGCTCTATTTATAGGCCAATTTGCCTCACGTGCCAGTTAGGTGATTCTCCTTTGATACTTGTCCCATCAACCTTCACTTGAAATCTCCACATGCCAGCTGTAAAGGGTGAAGGTCACTGTTCAGATGTCTTTTCCCCATTAATGTGGCCAGGAGGATAGCTGCAGGGTTATAAATGCGGTGGCAGCAGCCTTTCACATAATATCTTTTTGCTGCCACCTGTCCTCTTTGCCTACATAAATCTAGAGGTTCTCCATAAATGATAGGATCAATGCTAGGGCATTCACCTGGATCGTCCCTCTAATCATCCGACCAGGCAGTGCTCCTCGGACCACTCATTTCTTCCTTCACACAAGTTTTACTACGGGGAGGAGTTAAACTAGGTACAGTCCTCATGATTTATTGTCCTCGGACGAACAGGTCTCCTTGGATAGGCCTATGGCCCATTATCTGGAATTGGGCCTTTCATCCCTACAAAAGTCAAACTTAATAAACAATCAAATTAAATTCTAAATTGGATTCCAATTATTGTCTAATTTTGTGTCATCTGCCCTATCTAAGTTTTTTTTTTTTTTTTTAATTTTTATTCTAGGTGAGTTAATGTTATATGAAAGACGAAGAGTCTATAAAATAAACCATCAAAAGCCTAATAAAAAAAGAAAAAAGAAAAATTAAACTTGTGTATATCCCAAAAAACATAAAAAAGAGAGTAAAACTCATATTGTAGGGACACAATTTCGTGGTTCTGGCCCAAAGATGTTGGATTTACCCGCAAAGGCCCTAAACAATGAATTTGTAGAGAGTAGGTTGAGAAGGACTGGGCTAGGAGTGATTGAGATTATCAACTGGTTGGGACCAGATCCCCTACCATGTTCAAGCTCCAATGATGGATTTTAAAGTATTGTTTTTGTTCTACGTCTGAGGATGACTATCTTTCTTCTCTATTTCTTTTTCTCTTTCTTTTTAGCAAAAAGATCCCCCTTTCTTCCTTCTCCTCCAACTTTTATACTTCCTTTCCTCTTTTCTTGACCATCCACATGTGGATTTGCTCCGTTGTCCTTGGACACCTGTCCCCCTAACTTTCTCCAGAACCTGCTTCATGATGGGACTATTTACCACTGTTCAGATGTCCCCTCCACATCAATGCGGCCAGGGGATTAGCTATGGTGCATTTAATGCGGTGTTGGCAGCCCTCCCTGATATTTTGGGGGCTTTCTTCTGGTGTACGTCTCCACAGAACCGTTCTCGCCCAGTGAGGGTCCCCAGGAGTGTCTTCTGGTTGGCAGAGCTTCGAATATCACCTCGGCACCGAGGTGAACTATCCTCGGACGTTCCCCAGTCATCGGCTTGGGCCTATAGTTACGCTATACGGGTAAGTAGGAACCTCTGAGCCCATCGTCTCTGTCGGCCCAATGCTTGTTTCGGCCCATTTGTACTATCAGCCCATCGTCCCCACAATAGCCCCTCGAGATACTTCTTTCTGGGTCCTCGGACAGAAAGGAGGATTTCGATGTCCCTGTTGTTGACAGAATCTACTTCGGACTTGTCCCGTCCGCCAGAGGGTCTTTTTGACTTCCCAGAGCGCGTTTCTGGTGACGTAACCCTCGAGACGTGCGTTTGTTTAATTCTGACGGCTCCTTGCCCTCTCACGTTCTACGGTGAGATGGATATTGTACGGCTGGGCGTTTTTTATGGGTATGAGCGGGGCTTTTCCCGCTTCCTTGCGATCCTTCGATATAAATTCCCTCTTTTCTCAATCATTTACTTCACTTTAACCTGCATCGAGTTAGAGCGCGCTTTCATTGAATCTGTCAACTATCCTTTCACTTGCTCTCTTACAAACTTTAGTAGACAGTCCGAGGAGACCCACTTCATTTGTGTAAGTCATTTGAGTCTTTAAATTTTTTCTTTTGTTCTACAGTCTTCTGTTCTTCACACTTCTTTCCTCCTCGGCTCTGTTCCTTTCCCCTAGTTTTTTGAGATTTTGGTGAGGTTTCCTCAGAAATGGGTAGATTTAAGCATCTGGTAGAATCTAGGGAGGCTATAGAAAATTTTAAGGTTCAGTATAGGATTCCAGCGGGAGTTGGGGTTAGATATTGTGAAGAGGGTGAGTGGCATGAAAATAGGCATGAGGCGGAAGTGGTAATCCCAATGATTGCCTTTGTAGAGGGGGGAATGAGGATTCCCATGAGGCCGGTCACTAGGGACTACCTCACCGCCCATAGGTTAGCGCCTACCCAATGCGCTCCTAACATGTTCAGGATCCTTGGTTGTGTGGATGCCCTGAACGAGAAATTAGGGCTAAGATTGACCCATCACGACGTGAACTGGGTCTACAATCTCCACCATCTTAGAGGTCAAGGTTATTACCTTAAGTCTAGGTACAACGAGGTTCGACTCATCCAGTGCCTTCCCGATTCCAATAAAGGGTTGAACAAGGATTTCCTGATCATATCAGGTGACTGGCATGACGGCCTCCATTGCCCAACGAGAGAGGGGAAGCCAGGTGGGGTTACCGAGTCTAGGACTATGAATCTCACCTGTTTGTGAAAAGGATTTTGTCATAGTTGGATATTTGCGTTGTTTGTTTATTTGTTACTACTGCTGTTATCTCATATATTTTTCATTTGGTTACTAATGAGTTTCCTGTGTTAAATGAACAGATAAAAATTCGAGCGTCCCCAACCTCGGCTTAGTCAACCAAAAGGACCTAGACAAAATATTAAGGTCCGAGGTATTCGTGCACACGGACGGCCAGTTGAGAGCGGCTCACCTCATCCTACAATACACCCCTATCTCGACCGCGTTCCAGGCGCCGAAGTGTGTTATCAAAGCTTGGGACCCACGACTTCGGCAAATCAGTGTAGCCGCGCCTGGATTTTTGCTTCCCGGCCCAACCCCCGGGGAAACCCTCACAACCACAGCCATCCTTGACGGCATTCCAAAGGAACCGGAGGTGTCCCAAACACTTCATTCCTCAACCGCCGAAGATAGTTCAGACTCTGAGGACGAGTTTGAAGTTTTTGGCCAGGATTCGTCTGTGGAGGATTTGATTCCCGACCCAGTTCCCCAACCATCTGAGGCGCACGACGAGATGGGCATCCAAAGGAAGGCAAGGTCCAGTCTGCTAGAATTGATTGAGTCCCAGCCCGGGCGGAATGAGCCAACAAAGACAACACAAGTGAAGCCCCCCTCCTTGCCACCTGTCGTTCCTCCTCCGACTCAGGCTCTCGGATTGCATCCAGCCGAGCTGAAGAGGAAGAGGGAAGCGAAGGGTAAGGAGCCCATGGATGCTGGGAGGGCTATGCATGCCCAAGAGGACGAGTCCCAGAGGATGGGCAAACACCCCCGAACGGAGCACAAGGAGATGGAGAGGAGGAGCAGCCCATCAACAGCCCCCGAGGCGTGGTTGCCGGCGCCCATGCTGGATGGCGCCCCTCTTCCAGCCACTGCCTCCATCCGGGATTACCAAGGGGGCAGAGGTGGTTACGTGGCCGACGCAGTGGAGCAGGCTTTGCTGCTCCCCGGGGACATGGCCGACCTCCGCAACCTCAGGAGGCATGAGGTCTTCCTCGCGTTGAAGAGATATTTGGGCATGGTAAGTTTTAAGCGCCCCCCTCTTTTTTTGTTTTGATTGTTATTATTATATTTTTTTTTTGAGTGTTTTAACTAAGTCCTTATGTATATATATTTTTTTTCAGGCCGTCCAAGCTTCTTTCCGAGCAGAGGAGATGGTTAACTACTGCCATCGACAAATGAAGGATGAGGAGGCGAAACGGCATGACGTCGATGACCGTTTAAAGGCGGCGGAAGAGAGCCTACAGGAAACGAAAAGGAAACTCACAGAGGAGGAGCGGGGCAAAAAAAGCGCAACGGCCGCACTTGAGAACGCGGAGAGGCAAGCGGAAAGTCAGAGGCTGCTTTTACGGCGCGCCGAGGACGACCTGGCTGCCTCAAAGGCGCAAGTGTTGGCACTGCAAAAGAAGCTCGCCGAGGCCGAGGCCGCCAGAGAAGAGGTCGAGAAGGCTCGGGATCAGGCCGAGCAGGAGGGTTACGACGTCGGTGTTGCCGAGACCGAGGAAGCCCTCAGGGCCGAGGTTTCAGGGGTGTGCCGCACTTACTGCAGGCAAGTGTGGATGGAGGCCCTCAACCAGGCTGGGGTTGAGGCTTCCTCTGCACTATGGAAGGCGGAAAGTGTGTACTACCTCGCCGCAATCCGGCCATCGCTCCCTTCTTTTCCCCGAACTGATCCAGTGCCGGTAAAGGCAGAGGCCGGCGAGGTTAAGGCGACTAAGGCCTCTGCGCCATCTGAGGAGCGGTCCGAGCCGGAGAGGGTAATCGAGTCAGAACCAAGTATGAAGGCCTCGGACCCTCCGATTGTGATTCCAGACGACACCATCGAGAAGGACGCAGGCAAGGGGTTGGAAATAGTCTTAGTTAGCCACCCTTTGCCCGCCCCAAATGAACAGGTCGGCAAGGAACAAGGAGCCTCGGATGCTGCAGGGGCTCAGGTCGACCCTCCTCCTCCGAAGGAAAAAATAGTTATTAAGAAGAAATAAGATTTAGTTTAGTTTAGTTTAGATTAGCTTTTTGATTTAGTCCTTTGTAATTGTTGTAGTGTTATTGTTTTAGAATTGGCTCTTTTTGTATTGAATGAACTTTGTCAAAAGGCACATTATGAATGAAAGATTCGTGAAAACTTATTTTTGTTCCTATAATCATGCACAAGTAGCCATGGTGTTTATTTTTGTTTACGCTGTTATTTTACCTTTAATTCCCGTAGAAGGAAAAAATTGTTTGCTTGAAGCAAGACAAATCCTGTATTAGGAATTGCATAATATTAGCCTCGCCAAGACAAACGGTCCGAGGAACCGTGCGCTAATTGAACTTTACCTAGTACTTAGAAGACATGATAAGTAGTATTTAATTTCTTTCAAGGTACAGGGTCCGAGAGACCAAAGATAGCCTGAATATGTTAAACACTTAAAAAAATGAATCGTATTAATTTTTCCAAGGCAGATGGCCCGAGGAGCCAGGCGTAGCTTGGATCAGCTTAATACTTAAAAAAAAATGAATCGTATTAATTTTTCCAAGGCAGATGGTCCGAGGAGCCAGGCGTAGCTTGGATCAGCTTAATACTTAAGAAAAAATGAATTGTATTAATTTTTCCAAGGCAGATGGTTCGAGGAGCCAGGCGTAGCTTGGATCAGCTTAATACTTAAGAAAAAAAAAATGAATAGTATTAATTTTTCCAAGGCAGATGGTCCAAGGAGCCAGGCGTAGCTTGGATTAGCTTAATACTTAAGAAAAAATGAATAGTATTAATTTTTCCAAGGCAGATGGTCCGAGGAGCCAGGCGTAGCTTGGATCAGCTTAAATTTTTCCAAGGCAGATGGTCCGAGGAGCCAGGCGTAGCTTGGATCAGCTTAATACTTAAGAAAAAATGAATAGTATTAATTTTTCCAAGGCAGATGGTCCGAAGAGTCAGGCGTAGCTTGGATCAGCTTAATATTTAAGAAAAAATGAATAGTATTAATTTTTCACAGGCAAATGGTCCGAAGAGCCAGGCGTAGCTTGGATCAGCTTAATACTTAAACACAAGATAAGTATAACCGAGACTCATACATGGAAGAATTGGGTAAGAAGAAGATAACAGGCACTTTTATTAATAATAGTACCTTTTCAGGTTGTTTACATTCCATGGGTGCAACACTGTTCTGTTTTCTAAGTCCTGCAGATAATACGCCCCTATCCCGGCTACAGACGTGATCTGGTACGGCCCTTCCCAGTTTGGTCCTAGTTTTCCCCAAGAGGGGTTTTTTGCAGAGCCGACGACTTTTCTCAGCACTAGATCTCCAGGCGTTAGAGGCCTTGACTTTACGTTTGCATCATACCCTCGCTTGAGCTTATGCTGATAAGAGGCCAACCGGACCATGGCACTTTCTCTTCTCTCCTCAATCAGATCTAGGTTTCTCTCAAGTAGATTATCGTTGCTATCCGGCGTGAAAGAGCTAGACCTTAGTGTAGGGAAGCCCGTCTCCAATGGAATAACCGCCTCGGCTCCATAAGTTAACGAAAAAGGAGTTTCGCCTGTAGATTTCCGAGGAGTGGTCCTATAGGTCCACAGTACGTGGGGTAGTTCTTCAACCCATTTGGCCTTGGAGTCGTCCAGTCTCTTCTTAAGTCCACTTACAATGACTTTATTTGTGGCCTCGGCTTGTCCGTTCCCTTGAGGGTAGGCTGGGGTGGAGTACCGATTTGTTATTCCTAGTTTACAACAGTACCTTCGGAAAGATTTGCTGTCAAACTGAAGTCCGTTGTCGAAGATGAGTGTGTGCGGGACTCCGAACCGAGTGACGATATTCTTCCAAATGAACCTCTTCATGTCGGCATCTCGAATATTGGCCAATGGCTCTGCCTCGACCCACTTAGTGAAGTAATCCGTGCCGACCACCAGGTATTTTTTATTCCCTGCTGCCTTCAGAAAAGGTCCGACAATATCCAAGCCCCACTGGGCAAAGGGCCATGGACTAGATAAGGGATTAAGCTCTCCTCCCGGCTGATGAATGCTTGGTGCGAACCTCTGACACTGGTCGCACTTCCTCACATACTCCTGAGCTTCCCTATGCATGTTGGGCCACCAATACCCTTGGGTGAGGGCTCGGTGAGATAAGGATCTGCCACCCGTATGGCTCCTACAGATTCCCTCGTGCAGCTCCTCTAGGAGAACCTCGACAGCCTCGGGGTGTACGCACAATAAATACGGTCCAGAAAAGGACCTTTTATAGAGTTTCAGATCCTCGGATAGCCAGAGCCGAGGTGCCTTTCTCCGTATTTTGTCAGCTTCCAACTTCGCTTCATGTAACAGGTCGTCCTTGAGAAAATGCACAAGGGGGTCCATCCAACTAGAAGACGCTCCTGCTGGGTGAACGGCTGATACCTCTTTTCCCAACCGACGGGGTTGCAAGAGATCCTCAACAAGAATCACCCTCGGCAAACCTTGCGCCGAGGATGTAACCAACGTGGCAAGGGAATCGGCATGAGAGTTTTTGCTTTTGGGGATCTGCATCAAGTTGAAAGACGTGAAACCAGATTGTAGATGCTTAACCTGGTTGAGGTACTCTTGCATTCGGGGTTCCCTTGCTTCCAGCTCTCCCCGGACTTGGCCTACCACCAATCTAGAGTCCGAGAATATGTCTACCTCCCTTCCACCCATCCGTTGGACCATGGCCATCCCGACTAATAGGGCCTCATACTCTGTCTCATTGTTCGTGGCGGAGAAACCGAGTCTCAGCGACTTTTCAATTGTGATACTCTCGGGCGAGATCAGGACTAACCCCACTCCGGACCCCCTGTGGTTCGATGCGCCATCAACATACAGCCTCCACTGTGATATTCGTTCTACGGAGTTCACTCCAACTGAATTTTCATCCATGTGATGATTATTTGCATCCTCTTCCAACGGGGTCTCAGCAAACTCAGCTAGAAGGTCGGCGATGACCTGACCCTTTACAGAGGTGCGGGGCATGTACTTGATGTCGTATGCCCCCAACTTAGTCCCCCACTTCGCAATTCTCCCCGTATAGCAGCGCTTCGAAGTAAGGCCTTGAGCGGTAGTTGGGTTAAGATAACAACTGTATGCGCCTGAAAGTAATGTGGCAGTTTACGAGTGGCATGCACCACGGCAAGGACGGCCTTCTCCAACGGCAAGTATCTGACTTCAGCCTCGTGGAGAGACTTGCTAATATAATACACGGGTCTTTGTACCCCATCATCATCCCTTAGTAATACCAAGCTGACCGCATAAGCGGCAACCGTGATATAAGCAAATAAGACCTCGTCCACTTCGGGTCTAGACATTATCGGTGGCCGAGAAAGATAGTCTTTCAACTGCTGGAAGGCTGAAGCACACTCCTCGGTCCATTCAAAGTCCTTCCACTTATTCAGCAGAAGATAGAAGGGTCTGCACCTGTCTGCGGATCGGGCTATGAAACGACTAAGGGCAGCAATCATCCCTGTCAGCCTCTGCACCTCTTTGGGGTTCCGAGGTGGTTGTAATCTATTGATGGCCCGGATCTGGCTTGGGTTCACTTCAATTCCGCGGTGAGTGACCATGTAACCGAGGAACTTCCCTGAGCCTACCCCGAAAGAACATTTAGAGGCGTTGAGCCGTAATCTGTGCCCTCTCAGGATTTCAAAAATGCTTTCGAGATCGGCAATGTGGTCGAACTCCTGCTTGCTCTTGACCACCATATCATCGATGTAGATCTCTATATTCTTACCTAGCTGAGGCTCAAACATTCTGGTCATCATCCTCTGATACGTGGACCCCGCATTTTTTAGTCCAAATGGCATCACTTTGTAGTGGTAATTGCCGATTGGAGTGACAAAAGCCGTCTTCTCCTGATCCTCCAGGGCTAGAGGGATCTGGTGATAGCCTTAGAAAGCATCCAAGAAACTCATCTGGGGATGCCCCACGGTCGCGTCCACCAGTTGATTAATCCGAGGCATGTGGAAAGGATCCTTTGGACAGGCTTTATTCAAATCCGAATAATCCACGCACACGCGCCATTTGCCATTCTTTTTCTTCACCACTACGGTGTTGGCCAGCCATTCGGGGTAGAACATCTCTTTGATAGCCCCAGCTTGCTTAAGTTTATCCACCTCTTCTCTAACAGGATCAGAATGTTCCCTTGAGGAGGGCCGAGGAGGCTGTTTTTTAGGAAGAACAGACGGACTTACGTTCAAATGGTGGCAGATGAAATTTGAATCCACCCCCGGGGCCTCATGGGCATTCCAAGCGAATACGTCGATATTACACCTCAGGAAATGCAATAGCTCTTCCCTCTCCTGGATAGGCAGATGGGCGCCAATCTGAAAAAACCTCTCCGAATCCCCTTCGATAAGAACTTTCACCAGGTCCTCGCACCTCGCCTCCTCGACCTCAGCCTCGGCCGTTGGTGCCATTGACTTTGATTGCTATGGGTCCTCGCTAGTGAGGGCCGAGGATCCTAATTCTGGTTGGTGCATAATGGCCGCCACTAGACACTGCCTGGCAACGACCTGATTTCCAAGCAATTCCTCAACCTGATCCCCGGATGGGAATTTGACCTTGAGGTGAAGGGTGGAAGAAACTGCCCCAAGGGCATGAAGCCAAGGGCGCGCCATGATAGCCGTATATGGGGAGAAAGCATCCACCACGATGAAATCTACCTCCACGACCACCGAGCCAGCCTGAACTGGCAATCTGATCTGCCCTCTAGGAACGACCACTCTCCCATCAAAACCAACCAAAGGTGACTCGTAGCTGGTCAGATCCTCCTGCCTGAGATTGAGGCCCCTATACAGGTCTGGGTACATAATCTCAGCCCCACTGCCTTGGTCTACCAAAATTCTTTTCACATCGTAACCCCCTATCCTGAGAGTTATCACCAGTGCATCGTCGTGGGGCTGTTGGGTCCCGGCCTTGTCCTCGTCCGAGAAGCTCAGCGTTGGATGGGGATTCAATCTGGCCCTCTTCGGTTCCTGCCCGGGGTCCCAGGATACGCCCCAGCCACCGTCATTACCCTGGAGGGACATGACCCTATCCTGCCCGGTGCGGCGAGGATGACATTGATTGTTCCTAAGGGAGGTCTCGAGGAATTATTGCCTGGAGCCCCCGTGCCAGCTTGGCCTCCCTGTCCACCAGGATGAAGTAGGAACTGTTTCAACTTGCCTTCTCGGATCAGTTGTTGTAGATGGCTCTATAGAGTTCTGCAATCCTCGATCGTGTGTCCGGGCTCTCTATGATACTGACAATGCAAGCTCTGGTTGCGTTTCGAGGAGTCTCCACTCATCTTGTTCGGCCATCTGAAGTATGGCTCGTTCTTAATCTTCTCCAAGACCTGATGCACTGGTTCTCGGAACACGGTGTTAACAGCCTGGGCGGCTCTAGACCCAGCTTCCCCTCCAAATTCTCGCCGAGGTCGGTTATTGCCATAACGATCCGACCTGAAATCCCTCCTTTCCTGAGGGATAACCTTGCCCTTCCCCTTCTCTTGTAGCTGATCTTCCTCAACTCTTTTATATTTGTCAATACGGTCCATGAGCTGACGGACAGTAGCGACTGGCTTTCCTGTTAGGGATCTCCGTAAGCCATGGTCGGTAGGCAGGCCGACCTTAAAGGTTCTGACGGCCACGTCATCAAAATCACCCTCGATCTCGTTGAACATTTCCCAATATCGGTCAGAGTAGGTCTTCAGGGTTTCACCCTCTCTCATGGATAAAGACAGCAGGGAATCCAAGGGGCGAGGAACTCTGCTGTTCGTGATGAAGCGAGATCCCAAAGCTTGAGAGAGCTCCTGGAAAGAGTTGATGGAACCCGTTCCGAGGCCGTCAAACCATCTCATCGCCACAGAACCCAGACTGGCCGGGAATACCTTGCACATTAAGGTCTCGTTATGAGAGTACACCGCCATTTTCTGATTAAAATAGCTAACATGCTCAACTGGGTCGGTGCGGCCGTTGTAGAGGGTGAACGACGGTTGGGTGTAACGCTTGGGGAGTCGCCCTGCATCAATCCGACGTGTGAAGGGAGATTTGGATATCCGAGCGAGTGCTTTGCTCATGGCATCGTTTCCTAAGCCTCCAGAAGACGCGCCTCCTCCCTTGCGTTCTCGGCGATTATCCTCCTCATAGGAGAAAGTCTCGCTCGGGGGCGTACGCGACCTGCGCCTATAGTTGCCATCTTCCTCGCCATCGGAGGAAGGATCAGAACCTGAAGGACTCCTCCTTCTTCGCTCCCGTCGTAACTTTCTCTTCAAGTGGTCAATCTCCTTCTGCATGGCTTTAGCACGGTTGTCCTGAGAAACATGGCTATCGCCCCTAGATTGACCTTCGCCAGAGCGGGTGGTATGCACGCTTCCTTCTTGGCCTTCCTGGAAGTGCTCTTCCCTCTGCGATCCCAAAGATTCTGGATGGTGTGGACCTGAGCCAGCCATGTTAAAGAATCTAACTACTCTAGTCAATTAGCCCTTCCCACAGACGGCGCCAATTGTAGGGACACAATTTCGTGGTTCTGGCCCAAAGATGTTGGATTTACCCGCAAAGGCCCTAAACAATGAATTTGTAGAGAGTAGGTTGAGAAGGACTGGGCTAGGAGTGATTGAGATTATCAACTGGTTGGGACCAGATCCCCTACCATGTTCAAGCTCCAATGATGAATTTTAAAGTATTGTTTTTGTTCTACGTCCGAGGATGACTATCTTTCTTCTCTATTTCTTTTTCTCTTTCTTTTTAGCAAAAAGATCCCCCTTTCTTCCTTCTCCTCCAACTTTTATACTTCCTTTCCTCTTTTCTTGACCATCCACGTGTGGATTTGCTCTGTTATCCTTGGACACCTGTCCCCCTAACTTTCTCCAGAACCTGCTTCATGATGGGACTATTTACCACTGTTCAGATGTCCCCTCCACATCAATGCGGCCAGGGGATTAGCTATGGTGCATTTAATGCGGTGTTGGCAGCCCTCCCTGATATTTTGGGGGCTTTCTTCTGGTGTACGTCTCCACAGAACCGTTCTCGCCCAGTGAGGGTCCCCAGGAGTGTCTTCTGGTTGGCAGAGCTTCGAATATCACCTCGGCACCGAGGTGAACTATCCTCGGACGTTCCCCAGTCATCGGCTTGGGCCTGTAGTTACGCTATACCGGTAAGTAGGAACCTCTGAGCCCATCGTCTCTGTCGGCCCAATGCTTGTTTCGGCCCATTTGTACTATCAGCCCATCGTCCCCACAGGTCCCTACATTTTATTTTTATCGCTTTTAGTCCTTATTTTGAAAAAACACGTTTCGTTTTGGTCCCTACAGTCATCTCACTAACAGAAATATTCTACGTGGCAAACAGATTGCAGTGTTGGCAAACTAAGTGATGACGTGGCCAATAAAATAATAATAAAATTTGTTATTTGGCATTTAAGTAATGCCACGTTAGCATTTTAAATATTAAAAAAAGCCACATCAGAAAAACAATTAAAACAAAATTCTAAACTTATGATTTTATTTTTTGAGAAAAACTTACGATTTTTTAAGAAATCTGTGTTCATCTTTAACAAGAACACTAAAGACACAAACCCAAATTCATGAGATTTAAACATAAGAACATAAGCCCATATTTCTTAGCATTTTCTTCTCAACCAAACACAAGCCCAACAAGGATACAAACACAAATCCAGCAGCTAATCTTTCTTGTCAACCAAACAAAAAAAAAAAGAAAAAAAAAAGAAAGACAAACACAAACCCAAACATCAACAAGAACAAAAACACAAACCCAGCAACAACCCAATAACAAAATCCAAAACCTAAACCAAAGAGAGTTGAGAGCAGAATCAAGAGGACTGGCTTCAAATAGAGCAAAATCTAGTCGAAGCAGAATCAGCATGATCAATATCTGAAACTAGATCCGAACCAACACAAAACTAAAACTAATCAAGAACACAATCTCAATCCCAGATCCAAGAACAACAATAACAAGAAACCTAGAAATTTAAAAAAAAGAAAAGAAAAGAAAAAGGTCTCAAACACAAACACAAACTAATCTCCAACCAAACATAACGTCTCAAACACAACCTAGAAATTTCTTACCCTTTCTTGCCAACAAAACACAAATACAAACTAATCTCCAACAAGAAAATAAAAAGTCTAGGCCAGAAAATAAATAAAAGATTTAAAATAAACATTAAGAAGAGAACCCACATCACAAATAACCAAGAACCCAAGCTCCAAATCCCCATCACCGAAAATTTTCCCCCATTTTCTCAACCACCAAACAACCCCACCATTTTCTCAACACGGGCTTTGAGTAAGCCCAGTCGCTCTGGCGCTCCTTGAGCTACTCCGCTACGATCTCCTGAACCATCATCGACGGCTCACGCATCACACGGTAGCTGTTGGCTTGGCGGAGGAACCGCGCGGCCTGGCAGAGGCTCGGTGCTGCACGAATCGGTGTTGATGATTGGGTTTTCTCTGGGGTTTGTTAAGGATTTGTGGTTTGGAATTTATGGATTTTGGTTTGATGATTGGGTTTTGTTTTGTTTTGTTTTTGATGTTGGATGATTTAGATGTTTTGTTGTTGATTTGGTTTGATGTTTTGTTGTTGATTTCGGTCATAGTTTATTAGATTAATGTTTATTTTAAATTTTTTATTTATTTTTTGGCCTGGATTTTTATTTTCTGGGCTTTTTAATTTTTTTAATTTTTTATTAATTAAAATGCTGATGTGGCATTTTTTAATAATATTTTAATGGCCACATCAGCTTTTAGTGTGCCAACAGTGCACTCCGTTTGCCATGTGTGCATTTTCCATCTCTGATGTAATGGTAGGGATCAAAATGTGAAGCGTTTTTCAAAATAGGAACTAAAAGCGGTAAAAATAAAATGTAGGGACCAAAGTGAGAATCGCCTGAAAATGTAGGGAGGAAAATGTGATTTTCGCCTATATATATATATATGGCTTAAAAGATGTGTAATTTTTACATTAGGTATAATTTGAACCCATATATATATATATATGTGTGTGTGTGTAATTGTAATTATTTTTTATTGTACCGTGCATATACACAAGTTATTCACTAGTTTCTAATTAATAATGACATTGAGTCACTTTGCACAAACAACCTAGCGATGTATTTCAAGTTTTCCAATTAAATTCAATCATTTTTTTTCTCTTTTAAAATGTGGAAAACAAGAATTGAATCTAGGTTTTCTTTTATGAAAAAACAAAACAATATTAATGAATTACGATACTCTTAATTTATGTATTTCACAATAAATTAAAACTAGATGGCAAGTTGTTAAGGAAAAAAATAATTTCCATGGTGAGTTCAAATTAAAATTAGTAATAATCTATCAACTAAAATTTATTGTAAAAGTATTGTGAAAATATTGTGAATATAACAGTTTTCTACCTTTAAACCATTGCGTGGGTTTAATATCTCAATACTAGATTCTCCTTATTATGGAAGAATAAAACAACACCACTAAACTATACAATTCACTTAGCTTACTCATCATTAAGTTGATTTCTTTCTCAAGATGGAAGTATATTAGTTTTGTCAATCATCAAAGTTTTATTTTATAGTGGAGATAAGAGTTACGTACTTTGATTTCTCAGTGATGACATGATGCCAATATGCCATCGATGTGTGATTCTCAAATTTACATTGGGATTCCTATGCTTGTGAAACAAAAAAAAACAGCCTAGGGGTCCGTCCATGAGATACTTTTCTCAAAAGAGATCTGGGACCAACGTCTCTGCTCTCTATTATCGTTTGATTCCTTTCCAAGAGCCACTTCCAGATAAAAATAGTCAATAGTTCTATCATACAAGTTCTCTATAATTCAGCCGCCTACCCTTACCTTCTTGCCTTATTATTCTATACAAAAGGCGTGGACTTCTTCTCACTCTTCCTAGCTAATCTCCTCTCTCTAGAGTCTCGATTTAGGATCATCCATCCTTCACTCTTTTCCTACACAACATAGAAATGGCAACTGGGTTTGTGTTTCTATGGTTTTCTTTCTTCATTTTGTTGTCATCTACAGTTTCAATAGCCAAAATCACACCTAGATTCCCTTCTTCAATCGTTCGGCCTGAGCAGCTCTCAGCTGCACTTTCTACCAAAAATCAGCTTTACGAAACCAAGTATTTCACCCAAATCCTTGACCACTTCAATTTCAATCCCAAGAGCTACCAAACCTTTCAGCAAAGGTATCTCATCAATGACACGTTCTGGGGTGGTGCTCATAACAATGCTCCAATCTTTGTCTACACGGGAAATGAAGGAGATATTGAATGGTTTACTCAGAACACAGGCTTTATGTTTGAAAAAGCACCCCATTTCAAAGCCCTTCTTGTTTTCATCGAGGTAACTTTGATTCATATTAGAGAATAGAGATATGTTAATTATATACTATGTCTTGAATTTTTATTCGAAATTCCCTTGTGTTATTGATATTCAACAAGTCAATTACAGAAGTAACCGAGCTTTTGATTTTGGATAGAATAGAATTGAGGAAAAAGAATACATATGCTGATACTAACTAATCTTGTTAAGGATTTATAGTAACTGCAAAAAAAGAGTTGGGACAAAAATTTTGAGTAAAAGTGTCTTGGATAATGCTATAAATTGCAGCATAGGTTCTATGGGAAATCCATTCCATTTGGGGGTCATAAAGATGTGGCTTACAGCAATAAAAGTACACTCGGATATCTGAGCTCAACACAGGCGTTGGCAGATTATGCCACTGTGATCACTGATCTGAAGAAAAATTTATCGGCAACCGACTGTCCTGTTGTTGTGTTTGGAGGCTCATATGGTGGAAGTAAGTAACAATCTCATCATCAAGTCCTTTTGCTTTGTTTTTTGCTCTCTTCTTTTTCTTTTCCTTGCTAGAACTTTTGTCCCGATACAATTGTTTATGTGAAAAATAATGAATATTATTAGAACATATATAGTGGTGGGATATTAAATTGAGTTCATTGGCTTTTCAGTGCTAGCAGCATGGTTTAGATTGAAGTACCCGCATATAACTATTGGAGCCTTGGCATCTTCTTCACCTATCCTCAATTTTGAGAGTATTACATCCCCATATAGCTTCAACGACATTGTCACCAAGGACTTCAGGGTCTCTCTTTCCCACTCTTTTATATTTACATTTTTGACCCAGCTAAAAGACATTAAAGATGAGATTCTAGATAAGGTTCTAGGCCAAGTAATGAGACCTTTTGTATACATAATTACATATTGTACAACAAGACAACAATAATAATGTATACATTCCGGAATTATATAAACCACCTCACATCTACTTTTTGTATATAAGGACAATTAACTCTTTTTTTTGGCTAAAAGAACATTTAACTTATTACTAATGAATAATGAAAATGACAAATACTTTGTTTTTTTTTTTGAAGCCATGATAATGACAAATACGCTGTAAAATAATTTGAAGAGTAAATTATCTTCTTGGTTTTATGTGAAAATTTAGAGTGAAAGCGAGAATTGTTACAAAGTGCTCAAAGGTTCATGGGATCAAATTGAAAATAAAGCAAATCAACCCGGAGGTCTCGAGACCCTTCGTAAATCATTCAAAATATGCAAGTAAGACTCATTACTGATATAATTCTAGCTTACTTTGAAAGATATTATCTTCATAGAAATTGACTTTTTATTTTTAATTTTTTTTATCTTCTTATAGGAACTATATTAGTGCAAGTTCTTTAGAAGGTTGGCTTACTACCGCATATTATTACACGGCCATGACAGATTATCCCACTCCTTCAAATTTTTTAAATCCTTTACCAGCTTATCCAGTGAAACAGGTATATATGTACTCTTAAAAAGTAACACATAGCTCAATTTCTTTTCTTTTTTTAAAAAAAGAGTAAATTAATAGATGCCCTAAAAATATTTGTTTAAAAAATATTTTTAGAAATTTTTTATAACAAAAGAAAAAAGCGAATGATTTTTTTGAAAATTTTTTATATTTCAAATGAAAGTGATATCAAAACTTTCTTAAAATAGTCTATTAATAAATACTTTATAAGCATCCGTTAACCGGACTCTAAAAATATATATATATATATAAATATATATATATATATATATTTTTTTTTCATGTTAATATCTTCTGTTTTAGATAATTTGAGGGGTATGATAGACATTGACACACTTTTCACCTTGTTACTGTTATTTTTAGCTGACTACTTTTTGACCTATTCTTGTGTGAGTGGGTCAGATGTGTAAGGCAATCGATAATCCAACGGCTGGAAATGATACGTTCGCGAAGTTATACGGTGCAGCTAACATCTACTATAACCATAGTGGAACTGCCACGTGCTTTGATCTGGCCGATGACTCTGATCCTCATGGCCTCGGAGGATGGCAATGGCAGGTATGTGATTCTACACCTGATTATACCCTTAAATCTGTGCTACAGCCAAGACTTTTTTTTTTTATAAATTTTTTATTTGCCTATGAGAATATAACAAATTACCCACACAAAAATTCAAAAATAAATAAAAATAAAAATCTTTTAGTTCATTGCGGTAAAAATAAGTATTAGGGTGTATTTAGATACCGTTTATTTTACTGAATTTGAAAAATTATTGCTGAAAGTACTGTAGATAAAGATAAAAGTTAGTTGAAATAACACAGTGGAGCCCATCAGTGGCGACACCACGTTGGTCCCAGGGTGTTCCTGGGAACACCCTGAACTGAAAAAAAAAATTTTATATATAATAATTAAAATTTTTTTATTTGTTTACCCTTAAATAAAAAATTAGGAACACCCTAAATCCAAAATTAGGAACACCCTCAAATAAATAAATAAAAATTTATTTGTTCTACTTTCAAGCAAAAAAAAAAAAATTGTAACAGAGAGGAAGCCCACCAGGAAAAAAAGCCCAACATCAATTGGTAAAGCAAACCCAATCTAAAGAAAAAAAAACAAAGTAAAGCAAACCCAACAAATTACAACAGCAAACCCAGTAGCAAACCCACGAATTCTAAAAAAAAAAAAAAAAAAAAAAAAAAAAAAAAAAAAAAAAAAAAAAAAAAAAAAAAAAAAACCAGTATTACTGAAATCAGAAACACAACGGATGGTGCTTGAAAGAAAGAAAGAAAGAAACCTAACCTAAAGTCTAAAGAAAAAAACCTAACCCATAAACCCAATATACTGAGCTCCAGCCTCCAGAACGCCAGAACCAACGGAACGCCGGATCTAAGAAGGAGATCGCTGGATCGGAGAAGGAGATCGGGCCTCAAACTCGAGCTCCAGAACGGCAGAACACATCGGATCGGAGATCGGATCGGTCTTCCTCGCCTCGACGTGCTGCCAGAGTCCCGACAGCGCCTCCCCTCAGCCTCAGGCCTCCCTGCTCCGTCAACGATTGGTGTTTCATCTCTATCTTACTCTCTCTCTCTCTCTCTCTCTCTCTCTCTCTCTCTCTCTCCTCGTCTCAGTCTCTCTTCTGGATCGGAACCGCCTGAGAGGATTTTTTTTTTCCCCTTTTCGCCTTCCCTTCTCTGAGTTCTCTCTGTTTTGCTTTCAATGTTTTGTTGGCTCAGAGAGTAGATAAAATAACATTTTTTATTTTTGCTGAGATATGTTTGTTTTGTTGTGGTGTGGCCGTGTGGCTTATTGTTGTGGTCTGTGACTGTGACTCAGAGTATATATTTTATTTTTTTTTATTTTATTATTATTATTTTTTTGCTAAGAATGGGAATGTGAGTTTGTGATAAACATCAAACATTGGATACATCAATTAGAGTGTGTGTTTATAAATATTTACACTGTTTTTACTTTTTCGCTTTATCTGGTGTTGGTGTTTTTTTTATTATTATTATTATTTTATTTTAGTTAATCAGGTGCATATATAAACAACAAAAAGCAAGTGTGCTGTGTGCTAGTGATAGTACAAGTGTGCAACTAATAATTAAAAAATATAGTTGTGTGTTGTGTGCTAGTTTATTAGTTTAACTAATAATCATTAAATATGTAATAAATCACTCTTTTTTAGACTTGCTTAAGCTATATGGCCTATATATTTTTTGTGCCGCACAATTTATTGACTTTTTTTTTTGTTAAGTAATAGTGTGATATTTCAAGTATCAAACAACAATAGTTGTGATGCCCCAATTTGATTGATTGATTGTGTGATGTGTGTGGGTGTGTGATGAGTCCCACATCGGGTATTTACTGGGTAGATCTGGGTTTTATTAACAACTACAAGGAGCCTCAATAGTGACTAGTCCTTTTGAGGTATAGCGCAGATGTGGCTAGCGCTTTTCCTTGGGTCGTTACTTATGGTATCAGAGCCGGCCCGGTAATCCCGTGTGGGCTCGAAGACACTATCCCAAAAAGTGGGCCCTAACGAGGACGTTAAGGATTTAAGTGTGGGAGATTGTGATGCCCCAATTTGATTGATTGATTGTGTGATGTGTGTGGGTGTGTGATAAGTCTCACATCGGGTATTTACTGGGTAGATCTGAGCTTTATTAACAACTACAAGGAGCCTCAATAGTGACTAGTCCTTTTGAGGTAACTAATTAATTTTGTTTGTTTGGGATATTAATTAATAATTTAATTAACCAATACATTATAAAAGACAAACAAATTAAATTATGTTAGGCTAAATAACAATTAATAATTTTATAATTAATGAAAAAAACAATATAACAAATTATAGTTTATAAAAGACAAACAAATTAATGAAACAACTAAATAACAATACATTTGGGAAAAATTCCTAGAGCCATCACTGGAAAAAATTATCCTTCATAAGGAACACCTTGAAAAAAATTCCTGGAGTCGCCACTGGGGCCCATAAATAGTGCTAAAAAATGCAATAAAACCCATAAATAGTAACAAAAATAAGATAAATAATGAAATAATTTTAATTTTTCATCCACATCCAAACGCATACAAAAGCTACGTTTGGATTGCCTCTTGCGTTTTACGTTTAGCGTTTTCAGTTTTTTTTTTTTTTTTTTTACCGGCGTCTTGATGCATTGTGTCCGATGAACAGTGCATCAAGGCTTGTGAACAGTAATCAGATTATTTTTTTTTATTGTTTTCAATTTTCAACTAAATAAGCGGTATCCAAACATACCCTTAGTATAATTTTAATGAATGATAGTTGAATTAGAAAAAAAAAAAAAAAAAAAAAAAAAGAAGGAGCAAAGCGTGAATTGAATGGTTTCACTTTTCATTTAAGTCAAAGTTTTATGGTGTATTTAGATACTGCTTATTTTACTGAAATTAAAAAATTATTGCTGAAAATACTGTAGATAAATGTAAAAGTTAGTTGTAATAGTACAGTGGAACTAATAAATAGTACTAAAAAGTGCAGTGGGGCCTATAAATAATAGCAAAAATAAGCTCAATAGTAAAATAATTTTAATTTTTCATCCAAACCTAAACGCACACTTAGACTAATGAAACCAATTGAAATGGTAGTTTTTTACAAAACTCCACCTCACAACAGTTTCTTTGACCATACATGTCATAAATAGTATCAAAAAGTGCAGTGAAACTTATAAATAATAGCAAACGCACACTTAAAGACTAATGAAACCAATTGAAATGGTAGTTTTTGACAAAACTCCACCTCACAACAGTTTCTTTGACCATACATGCTATATTTTTATGTTTTATTTTACATATTTTAAGATTACAGATATCATTTAATAAGTAAATGTTTATTATATTAAAATATCAGTGTTAGAAGTGGACTACAGATTACTTTTCATTTCTGTAGCTCAAAGCCCAAAAACTCTCATATGACCAGATATCATTTATATCTTTGAAATCCACATCTCATGCATGAGATCTCACATGTTATAGAATCCAGTTTATTTTTGCAGTTAAAAGGCTTTGAAAGTAAAGTTAATTGAAAAAAAAATGCTATATATTTTCGCAATAATTTTACATCAAAATTTAAGTGACAGATTGTTATTTGTTGTTACAGGTGGGTAAAAAAAAAATTTCAATTGTAGGTTCAAATTAAAACTAATAACAATTTACTACCTATAATCTGTTGTGAAAGTATTGTTTTGGACGCAACACTTTTCTAATTGAAATATAAAATATATTTTCCTTATCATATTTGATTTGTGCCATATCTCAATAAAGTAAACATTACTAATAGAAATGAAATTACAAAAATAATAATCTGTCATGTATAAATGCTATAGAATCAAATTCAAGTTTCAAACACTTGCATCTCACATGCAAAATCTGTCATGCAAGGGGAAATAAAATCCTTGAACAAAATGGTACTCATTAAATTGTGATAATGTCATAAACTCATAATGTTAGAATGAACACAATTTTTTTGGTAAATTACATATTTGGTATCTAACTTTTATAAGTTGTGTGTCGATTTGGTTATTCACTTTTTAAATGTGTCAATTTAGTCTATAACTTTTTAGTATTGTGTCAAAATAATTTCTATCATTAAGTTATAGATGAAAAATATTGACGTGACTAATGGCCCAAATATATGTTTTTTTTTTTGCCAAATAAACCAATACCTGTACTGCCACATCAGCTGTTTCATTTTCAAGAACATTTTTTCTTTCAAATCAGATTGTGATTTGTGATCACAATGACAATATTCCCTTGCAGACTGGTAAATATTTTTCTCTTTTCAAAACGTTGTCTTCCTAAAATTTTAATTTTTAATTTTTTTGTTTAAATCTAGAGGTATGAGTATGACTTATGTATTACTTACTATAATAAGAATGGATATTTGAATTTTCTCACTCTTAAATAAGTACTATTACGATGCAAACTATGATGAATCCAACCACGTCCACTGAAAAAGGAAGATCTTCAATCCACAACCCACTAAGAGGAAACACTTTCGTAAGTTCGAATCTAAAAAATCTTTACTAATAAAGAGAGCATGTGAATTGTGAGAGTATCCAAGAAAAGCATGTGCCTCACATGCAAAAGTTGAACTTTACCATTATTTATACCTGGTAATTACCATTATATCTTTGGACCATAAAGACTATAGCTAGAGTAATATTACTTTTTCCACTAGTTTTTTTTTTTTTTTTTTCAGTTATTATTATTACTTTTTAATTCGGTAATTACAATAAGCGGAAGAATTGAATTTGAACCTTTGTCGTTTATATGAAAAACGTTAAAAAAAGTTCTGGTTGAGCTACAATTTTTTTTTTTTTTTCACTAATTTAATAATAAGCTCTCGCAGTGCCGGGCAGGCAGTGTCGGCAATTGGCATCCAACGCAGAGTGTATATGAATTGGGGGAGGGAACACTGTTTGACCATTTTTCTTGGGATGTTCAAACTTAAAGTCGGCGTTTAAAATTGTTTATATATCATAGTTTTGCAAAATCCTGTCCCTTTCACCAACAAAGAGCTCATTTACAATTCTCAAAAAGAAAAAAAGAAAAAAAGAAAAAGAGCTCACTTATATTTTGAAACTCCATGACTCGGTATTCAGAAGTAATGTAGAAGTCTTCTCCTTGTTATCTCATCAAATTTGGGCCCCATTCAAATTTTATATAGCAGTTTACAATAAAATCCATGGCATCATAAAAAATCAGGGTAACAGGATAGGTTTTAATTATATATATATAATCAAAGCTTAGAGAAAATCTAATGAATTTCTAAATTGAAGTCTAATCTTGTGCCACATGTCTTATCTAATTTTTAAATTTGTGTGTCAAGTGATGAATTATTAGATGTAAAAATCAAAGAGTCTAAATTTAATTAGATTCTAAATTAAATTTTAAATGGAGTTCAATTTTGCACCATGTGTCTCATTTAATTTTTTAATTTTTGTGGCAAGAGAATTATTGGGTGCAAAAACTGAAGAGTTTAGATCCAATTAGATTCTAAATTATATATATATATATATGTGTGTGTGTGTGTGTGTGTGTGTGTGTGTATAGTGAGAAACCATTATATATTTTATAAATTCATGGCTTAAAAAATGTGTAAGTTGTAATTCTTATACCAAGTTTAATTTGAACTCATATATATATATATATATATATGTGTGTGTGTGTGTGTGTGTGTGTGTGTGTGTGTAATTGTAATTGTTTTTAAATATACTCGTGCAGAATTGGGATCAAACCAGGTTTAGGCTCAAGTACACTAACTTGACATCACAAGCCCACTCTCTCACAATGAGCTGAATCCTAAGAGTTTTCTTCTTTTTAATTTTTTTTACTTAGTTATTAAGGTTTTGGAGGGGATTAACAAAGTTGTTAATTACATTTCAATAGTCATTGTGATTTCTTTGTTAGAACAAAATATTATGATACCAATCTATTATGACGTTTTAATTTGAGATTACAAGAGATAGATCAGTCCAATTCCTTTGTTGTATCTTTTTTCAATTTTTTTCTAATTAAAGATAAGTTTTTACTCGTAAGAAAATCAAAATGTGTCGTAGTAACAAAAATAAGTCAGTCCAATTATGAGATTTTGTGCAGGCATGTACGGAGATGGTAATGCCAACGGGTGGAAACAATAAAGAGAGCATATTTCCAGAGTCTCTTTGGAACTACGATAACCGAGTCACTATTTGCAAATCGATGTACGACATTGTGCCAAGACCTAATTGGATTACTACTGAGTTTGGTGGCCACGTGGGTATATCATTTCGCATGTTGTCACATCATTGATCATTTTTCATGCTTGAAACATTTTATGTGTATTTTAATCAGGATATCAAGAGGGTTTTGAAAAGGTTTGGGAGCAACATTATCTTCTTTAATGGCTTAAGGGACCCTTGGAGTGGAGGAGGGTATGATCTCTCTCAATTCTTTCACTCTCTTTCTTCATTCTGATATGGTCGAGGTAACTTGATAAAGTTCAAAAAATGTTTATATAATTGAAAAATCTCTTCGAGGTTTTGGTAGGGTGCTGAAGAATATATCCGAGAGCATAGTTGCTATCGTTGCAAAAGAAGGTTTGTAACCCTTTTTATTAATAATATATATATATATATATATATATATAAAAGTATATGTTATTGTTATTGTATCATATATGTACAATTGCGACCCTGCATGTTGAGATAGAATAAAATAACTCTTTACTTTTTGCTTCATTTAAAAACAAAATTGTATAATTTGCTCTTAATTTCAAAAAAAAAAAATGTCTTATAAACGCGCTTGTTACATACATTACATACACACATATTTGAACCAAAATTGTGACTTGAAGTCATGATTTCCAATCCATGAATCACGACTTTAAGTTACGATTTCTTTGCAAAAGTAATGCGTGTGTAACTGTGTAAGTTATGTGTAACAGGCGTGTGCGTAAAAAAATATTACCTATTTTCAAAAGAAATTTGTTTACACCGTGATGGCTTTTCACCATGATGGTAAAAGATCTTCTGCTCTGTTTGATGTGCTCTTCACCTGATGGCTTTTTATTGGATTTTACTAACAGGGGCTCACCACGTGGACCTAAGGTTCTCTACTAAAGAAGATCCAGAGTGGCTTAAAGATGTGAGAAAACAAGAAGTCAATATCATTGCAAAATGGATCGCACAGTATTACCATGACTTGGCCCATCTCTCGTCCTAGAGTTCAAGATCAGGTCCTTTTTCGAATAATTGAAGGTCTTAGCTTAAGAAGCTAGTGTCTAAGCTTTTTTATTTATTTTTCTTGGATGAAAGGGAAAATTGTTTCTATTACATACTATACATGGTTAGGCTAGCCATACACCACTGTGTTACTTTAATTAATAGATACTTCTATTGAATAATATTGATCTTATTGAACAATTTCCATGTGTTAACATCATTTATCATTGGCTAGTGTGCACTCTTTTTTTCAGAGTAGCAACTCTGAACCCCATTTAGGCCTGGATATCCTTTTTCGTCCACCCTAAATGACGACAAACACACTAACAGGGCATTACTACTTAACAGTAAACACAAAACCCTAGTTCATAGGATCATCAACTCAACACCAATCTTTCAAACAGTCAACGAGGAGATCAAAGCACAATTCACTCCTAGGAAGCGAGAAGAAAATTTGTCACACCCCTAACCCAACAATTAAGCTAGATACGTGACAACGACTGCACACTTATAAAGTTGTTACCTTACAAGTGAGCAAGACTTTCTTATAGAGTAGTAACTATTCTCAAAGAATATTACGTCAAATAAAATCCAAAACTATCCTCAATAACTCAATTGCCAAAAATCTCCAAAGACTTAATGAAAACAAAAATCCAGACCTCTAAGTGCATAAAATACTAACCAAAAAAAAAAAAATTCTAAATACTACAAGCCCAATCTTATTCCGAAATTCCTATGTACCTCTCATGCGCATGAAAAATCTGAAATTGAAAGGGGAAAATGGGGGTGAGCTTGACCCATTTCTTGTACCAGAGGTTGAGATCAGTGTGTTTTCCTAATAATTGAAGGCCAATTGGCTTACGAGCCTAATTAGTATATAGGCCTAAATTTTATTTGAATGGCTTGTCCTGTGCTACAAAACCAAAATGCCACTGCCAGATGTTTCAATATTAGTACAAAAAAAGTTAATCAAAATGCTGTGTATTATGCTCAAGCCAGTGATGCAATTTTCAGTTTGGTAGTTGGTACATTCCCTTGTTGGGGATTTTTCCAGTTTTATCTCGGATTCGTTCAAGTAACATCTGGGTGGGTTTTTATATGGATTGGACCTTATCTAGTATCCGTGCTACTAAGTACTAGTAATTTATAAATCTTTAAGAGGCCCAACCCATCCAATGATATGTCTAGGTCTTTAGTCTCCACAGATGGTACCTTGGCCCAAATTCTGTGCGAAAATAAATGAATATTAACCCCCAAAGAAAAAAAAGAAAGAAAGAATTACACATATCATATGGATCACCTTATTTGTAAAATTGTAATATAACAGAGAGGAACACATTCTAAAGACTAAAAAGTAAAAGACAAAGAATTGGGTTTTAACTAAAATATGAGTAAAAGACTTTTTTTTTTCCCACAAAAAAAAGAAGGAAGGTTTTTCTTGTGGTCGACAAATTCTTCTCTTAACATTCTTCTCTTTATAGTTTTATTTACATGTTCTTATCAATATACCTCCTAAATTCTTGCTGATCTATATATTAAAGATTAAACATTACCTTTTGGGGAGGGCACCTGAGATATCTGCCTAAGAAATTAAGTTATTCAACATATCAGCATTGATTTTGTTCTAGTTTGAAAAAATTGAAAACCCAAGTCAATTAGTGGCACATTGGAGCTTACTTTGAAATTTCCAAAAAAGGGCTACTTTGCATTGATTAATCGTACATTCTTACTAAACATTTGAAATCTCTTCAGCTACCCAAGGAGGACTAGGGAAATAGGGGGAGAAAAATTCAAAACAACTATTCAATGCAAAATGTTTGAGAAAATAGCAGGTATGTCTGATTCATTATTAAATTGAGACCGAATTATGAGACACAAATCATCATCATTTTCACTTTGCTTTTCTCTCTTCAAAGTTAGGCCAATATTGAGACAGGTTGGTTTAGTTATTCAAAATGTCGGCGAAGATGGTTTTGTTTTGTCTCTGAAGTCACTTGGAAAGTGCTATTTCGTGGAAAAAATCACAGTTAAATTGTGACCAAGAAACATCACCTCCCATCTTTAACAAAATGTGGACATTTCTCTCTATCTCAAATTCTCAATCCGTACAACTCCTAGCTGATTTTTTGCTTGGCATGATCTTTTCATGTAGATTGATGATAACATCATTGTGTCTTCAGGTTCCTGCCAATAATTTGGGCACATTTATTGGACTTCGCTAATTTTAGTTGGGTTGTCTAATCCTTTCCCTACCACTTTTATGATCAGCTAACAGGGTCGAAGTCCCAGCAAAGATTTTACTTGTAAAGGGGAATGGGAACTTATCTGAGAAAATATTTCGTAAAAAGCTGCTTCTTTTTTTCAAACTTTTTTTTTTTTTTTTAATGTTTGTTATGATGAAAACTTTTTTGTGGTTAAAAAAAAAACAAGTTAAATAGAGCAAACGAATGTTTTTAGCTTCATAAGAGCGGAAAATCTATTTTAGAATGTCACATATTTAACAATTCGCCATAAATAAATAAATAAAAAAGATAATGATGAACTCTATATTGGTGATGACTTTAACAACATCAATGCCTCTAGTGTGAGAATAGTACCTCACAAAACTAATGATTCAAGTGTGTATGGAAGATTTTATTTTTATGAATGTTTTTTTTAAATGGTTTGTAAAAATATAGTTTTATCCAAAAAAAAGGAGGTTTAAAAAAAAATTGTACATAAGTCCTCAGTGAATAGGAATTTAAGTTAAAACAAACAGAAATGTGATTGGTTTTAGATTACTGTCATGCAAATTGTCCTAAAAAAATGTAATAGGGTTATATTTATCAATGGACACTTTTATTAGTTTGGTATTGTTCTAAAATGAAATTAGCTAGTCCATTAGTTTGGTATTTTCACCTCTCCAATATAAGCTACATATACCAAACGGATGAGAAATGGTCTTTCTTGTAGGCTTGATGGTTGTCTTATCATGAGTCATGACACGGTTAAAGCCAAACAAAAGGTTAGGTGTTAATGGGATACGAGCTGGTAATGAGAGGGAGAGAGAAGACCTAATTAACTTCAAATATTGCCCGAGGTTTAAGAATATAGATTATTCGTTTCACTTTTTGTGTCTACTTTTATTCTCTATCAGTCATAACTTGTCATATGATTAATTGTTTTTTTTATAACAAACAAAAGGTTAGGTGTTAATAGGATATGAGCTGGTACAGAGAGGGAGAGAGAAGGCCTAATTAACTTCGAATATTGTCCAAGGTTTAAGAATATAAATTATTCATTTTTACTTGTTGTGTCCATTTTTATTCTCTATCAGTCCTAACTTATCGTATGATTGATTGTTTTTTTATAACAAGTTATAATTGATAAAAAATGAAGGTCATATGATTGATTGTTTTTTTATAACACGTTGTAATTGATAAAAAATGAAGTAAAATTGTAAAACACAAAAAGTTCGACCAGATGAGTTATATACAGTCCTAGAACGCATGCTTTAGACATTAGACAAAGCAACAAACCCCACCCCCCCTCTTCTTTTCTCTTCCTTTTTGGTCTTACCCCAAAAAATGAAATGTCCTATAACGCATGCGGCAATAATATTGCTGTGAAGGGCAAGTCAATTGAGTCCCTTTTACAAACTAAAGGGCCATCTTTGCCCATCCTTAAGCAAATGGGGTGTGATGTGATGACCACCTCAAAGGGACCATACTAGTAATTCCTTATGTATAGTACAAACCCCTACAATATTGGTCCAACACCTACATAGTAAGACCCTACATTACATTACAATACAAAATTCTCACACATCATCATATGCCACGTGTCAAAAACCCAATTGCATCACCATCTTAATTAGGTCTTTGATGTTTGATTGATCCTTTTTCTTTTTTGCACTCTGCATTTGCTCACCAACAAAAGGAAGCTGCACCCAATAGTCAAGATTGGACAAAAAATTTTTATAAAGATGGGCTTCAATTCGAGGTCATTGATCTTTTGGCCCCACTTCCTAAAAGAAAAAATTGATATTGTGGGGCCCAAATGGTAAAGCCCTCGCATGCCTTCTGATGATGGATGGGAAATTGATTTCACCAGCCATTTAGGGCCAAGCCAGTCAGACAGAAAAAAGAGGAGACGTGGCCTCTTCTATATATATTTAGATTCAACATTTCTTTATTCATAGTTTAAAGTTTAAAAGTCCATGAAACTTATAAGGCTGTGGCTGTAAAATCAGATGGGTTGCTTTTGCTCCTGATAGAGTACATGCCTTGGGAAATTGGTATTTTGTTTGCTTTTCTAATGAAAATTCTTTTTATTTTTATTTTTTGGTACTCTTGGAAGTTAGCCAGTTAGTCTATAGCTGCATTTGGAGTGAATCCAGTGCCAGATACTTGCCTGTTTGAATTACTGAATATAGCGTAGGCCACCTAAAGAGAGAGAAAGAGATGTGTGAGGAAACTTGGTGTTAAGAGTTCCTGAAATTATTAAATTGTATGGCTTGCACTTGCAGACCAATTAACTATTTCTTGGGCAAATTCATTCTTTGTCTGATATGTCAGATATTTTGCTGAGTTCTGGTCCATAGTGATATATTTAAATCAAGGTTGATGGAAAACTTATATGCACTTTTCCATATTTCCTTTCACCTAAAAAAAACAAGGTTTCCACTAGCACCAAGTGGGAAAATGGGTGACTTAAGAAACTGATATTTGATTTCCATGTCAATTCAATTTAAGAGTCAATCCAGGCTATGGTCAGCACCAAATTCTACCTACTCTTTTTTTTTTTGTTTATTTCTCGGTAAAGATATATTTATATATTACAGCTATATTTGTTCATGAGGATTATTATTGCTACACGTATGTTGTTGATGAAGTTCACCATATCCAGAGGGCAGGAGAGTAAAGTGTGTGGTTTTCACTGAAATATCCTGTATATATCACCACCCAATAGCATCCAAAGATTTAACCTTTGTCCCATGTAAATTGAATAGACACCCAGTGTGCGTTAAAAATATTGATGATCTCTTCAGGACCACATTTTCAGATCTAACCACAGACTGAGGAATATGAGCTGCAACTTTGGTGAAAATACATTAACCTGTACTTTAAAATATAAAAACATATATATATATATATATATATATAAAACTATACTTGGGATTCTTTTTACTGTTCTTTCATCTTTTACTGAATTCTCATTATACAAACAGCCTTTTGTTGCTCTAATTCATACATAGTTCCATAAGCATATTGTGTTTGGTTTTGTTTTATTCCTAAGTTTAGTTATCGTTTTTACAAAAAGTAATACTTGTTGCACACTAGTTGTTACACCGTTCATGGCATGTGTGTGTGGAATCTGTGTGGCATATTTGCTAAATTGTAGCATATCTATTATCTTTATGGATAATGTTAAAATAACAATTGAACCAAGACCAAGAAATTTGTCTAAGCTTTGTTAATTTCTCCACTCCTTCCTTATTTTATATCCAAGTATCCCTATCTAATTAAGACAGGGTCTCCTGATACTAATCATGCAGTTAGGACATATCATTGGACTCCAGAGAAAATGAAAAGTTGCTGCAGAATATCAACCCCCTCTTAAGTCTAAGATAGCGGCTCCATAAATTTGTACGCGTGAAATGAGTGTCAAATAGAAATAGTACATGGTCCAATTCAAGACGTAATCACAGTGTAAAGGACTAAGGTTCTCATGACTTTACAGCTTTGGAAACATATAAGTATCTAGGGAGAAAGATTTTCAAATTCTATGTATTAAGTTGATTTTGTATCTTCAAAAAAGAGAAAGAAAAAAAAAAAAAGATTTTGTATTTTTTAAATCCGTTTTGTTAGGGTAAGGCTTCTATATAGTGTTCAAATATATTGGACTAGATACAAGAACCGGCATGTGATTATTTTAGAATTTGTGTGTTGTATCTGATGAGATAGACGAACTCAACTTTCCTGAACAAATTCATCCAAACCAACGAGGCAGTGTTGACAAACGAATTAACTAGGTGCCTCTGAAGAAGTAAGCCACATTAATGATGAAGGTAAAGAAGCTATTCAATGCAGTCAAGTAAATGTCTCGGACGGTGATAGCTGTACAGATCGTTGGAAGCCAATCAAGGCTCACATAATTGATCATGAGGCGTTACTCAAAGGGACATTGAAGCCACCACAACAACCACAACGGCTAGGGACTACGGGAATGTATATATATAATCCTCCCAGCATCAACACAAGGTACATATAGAGACACCTAAAAAAAACATTGCTAGTCATTTTAATACCCTGCTATTTCCCTGAAACTCTTTTATACTGACTTTGGCATCGAAGATGTTGTGGCAGGCACCACCCCGGTGACCACTTAAGGGAGATACTTTACCATTCTCAGGGTGACATAGACGAAAGAACGGCTCCACGCAACAACTGATGAATCTACACTTCATTTTTCTTGATCTTCTTTAGCCATTTTTATCTGGTTGTATCCTGATAACGTAGGCTTGTTACCAAGGGGGTGCGATCATACCAACACTAATGCACCAGATCCCATTAGAATTTTGTGGTTAAACGTGTTTGGGTGAGAGTAGTGCTAGGATGGGTGACCTCTTGGGAAGTTCTCGTGTTGCACCTCTTGGCGAGCTCCCTTGCGTCTACCTGCATTGTAGGACAGAAATAACCTGTTATTATTGTGTAATGCATTGAAACATTGGGTGCAAGTCAAACTATATTCCACTAAGAATGTCATGTAAAATTATTATAATAAAATCAAAGGATGTTTATATGTATTTGAGCATATGTTCATTAAAAAAAACCATAAGATATCAACTATAAGAACAATCACAACAACTCATGCAAAATCTTGCAAAATAGAAAAAGCACTTCATTTTACACATTTTGACAAAAAAACACTCACATCAATGGGTGGGGCGATGTGGATAGTGGTTTGCACGGATTGATGCGGTTGCTCTAAGTTAATTAAGAATGTATTATTCTTCAAACAGCTTCTTTCTCTTTTTTTTTTTTTTCTTTTTTTCTTTTTTCTTGTCTTCCTGTAATGTGTTTCTAACAACATCAGTATGCAAGATACGTATTTACCTTTAGATTTTGGTACATTGTCCTTGGCCTTTCGGTACATCTTTGGACAGTATTACTGCTACAATGAACTGATTCCTGATATTGTTATAAAAAAAAATATTTAAAAAAAAAAACTGATTATTGATATATCTACAGTCTGAAGCAGCTTTTTTTCATATATTAATCAGTAGCTTAAACTAATATTTAAGCTAATCCAATCATTGCATTCTCACAAAGCTTACCCTATATACAATTAATTCCACGTTCTCTCGAAATATGTTTAGGTATAAAAAAATTAACAATAATTGAAATGATATATTATACATAGTAAATTGTTGCTAATAAAGTAGTGTGGTTGTTCTAAAATCTAACCAATATCACAACTTTTTTAGTTCTCAAAATAACCACGACTTATCAAATCAACAATAATAGGAAAAAAAAAAGAAAAAGAAGAAGATATCTTTGGAGTTACTTTATTTGAAATTGTTTTTTTAGTGCAAACATGCATAATTTGATGAGAAAGAGACTCATGGACTTTAGTGAGGAAGTCTCACGGATTGGTCTTACAAGTTAGAACAAGTTACAAGCCAGGTGGGCAGGGTTTTACTGGGGAATTGATGAATTCCATAAATGGAAATACCCATTATAAAATACATTATTTTTTCTATGACAATATTTTTACCTCCATATTGATCAGTCTCTACTTTCCGCAAAAACCTCTTGGTCATCATCAATCTCTGAATAAACTACAAGATTTTCCAGATCACACAAACTCTCCACGAATTACATGACAGATTCCTCACCCAACCTGTGGATTTCTTAATGGTCAAGGATTCCTGCACTTGGCCAAGCAAGTAGCAACATGCATGTATATATGTTTGAGAAAAACTTATTTAAATATTTCAGGTTTGGGCATTCATATCTATATCATATATGTGGAATAGTCTCATCATTGCAGATTTTTTTTTTTTCTCCTTTTTAAAAAGATAATAGTTAAAACCCGTTTGTTCATTACATTAATTATGTCCACTAACGATAATGTTTGGTAGGAATATTTGGACCGACCTATTGAAGACCGTGATTTGTCAATTTCTGAGACGAATTGCATGGTACAGAGATTATTATAGAGATGACACAAACGTGTTGTTTGTATTAGAGAATGAAAGTATATATAGCACAGCCCCAGCAACCTCAATTATATATATGATTCCAACGTGTACTTTAAATTTACAACTACCAGTCCAAGCTTTTGTAGGCATGAAAAATAGGGGTGTGTCTGAATCTATCTGGAAAATTGAGGTGGATTTTGTCTGAAACTCATAGAAAAGACATAATCTAATAAAATAAATATACAATGATATATGATACAAAATATTAGGCATGAGAGTGAGAGACACACAGAGACAGAGAGAGAGAGAGACCCCAAGTGAATATTTGTGATTGATAGAGAGAGAGAGAGAGAGAGAGAGAGAGAGAGAGAGAGAGAGAGAGAGAGAGATGTGAGTGTGAGGAGAGGAGAGGATTTGAACACGACTGTCCCAAAGGGTAGTCTTCAGTGTTCTTCAATTGGACAAATCTTATCTCATCTCTCTGCTTATTGGAAAGAGAAGGGATCTGTGGATTTATTTTCAGGCCCCCAATCGTTTCCATTGCTCCTTTTTAAAACTAGGAATGGCCAAACCACCAATAATGCTGTCATGCACGTGACACAAATACTATTATCTCTTAAGTAAGCGACGAAAATTCACTCATATATCCCACAATACAAGGACCACTTCTGAGTTCTGAGCAATGCCCTTAATACCCACTTACACTTTACACCAAATGACCATTCCTTACTCATAACATAACAATTCAAGTTCATCGTATCAAACCTGAAATACACACACACACACACACACACACACACACACACACACACACACACATATATATATATATATATAAAAGGATAAGGAAAAAGAATTCACTTCTAGTTGTATTTTCTATCATTTTATATATAAATTATGAGACAGTGATTCTAGAATAATTATTATCATCTTTATCTACATTATTTAAATAAGGAGAAAAATTTATAACAATCTATTAGATAGATTGAAGTAGATGAGTGTTACGTCATGGAGGGCCTACCATTTGATTTGTTTGCCAATGTAGTAACATGGGGTGTTTCGAGTTACACAAAATAATTCACCTATAGAATCTTTTTTTTTTTTTTCTTCTTTTCTCTTTCTCTAGATTTATGAAGCCACATGTTTCTGCCCAATTCAGTAATTTCAATTATTTATATCCCTCTCACATCATTTTCGTAACAAAATAATTACTATATATTTCTCATTTCCAAACCCTTATATAATGTGAAAAATAATAGTTAAGGAAAACAAGAAAAAAAGGAAAAAAAAAAAAAGAGAATATCTATCAAATTTTCACTGAAATTAATGATTGTATATTTTTCATCACGCAAAACCTTAAAGTACTCTCGTACTTACATTTCCCCCCTACTTACTCTCTCTCTCTCTCTCTCTCTCTCTCTCTCATTGTCATATCTTTGCTGCTACATCAAATAGTTCCCACAGTTTCCACATCAAACCCATAATCATCACGCTTCTCCAAGCCTCTCTCTCTCTCTCTCTCTCTCAAAAGCATGTCCATAAACCATTACTCTTCGGACCTTCCAGAAACACTTTGGAGGACTCAACTTCAACTCCAACAATATCATCAACAACAACAACAACAACAACAAAGCACTATCATGGAACCAAATCAAAACCCCTTTTCATCTTCATCTTCTTCAAATCCAAACCTTTCTTGGAACCCCCAACTCTATCATCACCAACACCACCAAGCCTGGCTTAACTCTCAAAATTCCCAGGACCCAATGTTTCGAAACCCAAACGCACCCTTCAACTTCAACCTCAACGATGAAAACGACAACGACGAAGACCTTGACGACCAAAACCCCACTAGTCAACCCCAAGAATTCGAACAACAACAACTTGATGATCATCATGAAAACGAAGAAGCAGCAGCGCAGCAAAAGGAACACATGTTCGAGAAGCCATTGACACCAAGCGACGTGGGCAAGCTGAACCGCCTCGTAATCCCAAAGCAACACGCGGAGAAGTACTTCCCACTCGGCGGCGACTCAAGCGACAAGGGGTTGCTACTGAGTTTCGAGGACGAGTCGGGAAAGTGCTGGCGATTCCGCTACTCGTATTGGAACAGCAGCCAGAGCTACGTGCTGACCAAAGGCTGGAGCCGCTATGTTAAGGAGAAGAGACTCGATGCTGGTGATGTCGTTTTGTTTGAACGACACCGTACTGACTGTGACAGATTGTTCATTGGGTGGAGACGACGTGGAACTGGGGCTGAGCATGATAGCACCTGTGGTGGTGGTGGTGGTAGCAGTGGTGGAGGTGTGGTCGCACACAATAGTACTACTAGTGCTTGTGCTAGTGGGGCTGTTTCTGAAGCGTGGACCAGAGCGTTCTATAACACGCACCCTTATCCTACGCATCATCATCATCAGCACCAGCATCATAGTCACCCCCTCCCATACCAACCTGACTCATGTCTTCATGCAGGTTTGTTTCAACTCTATAGAAAATTCTAATTAACTCAGCTGATCCACTACGCAAATAACTCAACTTTATGAGTTGAAATCCTAAAAGACTTGTCTTTTATTTCCAGAAAAAGTAATATTTGTATGAGCAGTTTTAGTACCACAACAAAAGGCACAACTTATACTACAATTCACTCACAGTTATCTCTTTAGCCCAAATTGTATCTTTTGTCATGGCACCAGACTTTTTCATATTGTATAGGCTTCATTGTATGTATTGTCTTAAAAAAAATGGAGTATTTTAGAAGCACATGAAAGTGCGTGAAAGACACCTTCCAATTGGTTTGGAGGTATGCGTTTTTGTTCGGAGGTGTGTTGTTGTTCATCCCTTGGAGTTCTGCTAAGCGTGTTATTCACGCGCTACATTGGGATTTTTATTTTTTGTTGTTGCATTAATTTTTAGTTACATTCATGGCAGTACTGAGCGAACTTTTCTTTTCTCGTAAAAACAACGTTAATTTTAGGAACAGGGATTATCCTGGATTTTTGAACAATTTGAGACACAGCACAGGCATTACATGCACGTGTACTGATACTTCCAATGTTTTTTTTGCAGCAGAGTCATCATCATCACCCGTTGAGAACCAAACGACGCCGGTTGGGAACTCGAAGATACTTAGGCTGTTTGGGGTGAACTTGGAGTGTCAGCCTGAGGATGAATCAGTGCCGTCCACGCTGCCTGATCATGATCATAATCATGCCTGGTCAACTTACCAGCACTATTACCATCATCAACATGACTATTCTTCTTCAGTCCCTCACGATCACATGGTACACTACTAACTATTTTTTTATTATTAGAGAATTGCTTTTCTTAAATATGTGGTGGTTATTCTCGTTATGTGTTTATGGTTATCATTACTATCTGGATTAGATTATATATAATGGAAAGAGATGTAACTCAACTTAATATTTTTCTATTATGATTTTGTTGTTTCCTCTAATCAGACAGGTTAATGCTAGTGTTAGTATGAGACCTCGGTCTCAGGTCCCAAGTAGACTGATTCTTTACTATTTTTTATTTAAACAAAAAAAAAAAAAAAAAAAAAAACTTTGGTTCAAAAGAATCAAAACCCTTCCGGTGTTTGACATGGTTGTTGTTAAGCACATGTTAGATTCGAATAATCAGTCTGCATGAAGATGATATCATTGGATTAATCTAACTTTTAGAGAAGCATTATCAGGTGGCTAGGTTATATACTTAAAAAAAAAAAAAAAAACTGAATTATTAATGGGTTTCTTTTCCTACCAACTATATCGATTGGTAGTTTATTAATTCTCATTTTGGTGCTTGAGAGTGGGATCTATGAATTTGGGTCCATGTAAAAAATGTACTTTATATGATTGCTTACAGTGGCTCATGTTCAATAGTGTGGCTGTGTGAATGGGCTCACCTTGTTAACCCTAAGGGGCTTGATTTGTTGTGGGCCATAACCATCTTGGGGATATAGTGAACACCATGATGGTATTGGTATGACATTATTTTTAACATAGAGTTGAATCACAACCAAACCAAACATAACCTTTGATGTAGTTTGGTTAGTGTGATCTAAGTCTGGTTTGGGTGAGTTCTGATTTGGAAAGTTGAAAGTGCTAGTTCAGGCTTTCTAATACAATCCATCCAACAAATAATGAGGGGAACCAAAGGTTTGGTGGCTAGAGAAATATCCCATTTGCTACAATGCCAAATGGCCAAAATCTTGAACTCTCTCTCTCTCTCTCTTCAAAAAGAAATTTGATTACAATCTAATTGCAGACATCTTTTATTGGATAACAAGCCTCCAAATCGATGAAGGTGAGCTGCTTTTCTAGCAACAATTATTAGGCCACCGCTGACCAAATAATTGATGGCCAACTAGATAAGTCATGATGTACACTAATACTTGCATTAGTGACAATCATGCATGTATTTTTTTTTTTTTTCAATAAAGTGTAATTATTAGAATGTACGTGGGATTCTAACAAGATAACTCTAATGTCAACCAGATGAGAGATCGCCGAGGATAAAGATCTGTGGATGTGACGTTCTCAGTACTGACTTATTGTAAGTTTTTAACCCACTTGAAGTCTTGAAAAAAAAAAATAGAATATATATATTAGATGGAAAAAAATCCCAGATTTTCTGCCAACTTTCCAAGCCAAAGGTAAGAGTAGCAAAGAGTAGTTCTGAAACTACAACTTTTTTTTTTTTGGCGACTTTGACACAATTTTAACGTAGCAGATTATAGAAATTTTTTTGTTTTTGCTACTAGCAAGTGTGACAAAGTTGTGGTAAAAAAGGTTGTGGTTTTTTATTCTTTGCTTTGAAAAGAGTGAAGTCTGAAGATTGGAAAGAGGGTATGGGAATTGGGACCTCAAAAGAAAAAAAAGGCCGAGAATGATTGAATGACATCAGTTATGCCAAATGGGAAATTTGGGTCGTGGAAAATCAGAAATGAGGAATCTATTTGCTACTGTTGAGATTCTGGGTAAAGATTTTTCCTATCGGCTCATCATAATAATGGGGAGGGTATGGTTGTGGGTAATGGTGGTGTTGGTATTGGTGGGTGGGTGGGTGGGTGGATGGGTGGGTGGACTTGAATAGATTGGTGACAGCCCAGTCGTACTAGCCCACTCCTCTCTCTCTCTCTCTCTATATATATCTATGTCTCTTTCTATTTCTATCTTTATTTTATGTCAATCTCCAAAATGTATTTAAGCAGTTTTTTTTAGTGCTCTACCTGGAATTTGCACAGTAGTGAGAAGCTGAAAAGGAGAGCATTTTTTCTTCTCTCTCTTTTTCCTTACTGAAAAGTTTTGTTGCACTTGCAAGTCAGAAGCCTAAATGTTTATGAAAATACCATAACCATAGGGACATGATGATGCTGATTGCGGGTTTGGTATTCTTTTTTGTCATCAGCATTTTAAAATGTGTGGATGGAATGGGAAGTGATAAAAAAGAGACAATTATTTAATGCAATACCAAAGTGCATAAAATCTGATTCTCAAGAGTCAAGACACATGTCAATTTGGCTCCTGCCTGTTCTGTGCTCTGTGGTCTCCCAAGAAAATTGCATTACGTTTTTGCTGATATTTTCACTGTAAAAGTTAAGGAACAAAAAGATCTTTTGATCAAAATGAATATTGGAAAGTAACTTAAAGACAAGATAGGGTGACTAAAGATATGAGAGAGAAGAGTTCAATGGCAAACAAAGAAATCTAAGAACAGGTCCTGATGAAAATGTTAATAGGGACAAACAGGCTATTCCACCAATTGTGGCTAGAAAAATATCAGAAGCAAAGCTGGCCTTTGTTTTCAACACCACCACAACAACCACCACCCCCCCCCCCCCCCCCCCTCCCCGAGCATATTGTTTCTATTACTTTAATGATGCAAACAGCCAACAAAGAGAGCAAAGCTTATGTAAAATTGGAGAGCACAGTCAAAAGGAAAAAAAGTATGGAAATCTGATACTAAAAAGGATTGGAGACAAATGGGAAATATAGTGAGGAACCTGTCAAAATGAATAGGAATCAACTAAAGAAAGAAATAACGTGTAAATGAATGTGCTGAGTTTACCCTGGTGTTCCAAACAGAGGAGGAAAAGTTGAGCATAATGCAAAGTGATGGGGCCTGATGACAGTTCTAAAAAGGGTGTGCTATCCATCTTCATTATTGATCATCAAAGGAGCAAGAATTCTGCTTGAAATTACATATAAAGCACATAAATTGAGGAAATTTAGAAGACCAATTGAAAGATGGATTCTGAAAAATACTAGAGTAGAAATTACAAATTTTCGTAATTAGGCTTGGCCATTTTTCTTTCCTATCTATTAATTGTGCAATTCGCCAGAGAAATGCTACATCTAATTATGCGTATTTATCCTCCATAATTCCATTGGATATGACTTCTAAAAACACAAGAAAAAAAATTTCCAAGTCACTACATGACAGATTTTGTAACCACCTTAGTTTTTCCTTGACTCATCTGGTTCAGAGACTTTTAGGCATATGCTGTTTGAACTTTGAACCTGGCTACAGGTTAGTAACTGATAAAAATAGGAAATTAACAAATTCAAGACATGGTTGAATACAATAGCCCTCGACAGTATTGCTCATACTGATCAGTATGATGCTTGTTCTAAATGACAACTTGGGTTTTATAACATTCAAAGATGCATTACATATTTGGTCTGATTAATGATTCAGTGTACTGATTAGGCAAAAGGTTCTTTTACAAGATAAAATAAGGGTAAAAAGCTTGGAGTATGATGAGCTTGGGTGCATGTGTTTTTTGATTCATCTCATCTCGGAAACATGTTAAGGCACAAGAATTAAGCAACCAAGGAAGAACAGAATAGAAGTTGAATAACAACTGTGTCATGTGATTATCAGGGCCCATAATATTCTGACAAGGTAGATACTGATTGACCTCGGTTGGAGATGGTGTCCAAATTCCAATGCTTAGTGGCTCACTGGCTGGCTGTGCAAGTGGGAGGGTCCTCAGATATGTGTTGTTATCATTGGCCTAAGAGGTAATGGCCAATCAAAGGAATGAAGGGACTCTTCCTGTATAATGGGTTTGTCGTGCCAAGAATAATTCAATCATGCATGACTCACTACAGTACAGGTATAGAAACACCATGTGAGAATTTCTTCATTGCACTTGGCTTTTCCTCTTCCCATGCTTTATTTCTTTTAGGCTGGGTCAACCATACGTTCACCTGCCTTTGTACCTGCAATACGAAAAAAGAGAGCCCTTTTGAGACTAATTAAATTCCCAAAGGAATAAAAACAAGCAATGATGTTGATATCAGCAATGCATTATCAATAATCCCAAGAAAGCACAAAACCCTGAAAAGAGAATTTTAAATTTCATAGAATCAACTAAATCAAACATTAAAGAAACCACAGTCCATAATTTTGGAAAACTCTGTCCTAGTAAGAAAGAACCACTCAGATTTCCCTCTTTTTGGAAAGGAAGTCTAACTGTAGGAAAATATTTGTAGACAAAGTGAATCTTGAAACCTAGTGCCCAAGGCTCCAAAATTGATTTGCAAAAGACATATACTAATGGTCATAGATTATGAATTTCCATATCATGTTCTGGAAAAGACTTAAAGCTAGAGCCATCAGCCATGTGATTGGAAAGATTTGAACCAAATTAAACACAGTCATGAAGAGGGAAGGAGCTAATATGTGGCACCCCACCAACCATATCACTTGACAAAGAAACCCACAAAACAGTCAGCCCCTCAGTGGAACTCTTCTCTGAAATAGAAAAAGCAATTGCTAGCTCAAAAAAATATCTATAAGGATCATTGATGGGTTAAGAAGAGCTACCATGCACTAGAGCAAGCAAACCTACTAGCCAAAAGCAGAAGCAAATTTCTCTTTGTGGGGCCATGATCTCCGTTTCAATTTTTCAATATCATGCAAAGTCATTTTCAGTCTTCTCTACCTCCATGAAGCAGTGTACACTAAAAAGTATTCACCTTTTCATCGCACAACCCAATTTCTCTGTCATGTACAATCCTTCTAAAGCCAAAAGTGGTGTCCCACTGCGGCTGTTTCTATCTTAAAACAGAATTTCAGTGAGAAGTCTGCCCACCAATTCTGAAGCGTCCTTCGAAAGGCTGAAAATGATCCCCACATGGAAGCAGTGACAGAAAAGAAAAGATTGTAGAGAAATCATCCTAAATGAAGCAAGATATCTTAGTCCTGATCCAACCAAGACAATATGAAAATTGAAAACAACCAGATAACACTAAATCATGAGCTATTTCATTTGGATGCATGCGGTGGCGTGTCACTTAAAGAATAAAATAAAATCATCTGATGCAAGCTAATATCATGCATTTGTCAAATAACATGCTCATATTAAATGTGTACAATCTAATTGAATAAAGATTTCATTTTGATTGAGGGTTTTTTTTTTTTCGGTGGGGGAATGTAGAGAACTACCATCTCTTCATTCACACAGAAAACAAGAAAAAACAAAACAAAACAAAAACAAAAACAAAACATAAGACACCTTAATGCTTCCATACCTCCATACATTAGCCATAATTTTGAAGACTCTGTCCTAGTACGAAAGAACCACTCAGATTTCCCTCTTTTTTGGAAAAAGGAAATCTAACTGTAGGAAAATAATTGTAGACAAGAGAATCTTGATACCTGGTGCGAAAGGCTCCAAAATTGATTTGCAAAGGACATATAATAATGGTCATAGATAATGAATTTCTATATCATGTTCTAGAGAAGACTTAGAGCAAGAGCCATGTGATTGAAAAGACTTGAACCAAAAATACAGTCATGAGGCAGGAAGGAACTGATATGTGGCAACCCACAATCCAGTCAGTCCCTCAGTGGAACTCTTCCCTGAAATAGAAAAAGCAATTGCTAGCTCCAAAAAATATCTCTAAGGATCATTGATGGGTTAAGAAGTGCTACCATGCACTAGAGCAAGAAAACTGACTAACCAAAAGCAGGAGCAAATTTCTCTTTTGTGGGGCCATGATCTCCGTTTCAATCTTTCAATATCACGCGAAGTCATTTTCAGTCTTCTCTACCTCCATGAAGCAGTATGCACTAAAAAGTATTCACCTTCACATCGCACAGCACAATTCGCCTGCCATGTACAATCCTTCTAAAGCTGAAAGTGGTGTCCCAATGCAGCTGTTTCTATCATAAACAGAATTTCAGTGGGAAGGCTGCCCACCAATTCTGAAGGGTCCTTCGAAAGGCTGAAAATGATCCCCACATGGATGAAGTGACAAGAAAAGAAAATATCGTAGAGAAATCATCCTAAATGAAACAAAATATCTTACTCTTGATCCAACCAAAACAATCAGATAACACAAAATCACAAGTTATTTCATTTGGATGAGTGCTGCGTGTCACTAGAAAAAAAAAATCATCATCTGATGCAAGCTAATGTCATGCCTTTGTCAAATTATATGCTCATATTAAATGTGTTCAATCTAATTGAATGAAAGATTTCTTTTTTTTTTCTTCTTCTTTCTGGTGGGGGAATGTATATAAATACCATCCCTTCACACACGCGCACACACACACACACAAAACAAAACAAACCATAAGCCACCGTAATGCTTCCATACCTCCACACATTAGCAAAATAGAAACCAATAATTAGAACATAGAGAAATGAAAAAGAGAAGAATGATAAAAGAATTGCTATTAGTGTCCCACACAAATTACACTTGTTTCTGTTATTCATTTGGGAACAGTTGAGAGTTTATAACAAGCAGATCCTTATGCACTCTTACCTGCTGCCATAGAACTTTAACTGATAGTATTTATCAAGCATTACTCTCCTTGGACTTCATACAGATATTAAACAACACAGTTTCATATCAGAAATATTTTCTGCTCATCATAGTTGTACACACTAGATTAAACCATTAACATCTATTCCATTGGCTGGAAATAAAACAAAAACAACACAAGGTGTAAACAAATCATAAAACTAATTACCAAGGATTCACAAATGTGGCAAAATAACAACTTCAGCACTACCAAGTGACAGGTATTTCAAAAGACATTATATGTACAAAAGATTTTCCAGACTATTCATAGCTCTCAAGTTTTTGCTTACACTATGGAAAAACCCTTAAATTTGAGTCGATCATGCTAGTAGTTCCCTACAATCTGAGCTCTAGCAAAGCCCTACAAGTTGAGTGATTATTTTACGCACTAGAAAAGAAGAAACATATATATTGCTTCCTACATAATGTCAATGTGAATTTTTTGGTGCATTGCCTTCCTGTTCAGATTTAGAATCATCCTTCTTCTCCATGACCTGTTGAACACCTTCTTGATAGCCCTGTATAAAATTTTTGAGAGCATCTCTGTAGGCAGAAGCTCTTGTCATGTACACCCGTTGCAAAGCAGGCCTTAGTGTCTCCATTCCCCCTCTCGCAGCCACAGCTAAAAATTTTGTTTTCCCCAAGTAAAAGATAGCCAGAATTAAACTCAATAAATTACAAACTCAATAGTGGTATCCAATTTGATCAAAACAATTAAAGGAATATTGATAATGAGGGGAAAAAAATGATGGCAATATAAAGATTAGCAGGTGAAGAAAGAAATATTCAAGATCTTCCAACATATTTGTTTTTCAAATATTACAGTAACTATTAATTTATGAACACCAACTGCAAGAATATGTTTTTGATGTTGCAAGCTTCTTTTTACCTTCCAATACAATTTTCTTTTCTTTATTACATGCTCAGAATTTCTAATGTGAAGCAGCCTTTAGTGACAGATTGGATAGGGCTAGAATGTGGAACCTAAAGACATATGAGAAGATTGCATATAGGTCAAGGTGTCTTGCACGTAATGTATGAAGTTTAAGGAAAATGCTAAAGCTACTCCAATATTATTACTTGTCAAACTAAAGTGACACTGAATGTAATTACTACCACTTTACCAACATAATAAATAAATTTCTGAATTACTTTTTGTGATTGGTGACATATTAAATTGTAGTTTCCCTAGCATCGACACACAAAAAAAAAAGAACATCAAATGTACAACAAACTGAGTCCACTGACACTAATAGTGAATATTATTAAAACAGAAATTTAGTCTTACCAAGATCCTCCAACGTTGACAGCTCTCTCTCCTTAGTAGTCCCACCCTTTGCTCCATTAGGCTTACTCTCACTCTCATCCTCGTCAAACTTCTTATAATCATTTGGCCGAAGATCTGGACCAATGTCACGTACCCAACTCGCAGCATAAAGCCTAGAAGCCTCCTTTAATATCTTCACCACCAAAATACACACACACACACCCATTAATTTGAAATTCTTTCTAATTAAAACTTAATGAACAATTTTGCAAAAAAAAACAGAGATAGTGGTCAAACCAAGAATCGGTCACGCCAAGTGAGTTTTGGGCGCTTTTTGATGTGAGGAGGATCAGGCAAGGAAGAAGGGAAAGCAATTTCTTTGAGATCATGGCGCACATAATCATAGATTTTCTTGGACACTACCTTCAGCTTCATTGTATATATAAATCTATATCATAATCAATTAGATTTGTGTGAGAAAAATGAACACAAATTGTAAAGTGGGGAAGAGTTTGACAAAAGTTGATAGCCTATAAACGGTGTGTTGTTTTGGTGATTATTATAGTTGAAGAAGAAAGAATCTACAGGATACAGTAAACCCCTGAAATTGAATGAAGTGATTGAAGTTCCATCATTCAAAACATTCAAAACTGTTCCTACTGATTTCACAACTAAACATAAAAACATCATTATCATTGACATTGAACTCGCAGAGAGAAAAAGAGAGAGTGGTCTCTCACCTTATCCAACTCCCAGTCACGTACTGAGAGTGGTGAACCACTGCCGACTGTTGAAGCCACCAGGTGAAAGAGAGAGAGTGGCGGTGTTTGGGTGCGACTGATAATGACAACTTTTTTTTTTAATTCAATAAAAATATCTCCTAAATTTGTTTTTTTTATATATACACACACTAGTCGCTAACCTGAGCGATGCATAGGATAGTTAAATAAAAATTAAAAATGTTTATTTTATTGAAGGTACTATGAGTTGAAACTATAAATGAAGATAAGTCATTTTGTTCAAAATAACCTTTTTGCAACCAACATGCTAATTGAGTACTAATCTTAACAATTCAGAATCAAGTTTAGGAATGACATGGGATCATGTACTTGTTTATCATATAAGATATATTACACGAAGAACTAAAGGCTGAATCTAATGCAAGGGCAATTAACTTTATTGTTGTGACAATACTGTTGGGGAGGAATTGCGGAAAAATAGCACGACACCATGATTATAAAAATTTTAACACCTCTTATTATTATTACTTCTCAATATGAAAAAGAAAACAAAAAATGAAAAGGTAGTCTTATTCAAAACCCAACTTTTCTCCAACCTCACAATGTACCTTTCCTATAGAGGGAGAGGCACTTTCATATCTTCTTAACCTAACAAAACTCAAAACAATAGAGACAGCCTCATGAGCATGTCCTACACAGCCTTATTAAGGGCATCCCTTTTTAAAGGTTCCAACTGTCCATTATATTGTAATAATTGGCAAATGGCTATTGAATATCCTTGCATTTCTCTCCAAAACTTCACACCAGATTTTCCCTTAACATATTTTTCAACCTGAAAGTCTGCATAAACTAAAGATATAATTATTTCTTATAACTTCTAATTTCAAGGGTTCCAGACTAATCCACTTAAATCCACATATCCAACTAAATTTCACAATCTAAGCCATTGGAGCTATTGTAATACACTTAATATCTAAAACTATTACAACTTACTGTACCTCTCCAAATTATTTTCTTTGTAACTTATAACTAAAATGAGTTTGTAATGTCATTTTAGTACACGCTTATTTTGTTCTTCTTATGGTTAAAGCTTTAACCTTGGCAATGCCTAGGTTAGCTTTGTCCAGCAATTTCCTCTTTTTATGCATCAAGGCACACAACTAAAAGCAATGATTTAGCTGTGAGAAATATCACATTCAGTTTCTGAATCAATCAACTGTATATGAGCAGAGAATGAAATACCCATGTAAAGAATGAGGAAACATGTACTTACAATGATGCCCAAAAATAAGATTTTCTACCTTACACAACCTATTCAAACCCCTTTTTGATGAGTTTTGGTGATAGGAACTTTGGTTCAGGAATTTCTTCAAACAGTTTGAGGGAGACATCCAACCTATATTTGTTCACTCTATTGGGGGTTCTCTCAAAGAGAGATTTTTATTTCAAAAGCAAGAAAAAAGCACATTTTCCAAAGGCATCCATGGTAATTAATAAGTAGTAATAACAGCTATCATGGAAATGACAATAACCTCTGTTGAGAATTCCACCTACCTCAGCCAGACGATGGGTGCTCCCTCTGTCTCACAGTTACAGACTCTCTCTCTCTGTTTCTGCTTTTTATTATTTTTTTCTGCCTGTGGTACACTACGGAAGTAAAGGTATGTTATTTGGTAATATATAACACTCGGTCATGGGCTGGTGAGAGTAGGAAATTTAGCAGAAAGTATTGTCTCTAATATCTTTTATCTTATAGAAAATAAATATATTTAAAAAAAAAGAGTTTGGGTGGTTTTGTTTTGCATTTTGATGGCGATTTTGAGTGGCACTGCATCTAAGTTTTGTCATTTTGTTTCATTGTAAAACTAAGTAATCACTTTAATGTTTTTATCTAATATTGATTTGTATAGCTAATAATTTCAAGTGGCACCAGAGGAAAATCAGTCTATGTTACTGGAATTTACAACTAACTTACTTGATTTTAATCATTGTTGGCAATAATGTGATAAAACTAATGTTAGTTTATATTTTGACATTTGGAAGGGTTTTTTTTTTTTTGTCAAATAGCATAATTTTAGAAAAAAATCTAAGAAAAAAACAACTAGCTAAACTTATTTAGTTATGTAACATTTTTTCAGAACTTAAGTTTGTGAAACTCGAGTTCCAAGCATTATGTGTCACTCAAGCTTGAAACTCGACTTTCACTTAATTCCAAAAAAAAATGCTACGTAACTAAATAAGTTTGGCTTGATGTGTTTCTTAAATTTTTCCTAAAATCATGCTATTTAACAAAATTAGTGCATTTGGAAGCGTTTATTTAAAGTTTATCAAAATTGATAAATCTGTTATGTTTGTTTCTATTTTATTTTTCTTTCTTGGTGGTATTCTATAGCTTTTTATACTCTAAAGGAAATCCTTAAACGTGTTTTCCTATTATGTTTAAGGGAATGAAAGGAAGAAGATTGATATAAAAATCCAACATAAAATAGATCACTTGAAGTATTTAAATATGCCCTCAAAATCTTGGATATCATATGTCTAATGCTCAAGCCTTACAATTCTATCTTCAGAGTTCAGAGGACACCACTCAGTTATCTTTTGTTAGCTTTTAAAGAAAGTCAGCCATGATAGAATCATAATGTTGTTTATTATGAATCTTCTTTGATAGTGTTTTTCACTTGCCTTGCACGTGCACTAAAACTATCATATATAAGGTTGGGGTTCGAACCCCCTATAGAGGCAACTTTCTTAGCCTGAATGCTTAAAATAAATCGAGTGAAGTGAAGGCAACTTGTTAGTGCCTTCACCCAACCCTACAATACATTACATTATATGGACAAATAAAAGGGTAGAGAAGTAAAACTACTATCGACATCATCTTAGTATACCCAACCTTACGTTACATTATATAGGCAACTAAAAGGATAAAGAAGTAAAACTATTACTGACAGCATCTTATCATGACACACAAGCCAAGTATTAAATTATTAGCGTAAAACTCATTTTCGTCCCTACATTCTTTTTTTTTTTTTTTTTGGGTAAACTGCAAATTATACCCCTAAAGTTTGGGGGTGACTGAATTTTACACCCTGAAGTTTCAAAATTTAGATTTTACCCCCTGAAGTTTGGTGATGTTTGGATTTCACACCCTAACGTTTCAGAATTTGGATTTTATCCTCTATATTTTAGAAATTTTTGAATTTTACACCCTAAAGTTTTGAGGTGTTTAGATTTTACACCCTAAAGTTTCAGAATTTGGGCGTGTAAAATCCATACAACCTAAACTTTAGGGGGTAAAATCCAAATTCTGAAACGTTAGAGTGTAAAATCCAAACACCCCAAACTTCAGGGGGTAAAATCCAAATTCTGAAACTTCAGGTGTAAAATCCTATCACCCCCAAACTTTAGGGGTGTAAATTACAATTTACTCTTTTTTTTTTTCACCGCTTTTAGTCTCTCTTCTGGAAAACGGGTCTCATTTTCGGCCCTGCCATTACATCAGAGACGAAATATGCACACGTGACAGACAGAACTATTAAAATATTAGTAAAATTTTTTTATTTTAGCATTAAAAAATCCACATTAGCATCTAAATTAAAAAATTAATTTATTAATTTTAACTAAATAAAAAAATTAAAAACAAAAATAAAAACCAAAAATCAAATTAATTGAGATCTAACTTTGTCTTGAACAAAAACATCAAGAATACAATCTCAGATCTAAGAACACGAACCCAAAAATTAAAATCCAAAAATTACAAACTCAGAAAAGAGAAAGTTGTGGCGATCAAAATCATAAACCAATTCTTTGCTTGCTTACTAAGAAAATCATAAACTAAACTAAAAAGTAGAATTACACATTCAACCTGCTGCACTTGGCACCATAACTTTCGCATCAAAATCAAAACCAATTCCAATTTCAAATCTCAAATCCCAGAACACTCTTTTGTTCTCTCAATTTCTCAAAAAATGTCTGGGCGAGGAAAGGGAGGCAAGGGTTTGGGCAAAGGAGGAGCGAAACGACACCGTAAGGTTCTTCGCGATAACATGTAGGGAATCACGAAGCTTGCGATTTGTCGTTTGGCTCGCAGGGGTGGAGTGAAGGGATTGGACTGGGGATGCAGTTGTTGGAGAGATCTAAGGTTTGGAGGCTCCGGCAATACTTCAGACTCTCTAGAACCTCGCCGAAAAGCTACATCGTTGGAAGCTGAAGGCTGATGAGCCGGTTCTCTTTTTCGTTCCAGCACGCAACTCCTTGGAGCTTGCAGATTAAAGCAACAGACGAGTTCGTGAAGGTTCATGAACTCAGTTTGTTGGCCGGGTCGGAGAGAGAGTTCGTCACGCCTTGCAAGCATCATCTTCAATGGAATTGCTTAGAGAAAAGCAGAAGAGAAGGTTCGCCAGCGTTTTGATTTTGATTTTTATGTTTTGCTTTTGTTGTTTTTAGTTTGGGTTTTTGAGAGTGAGGTGGGTTTGTTGGGTTCAACTGGATTTTTTTGAGTTCGAGATCTTTTTGTTTGAATTGGTTGGGTTGTATTTTTGGATTGATTTGGTACCTAGGGCTTTAGGATTTGATGATTTTGCCGGGTTTGAGAAAATGGTAATTTTGAGTTTTTTAATTTTTAGATTTTAATTTTTGAGTTTGTATTCTTAAATCTGGGATTGTGTTCTTAATGTTCTTATTCAAGACAAAATTAGATCTCAATTAATTTAATTTTTGGTTTTTATTTTTTTATTTAGTTAAAATTAATAAATTAATTTTTTAATTTAGATGTTAACGTGTGGATTTTTTAATGCTAAAATAAAAATTTTTACTAATATTTTAATAGTTCTGTCTGTTACATGTGCATATTTCGTCTCTGATGTAATGGCAGGGCCGAAAATGAGACGTATTTTTCAGGATAGAAACTAAAAGCGGTGAAAAAAAAATTATGGATCAAAGTGAGAATTGCATGAAAATATAGAAATGAAAATAAGTTTTACGCCTAAATTATTTTAGCAACCTTACATTACATGATTTTAATCTCGTCCTCTACTTTATAAAAAGTAGGATCTAACAATTGATCTTCTTCCTCGTGATCTACATATTTAGGCACCTTAAAAATCTTTTATCGGGAGTTCCTATTTCCCTGATTCTTAGGAGCATTTCGTCTAAATATTGCTAAAATCAACGTAAATAGACTTTGAATAGTTCTATACTATAGATTTTATTACATCTAATTACTCATTGCTACTTGGACACATTCTCGTTCGATGCAGTATACTTGTTTTTGCCATTTGTTCTTATTTTCCCCTTACAAATTGGGCTTTAGATTATGGAAAATGCTTCATCTGCGTATAATTTAATAGAGGTTAGTTTTTTGGCATTTTGCTTGACTCTAGCGGTCCAATACACAACACATCTAAAAACGATCACATATTGCTTCCAGGTCCTATCCAATGCACTATAAGACTGTACCAAAATTTTTTCCCATCCTCAATGTCTAACAGGCAACACATGCAAGAAGACCGAAGTCTAAAAAATGTCAACAATTATAATGATGAACATATGAATGCATCTTAACCACTCAAGTTTATTTGATATGAACCAAACGCGGCCCACACCACTCCACCACCAACCCCCCCCCCCCCCCCCCCCACCCCACAAAAAAAAAAAAAAAAAAAAAAAAAAAAAAAAAAAAAAAATTCACCATAACAAATGGAGCCTAAACGTGAAACACAAATAACTCACTTTGTTTTTGTTGTATTTTTTGAGTAATAGCAGTCTTCTAGGTATGACCCTTTTAACCATTCATATTTAACTAGTATGCGTTTGAATACCGCTTATTTTACTGAAAACTGAAAATTAAAAAAAAAATTTTTACTATTTGCTACAGTATTTACCACTGTTCATTACCAATAAACAGTAGCCATAAACAGTGACAAACACGCTGCTTATACGGCTGAAGAAACGCTCCGCAAATACGCAAAAACCAAACAGAGCTTTAAACTAAACTTAAAAATCAAACAAACAAGGAAAGAGAACATTTTACCAGCCCCTATCATCAGTTAGAGGTTAAATTTACAATGTCGCATGATGATCAAGAATTCTGTTAGTGAAAAACTACCTGTACTAACATTAAATTATCAAAAAAATATTTCTATTAATATTCTAGATTCCTTTCAGAATCCTCAGGTTTGCCAAAACAGAAAATTTCCAGTCTGTAAAACTGAATCAGACTCAAGTAACCCAATCGATGACAAAAGATATGGGCGGGCGGGGGTCACAACCAGTATTAATTTATTTCTACAACAAAAAAGAAATTGTACCTTACATCAAAATTGAATATGGCACAGTTTGGATGACAATTATTAGTCATACTTCCAAACACTTCAAACATGTCATGTTGCAGAATGCAAGGGAAAACGAGGATTTGATTCTATCATAAAATATAGCTTACACTGCTTGCAGATTTTAAATCATAAATATATCAAAATAAAGCATCTCTCAAAGACACCAACATCAAAGTCAAAAGCCTCTGAAACTCTATATCTAAAACTGAGCTGTGCCAATAAAAAGGTTAATTCCGAACAGAAAATTGACCATACTTCAAATCCTAACACAAAATCCTGGATGCAGGGAGCATTTAAGTAAAAAATCTGGCACACTTCATAACTCCCAGCCAGAAGGAGGAGGAACACCTTCAATAAGAATTGGTGGCGCAATTGGATCCCATTCACCTGTTACAGCAGCTGGACCTGGAAAAAAAAAAAAAAGATAAGAAATATGGAAATAAAATGTCAGCAAACGCAACAGATGCCATACCAGATACATAGTTTTCTGCATGAACAAATCTTATTTTAAACACAAGATCAGCACATGTTGCAAATATTTCTTTTATTAACAGCCAGGAATAATGTAATGGAATTCCAGCAAACAAATGAAGAATTAAATTCAAAGAACAAATGACAATAGTTGTAGTATTCTTTACTGTTGATAGACAACTTTACCAAATAAGGCAAGAATTGAATCTATCATATGATTTTTTAGTAGTAAATCCAAGCTATCAGTGTTAGAAGAAAAACTACCAACACTAGTACACGAACACTTGCACAAAAATCCTGAAATCAAGTTATAAATAACTCTTTTTGCCCATAGGGACACGTCAAACATGTTTATAACATTAGAAATATACAAAAATAATAGCAATATAGCACCAGTGCATACAAATATATTTAGATGGACCATATCAACGAGGTAAAATTTACATAATCTTGCATTTCAAATTTTCAATAAGCCAAAGTAAAAGAAAACAACTTAGTTCTACCTGTTTCTGGAGTCCATGCCGCGGTAACAGCGGAAATAGGTTGTGGAGCGTCAGGGATCCACTGGGTATCAGCAGCACCTTGAACAGGCCATTGGTCAGAAGCAAGGGGAGCAGGATTATATTCAATTCCATAATCTCCCATGGGTTGAGCTTCTTCTTCTTCTTCTTGTTGCTTAGCCTCCTCAGGCTCCCGATAGAAAAACAAATCCACCTGCAAATAAAAAGGATGACCCATTTTACATTAGCAATTTAGCTCTCTAAGGAAAGATAAAGTCCACCAAAAAGAGCCTTCTGCCATCTTCCTTACCATCACTTCCCACCTACTCCCAGGACGAATAGTACCACGCATCTGCAGAACCATCCTTGCCAAAAGCCAGAAGAGACATCCTATGCTATGCTTCCCCTTGTTGTTGGCAGGGATCCCAATATCAACATACCGCATGGGTGAATCGGTATCGCAAAAGGCAATAGTTGGAATATTTCCAAGGGCAGCTTCCTTAATGGGCTGCAATCAGCTTTTGGTAGTGAGTAAACATTGGTACAAATAAGCAACAGTACAAGCAAAAACGATGCATCAATAACATTAATTTAAGCAGCAATCACCTGATGATCAGTCCTTGGATCAGTGAGGATGAGGAGACGAGGCTCACTGAATGAGGTCTGCAACTGATTGGTGAAGGTACCAGGAGTGTGCCTCCCAGCAATAGCTTGGGCACCCGTGTACTGAGCAAACTTCAGGACCGCTCTCTGACCATATGGCCTTGCAGACTGTACGATGATGTCTTGTGGGTTCTCAATTGCAACAATAACCCGGGCTGCCAACTGAAGCTTTTCCCATGTCTTCCCCACATTGATTATGTATATTCCTAAAAGTCAAAACAACACTAATCAAGTATTAGACAAGCACACAGGTAATCAACACATAAACATCAATTTCCCCAGTCCATATATATATATATATATATATATATAAAGGACATGAAAAGAAGCTCTTACTAGCACTTAGTGTACTTTAAGAACTGAGCCCATTATTCAAAAACTTAACTTGCAATAAAATTCAAACAATCTACTCTAAGAGCTATTTAAAAAATAAATAAACTCTATATACATATACAATAAAGCTTTAAAACCTACAAATCTTAAACAATTCCATTTACAGATGAAATGCAAGGAAAGACAATCTGATAATTGATATGCACAATTTCAATTTCAATCCCTGATTCAAATGGATCTTCATTTTGAAAATGAAAATCTTAAAACCACTATGCTATATGTAACAAAACCAATGCAATACATCCAAACATAATCAATACAATGTTCTTATTTCTGCCATACTCTGCTAAAACCCATAAAAACCAAAGCTACCAATAGTGAATTAGTGTTAAAATATTACATGGGTATTGCAAAATTGGACACCCAGTTAACTCTACTGTTACTAATAATCAAAACCAATCCAAAACTATAAAAAAAACCCAGAAGAGAAAAAGTGAAAAAGAGACAGAAAAACTAACCATCGCTGCGCCTCTTGAAGACATAACGCTCCATCTGGAAGTCGATGTTTTTGGTGCCCAAGTGGACATGGGAGGCCAACATCATCTGGATATCTTTCTCCTTCTGTGAGAGTTGCGCCGGCGTGGCGGCGGCGGTGTTTTCCATGCTTGCTTGCTCGCTCTTGCTTTTTTGTGAGGAGAAAGAGAAACTGTGAAAAAACCCTAGCCTGCCTCTCTGCGCTATGTGGGTGCGTCGTGTAGAGCAAAATATAAGAGAAAGCGGCACTTGGGTTTTACATTTAGGTTTTCGGTAAAATACATAAAACACCCCTAAAGTTTAAACTAATATCATATATTACCCGACAAAAAAAATATAATATCATATATTGCCAAGAATTTTAAAAACGATTTTCCAATTTACTCCCTAAACACAAACTATATTTTTAGGGGTAATTCATGTTTGTGTGTTAAATTCATATCGTGTTAACTCGTGAGTATCCGACTATATGGGTCAACACTAACTCGACATATTTATTAAACGGGTTAAGATTTATTAACCCTAACACGACTCATTTATTAACGGCTCAATTGTGTCAACATGTTTATCAAATTTTATCAAAATGAAAAAAAATAAAAAAAATAAATATTTTTAATATAAAATTCAAGACTGATGAGTAACTGCATCATAAATAATCATTCAAAACTAAAGCATATCTCAATATCACAAGCAATCAATCACAATATGTTAAAGAAAATAAACCACAACAATTAATAAGTTTATATAACTATGATTTAAATGGTATATTGGTAAAATTTCATTTAATTAAACGGGTCAGATGAGTCAAACGAGCTCTATCGGTTGAACACTAACTTAACCCGTTTATTAAACGGGTTAGTCGTGTCAATCCAAATATAACACAAACCTATTAAGCCTCAACCCATAACTTGCTAATTTCGTGTTATGTCATGTTAGGTTTGCGGGTCGTGTCCAATTTTGCCATCCCTATTTTTAATTCGGTTTGAAAGCTTGTGTCTTGTTAACCAATGATAAATAAATAGCAGCCACATATTAATAATGAAGAATGAGAAGCACAAAAAAAAAATTTCAAATGGTGTTTGGGTTTGTTTGGATACCACTTATTTTGTTGAAACTGAAAACTTGTGTTGAAAGTACTGTAGATGAAGGTAAAAATTAGTAAAATAGTACAACAGGGCCATGAATAGTATCAAAAAGTACAATGGGGCCCATAAATAATAGCAAAAATAAACTGAATAGTAAAATAATTTTAATTTTTCATTGGTGTCCAAACACATTAGTGACATTTATACATAGGGAGCAAATTTGATATTAAAAAAAAAAAAAAAAGTACTATTTAGTATTGGTTCAAACCTTAAGAGTTTTTTTTTTTTTTTTTTTTTTTTTTTTTTTGAAGAGAATTTTAATTTATGGTGTCCGCTTCTAATGATATAATTCTTTATCATTAGACCAAGACATCAATTAGTTTTTAGTATAGGCGAGAACACTAAATCTCTTATTAAACCATCAGAGACTTTACCAGTTAAGCTAATTGGAACCCACCAAACCTCAAGAGTAGTTTTTGTATTTTACCCTTTTATATTTAATAGCGTGAGGGTTTTAGGAATTTGGAAACAAAGTTGTGTGGAAAATCTAGCATGCTCTTAAATGACTTAAATGCTACTCCTTAGCTACTTCAATATATATTTTACACCTTTTATTTTCTTTCTTTATATGTCTATTATTATTTATAATTCAGCAGTTACAATAACAACAAAGGGGGAATTTGATCTCTTGACATTTCTTATAAGAACACCAAGGGGTGTTAGTTAAGTTACAAAGCTCTTCACATCTTTTTTTTCTTTCTTTTTTTTTTTTTCTTTTTTTTCAGTATTGTCAGGGGTAGGAGCTAGAGGTGTTGATTGTTGAGGTGAGGATAGCGAAAATATCCTGACCACTTCCATTTTATCACGCTTTCTCTTGTGTGGGTTTTTATTTTATTTTTTAAAGAGTTGGGTTTTACTTAATCTATCCTGAGTGTGTATTTAGGAGTATTTTTTTTATTTAACATATATTAAGTTATTTATATATAATTTAATATTTTTATACATATCAAGTGTGTAAGTTATCACACCCAAAACACATATATTTTCTTTTTTAACACTCTCATAGTCGCTCAATTATTTTCTTCCTCATCTTTATCTTGTTAGTCCAAAAGTCACTTTCATTAAAAATGACAAAATATCTCTAATTTGCTTGCAGCCTGCCCCACTTCCACCATGTGCAAGTTTTCTTCATCCTAAAAAGAGGGTAAGACATCCATGATCCATCTCCGTCTTGCCCTATTTCCATCCCCATAATTAGGGGCTTGAAGAACCCAATCTAGCTAATATAAGGGGTCGCAAACTAATATGAATGGTGGGTTGGGGGAATCTCAGGCCAATGATTTTAAATTTTTTGACCCCAATGTTGGATGGAGCAAAGTCTCACTTGATAAACTTGATTCAAAATATTTTGAAACATATAAATTTTTTTTACACACCTTTCACCTTCATGTGTCCTATTAGTCCATTTCAGATTACCTTATCCCCTAACCTTATTCTTATCAAATTTTAAAACTCTTTTCAGTTTTTCTCGACTAATCACTTTTTCAAATTTCATCTCTCTTTCTCTAAAATCCATTTATCTCAATTTTGTCATTGCCTCGTGGTGCTAAGATAATTCAAATTGTAAATTAAATTTCTTCATTTTTGCAAGGAAATTGCAAGCTTACTTGCAAAATGAAAAAAAAAAATGAAAAAAAAGAAAAGAAAGAAAGAGGCTATACAAAGAGTCGAAGAGGTGGTCATGGATTTCTTTCAAAAAGATAGATGTCATCTCTCTCTACTTGGTGGTATATCTAGTTTTTGTTTTTGCTTTTTGTTTTGGGAGGTTGGGGTGCCGGGGGGGGGGGGGGGGGGGGGGGGGGGGGGGGGGGGGGGGGGTGTTGGGGTGTTTGGAGAGGTACATATGATATTTTTGGTTTTGTTTTTTTTTTTTTTTTTTGGAGGTGTAAATTTGTGGAAATAATTAATTATATTGCTTTTACCTTTTTTTGTTTAAATGAAGGTGAGAAATACATGGATTTATAAATATAGAGGTGTAGATTCGTGTAAAAATAATGCGATAGATATACATTTTTGTGGATGAGAATAAAAATGTAATGTGTAGAATAACTTGATGGAGTCAAATTGTTCTCTCTGTTTGACCTATAAATGGTTTCATTTGCCCGTCAATCAACATTAATTGGGCCTTTCATTTGCTCGACAAGGTCGCATTGTATGACATGTATATTTTGAAACTCAATCCGACATTTCCTCTCATCACTCCTAATTTATAGTAATTGCTTATCACTTTCACATAGATCCACAATTATTTCATACAGTCTGTCATATTAAAGTTGCATCAAAAAGTTGAGGTCTTAGATTTTTTTTTTCTTTTTCCAAATGACTCCAATTCGACCATCCAAGCAACACAACCCAATATGTACGATGTGATTGGTTTTAGAGCTACAATTGATTGGGTTTAGATTAACTTGTCATTTTTTAAACCTAAAAAGTTGGGTTGAATTTTAAAAATAGCCCAAACCCAATTCATGCAAATCCCTATTTTATATATATTAGGCTAGATGGTCACGTAAGGGGAGTTGTATACACAGTGATATGCTCCCATGGTGGAGCCGTGGAGGAATCTAATAATTGAATAGACTAATAAACATGCAGTGCACGTCGTTAGAGCAAAGTCTCACCATGAAATGCTTAAACCCCAACAAGAAAAGTTCAAAAAATTGAAGTCTTGTTCGACCAGGACTTTAGTTATTTATAAAAACTAATTTACATTTATATAACATTAATTTCTTTGCTGAAATTATGTATAGCATTAATAATAGGCTATAAAAGTAGGTACGCTGTAGCTTAAAAAGAAAAAAAACGCAATCACTCCACAAACCTCTCTATATTACTCAATTATTGACCCCACATTATAAACAACCAACCTGGTCTTTCTTTCTCTCTAATGACTTCTTCAACCCCTTCATATGGATCATGAACCTTCTCAACAACCAAATACACAAAAACTCCGTCTTCTTCCTTTCTTATTCCCCATCACAATCCAAAAAGAAGTTAAATATGCACTTTGTTTTCTCCTTCTCTTACTTTCTTCCTTTGTTATTTTCAACCTTGTAACCCCTATTGACTCTCAGTTCATCTTTGGCATTGGTTTCTTCTCGCAAATCCTACCAAACAATCGAAAATCATCATTAGGAGGTTGTGATTATTCTAATGGCAGATGGGTTTGGGACGTAAGTTACTCCCATGAGTCATACACCGAGAACTGCCAGTTTCTTGATCCTGGCTTTCGGTGCAGTCGAAATGGAAGAAAAGATGGCGATTATCGTAAATGGCGATGGCAACCAGAGGGCTGTGATCTTCCAAGGTATGGATTCAAAATGGAGTTTCATGCATGCATGATTGGTTGTACTTTCTTTATAATCCATTTGTGCAATAATTCTCTCATGTATTCTCGTTTTCATATATAGCATGTGAGCTCTCTACAGACTATAAAAAGAATAATAGTATAATGCATATACCTTTCTAGATTCTTGTTCATATTAAGTTCTTAGCTCAAACTCTACAAATTTACTAAGATTTCAGAAATTGATGAAACACAAGCACACTTTTGTTAGCACAAGCAAGCACTAAAAATTTGGAACGCGCAAGAATCAAGGACCACAAATATTACAGTTTCAAAACTTTTTTTTTTCCTTTTAAAAATTTAAATCTTTTTGGTAGAGGGAGTTGCGGGACAACTGTGAAAAGTCAATAATGAAGATTTATGACGTGTGGGAAGTTGCTCTCATCAAGTGCAACCAATTAGCAATGTATATTGGCTAAGAAAAATCCCCTTATTTTCTACTGTAATATGGAAGAAAATAAAATTTAAATTTTGTTTTGCATTTAATTTTTCATGTACTACAACGCATCTTTGACCTGATGGTCACTTTACAAATAAAGAATTCTTGTAGAGTGAGTGAAGCAAAAGCCGGGATTCAAATTTCTAGAAGAAAGTTTCACACACATATACACTTCAAATTAGGCTAGAGTAGTACAATTTCTATTTTATATAAACTAAAAAAAATATTTCATGCTTATGTTTTCTCAAAAACAGAGAGAAAGAAATCATGCATTTAAGTTGCAAAAGGAGACATAGGATCCCACCCAGCTAGGCTATGGTTTACTGTGAACTGCGGAGGGTGGCATTATTAAGTATTAAGAGGCTACTAGTTAAAGGAGTTCTATATAGGCTATAGCTTTCAACCAACCAACCATTCATTTTCTTTCTATCATTCTAATTTCCAATCAGCCACAAAAAAAGAAAAAAAAAAAGATTATTTTTTTTTTCTAAGATTTTACCGTGTGGAGGTACATTAGATTGAATTGAATGTATTTAAATTGAATCAATACTTACCAATCAAATGATAAAATTCTGGTTTTTTGTTCAAATGCAAAGACATCTATTTAATGAGTCATGCATTAATAGTGCGTTCTTCGATTAGCCTTCTTCCAAATGCACACTAGGAGGGAAATAAAACTTTTAGGTAGGGAATGAGAGCCAAAATTAAAAATATTACGTAACTTAGCTTAATGGTCTTTGTTTCTAAAAAAAAAAAAAAAAGTTTAATGGTCTTTATTCACAGTGGAGAAAACCATTTAAATGCTACATCTTTGCTATTCTAAATTGTTATTTTTAGATTGAACAAAATATATATATTTTCAAAAAAAAAAAAAAAACTCTAAATATAAAATATGTAGGAACTAAAATTAGCTTAAAAGAATCCTTTGGACTAAAATCAAGGTAGGATCATTAATATTCCTTGATTTTAGTCGATCAAAGTAGAAAACAGTTAATTTTCTTAATTTTCTTCTTTCTTTCTTGTTTTGGCCTCATACAATCACATAATTATAGTACTTCCCATGTTACCAAAGATCATTACGTAAAATTATAATTTTGCTTCTTTTTTTGCTAATCTCAGATTTAATGCAAGTGATCTCCTGGAAAGAAGCCGAAATGGACGTATAGTGTTTGCCGGCGATTCTATTGGAAGAAACCAGTGGGAATCCCTGCTATGCATGCTTGCACAAGCAGTCTCCAACCAATCTAGAATATATGAAGTATATGGAAGCCCCATAACCAAACACAAAGGCTTCCTCTCCATGCGGTTCCATGATTACAACCTCACAGTTGAATATTACAGAGCACCCTTTTTAGTTTTTCTCGGCCGGCCACCTGAGAACTCATCTTATCAAATCCAAAAAACCATTAGGGTTGATGAGTTGCACAGTTACTCCAAGAAGTGGATTGGAGCAAATGTTTTTGTTTTCAATGCTGGTCATTGGTGGAATGAATACAAAACTGTTAAGATGTAAGGAGCTTCTATTGATGCTACAACTCTAGTTTGTCAGACTTCAATTACTAGTTATTCAACATATGTACAACTTTTAAATTATTTTTTGTTTCTATACTTTTTGTTGCAAAATAAGATAATTGACACTAAATGTGTTTACCACCACTATTGCTGTGTTTTCAGGGGCTTGCATTTCCAGGAAGGTGGCAAAGTAAATATGACAATGGATACAATGGAAGCATTCAGGAGGTCTTTACAGACATGGAAGTCTTGGGCATTACAAAATTTAGATTCAAATAGAAGTCATATATTCTTTCGCAGCTACTCCCCAGTGCATTACAGGCAAGTCTCAGAAAATATCTATTTCATTCGAATTTAAACATACAAATACAATAGAACCTTGATTCTATATCATCATTACAGAACTTGAATTGAATTAGATTAGTGAACTGAAGGCCAGCACCTGATGCTATAAGTTTTTTTCTCATCTACATGCTTGAATCCTATGCACTTATTTTCTGCAATTCAAACAGAAATGAAGGGAGGACAATAATAGCCGGAAGGCCTTAATTATAAGCTCTGACCCAAGCTTTTCATACATAAATTGCAGGAATGGCACCTGGGATACCATGGGCCTGTGTGACACAGACACAGAACCAGAAACAAACCGCACAAAGCTGGAGGCGGAGCCATTAAATAATGAATTCATTTCCAATGTAATCAAACAGATGGATTATGGAAACAGGAGTATCCAGTTCTTAAACATCACGTATCTAACAGGATTTAGGTTTGATGGTCACCCTTCAAAGTATCGCGAGCCAGGCACTCCAACTCCCTCTCCACAAGACTGCAGTCATTGGTGCTTACCTGGAGTGCCAGACACATGGAATGAACTTCTCTATGCTTATCTATTGTCAAAAGGATTCAGAACCAAGTGAAATTAGCTTTTAAAAGAATAAAATCATGTCACCTCATAATTAAAAATAGTATTTCAATTTTGACAGCTGTACAAAATTTGCATTGGCTTCTAGTCAGGCTAGTTCCTCATCATTTTCATTCGGATTATCTTCACTGGTTTCCATCTCCTTAACTTTCTCAAGTTGCCTCAAGAGATCCAATCTTTCAGGTCCATATGAGGATGGTATCTGCCAAAAAAACGTGTCAGCTCACCAGGACACACACAGGTTTTGGCATCTCACAAAGATTTTAACAAAAAAAGCTGATCGAGAAAGCCAAGCCACACACCAGAGCTGGTGCATATCTCTGAATAGCAGCCAACATTGCTGCATGCCCAACTGCAGTAACCTAGAGGAAATAGTTGTTCTCAACATTAAGTCAGAAATGAATCAATATTCAACAGCCAAGAGAAAATTTATCATAAAAACAATGTTTTCTCCAGTCATGTAAACCGTGATTATGCGTAGAAGAGGTATTAAATAGTACAGGACTGATTTTGAAGCTTTCAATAAATGTACATATATGAAAACCCTCAGTAGATTCCCATCTTTTTCTTCTGATAGATAGAAATTATAGATGTATTCCCTCCATTTAGGTTGTACACAAACAGAAAAAGATATATTTTCCCCATTTAACATTGATGAAAACTATTTCCTCACAACTGGGTAGTCTCAACCCCCCATCTCAAATGATGTGGCAACAATACTTAATTTAAGGGACAGTGATGGTGCTACTCATCTAAATGAAAGGGGGAAAAAGGTGAGTTAGCCAAGACGAAGAGTTGATCAGGGTTATATAACCTACTAACATATGTCTCTTGAGTTAATATAATGGTTAAGGAAGATACGAGGAAGGAAAGCTGGATAGTGAAAAAGGAGATGCAATGTTGAATAAAAAAAGAATGCTGTCTTGAGGGAATTATTTCTATATTAAACTCACAGGAAGAAGCATCAAAACGCCAATTGGAACAACTGATGCTAAGTCAGTCATCGTTCTTTTGAAAACTTTCTTTTCTTTTTCTGACAATTCATCTCCTAAAAGGGCCCTTCTGAGCAATCCCATAGAAGCAGCAACATCAATAGCTAAAAGCTGGGTTCCTTGCAAGACATCCTGCTCAATTAAGTGTGATTATGATTAAATACGCTGAAATATTCTCATGTAACCAGTCAAGGCAAAGAAATTATTCTCTTAAATTCTGATTAATATTACTAATTCCAAAGATCAAATGATTGGCCTTGGCTCAGGTAGTAACAGTGAATGGAGGGGTTGTGTAGGTCTAGGCTATTAAAGTATCAGAAACATCAAATTTATTAAAATCAACATTCTTGTCAGGGGACTCTTTGAAATTGCAATATTCATAATGCAGATGGATTTTTTTTTTTTAAATTGGATAGTTTGGGAAGAGGTGATTTGAACCCTAGATCTCTCTGTTGGAAACATCGGGAGGTGCCAACTAGTTAATCTACAAGGATCTTGGCTTAAAATAAGACTAATCATGTATGCTAGTTACAGCACAGATCATATTGTGACTGATGGAAAACCATAGATATCCATACCGTGCCAGTTTCTTTTAGCTTGACTAATGATTTTTCGATGATACTTTCTTTCTTCTGAACCTGGACCAACTGAGAACCTCTAACATCTCGCTGATTATTATCATCATCATCATCTGTAACATTAAACTCCTGAAAAAAATAAAATAATAGCACATGTTCACAAACTAAAGCCTGAAACAACACCACAGACAAGCAAAGGAAGAAAATTTTCATGACAATGTTCTGACACAAAGATGACTGCCTGGGCACCAACACAAAACTAGCAGGGTCATTTCCTTGGTGTCATAACCCATAACAACAATATTTTTTTTGATAGGTAAGAAAACTTGTATTAAGAGAAGACAACTTCATTAGAAAAATGAAATAGCTAGAAAAATATGTACAAACAACAGAGAAGAAAACAAAAAAATTATGTATCTAAAAAGAAGAAAACTGGATGCAGCCAAAAATAAGCATTAGTGCAAAGAAACAATTTCTCACAGGTTTGTAGATAATTATTCATGTTCATCACGTGTAAGCAAAGCCAAGGACCCCATTAGCCAAAACTTTCTAACACATTCTGTTGGCATTGAAAATCAAAGCCAATAGCTGGCCAACCTTAAAATATTCTAACACATAGGCCCACTAACTTCATATTATTTGGAATTTTTGGGAGAAGGTCAAGAATCAAACCTTTAGGATAGATACTAAGAGGAACAACCCATTATGCTATCAAATGTTACATCCTAACACTATTTATAGGTGTTGTGTATACTATATACCACTTGAGATTTGTAAAAGGCTAAAAACTGATTTAAAATATCAATTGCTTCTTAACAGCTTCAAGATTAATGTCAAGAGGATTTTCAAATAATTCCAATTCAAGTGAAAATGCCCAAACAATTTAAATATAAAATGAGAGTTTAGACATCAACCGAATTCTAGAACAAGGGCCAAATGCCACAAGAAATTTTAAAATCAACAAAGTTGGCTGGGACTTCAGGCACATTTAAACTAGGCCCCATCTAACATCCACCTGACCTTTGAACTCCACATCCTAATGGCAGTTTTGTCTATATTTTATATTGTGCACAACTAACTTAAAGAGTATTAGATATACCTCATTTTCTGATTGATTAGCACTTCTTTGGACCCGTTTTTCAAGTTCTTTTAGCTCATTCCTCAGAAGTTCAAAACGGCGAATTTCATTTGATTCTGAGCCTGCATTATCTATATTTGAAGTAGTCTGCTCCAAACGTTCATTTTCCTGCATAGAGAAACCAAATTTTAAAATTCTTTTCAATTGACAATGCACACCTGATTCACATAGCAAAATAGGCATCAGCTCCCTGAGCCAATGGTTACATTAGCAAAATATAAGAAACCCATAAATCACAGAACCAAATGCTGGGTTAATGGACTTAAAATCACTTGATCTCTCAGCTGAGAATATTGAGTGTAAAAAAACCCTAATAGCTGTCTTACTGAAGCTGAAATTACTCTGTATTAAAAATTCAAATGCCGAAAAATGAAATCATTGAGAGAGATTCCAAAGTTCAGAAGTATTGGCACTTCCAGCATGTTTAGTTGCATAAATAGTAGGTCCAAAAGTTCCACAAATGATTCCCAATGGAGCTATCCAAACTACTGAGAGCCATTGACAACATGTTTACAGTTAAGTATGTGGAAACATGTCATTAGTTGACAATGTCAGTCTTTCCAACAGGAAAAGATTAATATTGAGAATCTAAGGGACAGGTACAGTTTACAGTTGACAAATTTATCTAGGTGATCTTGTCAGTCACTTTGAAATTAATGGAAAGTATCAAAGTTTGCCCTGTAGAGCAAGGAATTCTTTATCGTTATTGCTTTACCGAATTGTGATTTACAAACCAGCAAAAGAAGTATTCCCATACTGCCTCCATCAAACTAGTAAAACTTTTTATCCACCCAATTTAGTTACTTTTTAATTTATTATATCATTGCTCAATGCACCTATAGAAAAAAAATTGCTCAACACTCATAGAAACTCCTCTTGACCCAAAGTTGGGAATTGGCACACTAATACCCAAGAGTGGACATCCTTGGAACAAATGGATCTTTTGGCTTCCTAGAGAAGTGAGATCTGATTAACTAATGACCTATTTTCCCATGCAAATCCACCTTGCAATTAGTTCATAACCTACAGTCCACACCCCTAAGAATAAATACCACAAGATCCCATTGACAACCTAAACAAAGCCCTTGTTTGATTTAAACTATGAAATTAATCCACAAACACAAACTTCATTTTCGAAATTAGCAAAGATATTTCACTACACCATCAAAATATTCACTCTAATCCTGCCATAGCTTGAGCCTAGTACCTTCATGTTCTGACCCAAATTATAAAACCTTGTAACATCAGAGAATCTACCAGCATATTAAATCACACAAACCATAACTTCAAAGGAGCCATTATAAAAATGCATTCCAAGGCCAGCTAAAAGTTCTTGAATCATAATCTAAAAAGGGCTGTTTTTACATAAAGAGGAACAAGTTTTCTGCAAAACAAGGCAAACTTCAATTTGAAAGATCAACAAGGTAGGCTTGCATATACAAGAATTCTAAAATATAACAAATGCATTTGGCTATAGCTCATGGCAATCTAAGTTAATAAATGCGAATGTAAAATTTTATATTCATGTTAAAAGCAGAACATACGGATCTATCCATAATTGACTCTGGGCCAGGCTTTTTATCTGGAAGGCGCATAAAGAAGCTCCACATAGGTTTATTGAGAATTCTGGAGAGAATTTTTTTCAAATAAGATAAACCCAACAAAAGAAAGAAATAGCATGTCAGTGGGAAAATTTTAAAGATGAGCAGTAATTAATAAGCTTCCAAAAGGCGGAAGCTAATCGTACAGTAGTAGTTACATACCTGTTGCTCCTATCCGGCACTACATTAGCATTCTTCTTGTTTTTCCCTTTCAAGTACTGTTGCTGCCCGCTGATACTTGACTGGGAATGACTGTCACCATCTCCCTGGATGATCATTACAGAAGTAACAGCAAGATCAATGAGAAAATATGCATATTTTAACAAGGATTATAGATGTCATATGCAAGATGCAGATGTGACCCTAACTGATGGAGAATGAAACTGAAGAGATCAAAAGGAAAGGATTTGTACTGCACTCCATTTGTTTTTAGAACGCAACTAATGTGTGAGCTCGGCAAAGAAGTAAGCATCAGACTACGAACATGTAAAGAAAGATTCAGTTTGAATTAGTGGTTTTCAATGTCAACAGATCTCTTAGTAATAAATAATAATAAAATGCACAAAAAGTGCATAATGTAGCACATGATCAGATCATGCTTGCTTAAAAATTTATTAGTCTTAAAAAGAGAAAAGGAAATGCCCATCACATTTCAAGTTCATCAAGATAGTGAGAAATTTAAATGAGAGGTGCAGTCATTTCTAGTCAACATGTTATGAGGTCTAGCTAATCTTAAAAAAAATATTAAAACATGAAGAAATACCTGCCGAAGGGAGGCTGCTTTTGCTCTAAAAGATGCCTCCAAAAATTCAGCCTCTTTTTTCAGCTTCCTCATTTTCTCAAGGTCAGAACAAGCAGCTTTTAGATGCTCTTTTCCAGAACAAGAACTTGATACATGCAACTCTTGAAGCAATTTTTCTAGTCTTAGAAGAGCTTCTTCTACACTCTCCAATGCCTGAAACCAAATGCCAATTTCACCAGATCAAAGAAGCCTCCAGAAGATTCCAGATAAAAGTACAAAGTATAGACTTTTTGGACTGGGACAATAATGAAATTTAGAAATCCATTCGTTGGGCTCATCAAGAGAAAGGTTGGATGCCAAGCCTCAAATTCAGCAAGTTTAATTTGTAATTTTACCATAAGCAACATCTGAAGACATCATCATCCTAGATATAAATGAAATTAATGACAAAAATAACATTCTTATTTGTGAACATATGGAAATTCTTACATATATAAGGCCATAAAGAATAAGGGGTGCTTTTATTATTATTATTATTATTATTATTATTATTATTATTATATAATTTTTTTATTGATAAGTTACACATGCACTCAATGGGTTTTGAACCTATAACTTAACCCTCCATCCGGAAGAAGACCCTTTTGAGCCAGAGCTCATTGGCGAGGATTGTGTTAATTTAAATATTCAACACCAAACTTTGATTCCATTGCATGGTAGATGAATGCAACAACCCATGTAGAGAGCTTTCTTGTCCTTATATTATATGATAATTTACACACTGTTGAATATTTGTTGCTTTAAAAGTACGAAGTATAGTCTTTCTAGTTTTTTCATGATTTCTTTGGATTTCATATACCAAAATGGTGTAATGCGGTTATTATAAACTGCCTCAAATTTCTATTTTGACTTGTCCTGAAATTTCATAAAGTGGAAGGAAAGATTGCTCATTGTTAAAAAAAAAAAAAAAAGTAATTTGATATTTCGTATTCACCAAGGAAAGTATTCCTAGTCCACCAAGGAATAGATATTTAAGTTTTACATATGTACAATGTTGCAAGGGGTTTGGTGGCTTTAGCCCAAGAAATCCTCCCATATAAAGGAGAGGAGAAGACTTTAGAAAACATGGAAATTTCTTCAAGAGTAACTTAGTAGTTCTTTTAGGGTTTTAACACACCTGCATTTGTGAGCTCAGAATTTGTTATTGTTTGAGTGAAAGAGCACCATTGGGTGTATTGGGACTTTAGGCTTATGACTGTCTCATTTGTGAATTTGTTTGTTGGTGGGTATAATGAGAATTGGATTACTTTGTGTTTGTGAGAGTTTTTCTGTGTGTTAGTGTTTGTGAAATTTGTGACAATGTGTTAAGTTGTTTGTGAGGTTTGGTGAGAGTGATTGTAATCCAAATTGTTGATGTGGATTTTGGTTGGTGTTACTTGTGGATGTAGGCATGGAGTTGACCAAGCCATGTTAAACTTTTGTGTCTTATGTGTGATTTTATTTCTTGTTTATGTGTATGCACTTCTGCTAGTCTCAAATTCCAACAAGAATATTAAACTTGGTCCACTAATACCATGACTAAAAACAATATCAAGACTATCAAGACCATGAAATTTAGTATGCACTCAACTCAAATTCACACAAACATAGAAAAGATTACAGTTGAAAAATCTCAATCAAAAGCAACAACACTGGCAAAATGAAAGGCAAGACAAAAATGCAAATTAAGCATTGAAGTCCCCAGTGAGCCACAGTGAATCATGTTTATAAGTTTATTGAATACTTATTCATATCTACAAACACAAATTATTCTAGGAAACATTGTAATCAACTTGCAAGATCCCTATCCCATAGGTGTCTAATCAAGATTCATTTGACTTTGCTGGATTTCAGGTAGAAGTCACATTCACCACATTTCTTATTCAAAATAAATTTAGTCTTCTATTTCTAAAAGTGGGTATGTCATCAATCCAACATTAACTTGAAGCCATTAAGCAAGAGAACATTGACTTGATTTAAGTATAAAAATCCAACCTTGTCAAAAGAATCCAATGATTTCTCAGGCGGAAAATTAGTCTTAGATCCAATCCCCTCAACAGAATTCTTACTTTTACTTTCCATCATATCATTCCTGCATCACATATTTTGAAGAAGCATAATCACAATTACTTGTTGATTCGTAAGAAAGTTTCATGGTTTACATGCACAGACCATCCCATGTTTTACAGGTTCTCTTCTAATGATTCAAACAAAGAGTACACAAATACACTTTTGTGTGTGCGTGTGTGTATGAGAGAGGTGATCAGCCTCTGTTTGCTTACTTTGATATCCGCAATTCGTCCTTGCACTCCATTAACTTGTTGTGCCTAAAAGATAGAAAAAAAATTATCATAATTCCATAAATCAGATGCATCACTTTATTGTTAAATTATTACTGAACCATGAAATTACCCTCTAGACAGGAATTTTGCTGCCTTAACATTAGAAGGGTTCTCCAGCCATTCACTGTATTTGATAAAGCTCTGCATCCAATGAGAGCAAACATCTATTACTTGAGGGATAGCTTCAGCATTGGGAGGGCCATCTCTTTTACTTTTGTGGCTGTGCAACTGTTTTTGGGTGCCAAAGTTGCCTGGATAAAAAGGAAGCCAATCCAACTCTTCACAGACTACCTATGGAATGCAAAAGCGTTAAATTCCATAACTGAACCACAGCACATATTAATAAGATTATAATAATCATACATACTAACCTCAACATACAATTGATAAGAACTTATTGATGAAAGTTGAGGATAGTATAAAACACTGCCCCCAATAAGGTATCTGCAAGAAAGAATGGCACAAATAAATAGTCAACCAAACCGTAGAAGCAATATTAAACTTAAGGGGTGATAGAAAAGAAGAAAAAAATGTCATAGATCAGAAGCTATACCTAACAAAGCCTTCAATAGGATCATCTATAACATCAAAACCATTAGCAGATAGAAAGGACTTTGTACTTCTGCCTAAAGCAATAAAGAATCCCAATATTGCCAAGTCCTTCTCCAAAACCTGTTGCCAATTAATCTTTAATTTCAATAACAGCATCCACATGATTGAAACAATGCAGTTACATGTACACAAAAGTGTATAGGCCTCTAGCACACTTAACTAGTCATTATGTTTTAAAGAAAATCAAAAAGGGCATAGCCCTTGTCAATATATTTATTTTTGATAATTCGATAGGTGGGGGAGGGGAGATTTGTTGAACCTAGACGTCTATATTGGAAACACCAAAATGTGACAATTAAGCTACAAGGTTCTTGGCCCTTGTCAATGTTAATATATTCTTTTTGCTGCCCACTCATGATGAATGGATTAGTTTTTTTTTTTTTTTTTTTGAAAATTTCAAGTTTAATTTATATTGCAAATAGGTTCACTTCAAACTCTCTCAGGTAAAACCATGTGATTTTAATCTTTGGCTAATTCTGTAGTATCTATAGAATATTTCTAAAATGGTTTTTTTTTTCTTTTAAATATGACAGACCTACCAAATATAGCAACCAGCAACTCACACAAATAACTTTCAGATGTAGCAACAAAAAAAAAAAAAAAAAAATAGTTGTATGAATAGCTGGCAAATGGTAACTTGGAACTCCCTCATTTCTCTGCTATTCTTTGTCTATATATTTATTCTTCTACGAGTCCTAAACCTATATACCAGACCAATAATGCTGATTGGCCATTACTTTGATTCACTATTAAATTGATGATATTATAAATTCTTATAGGATGAGGAATGTTAGATTGGTACTTATACTTGAGTCTTACTTCAAAATGATTTTTAGCCAATAATAAGTTCGTTGCCTCAAATCTATCTTAAATCCAAACTCTTTCATTCAATAAGCCACCTTCGCAGGGCTGAAAAACAAAATGTCGTCTCTAAAGCTACAGAGACTTTAGCACTAACCTCAATACTTTCAGATGTTGTCAGTCTTGACCATATTTTCTCCCTATCTATAGCTTGTTGCAGCTGCTTCTGTACAAGATTTACCCAGAAAAAGACCTCTTCTGAACCCCAATCATTATTTACTCTACATGCCGCAGCTCGAGAACCGAAATGAACAAGAAATTCTGTGTGTAGACCAATATCTTTCATAGAATGATAAGCCTTGCGTATAGGAATAAAATCAACCAGCATGTCCATCAATCTACCAGTTATTTCTGGAGTCATGGAAAAGAATTGCGGACAAGAAACTTTTGCTGGACCAAGTTTTGTAATTGCAGCAATGCAAGTAAGTGCAAGCATGAGGACTGATACATCACTTGCATTCCCAGATCCCAATGATGTGCCTTTTCCACAACTGTAAGCAAATTAAAAATAACATAATCTCTACACTACCTTCAAAATCATTATGCAAAACCTCGACATGCAGTTTTGAAGATGACAACATACACAGCAGTGGCAGCAGTAAAGCGTGCATCCCCTTCAAAATAATCAACAAAGGACGTCACCACCACTGGAACTTGCTCAGAAAAAAACCATTCAGGAGCTTCAGGTTGCTTGGCTGATAATTTATCCCGGATTAAGCTCTCCAGGGGAGCAGATTGCCGTAATAAACTGCATTGACTCAAAAATCAAATACATCAAAAAGCCTAGATAACTGAAAGCAATATATAATATATATTTTTTTGAAACCAAAAGCAATATATAATATAGCTAAAAGAAAAGGGAGAAGAAGATGGCCATATGGGTAGTTTAGCAATATAAATAGGGAGGTTGATGGAAATTACATCTCAATGATATCAGAGATCATCAAAGAAAGTACCAAGAAAAGGCAAAGTATAAAAGACAATGAAAAATATAAAAGTTTACCATTAGAGATCCTGCCTCCGAAATGAAGGCAAAGCCGCAAAGTACAAGTTTCCTGGCATTAACTTCACACATAAACTAAATCCAAGAATTTTTACATCTCAAACAACCATTTCCTTTTACAGAGTAAAAAAGGCCAATTATTAAAAAAAGGAAAGTGAAAGATGCTTGTCTGTGAATTTTAAAGACTATTTTATTTCAAAATTGGCTGTGCAAGACCAACAATCAAATCATGTCACTGGAAAGTTGAAATGTAAAGTAAGCACAATTACAATCCAAGGTGGGGAAATTCCAGATCCTTAATTCATCACAAGAAACACTATCTTGATTAATAAAGTGGACATTCATATCCATCAAGGCTATATCAAAGGGGGACACAAAAAGGCTTTAAATTGACAACAAAAGGCCTCACTTTGGCAAGCTTCTGAAAACGGATAGCTCTTGAGCAACATAAGCACTGATAATATGAAATATGAGCAACTTACTACCTCCTTTGAACAATAAGATTTATATCCCTGTCTCTACGATCACCTCGGGATGAAATCTCACTTGCAGCTTGCAATAAGGAATACACAGAAGCCTGAGAAAATTCATTAGTCTTCAGATAGCCTAGATATTTATTATACGAGTTTAAATTAAGTAAGAACTGATTAGTCAATACCCTAGGACTAGGAATTCAGAGTCCAGCACTCTCTTTTAACTCATCACATACAAAAATCTAGAAGCTTAACCAGGTTGCTTTTCTTTTTTTGAAGAGTAACCATTTTACTTATATGATATATTGAGCAGGAATTTCAGGAAAAAAAGTAGTATAATGTATCAACTAACAACTCTACGAAAGGAAACAGGAAGCTAAAACTGCATTTGGGAAAGATAACACTTTCAATAGATCTATATAACAGTTTATTAAAAATAAAAAAATAAACCTATCATGCTAGTGCAAGAGTTTACATTCATACAATGAAGCATTTACCATATGAAATTCTGGAGAATGTCACAATAACTTTTGAAGAAAGTTTCATGACAATACCTGATAAGACACTGATTTCACCCATGCATTTCTGTCTACACCAAGCCAGGCAGGTGCAAACCAAGATATTTTTGACAATGAGCCTTGTTCTTTGATTGCTAACTCAAAAATCCTGGCAGCCTCATGCAAAGTCTGGACAAGTCCATCGCTATTATCTTCGGCTTGTAGTGACTGATTTAGTTTGACCCTCATTCCCTCCACATCACCACTGGTACTTGCTTGGGGACTCCCATTGACTGTTACACCATCATCAGTGGATGCAAGAGGACGGTGTTGTGCCATCCTTCTTGATTTATGAAAGGTTAAATAGGTTTTCCTATATCCCACCAACCGGTGGCTAAGGCCAACATTATTGCTCTCTAACAAAGCAAGCCTTATAAAGCATCTCTTTCTTGAATTACCCCAATTTATTAGGAGGTGATCCAAGCTAGCCACTTGCTTGCAGGAAAAACAGGTTCTAACTGGCTCACGCGATAGCCACAGATCTGAAGAGCTGCAAATACAGAATACACAAATGACACAATTTTCAACACAATAGGTGACTCTTAAGGCTTATGGTGGAACATAAAACTACAGGGCTACATCTACTACAAGTCTACAACCAAATCTTTCAATGTTTAACCCACATTTAAACCGTTACAATCTTTAAGGTGCCTTATTCTTCCTACAAAACAAGGAAATTCCCCTAGTTCCGCATATAAACCAATCTGTGAATTGCGCTTCTCAAATTTTTTCTATTTTAGTAATCAAATTTTAACTTTGAATGTGGGAAGCTCTTCAAATATGACATTATGTCTTCATAATTCCTCGTCCATTAAAATTGTTAGGATAGTAGTTTAGTGGTTAATTTCACTCAGCTTAAACTTTTGGAAAACGGTAATTTATCATGATATCAAATTCAGTGGAACCCTGTCTCCAATCTACCACTCATCTAAAAATCGGCCCAACATGAGCGAGATTGTTAGAATAAATAATGATTAAGTTATCGAATTCACCAATTCCTAATAGTTTCTTAACCTTTTGGAACAAATGGTAGTTTATCATTAACCACTCAAATACAAACACAATTCCACAACAGTTCCACAAAGCATCACAAATGTAGTGTAATTACTTACAACCTGAATTGAGGAATTACAGAATCGAGAACTTAAAAAAAAAAAAAAAAAAAATTTACAAATTATCTGACTTAGTCTCTGTTTGGTTATCTAGAAAACTGAGTCAAAGAAACTGCTATAAAAAATTCACATTTTCCTATGTTTAGTCAAAATAAACAAAACTCTGAAAAAAAAAAAAATCAACCTAATGCACAATAACTCAAATTGGATTCCCCAGCTCTTTGAAGAAAACTAGAATCAAACGGACAATAATATGTTTAAATTTTTGCTTTATCCTTTTTTTTTTTCTTTCCACTTTCCTCCACTTTCTCAGCAAACAAACAATGAATTCTCAAATTAAAAAAAAAAAAAAAACATATAAACAAAGAATAAAGAGATAGTAACCAACTCTAAAGCGCATAGCAGAAATTCCAACTGCTTAAAGTTAGTTAGTTCAACAAAATACACACATATATAGAGAGAGAGAATTGAGTACCTTGAATAAATTAAGCTTTTATGTTGCAATTTAAATGCCATATATATGTATGAGAGAGAAAATTTTGGTCTCAATGAGGAAAAATGTATTGAGTTTGAGAGGGTAAAGCGATAGATATGAAGAATGGAGAGCTCAAGAGAGAGAATGGGAAGGTGACGTGGCTAAAAGGGCATTTCTTTTTTTGGGTCTTGGTTTCCGTAGACGTGGAGAAGCGAACGATCACACAACAGATAAAAATTCTTTTTCAGTCGTTGTTTTTGCTTTTGCGATCTACAGTGGAATGGGTTTCTAGGAGTGTATGGACTTTCTAAGCTACTGTGGAGTGGGGGTGAGTTGGGGTTGGGTTTTGAGCTGTGTTTAGCCACTTGGTTGGTCCTAAGCTTGAAAGCTTCCCCAATGGGCTTGAAGCCCAATCAACGACCCCTTATGACCTTATCCCTGTCCATTTAGTGAGGTGATTTGTGTGGACGAAGCCGTGTTTGTTTGGAAGTAAAATAAAGTAGATGAAAAATTTTGGAGAGAAAATAAAAAGAAAATTTTTTTGAAGTGTATTTGGTTGGTTGGAGAGGAAGGAAAATAAATAGTGAGGTCCAAATGTTTTCTCTTTGGGCTTATCAAAATATTTTCTCTCCAAAATAAAGAGAAAAAATTAAAAGGAAAAAATGAGGCTGCTCAATGAACAAAAATGTCATTTCCAATTCTTTCTTTTTTTTTTTTTTTTTTTGGTGCTAGACACGTTGCCTCTTTTTTTTTCTTCTTCTGTTTTTTTTTTTTTCCCGGACGTTCCCCTTCTTTCTTTTTTTTTTTCTTTTTTTTTTTTTTTGTGCTGGGCACGTTGTTTTTTTTTTTTTTTTTTTTCCTGGAAGTTCCCTTTCTTTTTTTCTTTTTTTCATTTCCTAGGCTGGGTGGGCACGTTGCCTCTCTCTTTTTTCTTTTTTCTTTTTCCGTTTTTCTTTTTTTTCTTTTCTTCCCTGGACGCTCTTTATATATATATATATATATATATATATATATATATATATGTATATACTTCTTGGGTTGTGAGTGTGATAGTTGTTTTTTTTTTTTTTTAACTAGACATGTTTTTTTTTTTTTTTGGACATGATTTTTTTTAAATAAATTGGGTGATTGCTTTTTTTTTGTTTTTTTTTTTTTTTTGGGTTGTTTGTCACTTTTTTGTTTTTATTGGCCATCATGTTTAACAAGAGTGTATAAGTAAATTCATACAAACTCACTTTTTTCATCTCTCCACTTTTTCACTCCCAACCAAACAAAAAGGAGAGAAATTAAAATCTTTTCTATCCTCCCACTTTTCCACCGCTCTAACTATACAAATCTTAAGAGTTCGTTCGTTTAGGGTAAAAATAGGGAAGATGGAAAATAAAAAGAGGAAAATAGGGTGAAAAATACTGTTTTTCACTATTCGTTTGGGAAATGAAAATAGCAAGGAGAGAAAATTCGGGAGAAAGTTTTCTTTCCGGGCTCACATTTTTTTTTCCTCCCGAAAATCTAGGGAGAAAAGTGTTATAATAGCACTTTTACAAAAATGCCATATTCCCACCTATTTTTTTTTCAACATTCTCTTCTCTTCTTCTTCTTCTTCTTCTTCTTCTTCTTTTAAACAAGTCCTGATCTAATTTTTACATTATAATAATAGAAATAATAATATAAATTTATATATATGATGTGATAAATTTTATATTATTTAATGAGAACAAATAAATCTATTTTTTACATATTATGTAACAAGAGTATAATAGTCAATTTATATAAATTACATTTTCCATCCTTCCCTTTTTCTTTCCAACCAAACAAAAGAGTTTTCCACCCTTTCACTTTTCTACCCCTATAACCGAACACATAAGAGGGAAAATTAAATATTTTTCATCATCCCACTTTTCTATCCTCCCAAAATTTTCTATTGTCCCACTTTTTCACTCCTTTAACCGAACGGACCCTAAGATAAAATAGGAGAGAACTTTTGGTGCCTCCTCCCAAAGTTTAAAGAGGTATTTTTATCATTTGATTATTTTTAATAGTCCTTTTGTAATTTAGTTGGTTTTAAGGGGTTTTTTTTTTTTTTTTTTGATACATCAATACTTAGGGTAAGGAGATTTTAATAGGAATGTATGTTTGGAAACGGATGAGATGCCAACCAATTGAGCTATGTCAGGGACGTACGCTTTTGCGACAAGGGCCAAAAATGCAAGATTAGCCCAAATCTCCCCTTGGGTTCTTTAGAAGTGTTTATTTGTGGAGAATCAAACCCAAAATTCCAAATGTATAATGAACAAAGGCTAATGGTGCATTAACAAAAGAGAAATGAAAATGCTATAACTGAAATATAAGAAAATGCAAAAAAAGTATACAAGTCCGAAACTTCGACCCACAGTCAACGAGAAGATGAAATTGAGAGAGATTGTGAGGAAGAGAGGAAAGGTTCCTCTATACCCATATTTTCACCCGTTGGCTTTAGAATTGTGAGAATGTCTCCTAACTGAGTGGACTTTTGCTCTAAAATTTCAGCTCTATGGGAAAAACGTAGTTGATCAAATTTTGAGCTGAAGAGAAAGTTTTATAGAGAGTTTGGGGTGTTGCTAATGACTGGTTTTTGAGTAGTGGAAAAGGCTTTTATCCCCCATAATAGTAATTTGGTGTTTTGGCTTGGGTTGCTTTTGTTTAAAGAAGAGGTTGGCATGCTTTTAGAATGATTTTGGAAATAAAGTGGCTGACTCCATCAGCTATTATTTCCTCATCATTGTAGGCTTTTGACAACTGCATTTAGTGGCTACAATAGGCTAGCTAATTAGTTTAGGGTCAACTGTATTTTTTGGGTGGAAAAGAAAATATGGTAGCAAAATTAGGTTAGGGCGGAAACTTTGGGCCACAGTCAGCCAGAGCATAAAAGCTCTTTTGGGGTGGAAATTTCTGGTACAAGATCTTCTCTATGAGCCTGAGGTGTTACTAGTGTCCCTTACCCACTTGGTAGCACGCATGTATTGGGCTCATGCAAAAAACCTGAAGAGAACTGACCCATACCCTCCAAACCACACTTCCTCAATTTCCTCCAATATGTCACATGGGCTTGGGTCATGCTTAAAAGAATAAAATATAATGTAATATATGAATTAAGCTCACATGGAAGTCGGGCTTGGTTGAAAATGTGTCGCAAAAATAGGTATCAACAAGCTGTGAGGCTCTTGGCCATTTTGGAAGTTTAGGGGCATTTTGGCCTTTTTTAAGTTTTGAGTGTATGTTGATAATTTTGGAGATTTCACCATTTAGGGAGAGGTCATGTCATTCTAGAGATTTATAGGGTAGTTAAGTCGTTTTAGAGATTTTCAGGATTATTTTTTTCATTGTACAAGTTTTGAGGGTAATTTGGTCGTGTAAAAGATGAACACTTTGGAGGTTTTGAGGACATTATGTTCATATTGTAGGTTTTGGATATTTCTACCATTTTAAAGGTTTTGAGAGAATTTTGGTCATTTTAGGGGATTTTTTGGGGTCATATTTTGGAGGTTTCCTTGGAGTATTGGTTATTTTGGAGAGAGAATGGAGCGTTTGTTATATTGACTCTTGAGATTAAAAATAAATTATGCTCCTTGGAAGGTGGAAAACATTTGGCTCCCAAACAAAGTGATTTTTCGTGTTTAACAAAAATTATTTCAATTTGATAAATCAAGAATCTTTATATGTGTTAGTTTACTCATTTTTCAAAAAAAGAAGCAAAACACATGTGTAATATACATCTTAGCATATATGAATATGTATACTAGGCCTCTCAGTCACAATTAGACTTTTGAAAACTGAGAATTAGATCTTGTTTTCTCTAGATAACACCCCCAACCCCAAAGGCCCCAAATACTCAAAAAATGAGAAAACAATTATGAAGAACGTTTTGCACCCAAAAAACGGAGTCAAGATCCTTGAAGTTGAAGGGTACTTTTTGGAAAGCTTGGTTAAATTCACTGTAAACTTTCATAACATAACAGAAGTCAATCGATTTAGATGGAACGCAGCCTCTCAAGACCACTTGGAATCCACTTGAAATGTTCATGCATAAAATTATTTTAGGTGGGGATTGACTGATAGTTGATTTTGAGGAAAATGACATTTCATCTAATCTTATTCTATCCCATGAAAAAACTCATAAAGTGGTTGTAGCTCTTACTATCCCTACAAAGAAATGTTAAAGATGAATTATTCTCTCCTCATAAGGACAAAATTAGTCTATGCTCTTTTTAAAAAAACAATCCAACATTTTGCCCCATTTCCTAAACTAATTAGAGAAATACCCCTCTTTTGAAACTCGATTTTCTCAAAATTGAGTTAAGTCCTATAGCGGCGTTTTTAAGGAGCCTATAATGACGTTTTCAGGACCTATAGTGTCGTTTTGAAACTCAAGCTTTATGAACTCGAGTTATAGGTAAAAAAAATAAAAAAATTTGCCTATAACTCGAGTTCATGGAGATCGAGTTACAAAACGCCACTATAGGTCTTGAAAACGTCATTATAGGCTCCTTAAAACGCCGTTATAGGGCTCTAGAAAATTTTTTTTTAAACTCAATTTTTAGAAAATCGAGTTACAAAAGAGGGACATTTCCCTAATTAGTTTGGGAAAGGGGGCAAAATGCCACTTTTTTTGCACAAAAAGGGCATTTGCCCATTTTGTCCCTCCTCATAAGCTTACACACATTATTTTTAATTTGATTGGCCACAATTAATCTTGCCTATTTGAGTTTAAGAGCATTTGTATCGATGTTTGAATAATAGAAAAGGTACCACATTTTAGCTAATCAAGCCCAAAATTCACCAACATTAGGTTATGTAAAACTTGTGTAAAAATACATGATTGCTACAGGTACAACCGTGTAAATTTACACTGACACTATTTATTTTACATTTAATTTTTTATTCTTTCTTTATGTATCCAAAAGATGAAAGAATAGAGCGAATGATAGTCGTTATGTACGAAAAAATATAAACAATTAAAAAAATCAAGAAAAATTGATATTTTAATGAAATATAATATAGAATAGATAATTTAATGGAGAATATTTTAAAAGTGGTTATAGAAAATAGAAAAAATAAATTCTTATATTAAATAAGACAAATTTTTACACGAACTGATGCAAATGCTTATGGGCTTATACGCATTCTTTAACTTGCCTAGTTCTTTTGCTGAGAGACTTGTCAAATCTTTTTTCATTGGTAATATTGACATGTTAAGCATTGTATTAAACACAAAGTGAACGATAACAGCAAAGCATAGCCCGCAAAGGTTAGCAAGGCCTTCATCACCACTTAGGATTTACACTTTACATTCCTAATAAAAACAGAAAATTGCTATGCTCCTCCTCTTACCCAAAAGTCCACACATTAGTTTAGCCTCATGGTACACATAGACATAGTCCACCCTGCAGTTGGTGAGACTTGTCTAGTTGAGCATTAGAAAACTTGGCTGTGTATTTCGGTCAATGATATTGATGGATATATATTTTGCAAGCTCGTCAATGCTTATGCTGCTAATTATTACACCATTGAGTCCTGCCACACTGCTGCAACACAAAGACAATGAATAAAAATATATCCTCCATGTCACTCTTAGTATTTTACTTTATATTCTATTAATCATAGTTTGTAATAAATCTATTTTCTTTTTATTTATAAAACAACCCAAAGTTTAAAATGGAATAAAAAGTTAATATTCGTGTGGCATATAGAATACTAAGAGTGAGATAAAAGATTTTTTTCATTAAACTGTGGTCTAGAACCATTGGCTGCCGTATTTTGAAAGCAATGAATGTCTTATAACAAAATATGTACCTCAAAGTTACTTGGAAAAGAGGCAAAAAGCATCCATTTAAATTACTTTGAGGGGTTCTTGGTTTGTTTGAGTCTTGTCTCAAGACCAAAAAGAACACAACCAGTGGTGGAGCTAGAAAAATATCTTTGAGGGGACTCTGGTTGATTTTAATCTTTACATATATATTGATAAGATTATGACTTAGTTTGTTTGAGAGTATTATCTATAGATTTGCTTATAATATATAGTGACCTTGCGGATTTATTGATGGTAGCTTTGGGTCTTTTGATTAGGTTTTTGGTGGCTTTGTGGATGTATTTGAATATTTACTTGTTAGTGGTGTGTTTAGCTAAGCAGTGCAATCACACATGAAATATTAATGATAAGAACGAATGGTTAATGTAATTATTAGGTTATCTGCTACCTCTATCTAGTCCAATCTAATAACCACGTACATTATTTGGCTTTTCCTTTTAAGCTTCCATTAGAACCAAACCATGGATCACAAGGTACAAACGCATAGATTAAGATTCTAACCAACGAAAAAAATCCCTTACGACAAGAATAGTACTCTAACATGTGAGAGGTTGGTAAATTAAGATCAACTGAGCATCACCAATGGCTAATGTACTTAATTATCCTATTATATAGTCCTACCCTAATAAATTGACCATGCAACTTTTATTTTTTCGGCTTAGAATTTACCATGCAAATGATCATAAAGATTGGTGTTTATTTCCTTTCTGGTTTAGTAAAAGGATAGTCTTTGTCTCTGGTGGGTTCAATAACTAAATCACAGTAAAAAAAAAAGTATCTCCTTCAAAAAAAAAAAAAAAATCCATTATTTAATCTTCATGCTCTGCAATAGCATTCCAAGTTCCAACAGCAAGCTCTACAGCCTTTTTTTTAAGAAAAATTGCAAGCTCTTTATAGAGAGAGAGAGAGAGAGAGAGAGAGAGAGAGAGAGAATTGAGTACCTTGAATAGATTAAGCTTTTATGTTGCAATTTGGTATGTTTGGATACAGTTTATTTTGCTGAAAAATGAAAAATGAAAACATTATAGCAAAATAATTTTTAAATGTGTGAATAGTGCCATGTGACCTACTTTTAATATTTTTTTTCTGAATAAAGTAGTTGTGATTCCCGTGAACAGTGTATAAACAGTGCGCAACAGTGCACTGTCTCCTAAAAGCTGTGCACTGTTCATCCCCCCCCCCCCCTCCCCCCAAAAAAAAAAAGGCAAAACGCAACATAATTCCTATCCAAACGTTCACCTAAATGCCATATATATATGAGAGAGAAAATTTTGGTCTCAATGAGGAAAAAAAATATTGAGTTTGAGAGGGTAAAATGATAGATATGAAGAATGGAGAGCTGAAGAGAAAGAGAATGAGAAAGTGACATGGATAAAAGGGCATTTCTTTTCTTTTTCTTTTTTGTTTTGGTTTTCATAGACGTGGAGAAGCGAACGATCACACAATAGATAAAAATTCTTTTTCAGTCAAGGGCCAAAATTGGAAATTAAACCCATTTTTCAAACAATATAATTAGTAGGCACAGTTTCAAAACTATATTTTTTACTAACATCTCAAGTCTAAAAGACTCGATTTTGAGCTCATAAATCAAGTCTTTGAGACTCGATTTCAGTGTTCTGATCTGTCTGATGTGGCATTTCTTCCACGTGGCGTACACCTGGAAATCAAGTCTCTAAGACTCGATTTCTAAGCCAAAAAAAATTTAAGTCTAAGTCAAGCCGTTCCCAGGAACACCCTATGAAGAAAGAAGCAGCAACAAGCAAACACAGCAACCTAGAAAAAAACACAGCAACCCAAAAAGCTTCGTAGCAACCCAGGAAACAAAAAGGGCGATAAAAGAAAAGAACAAACTTGCAAGAAAACAACGAAGAACACCCAAATCATTAAGAACAAAACCAAACCGAGAAACCTTGAAATGCACTTGAAACCCAGAAACCTTGAAACCCAGAAATCACGAAGAACAAAACCCAAACACCCAGAAACCTTGAAACCCAAAAATGATCCAGCCACCACTCCGTCTACCACTCCCAACCCAACCATCGATTTCATCCAAGTCCAGCCAGCCACCATTCCTAACCCACCTACCAAAAATCAAACCCACCCATCGTAGATCTGGCCCTTGATAGCCATAAGCAAAGGCTTTTTAGGATCAGTACCATCGTATTGTTTGAGCTCCTCCTCAGTGATCTCTGCGAGCTAGACCGACGGAGGAAGTGGCTGACTCTCCTCCTCGCGCTCCCTCGGCCGATCGGAGGACCCGAACAGACCGGAAGCCACGTGGTACACAGCCAACGCCAGAGCAAGAACAGTGAAAAAGGTTGCTGGAGAGAGGCCCGTGTACACTGGGATCGCTTCCTTCAGTGCCTCCCATAGCTGCAAAGCCATTAGTTTTTGTTTGTTTTGTCTTTGGCTTTGATTTTGATTTTCAGTGAATGAAAAATGCAAGAGAGAACAGGGGAGATGAAAGGTGAGATCTTTTATAGGTATTATCAACTTATAGTCTCCCTTTTTTTTTCTTCTTCTTTTTTTCTGTTTCTTATAAATCGAGTCTTAAAAAATCGATTTTCAAGTGGACACCACGTGGAAAAAATGCCACATCAGACTCACCAGACCATAAAAATCGAGTCTCAAAGACTCGATTTACAGGCCCTAAATCAAGTCCCTTAAACTCGAGATGCTAGAAAAAAATATAGTTTGAAAATGGTGTCTACTAATTATATTGTTTGAAAAACAGTGTTAATTCCCAATTTTGGCCGTTGTTTTTGCTTTTACGATCTACAATGGAATGGGTTTCTAGGAGTGTACGGACTTTCTGTGCCACTGTGGGTGAGTTGCAATGGGTTGGTCCTATGCTTCTTCAATGTGCTTGAAGCCCAATTAACAACCACTTGTGACGCTATCCCAGTCCACTTGGTTGGGGAGAAAAGTGAGGTGATTTGTGTGGATAAGAGAAATAGGAAAGAAAACTTTTGGTGCCTCCTCCCAAAATTTAAAGAGTTGTTTTTATCATTTGATTTTTGTTATAGTATTTTTGTAATTTCGTTGGTTTTAAGGTTTTTTTTTTTTTTTCTTCAATACATCAATACTTAGGGTGAGGAAATTTTAACCTGAATGTCTACTTTGGAAACGTCATGAGATGCCAATTAATTGGGCTGCGAGGTTCTTGGCCAATTTGGAAGTTTAGGGGCGTTTTGGCCTTTTTTAAGTTTTGATTGTATGTTGATAATTTTGGAGATTTCAATTTTTAGGGGGAGGTCATGTTATTCTAGAGATTTATAGGGTGGTTAGGTCGTTTTAGAGATTTTCAGAATTTTTTTTTCATTATATAAGTTTTGAGGGTATTTTGGTCATGTAAAAGATTTGATGGACTTTGGAGGTTTTAAGGACATTTTGTTTTTGGAATATTTCTGCCATTTTGGAGGTTTTGAGAGAAGTTTGGTCATTTTAGGGATTTTTTGGGGTATTATTTTGGAGGTTTCCTTAGAGTATTGGTTATTTTGGAGAGAGAATGGAGCTTTTGTTATCTTGACTCTTGAGATTAAAAATGTATTATGCTCCTTGGAAGGTAGAAAACATTTAGCTCCCAAACAAAGTGATTTTTCGTGTATAACAAAAATTATTTCAATTTGACAAATCAAGAATCTTTATATGTGTTAGTTTACTCATTTTTCAAAAAAAAAGAAGCAAACACATGTAAAAAATACATCTTAGCATATATGAATATGTATACTAGGCCTGTAGTCACAATTAGACTTTTGAGAACTGAAAATTAGATCTTGTTTTCTATAGAGAGCACCCCCAACCCCAAAGACCCCAAATAAAATGAGAAAACAATTATGAAGAACGTTTTGCACCCAAAAACGAAGTCAAGATCCTTGAAGTTGAAGGGTACTTTTTTGAAAGCTTGGTTAAATTCATTGTAAACTTTCATAACATAATTACAAAAGTCAACCAATTTAGATGGAACGCAGCCTCTCAAGACCACTTGGAATCCACTAGAAATGTTCATGCATAAAATTATTTTAGGTGGGGATTGATTGATAGTTGATTTTGTAGAAAATGACATTTCATCTAATCATATGTATTCCATCCCATGAAAAAACTCATAAAGTGGTTGTAGCTCTTACTATCCCTACAAAGAAATGTTAAAGATGAATTATTCTCTCCTCATAAGCTTACGTACATTCTTTTTTAATTTGATTGGACTATTTGAGTTTTATAGCACTTACATTGATACTTGTATAATAGAAAAAGTATCACATTTTAGCTAATCAAGCCCAAAATTCATCCATAGGTTATGCAAAATTGTGTAAAAATATATGGTTGCTACAGTAATCATGTAAATTTACACTGACATTACTCATTTTGCATTTAGTTTTTAATTCTTTCTCTATATATCTAAAGGATGAAGGAATAGAGTGAATGATAGTTGTTATGTGTGAAAAAAAAATAAACAATTAAAAAATCAAGAAAATTTTATATTTTAATGAAATGTAAGGTAAAATAGATAATTTGATGGGGAGTATTTTAAAAAGTGAGTATGTAAATAGAAAAAATAAATTCTTATATTAAATAAGACAAAAATTTTTGCATTAGCTGATGCAAATCTCTTTGGGCTTATACACATTCTTCTAGTTATATTTTGACTGGCCACTCTTTAACTTGCCTAGTTTTTTTGGTTGAGAGACTTGTCTAGTTTTTTTTCATTGGTAGTATTGACAAGTTAAGCATTGTATTAAACACAAAGTGAACGATAGCAGCAAAGCTTAGCCTTCAAAGGTTAGCAAGGCCTTCATCACCACTTAGGGTTTACACTTTACATTCTTAATAAAAACAGAAAATTGCTATGCTCCCCCTCTTTTACCTAAAAGTCCACGCATTAGTTTAGCCTCATGGTACACATAGTCATAGTCCACCCTGCAGTTGGTGAGACTTGTCTAGTTGAGCATTAGAAAATTTGGCTGTGTATTTGAACGGTCTCTGATAAATAAATATATATATATATATAAATATATATATATATTTTTATTTATATTTGCAAGCTCGTCACTGCTTATGCTGCTAATTATTTCACCATTGAGTCCTGCCACACTGCTGCAACTAAAAGAGATTTGACAATGAATAAAAATATATCCTCCATGTCACTCTTAATATTTTATTTTATATTCTATCGATCACAGTTTATAACAAATTTATTTTCTTTTTCTTTATAAAACAAACCAAAGTTTAATGAATAAAATATTTTATCTTACCCATAGTGCTCTATATACTATATAGTTTATATCATGCATGAGTCTGTATAATAGACAGGACAAATTTACAACTATGAATTTTCTAAAATTTTCAGACTTTTAAAAAAGTTTGTACCTCAACTGTACTCGGAAAAGAGGCAAAAAGCATCCATTTATATTGCTTTGTTATTTTAATAAGGGAAATAATTAATTTTAGCAACAAGTTTTCAAAAATCATTTTTCTAATTAGAGCTAGCAAATCTTACCTTCGGGAAGATTAACGTTGGATTGAGGGAGTCACATTACTTGACGGATTCCCTTAACATGTTAATGTATGTCATTTTCTCATATTTGGAGAATCTTGCTTTTACAATTTGCAGACGTTGTCTTGTTTACATGAGTTTATAGTAACAGCATACATATATACCTCAATATATAAATCATTAAATTGTGAATTTGTGTGTCTTTAAATTGTGATTTTTTTTTTTTTTTTTTTTTTGTCTTTAAACTTTGTTTTGAGTCCCCAATTGTTGACAACTATGAATTTTCTAAAGTTTTCCGTCTTATAACAAAATTTGTACCTCAATGGTACTTGGAAAAGAGGCAAAAAGCATCCATTTAAATTACTTTGAGGGGTTCTTGGTTTGTTTGAGTTTTGTCTCTGGACCAAAAAGAACACAACCAGTGGTGGAGCTAGAAAAATATCTTTGAGAGGAATGTCGTTGATTTTAATCTTACATAATTTTTAGGGAGCCAATGTGCATGTAAAAATATAATATTTATTCTTTATAGAAATTATGAGAAGGAGGGGTTTTTTCAAAACCCGAGAAGAGCCATGGCTCGCCTTCCTCCGCCAATGTGTGTCTATATATATATATATATATATATATATATATATATCACTTGACATATATTTTGATAAGATTATGTCTTTAGTTTGTTTGTGAGTATTATCTCTAGATTTGCTTATAAAACAAATATTGAAAAAATAATTGAGGGGTAAAGCGTTATTTTTCTTATAAAATACTTATAAATATATCTATATAATTATAAATAACCAAATAAATAAATAAAAAGGTTGGGGTCAAGGCCCCTTGCCCTCCATGTAGCTCCGCCACTAGCTAGGCACAACAATCACATTGTGGATAAAGACAGGCCATTAGCAATTGCATTGATGCCATTTCACTCTTTTAGTGGGTGGGTATGGTACGCCTTGTGTTTCATGACCAGGTGCGGCTCTACATTGATGCCAGGGTGTGGTCACGGGCTGGGCTACCTTGACATGAAAAATAAAATTATTATTATATATAAAATTTAACATTTTTTTTTTTTTTGATGTTTTTACCTTTAAAAAAATTTGTTACTACCCTAAATTTTCCTAGGTCCAACATAAATAAACTTTTGACAAAGTTTGTCGACAAAGTTTGTCAACAAACTTGATTGTAAATTAAGACTACAACTTCAATTAATATTTTTTTATTGAATATGAATTTTGAAAAATTCACCATTGGATTCAGGAATTCCTTATCCACGTACACGTTGGGCCTAGAGCCCAAGCCGAGGACTAAGATGTTAGGAAATATACATGTTTGCATCGAATACAAAACATACGCAGCGGAAAATAAACGGATCTACTTCATTCGCAATCGATAACATGCACTATGTAAGTTTTAAAATATAAGAACAAGAGAGTGTACCTTGATGCGGTGAAATTTAAAACCGAATGAAGAAGTACTCGGGAAGACTTTCAATCTTCACTCCAATTCCACTTGATGCCCAAGATGTGTGGTTTCTCAATCAGTTCTATGTATCTAGAGAGAATATGAAAGAGTGTCTCTCTTCCTTATGTCATATATTATTACACTTATTAAACATACAAACCATTTTATTCTATATAAAATTCTGTATGTTTCTCTCCACATAACTGATTATCTAATTGGGCTAGCCTTTTGGGCCTTCCCAATTGGGTTTTAGTGTGCGGCTTGGAGTGGGACCAAAAGGGAACAAATAAGACACTAGCTCCAATGGGCCTTGGACTTTTCTGTCAACTCTTGACAAGTCCAAAGTTACCATTAATTATATTTAATACCACTATATAAATATAATTGCACTCTAGGCCTCATTAATAAATTATATCCCAAGACTTTATTATACATGCAACCCCTTCATAAAATATTCGTAGTAATACAAAGTCATGAATATAGACTGCCACTTTGTAAATTACTACATCTTAATCCTTGAGTACCCGGTTTAATCCTTTTGAGTTATTCACCATATATTTATGAAATCCAATTTCATAAATATATACTTTAGTCTTACTAAAGTGGTTAGGCCTAACTATCTGAATAACTGTACCCATTAAACTTATCTCAAGGGAACATTTTATATCTCCGTTAAGAGACTATGAATTCCATCTTGAGAATATATGTTCCATCAACACTTAGGGCATGTTTGGTAGACTGTAATAGAAGTTGTAATGTAATAGTTATTCCTATGATTTAGTTATTCTTTAGTTTGGTTATGTTTTTATTACAAGGAATAGTTATTCCTTATGAATAGATATTCTTCAAAATGAGGAATAGCTATTCCTCTTTAAAATGTTGTATTAGCTATTCCTTAGTAAGTATAATAAATTCAAAACTTAATATATTTCCAAATAAATAAACTTCCCATATACATCTAACAATTATAAAAATAAAAAATCATAAAAAATAACACATATCTCTCTTAAATTTAAAAATAACAATTTTTAAGGAGATATAATTGTATGAGTAAGATATTTCCTAAAATAAATGTTAAGCTTCATTCTAATGTTATAACTCACAACCAAACTAATGAATAGGTTTAGTTATTACATTACAACACACTTTATTACTAGTAATAAAGATTACAATTCATGTTGTAATCTCCATTTAGTGTACCAAACGTACCCTTAGTGTGGCTGCCCAACATACTGAGGTTTTGACCGTTACTTTAGATCTCACTCCTGATATATCAAAGCAACCTACATTTCATGATTAGGTCCATTATTCTCTCAGGATTAAGAGTTCATGTGAATACAAGTCGTGAGATTTATTATTCAATTGACTGTCGTTAGGAGAATAATAAATCTCACAGCGGTCCAGTTCAATATGTCTTAACTCTTAAAACATATCAACATATTAACTAGAAGTCACCACTTCCATGATCAAGACAAATCATCGTAGTTAATATGTTATAGTCTTCGCAGATGAAATGCCCAATTTCATCACCGACTACGAACCAAAATTCTGAGTTTACAAAGAACTTGTGATCTATATCTTCTGTGACTAAATCACATAAATTACATAAATCACATACTATGCATTTCATGGACTATTTGATAATGTCCGAATATTCATGTTACCATTATTTTAGATAAGAATAAAACAACTTTATTAAACATAATATTAAGTCATACATAATATCATACATAGCATCGCAGATGAAATGCCCAATTTCATCACCGACTACGAACCAAAATTCTGAGTTTACAAAGAACTTGTGATCTATATCTTCTGTAACTAAATCACATAAATCACATACTATGCATCTCATGGACTATTTGATAATGTCCGAATATTCATGTTACCATTATTTTAGATAAGAATAAAACAACTTTATTAAACACAATATTAAGTCATACATCATTTCTCACATAGTGTCATACATAATATCATACATAGCATCATACAATAGGATTTAAGGGCACATATCCTAACATAAGATTTGTCCGAGGATATGTAAACTCTGCCAAGGGAGTCTGTGTTGATAAATAAATAAGTTAGTTTTGAACGTAGTGACCTAAGAAGTAGTGCTAAGGATGAATGTCACCTCAGGTAACCAAAGCCAAGTTCCGTTTTGGTGGTCGGCCATTCAAGAGAACACTCCAGAGAGTTCTGTTGAAACAGATAAGTATTGCAGAAACGTGTAGCACAAGAAGATCTTGAAATATCATAAGAGAAAGCTACTACCACCACATTGAATGCTCTGCAGCTAACCTTCTGGCCACATTAATATGGAGGTGATTTCTGAACAGTGAACTTCAGTCTTACAACTGCTACACAAAAACTTCTGAAAAAGAAGGATGGGACAAGTATCAACACCTACCGCCAAGTTTGAGGGGGAAGGCAAAGAGAAGAGGAGAAGAAAAAAAGAGAAAAAAGAAAGAAATACTGTAATAGGAGAGAATCAGGTCTGTAACCATCTAGCACATCAATATACTGAAACTATTCTCCTCGGACTGAGCTGAGGACATTTTTCTTAAAATAAACCTATTCAATCTTTTATTCATTTGTGGACTTGAATCTATTAGACTTATTTTCAACACATTTTAGCCAAGTTTTCCCAACCTATTTTCTAAGAATTTATTGTTTTGGACTTTTTGGGCCTAAGTCTATCCCTTTGGTGGACTGGAAATCCGAATTGAGACCTTACAGTAATTATGTTATCAATCAAATGTTTAAATTTTTAGCTTTTGTAGTCTAATATTATACATAAAAAATAAGTTTATGAATCGAATAGTAAATAAAATCCAATTAACATGAAATTTGGCATGTTTTTTAAAAACATAAAAAACATGCAATTCAACTATTAGATTTTTAAAATATATAGTCATGTTAATTTATTTAGTGAGAGTTGTAACTTTAAGTTACAACTAAGTTTGTAGTCAAACTTTGGTCCCTTGAACAATATATTAGGCTTTTACAAACAAAATGGAAAAGCTTAAGAAAATTTTTATTGAACTAAAATTTTGAAAGAGGTGTAATTTGTAGTATTGATAACAAAACTATCATGCAACAATTTCAAAATAAGAAAATTGTAAAATTTTATGTATTTGCATTTTTTTTTGTCAATATAGAAAATTCTCTTTTTGTTAGATTTTACATAGTTTAAGTTTCATAATGACTATCTTGAAAAAAAATTTCTGAAACTGTCATTATACATGACATCATTGCCATAAGAGAATTCACAACCGTGACAAACATTGGTGCGACATATTTAGAAGCTTTAATATGCCATAGTAGTGACCTTGTTGATCTAAGGATGGCGGCTTTGGCTCTTTCGATTAGGTTTTATGTGGCTTTGTGAATGTATTTGAATATTTATGTATTAGTGGTGTGTTTAGCTAAGTAGTGAAATTAATCACCTACGAAATACTAATAATAAGAATGAATGGTCAATGTAATTAGCTTATCTGCTACCTGTATCTAGTCCAATCTAATACCCACGTACATTTGACTTTTCTTTTTAAGCTTCGATTAGAACCAAACCATGGATCACAAGGTACAAACACATAGATTAAGATTCTTATCAACGAAAAAAATCTCTTCCGACAAGCACAGTACTCTAACTGTCTAACATGTGAGAGATTGGTAAATTAAGATCAACTTGACATACAATATAAAATTGAAAAATGTGATATTCACTTATTGACTTATTACATATGAGTGACTTGGTATGTTTGCTACAAAAGATTCTTTTCCACCTTATATGAAACATAAACACAGGAGAACAACAGGAACCACCAAACTAGAACCTCAAGAAAAGATTTAGTAATGGCACAAACGTCCCAGGGTGAGAGAACAACTGAGTATCACCAATGGCTAATGTACTTATCCTATTATATAGTCCTGCCCTTATAAATTGACCATGCAACTTTTATTTTTTGGGCTTAGAATTTACCGTGCAAATGATCATAAAGATTGGTGTTTATTTCCTTTCTGGTTTAGTAACAAGGGATAGTCTCTGTCTCTGGTGGGTTCCATAACTAAATCGCAGTAAAAAAAAGTACCTCCAAAAAAAAAAAAAAAAAAAAAAATCCATTATTTAATCTTCACGCTCTGCAATAGCATTCCAAGTTCCAACAGCCAGCTCTACAGCCTTTTTTTAAATTGCAAGTTCTTTTCAGTTTTCAGCCATTATTTACTAACACCAAAAGCTTTACGCATTCATACCTGCACAAAAAAAAAAAAAAAAAAAAATATTGGCAATGTATTTGTTTACTCGTACATGTGAATGTAATTAACATGTTCCATGAGGTACTCACCCCAATGCATTCTCTACCGTCATCAATTGCGTAATTGTATTGTATGAGAGAGTAACATTTAATTTTATTTTTTAATTAAAGAAGATTTGTATTTAAAGAAGTTTATGTACTATCGAATGTGGATATACATTTTGAAAGAATGCAAAACAAAATTATAACCTTAAAAACTGAAAAAGATACAGAATGCAAGGGGGTAAAATGAAATGATCTCCGATGCCTCTAACGAGGCTTGGAGGACAGTCATGACATACATTCTAATGACCTTATCGAACAACAAAGGTAATGATGCCACTCGAGCAAGTAGCAAGCACACATTCTCTACCAAGGACAGTCGACGAAGACAACAAACATCGACAGAAAACATTCATGATGCGATTTAACACATTTATCGACATGCACGTGCTGGGACCTATTATTTCTCTTTCCTTACCACCTGGCTCTCACATCACATGCCAATGCCATTGTTAATGACACATGGATAGGAAAAGATCAGCAAAAGACAACCTCCCCTATGTATAAAGGGCCCAATGACCTTGAATCTAGGCACTGACTACTTAATTTAAAGAAAGAAAAGTTTAAGATGAGTTCCAATTTCTAAGTTTATATTATTTGACATGTATAAATAAAACTAATGGCAAGTATGGCTTTTCTCGCATATAAAAAGCTTGGTACATGCTATCAAAAAAAAAAAAAAAAAAGGCTTGGTACATGGTCTATTTCCATTTAAATAGGCATCCATTGTAGGTGAAGTAGTGGACCATAATACCCTACCAGTTGGAGTTGTTGATTTTCAGATAATTTATCCAGGAAAAGATGGTTCATCAAAAAATATCCAGGGAAAGATAGCTGAAAACTTGAAATTGTCATATACAGGGCTGACTCAACAAATTTGGAGTTCTTATGCGAAAAGTTTAGGTGAAGCTTTGTTTAATTATTTAAATATTAATTAAATAATATTTATTTAACTTTTGATTTTTTATTATTTAGAATCCATTTATCATTCTCTTTGAGATGCAAAATTATTAATTAAATTTTTACATTCAAGTTTCATTAACATTTCCTTTTACCATCACTTAATCTTTTAGAAAACATTTATAATTAAAATAAAACATGATCTATGATAGAGAAATTATAAATTATCTAAAATAAAACAAAAATTAAAGTATAGAACAATAGAACTTGGTTTATCAAAACACAATTGCAACCTTAGAAAATAATATGATCACTTTACACTCTAAATCTGCACAAATAAAAAATTATTTATCACATAACTTAACAAATTATTTTAATATAAAATATATTATCCTAAATTTATGATCACTTTACACTCTAAATCTGCACAAATAAAAAATTATTTATCACATAACTTAACAAATTATTTTAAAATAAAATATATTTATCCTAAATTTATAATTTTATTAAACTAAAATAACACTCTTACATATAAGTATATAACAAATTAATGACTTTCTAAATGGATGGGAAAAAAAATAATAATAATTACTAGATAGTCATAGACTAGATGTAGGTTGAATAAATAGAAGCACTGAAATAAAAACATGTGGCGTTGTTTGTAAAAAAAACAAAAAATAATTTTCAAAAATTGCTTAATTGTTAGAAACCTGTAACTATAGTTTGTAATTCACACAGGTTTTGATAACTCCTGCAGACTGATATGATAACTCATAGCATAGAAAAAAGGGGAATGCTTCCCAGCCATAAACGTGTACACTTTGGACTTTGGAGAAAAATATTTAAAATTCTAATAAAAAGACCTGTGGTGGTGACTAGTTCCAATTCCTTGACCAAAAAAAAGAAAAAAAGAGAGAAACCCAAATCAGTGAAACTCAGCAACAAGTAAAAAAAAAATACTCAGTAGCAAGAAGAATAAAAAGAAAGGAAGAGCAAATAGAAACAAACCTGAATGAAGATCAAAGAAGAGGAGCTAGCAAACAACGAAGAATGCTATAAAAATAGAATCAAGATGGAGACTAGAGAGAAGCAAGGTGAGCTGGAAAAAGAAAAACTAATCGATACTGTATTTGATTTCTTGAGATTTAAGATGAAGAGAATATGTTTTCTCTATCTATTTTTTCCTTAAATTCAAGTAATAAATGTTAGTTTTTATCAATGAAGTTATTTATAAAGCCATTAATTCAGATTTTAAATAGGAACATTATCTCTTCAATTTCTATGTTTTGGGAAAGGGGGCTTTAATTTTTTTTTTTTTTTGATAAACCATCGGTTACTAAGGGGCTAATTTTCTCTCTTCAAGGGCCCTTAATTTTCGCTCTTCATATCAATTTATTTCTATTAGTGGCGCCTTAAATTATTTTCCTAGGTGAAGCAGCTATAACTAATTTGCATTGAGAGGCCTTCTTTTATTTGGGGGCCTAGGCATTGCATCAATTGCTTCTATGGCTGAGCTTAGAGCCACAGCCAGCTCTAGCATATAAGCAAGAGAGGCAGTCGCCTAAGGCCTAGGTAAAAAAAAAAGGCTCTCCTAATTTTAACCAATAGAATTATTTATTTTATTTTAATATTATTAATTAAGTTCAAATATTAGCCAAAATAAATAAAATAGTATTTTTTTTTACGAAAAAGAAATTCTACGTTCACAATAATTTTCACAATACTTTCACAATAAATTTTAAGTAACAGAATGTTACTGGCTATTATTGATGATTAAAAAAATAATTTCAATGGTGAGTTCAATTTAGAATTAATAACAACTTAACACTTAAAACTTGTCGTGAAAATGTTATGAATTTAGCACTTCTAAAAAAAAAAAGAGCAATACACAAAAATTTCACAAGATTTTTCACAACAATTGAGTTGGCAAATTTTTACTAATTTTCATCTAGGTCCACCACTAACGTCATTTTTTTACTTATCATTATTAATCTACCACATTAACAAGTGTGAAATGTTTTGTCAAATTTTTTGCATCTATAGATATTCTAAAAAAAAAAAAATTCTAGGTAGTTCATATCTATTAGTAATTTTGCATCTAACAAGAAAATAGAATTTAAGCAATATTTAATTTTTTTTTTATAGTCACTTTTAAATATATAAAAAGTCTCAATTTATTTTTCTCCTTAGGCCGCTGCATCAAGCCACGGACTTTGATGTTCTCAATCAGTCGGTCTCATCTTATGTTGTTTTCGAATCAATGCTCATGTTGCACTCAACTTTTCTGTGAAACTAAAAAAAACAGCATTGCTATCATCATCATCATCATCATCATACAGAGTCTATGAATTATGAAAGCAACAAAAATGGATTTCTTATTCCTATAATGTAAACAAAAAATCTATAGATTGACGAAAGGTTGGTGGAAAGGAATTGACTTTATTGGGTGTGCTTAAGTAGGAAATGGGGTTGTTGTACATGTTGTTGATATGAGTACAACTGATATGAGACAAAAAAAAAAAAAAAAAAAACAGGTGTGGTCTAACATTCATGAATCACAAAAAGCTGTCATTTACAAAATAATTAAGTTAATTTCCTAAGTATTATTTTACTTAGAGATGGTGGAAGTCAAACAGTACTTCATTTTACATGTGAAATTATAATTCGGCTTAAAAAATCACTATTGATCTAACAGGACCATTAAATTGTTTAACCATGATAATTATTTGCAAGCATATATAAGAAATGGAATCTTGTTTGCTAAGCCAATAATTAATAATGGATTAGTCAGAAACTTCGTGAACATGCATGCACACTTTCACATTCTGAGATTATAAAAATTCCAAAACATGATTCATCCCAAAATAAAATCTAAAAAGGAAAAAAAAAAAAAAAAAAAAAGGAACAAATGAGGCACTATGGTTTAACACATTATATATCCTTTTTATTCCTTAAGACTCTTTAATATTAACTTTTCAGGACTCTCCACTCATTTTAAGAAGATCCTATCTTGTATCAAAACATAACTCTAAATAAAGGTTTGAAAAAGAAAAAATACCATATAGTATGCGTTTGGATACCGCTTATTTTGCTGAAAATTGAGAACTGAAAACTAAAAAGTGAAAAAAAAAAAAAAAAAAATTTTTACTGTTGCTACAGTGTTGTGCACTGTTCACTAGCCTAAAATCACTGTTCATGACCAGTGAACAGTACACAACACGCTGAGTAAAAAAAAAAAAAAAAAAAAAAAGAACAAAACGTAGAAAACGCGCCGCGGAAACGCCAATGCAAACAGACCCATAGTCTATACTTTTCAAGTGCAGAACACATTTTAGATGTAACTACAAATATTTTGGCAAATTAAAAACCTCTGGTTAAGTTTCCTTAGGTTTTTAATTATTAAATTTAGAAAAAAATTTCATATAAATATGTAGTGTGATTGCTTGAATCCAAAGAACAATAATTTATATATAATTTATATGATCTAGATTCAAGCGATTATTAATTTATTATTTTTCAATAAAATTATTCTAGAAGTTTATAGTCAAAACCCTGCAAGGTACGAGAATACTGCTAGTGTGAAAGTATACATGGTAAGGCTTTAAAAAACACCAATAATCTAACAAGACCATTACATTGTTTAACCTCGTGATAATTATTTGCAAGCATATATAAGAAATGGAATCTTGTTTGCTAAGCAGATAATTAATAATGGATTAGTCAGAAACTTCATGAACATGCACACTTTCACATTTGAGATTATAAAAATTCCAAGACATGATTCTTTATTTGAAAATAAAATTTTTAAAAATGAACAAATGAGGTACTATGGTTTAACCTAGAAAAGTTGAGAGAGAGAGAGAAAGAACTACAATGATTTATGATGGCTTAATCAATGTTTGACGTACTTATCAAATAATTATTCAGAAAGATATCTTTGACTGAGAAAATGGATCTACTTCGGGCATGTTTTTCTATATATTAATGTTTACTTGCTTGTCACGCATGTGCATGGCTTGTCTCATATGCAAATATTATATATGATGGAAAGCTTTAATTTCAAACAATTCACACCAAACTCTCACGTAGAAAATCCCCAGTGTATCGAATATCGATGTTTATGGTCTGTTTATTACCTTATAAAATGACTTTTCAAGCATTTGAATATATATATATATATATATATGTAATAATAGGTAAAGTAAAAAAAAAATTCAATTAAATTTTAAATTGAAATTCAATTAAAGTCTAATTTGCGTCACGTGTCTCCTCTAATCTAAATTTTAAAATTTTGTATCAAGTGAGTTAATTTAGTGTAAAAATTGAATTTCAATTAAAGTTTAATTTTGCGCCACATGTCTCATCTAATCTAAATTTTTAAATTTTGTGCCAAATTAGTTAATTTTATGTAGAAAACGAAGAGACCAATATAATAAACCATAAAAAACATAATCATATAACTAAAAAAAAATTCAAATTTATAAGTCATCTATATATATTAATAGGTAAAACTTATAGAAATTTGAATTAGAATTTGAAATTATAATCCAATTTTGAACGTATCTAAATTTATGTGAGGATTACACCATAATTATCCACTTAAGCATATGTCATGCGTTTACTTAAGTTTTTTAATATTTGTGTCAAGTGAGTTAATAAGTACAAAATACTAAAAATCTAATATTAATGAACTATAAAAAAAAAATTACATATATTCAATAAAAATCACCACATGTTTCTCAAAAAATAAATAAAATAAAAATCACCACATGGTCTATCTTATTAAAAATTAGAAGAAAAAAAAAGAAAGATCATAAGTAGTGTGGGGACTATTTTTGCCGTTCTCGGCAAGGCTCTGGGCGCAGTGCCGAGGAGGCTCAGAGTGTCCCACATCGAAGAGAGCTTCACCCACTTTCAACCTTATAAGCTGTGAAGCGAAGGAAGTAGTGTACCATCATTTCCGATTTTCGAAACACGGAAATGATGGTACACTACTTCCTTCGCTTCACAGCTTATAAGGTTGAAAGTGGGGGAAACTCTCTTCGATGTGGGACACTCTGAGCCTCCTCGGCACTGCGCCCAAAGCCTTGCCGAGGACGGCAAAAATAGTCCCCACAAGTAGTATTAAATTTAGGTAAGAATTTTAATATGTGACTAATTATATTTACTTAAAAAAAATAATTTGACTAATTAGCTATATTTTATAATAAAAATTGTGTTTAATTTTAAATGTATTTATACGTATGCATGAATGCATGTATTACATATTTTTTTTATAAAAATAATAATTTGACTAATTATTTATATTTTTATAATAAAAATTTTGTTTAATTTTAAATACATCCATGCGTTTGCATGGAGTTACATGCTAGTTTATATAATGGTCATGAGTTTCAAGAACTTTTTTTTTTTTTTTGGAAAAAAAAAAGTTTTTCGTCTTCACATTCCTAACCTTTCACTTTTGCTTATACTAATAAAATTGCAAGTGATACAAAACTATTTACAATAGATATTGTGGTTTTGTAATTGAAAGAACATCATTTTCACAATTACGTTATTGATATTACTTTTATTATTATATAGTAGAAAGCAAGTCACATAAATAATTTTTTTTAAAAGGTTTTGAAATTTTTTGTTTAATTGAATTTATTGTTATAATAAATATGGTTTCCAACTAAGCATATGGTTTCCAACTAAGCATATATTGAGTTGGATTATGTTCCTATTAGTTGTATTTAAATAAAAACAAAAATAAATGTTTGGTTCTTGAAATTTCAAATTCTATATATTTTGATCCTATAATTTGATACGTTCTTTTTTTATTCTAAAAACAACAATAAACAAATCACCAACTCCTATAATTTGATATGTTCTTTTTTATTCTACAAACAACAATAAACAAACCAAGTTAGTGATTTCGTGTATTGAATTTATTCTCTATTGGATTACTTAGCTAACAGAATGTTGATATGGTAATTTTTTGGCATGGCATTAACAAAGGATAACTAAACAAAACCTCATAGGTTTCTACATGTTTTCCCTTATTCATTGAAGAAAAAAAAATCCCACAAGTGCAAATCTAGCGAGTAGAGTGCCACTATGATCACGCTCTGATGAAAAACACCAACTCAAATTGTCCCCTTATCCATTTTTCTTGTAAAATGGAGATTCTTCTAGGGGTTTATTAGGGTTTTTTTTATTTTAACCCGTAAGAGAAAATACATGGCAAGCCACATGGCATGCCTAATTATCCTTTTATCAAAACTTGTAACAAAAATAAATAAATGAATAAACACATTTTGTTAATCACATAAGCAAAAATTAATTTGGTCTGTTTAAAATTTTTTGAGAACTAAAAAAAATTAAAAATTTTAGGAACTTTTACCCAAATTTCAAGGATCAATCATACCATATTTTTTGCACCTTTCACATTTGAATGGAATGGCACACTGACACACAAGAGCTAGGAATCTAATAATTTCAATACGATTTTGTTTTTTGGTTTTTGAGAAGATAACTTTAATACGATATCATTACAATTTGTAGATATATATATATATATATATTTTGCTGAATTATATATATATATATATATATTTTTTTTTTAAACGTGATAACTTAAAATATAATTATAAACGGATACGCACAAATAATAAATGTGCAACAGGAATAATAAATAATAAATAATAAATATATATATATAGTATTTAAATGAACAAGATTATTTTATTTTACAGATATCATATCATACACGAGATTTCACATATCTGGATCTGTCTCGATTTTTTGCAGAGTAAGCATCTCGAATCCTCTGCTGCCATAAAACTGGAAAAACAATGTGGGGTTCATAATTCCAGAGTCTAGTTTGGGTAAATCTTGCTAAGTTGGCTAATAAATAATAATAGTATTCTATAATTTGCTAGGAAATTGCAAAGTACGGCTCTTTCCCCGACAAACAGATACAATAAGGATCTATATATTCTTGTATTGTAGTTAATTAATGAAGTCTATCACTTGGAGTTTCGAGCTTCCAAATATTCATACAACTCAACTGCATCATGCACTATGCACATGACAAGTTAATTGTGACTGAAGTCATTTACCAAAATGTTCAAAAATTCATATTTTAGGGGAGCCAAAAAATAAAATTCAATACATTAAAAAACTTTTTAGTTAAAATTTATGGCTACTTTTTACAAATTATAATATTTGATCAGGACAAATTGTATTTCTTTCTAATTACATTGTAGTTGCACGGTGTATTTGGTGGTTGCACGATGTATTCAATACTATTTTTACCAAAATAGTATTCTATAATTTGCTAGGAAATTGCAAAGTACGGCTCTTTCCCTGACAAACAGATACAATAAGGATCTATATATTCTTGTATTGTAGTTAATTAATGAAGTCTATCACTTGGAGTTTCGACCTTCCAAATATTCATATAACTCAACTGCATCATGCACTATGCAAATGACAAGTTAATTGTGACTGAAGTCATTTACCAAAATGTTCAAAAATTCATATTTTAGGGGAGCCAAAAAATAAAATTCAATACATTAAATAACTTTTTAGTTAAAATTTATGGCTACTTTTTACAAATTATAATATTTGATCAGGACAAATTGTATTTCTTTCTAACTACATTGTAGTTGCACGGTGTATTTGGTAACATATTAAAAAGTTAACTTTTTGTTTGAATTATCTATCCACATTATTTTGTCTTATTTTATTTCAAATAATATAACTTTCAACTTTTTAAAAATAAACTAACTTTTTGTCTTACAGTATACTAATAAGTTATTGAAAATAAACAGTTCACAATCAAACTTGCAATTTCTTCTTAAAATTTCATACTAACAATATTAATTATTAATTATTGGTGATAAACATTTTACCCCTAAGATTTTCATCAAATTTAATGAAAAATTCAAACTCTTATTATTTATTTTTTTGTTAAAAAAAATTCAATTTTCATTTATTTTTAATGAAAATCATTACAATAATGGCAGCTCAAAAGTGAAGATTAGAAAGCACTTTAGGTGATGGATTAATAAATATATCCAAGTCCAACAATGTGGTCGTAAGCATTATTGACTACTCAAACCTTCGTTTAAGAACACATGCATATTATATAGGCGGAAATCATATTTTAGTCCCTACATTTTCACGCTATTCCCACTTTAGTCCATAGATTTTATTTTTACCGATTTTAGTCCTTATTCTGAAAAACGCTTCTTGTTTTGATCACTACCGTTACATCAGAGACGGAAGGCAAATGGCTGAAATAAAAAAATATTAAATTTTGTCCACATGGCTATCTGCTTTAGTTAGTTCCATTCCCGCCCTTAATAGTCACGTGACCCTCACGTGTGACACTCCCTAACACCTTAACTTCATCTTCTCGCCAAATTGAAAGCCCTAACCCCCAAATTAACTTCAACTCCTCGCTCTCAGCTCTTCGTTCATCCTCGCTTAACTCTTCAATCATCACGGCTTGAATCTTCTCGCCAATAGTCACTGGGCTTGTTTTCTCTGTCTTCGATCATCACGGCTTCAATCACGGCTTAGCTCTTCGATCATCACAACTTTAATCTTCGTTCATCTCCTCGCCAATCGGCACTGGGTTTGTTTTCTCTCTCTCACGTTGTGTCTCACTCTCACTTTCTCTCCCTAACCCACAAAATCAGCTCCTTACTCACCACACAGCCCAAAAATGGCTTTAATCTAAGGCACTGGGTTCTCTTTCTCTCTCTCTCTCTCTCTCTCTCTCTCTCTCTCTCTCTCTCTCTCTCTCTCTCTCTCTCTCTCGTTGTGTCTCACTCTCATTCTGTCTCTCGTTGTGTCTCACACTCTCTCCCTTTATAGCTTTTGTAGTGGACATAATATAGACTGTGATAGTGGAATATTTCTGAGATTTGCATTGTTTGGCTGTTGTGTGTTACTTTTGTTTATAGCTTTTGGTATTTGCAGCTCTGTTTTTACTTTTATTTATCAAGGGCCACAATACTGATTGTGATAAACAACGGAATATTTTTGTTGTTGTCCGTATTGTTTGTCTGTATTGTGTGTCATTATTGTTTATCAGGGACCACTATATTGACTTTGATAAACCATGGAATCTTTGTGTTGGTATTTGCATTGATTGTCTTTATTGTGTCTTGCTTTTCCAGAAGTGGTTGGGTCCATGTGCTCCCTTTGTCTTGTATATTTTTTTTTTAATTTGTTTATTAGTTTATTAGCCTAACAAAAGTGGATATTTGTTTGGATTCTATTCCTTCCGTGACTTGCATGCAGGATGGATGAGCATTTTACTCTGCATGTCCACCGTGGTGGGCAGTTCACATGGGACCCTCAAGTGTATGTGGGAGGGACAGTTGATATAGTGGATAATTGTGACCCGGATAAGTGGTCAAAAGTAGAGATTGAGAGTATCTATAGGGAGTTTGGGTACACTACAGTGGATAAGTTATGGTTTAAAATGCCTGGTGCGAACCCAGAGCAGGAAAATTTTCATCAGGTGGTTGATGATGATGCTGCTATGTTCATGACTGACTTGGTGAAGGGATATGGGGAGATTCATGTCTTTGTGGAGTATCCAGTGCATGAACCACTTGAGCCTTTAGCTGCTGGAGAACTTGGTAGTGAACCAGAAGGTGTAGATGGTAAGGCCTTAGAGGTTTCTGTTGGTGATCAACAAAATGAAGATGTGGTTTATTGTGTTAACAGTAACAGTGAGCTTCAAAGTGATCACTATTATAAGTATGTTGAGTATGAAAAATATAATGATAATGATGATGAAGAGTACAGACCTAATTTTTCACAATTTGGAGACCATGATAATGTTGAATTTACTAATGTTGACCATGGTGAGTCACTTCTTGTTGATGTTGAGCAGGTTTGTGCTAGGAGGGCTGGCAAAGCACCAGTTGTTGATGACCAAGTTGAGGAGAGTAGCGAGGATGAGGGGAGTGACTTAGAAGACGAGCCAAGAATGCAACCAATGAACATTGGTGAAGATAATACTGATAGTTGGGACAATCAAGCTAAAGATGATGAGGTTGAACCAGGACAAATGGGTGGTGGTGTTGTCATGAATTCTGACTATGAGAGTGAGGAGCTTCTTAGCCTTGACGAATCATCATCAAGCAGTGAGCATGGTGATGACTCAAGTGATGATGACATCCCTATTGCTGAGGTTGACAATTCTATTAGGAGAAGCGGATACCCAATCTTTAGGCCAGTAGCCAAAGCTGAGCACCTTAGGTTTGAGAAGGATATGTTGTTCATCTCAGCTAAACAATTTAAAGATGCTATAATTGATTATGCAGTCCATGGTGGGTGGGGTATAAAATTTGTGAAAAATGACTTGGTGAGAGTGAGAGCCCGATGCCAACCAGGGTGCAAGTTTGTTGCCTACCTTGCAAAGGTGCCAAGGGAGAAGAGTTTTAGATTGAAAACACTGAACATGGAAAACACATGCAGTAGAAGTTATAGAAATCCAAGGTGCACAGCATCATACATTGGGAAGAAGTTAGTGAAGCGGGTTAGGAGACAGCTTGACATAAAGCTCAAGGACATTCAGGATGCTGTGCATGAGAAGTATGTGGTTGACATAAGTGCAGGCAACGCAAGTAGGGCTAGAGAGAAAGCTCAAGATGCTATTGATGGAGCCCACACTGCACAATTCAACCATTATGGGAGTACTGTGATGAGTTAAGAAGGTGCAGTCCTAGGAGCACAGTATTGATGAAGGTGCATACTTATAATGAAGGTGATTTGGTAGCTGAGCATACCTTGGCAACTGGGCTGCCATATTTTGAAAGAATCTATATCTGCCTAGAAGGTTGCAAGAAGGGCTTCTTGGCAGGGTGCAGGCTAATCATTGGTCTAGATGCATGCCATCTGAAGACCAAGATAGGTGGTCAGTTGATGTGTGTTGTTGGCAGAGATCCCAATGATGAATACTTCCCCTTCGCATATGCAGTAGTTAAGGCTGAAACGAAGGACACTTGGACCTGGTTTCTTAATTTATTGCTTGCTGACATAGGAGATGGCAACAGATGGGTCTTCATATCTGATCAGCAGAAGGTCTGATGGTAGTTTTATTACTTTTAGAATTAGTTGTGGTTGATGGGTGTTCTTAATTTATTGCTTGCTAAATTAATTGTGGTTGATAGTAGCTTCATTGCTTGCTGAATCAAATGATTGTGCTTTGCAGGGGTTGATGAATTAAATAAATTAAATGCTGAGCATGCCTTGGCAACTGGGCTGCCATATTTTGAAAGAATCTACATCTGCCTGGAAGGTTGCAAGAAGGGCTTCTTGGCAGGGTGCAGGCTAATCATTGGTCTAGATGCATGCCATCTGAAGACCAAGACAGGTGGTCAGTTGATGTGTGCTGTTGGCAGAGATCCCAATGATGAATACTTCCCCTTCGCATATGCAGTAGTTAAGACTGAAACGAAGGACACTTGGACCTGGTTTCTTAATTTATTGCTTGCTGACATAGGAAATGGCAACAGATGGGTGTTCATATCTGATCAGCAGAAGGTCTGATGGTAGCTTTATTACTTTTAGAATTAGTTGTGGTTGATGGGTGTTCTTAATTTATTGCTTGCTGAATTAATTGTGGTTGATGGTAGCTTCATTGCTTGCTGAATTAAATGATTGTGCTTTGCAAGGGTTGATGAACACCTTTGTTGACAATTGGCCACAGTACGAGCATAGGATCCTTTGCAGACATTTATACAATAACTTGAGGAAGAATCATCCCGGTGTCCTTATTAGAGACCTTTTTGGGAAAGCAGCCAAGGCTACATATCAGCAAGCACATGAGAGGGTAATGAATGAGCTAAAGGAGGTGGATGAAGATGCATTCAAATAGTTGTAGTCTCACTCAAAAACTATCTAGGCTAGGCACATGTTCAAAAGTGATGGCCAAATTGACACAATCCTAAACAACATATGTGAAAGCTTTAACAGCAGGATAGTTAAATTTAGGAGCAAACCTATAATCACCATGGTAGGCTATATTTGATGGTAGTTAGCACTTAGTATAAATGTGCATTATGATCCACAGACCTGTGTGATTCATGAATGATTAATTCTCTCTTTCTCTCTATATGCTTGCAGCTTGAGTGTATTAGGCTATATCCGATGACTAGATTTCAAGCAAACAGACAAATGATTATGAAGGTGGAATCTAAGTTGTGTCCAAAGATAAGGAAGAGACTGTACAAGGAGAAGTTGGCATGCAGCAAGTGGCTAGCATGTTAGGCTGGTCGTGCCAAGTTTGAAGTGAAGAATGGGCTAAAGAGTTTCACTGTGGACTTGGAAGAGAAGAAGTGCAGCTGTAGGAAGTGGGACATAATTGGCATACCATGTTACCATGCCATTTCTTGTATCTTTTTCAACAGGGAAGATGCTGAAAAGTATGTCAATGTTTGCTACAAAAGGACTACCTACATTGATTGCTATGACCCCATTATAGAGTCCATCAATGGCCAAAATATGTGGAGACCTAGTAGATTGCCATCTGTGCAACCCCCTACCATGTTGCCATGCCATTTCCTGTATCTTTTTCAATAGGGAAGATGCTGAAAAGTATGTCAATGCTTGCTACAAAAGGACTGCCTACATTGATTGCTATGACCCTATTATAGAGCCCATCAATGGCCAGAATATGTGGAGACCTAGTGGATTGCCACCTGTGCAACCCCCTATCAAGAGGAGACCTCCTGGCAGGCCTAAGAAGAAAAGGGCACTAGAGCTTGATGAACGTAGAAGTCATAGAAAAAACAAAGGTCTAGGCATCTCAAAACAATGCAAGTTATGTGGGAAATTAGGACACAACAGGAGGAGCTGCAAGGGAGAAGTAGGAGGGAACTCCTCCCTGTCTGGGAGTGCATCCCAAGTCAGCAGGACCACGAGGAGGGTAAATATACTAATTTAACTTAGATATCCCTATTGTTTTGTTTTTCAATTGGCAGATTATTAATTGTTATTGTGCTTGTGCTTGTAGGTAGCCAAGGATGGTCATGCAAACAGCCAAGTTATAGGTAGTGCACAACCAGGCTCCAATGATGATGTGACCACAAGTGCACCTCCACCCCCCATTGATAACCAGTCCAATCCAAGACTAAAAAGACAGAGGAAGAGAAGTGCAGTCACTTCTGAGACCTTGAATGTAACTGGGAATGCAGCAAGGTGTATGACAACAATGAGATCTGCTGGAAGATAGCAAGCTGAAAAGGACCTTCTTTTTTTGGCGTGCTATATGTTGAAAGCACTCTTCATATGTTTATGTAATTGCCACGACAATTGGCATTTTGGTATACTTGTATAATGGCTGACCAAGTCTTTTTTTGTATGAATGTGCTGGGTAGACACAGTCCCATATTTTGTATAATGGTTGACCAAGTCTTTTTTTTTTTGTATGAATGTGCCGGGTAGACACAATCCCATATTTGTATAATGGCTGACCAACTGTGTACATTAGTCAACCTGTATTATATAGTGTATTATAAAGTTTTTTGGATCAAGCTTAAGTGTATTAAACTCATTTATTTTGGATCAAGCTTAAGTGTATTATATAGTCAACCTGTATGTAGGTAATATTCAGCTTGAGTGATTATGAAGCTAATATAGTCAACCTGGATCAAGCTTCTTTTATTTTTGATTTCTTTTTCAACTTCCGGAATTTTGGAATTATAATTGTTTAATATGGTGGCACCTTTTTTTTCCTCTCATTTTCACAAGGTGCCGAAATATGTGTCAATAATGGTTTAGGTTCCATTTTCTTGCTTGGCAGTCTCAATTTTCTGCAGTCTGCAATTTTTGCAATCTCAAATTGATGTTTTTGCAGTCTCAAATTGCTGTTTCTGCATTTTCTGCAGTATCAAATTACAGTTTCTGCAGTCTAAAATTGCTGTTTCTGCATTTTCTGCAGTATCAAATTGCTGTTTCGGCAGTTTGAGTTTAAGTTTTTACTTTTTATGTTGTATGCATACAGTTGATGCACACTTAATTCCTTTAATAATGAAAATTCCTTTTTAATTTAGGATTACCTGCTATATTAGCTCTGCTTCTTTCTTATGGTTCCCAATAAATGATCGAAAAGCTGAGCGAGGATGAACGAAGAGCTAAGAGCGAGGAGTTGAAGTTAATTTGGGGGTTAGGGCTTTCAATTTGGCGAGAAGATGAAGTTAAGGTGTTAGGGAGTGTCACACGTGAGGGCCACGTGACTATTAAGGGCGGGAATGGAACTAACTAAAGCAGATAGCCACGTGGACAAAATTTAATATTTTTTTATTTCAATCGTTTGCCTTTCCGTCTCTGATATAACGGCAAGGACCAAAACGAGAAGCGTTTTTCAGAATAAGGACTAAAATCGGTAAAAATAAAATCTATAAACTAAAGTGGAAATAGCGTGAAAATATAGGGACTAAAATGTGATTTCCGCCTATTATATATAGTGATATCTATTTTCCATCTTTGTGACAGACCAGTACTGTAATCTTTCTTGGCCTTATGTTTGTTAAACTAATCTTGATCAGGCTGCTATAGACATCAACATCCTAATCCTCTTATTAAAAAGTGGAAAACATCGTCACTCAACAAGTTGCAATTAATGGGTCATCATCAAGTCACTGTAGAATGCAAATTTACCTACAAATGAACCGCGCGCCATTGTCATACATATGGTCCATGCTTGAGATAGTGATCCATGGACCTAGTCAAATATAAAACTGAAAAACCAGTCTTACTATAGAAAGACTAGTTTTTATCTTGTTAATTATGTTCAGTTTTTAATAATTTATGTTTAGCCATGCTTGATAGTTGATACCTTTTTCTGGATATGTATTTCTCTCTATAGGCATCTCTTAATCTGTGATTCTTTTCCCATTTACGATTAAGATTAGGACATGAAATTTTATCTCAATCTCCAAGCCACATTAACTGTAATACCCTAATTTGATTGATTGTGTGATAAGTCTCACATCAGGCATATATTAGGTTAAACTAGGCTTTATTAACAACTACAAAGAGTTTTAATTGTGACTAGTCTTTTTGAGGTATAGTGTAAATGTGATTAGCACTTTTCCTTAGGTCGTTACATTAACATATAAACAAATAATCAGCAGTTTGATTTTTAAGAGATTTTAGAAAACAATCAATCAAGAAAATATGTATAATTCATATACCTAACAAACATGAGAAAGTACATAATTCAGTACACTCTTAGCATATATACAAGTCAGGCAAAATTTATTTAAGGAATAATATTAGTAACTTTAGAGTCTTGATATACCACCTTCTCAAAAAAAAAAAAAAAAAAAAAGAATCTTGATATACCATTGCAATCACAAAAGTGTATTTTGCAAAGTTCTTAATTACTGCATCTATCACACAGGCAATTCCATTTTTGAAAGTTCCTTTGACTCTATCTCAAGCAACCATTCACATGTTAAATTGTTAGCTGATAACTTTTTATAGAATAGAAAATGACACAATAGCATTCATCAAGGAAAAAGAAAATGACATAGTAACTAGCTAGGGATAATGGAGAGTAAGAGAGACAGAGAACAGTCTAGAAAACTCTTAATTCAATAAATCAGCCTAGAAGATTATCAAACAGACTAATTAAAAGGGACTTCTTCCTACATATAATATTATATCTTAGCTTATGAAATCTGATTTTAGAAGCATTTTTTTCTCCTGATATGACTCAAGAATTGGACACAAACAGAAAGGTCTATATATTAATTGGAATATATAGAATAGACAGGTTGAATCGTTGATATACATAGATAAAACCTATCTTAAAGTCCACATATTATTATAAGATATGCAATTGCAATATATTACACGATATTATAAAGTATCAATTCAGTCACAAACTCTTTAGCAAAAAAAAAAAAAAAATTCAGTCACAAACTCACAATCTTTTGTATTTTATATATATATATATATATATATACACACACACACACACATAAAATAAAGTTAAATATATCATATACGGAAATTACGAAAATGTGAAAAAAAAATATTTTGAAATGTCGGCATTCTATAATATTTAGGTTTGGTAGAATTAAAATTAAGAAAAAGAACAAAGCAGCAGGCCATGATCAATAGGTAAACATTTTAATATTAATAACCGGCCTCATACATACATACATATATATATATATATATATATATATACACACACACATAAAATAAAATTAAATATATCATATACGGAAATTACGAAAATGTGAAAAAAAATATTTTGAAATGTCGGCATTCTATAATATTTAGGTTTGGTAGAATTAAGATTAAGAAAAAGAACAAAGCAGCAGGCCATGATCAATAGGTAAACATTTTAATATTAATAACCGGCCTCATAGGCTCATACGTAGTTTCCATCTGGTTGCCTTGGAATGGAGGCTTGGAGCTCTCAACTCTTTTGAAAGATGCTACACCTTTTAGTGAAGTGTGTACACTCTGAAGCGTGAGTGACTTCAATTTATAATAATACCCCAAGTATTGAAGGAATCAAACGTTTATTAAGTTTTTTTTTTTTTTTGGCTAACCAAAGAATTTATAACTCAAGTTGCATAGCCTCTACCGAATACACACACACACACACACACACACACACATATATATATATACACACACACATACACATGGGTTATATATACACACATATGGGTTGGATTCAAGTTATACCTGGTGTAATTTTAAGAAATGTTACACTACTTAATAACTTGTTATAATTCATATTTTAAAAATCACGCCATTGAATTACACGTTTTATATATTCTTAACATTCATGCCAATTTTCATGTCAATTGGATGCTATTTACCATTCTACTAATCTTTTATACATTATTTTAAACTATAAAAACTTGAATTAAAAAATTGATTGATAAAATGACTATAAATTTTTGATCACCTTGAAATTTTGTAAGTATGGAGAATCTATGAAAATAATGTAATTTAACGGTGAATTTGTCAAAATTCACATCTAATTAAAAAATATTATATAATGTAATAATACTTAAAATTACACCAGGTGTAACAAGAATTGTCTGAAAAATCTAAACTGCTTACTAACTATATTTAATTACGTACACACATGATGAGCAAAAAACAAATTAATATTATGGATTATTTATAATTGTGGTCCTTAACTTTTGTCCTCTCAAAGAAAGTAGGGTTAATTACGATATAAATGAACGTAATAAATAATACCAACTCGTGTTACATTATAAATGAATGTAATAAATTAAAAAAGTAAAACATTGAATCATTACAAGAAAACCTAAGATTGTTCTAAAAATAATAAGGCGTTGTTTGGATTTTGAGTTTCCATATCTCATAACTCTATTTCCATAACTCATAACTCAAAAATGGTAGGATCCATGACTCAAAAGCTTGTTTGGATTTTCATAACTCTATTTTCAGTTTTTGTTTCTATCACTTAATTCTCTGATTTTTGAGTGATGAGTTATGGAAACTGAAAATACATTTTAGCTGTTTTCAGTTTTCATAATTCAGTTTTCAATAACATTTTTGTAATTAAACACACATTAAAAGACCCACCCAGCTACAACTTTTGACTTTTGACTTTTTTTCTTTTCTTTTCTTTCACTGGTTCGGTGTGTTTTTGGTTTTTTTTTTTTTTTTTTTTTCTTCTCACTAGGTCCGGTGAGTTTGGGTATTGGGGGTGAAAAAAAAAGTAAAACTGCACCAAGTCAATCCATGGGTCTCACAAAAAAGTAGAAAAATTGAGTGATGAGAAACTGAGTAATGGTGCAAAATGGGTGAGTATAAGGAATTGGGGTATTTTAAGTGATGAGTGATAAAAATTGAGTAAAGAGTGATGAATGATAAAAATAAAATAAATAAAATCCAAACATGGGCCACTGAAACGGGAAACTTCATTAAATACATATTAGACAAGTGCAAGTGTCATTTTGGGATAGTTGTTATCTTCATCAGTCATCTTACCAAAATTGTGGACACGCAAAAAGAAGATTAAAAAAAACACCTTTTAAACCAGGACAGTCCCGGACACATTAGAACTTGTATAATATATAATAAGTTAATAATAAATAACCTTCTGGTGCCGTATCCTGTAATATAAGAGTCTGTGTTTGGCTTAATTAGTTTTTTATTATATAAGTTCATTAGTTTATTTATTGCGATTTGATAAAAATATAGTTATATTTTGAAAGAACTAGATTTTAAAAATCTGTATATATAAAAATAAAAATAAAAATAACCCTAAACCATTAAATACAAGTTTTATACACATGCTCTAAGAATTGAAAATTTGAAATGTTACATTTAAAAATAAGTGTGATTAATACATACTCTTAGAACATTTGTTTGTTAATATGTCATTTAAAGAAGTTTTGATGTTACTTTTATAAAATATATATATATATATATAATTTGTTACTTTTCTTTCTATAAAACTGTTTTTTAAAAATGTTTCTTAAATAAATATTCTTAAGACATTAATTTATTTTTTTATTAAAAAAAAAATCTCTCACAAACTAAACGTAAACTTTGTTTGAATGTCAAACCGTGTTGTGAATCAACAATGATCAGCTACCGCAGCCTGGAGTGACTCGTGACAGTCAACGCATGAGTACTATAGTCTATAGAAATTAAAAATGACGGGCAATATCGTAATTAATGAAAAATTCAAGCCCAAACTCATTCCCAACGTTCCTCTATGACTATAAACCTCATGAATTCACAAAGCCAAAAAGTGTGAAAAAGTTATCAATAGCTTCAAACACTAGTACCATACATACATGGCTGCCTTGTCTACACCACCAACTACCACCACAATCACCACCGTCAATGAAGGCAGCGCCACCTCAATCTCCGCCGTCCACTCAGATATTCTTCAAACACATATCCTAACACGCCTTGATGGGCCCACCTTAGCCTCCGCAGCCTGCACTTGTTCTCAGCTCAATACACTTTCATCTCAAGAGCCACTTTGGACAAACATTTGCAACTCCAAGTGGCCATCCACCAACACGCCACGTATACGCCACGTCATATCCACGTTCCCAAACGGTCCCCGCTCCTTCTTCTCCGACTCCTTCTCACTCCTCACAAATTTGGACCACCCAAACAACTCTCCCCAAAGCCATCACGACCGTACATCGGAACTAATCTCAGCCGTCGATGTTTACTACAAGGGCAACCTCTTATTCAGCAAAGTGATCGAGACCGAGACAGTAACCGGTTGGTTTAAATGCTCGCCGTTTCGGTTGGACCTTTTGGACCCCAAAGACGTGGTCCCCACACCGATAAAGTTGCTGGACGACGACGACGACACGTGTCGCGATCTTGAGGAGGATTTGGAGCTGAGCTGGATCTTGATCGACCCGATCGGACGGCGGGCGATGAACGTGTCGAGTCAAAAGCCAGTTTCGGTACAACGTCATTGGTTGAGTGGAGAAGTGCACGTGCGGTTCGCGACAGTCTTAGCCGGCGACCACCACAGAGGATCGTCCTCGGAGTTCGTGCAGTGTGGGGTAGTGATCACGTGCGGTGGGTCCCAGGGAAGGGTGGTGCTGATTAAGGAGATGAGCTTGCTGGTGGAGGACATGGATGGGATTCATTTGAATGGGAAGGACAGTTTGGTTATTTTGCAGAGGGCAATGGAGGGTAAAAAGGGAATAAAGAAGAGGGAAGAGGAAGGAAGGAAAAGATACCAGGAGTTTTTGGAGAGGAAGAAGGAGAGGAAAGAAAAGAAGCTACGAGCAGAAGGGAGATTGGATATGTTGTGTGTGGCTTTTGGGGTCTTGGGATTTGCCACTTTTTGGTTATTTGTTTTGTGCAGATAAAAAAAAAAAATTTAAGGTTTTATTATATATTTATATCCCAGGTAAAAAAAAAAAAAAAAAAGAGAGTAAGGATGTTTTATATATTTTTTTTTCTTTTTATTTTTTCTCCAAGTTCATTGGTATAATTATAAAGAAACAAGAAGAAAAAAATTATGACTTCATTTCTTTTCATCCTTTGTACAATTAGTCAATTACCTTAAAATTACCTCTATATGAGTTTAGTATATCTTTCTTAATTTAGCAATTTTTTTTTTTTTAAATTCTAGGCTGTATTTGAATTTAAGAATTTAGAATCAAAATATTTAGAGAGATTTTTTAGGATATAATAGTTTGGTATGAATTTTAGTAATGCGGGTTTAATTTGGAAATATGCAATTTGGCATGGATTGGGCATGTCGTGAAGAAGTTTTTGGTCACATTATGAAGTTGTTTGGTAGAGATGATAAAACAGTGAGAGAAGAGAAAACTTAAAGAGGATAGATAAAATAAAAAAAATAAAAATAAAAAAGGGAAAGGAGAGATTAGTATTTTCATTATAAATGTTTGGTAAGAGAGTGAGAAAAAAGTGGAGAGAAAATAAAGCATTTTGTATTAAATTTTTATTACATTTTGTATTAAAAGTTTTTTTGTTATAAATTAGAATAATAAGGTTATCAAATAATGTATTTAATATGTTTTCTCTCATATTTTATTAAAGATGGACTCAAGATGAAAAAATCAATCTCTCTCTTTCATCCTTTCGTATTTTACTAAACCAAACAATAGGCCTATTGTTTGGTTCTCCTAATAATATATCATAGAGTATGCTATTCTGTGGTTTTGTCAACCATTAGATTGGTTCTGCCCTTTCTCAAAAAAAAAAAAAAAAAAAAAAGATTGGTTCTGCCTAAAAAAATGACATCAATTGTGAAGAAGAAATGAAGAATAGTTTAGAAAGTTATATATACAAAGGGTAGCTGGCATAGATATATTGGCAATAAAAAAATTTGACAGTAAGATATAGACATTGAAAGGAGTCGCCAGACGTGACGTTGTAACAAATAAGATATTTCTCTCTTTTTTATTATTTACAAAAGCGTAGACTTGATTTTCTATGCCATTTAGTCCCGAAATATATATGTTATAATATTTGATTCCAACATCAAGCAATCAATGCGCGTAAATTATAATACTAAGAATCCCTTACAAAATAAGAGTTTTAAGAGGCTTGGACACTGTTTTATGATTTTTTTTTCTTTTTTTTTTTTTAATTATTTTCGAAATAATGAGGTTAAGAGCTTCCAATTTCTAAGACCTGAATAATACAAATCTTCTGTACTATTTTTTAAGCCAAAATAGGCATTTGTCTATTTCACCAAAACTTTTCAGCAAAATGTTCTTATTCTAAAACTATCTAGCAAAATGCCATTGTTTTAAACTCGATTTTCTAAAAATCGAGTTTCAATAAAAAACTCAATTTTTATAAAATCAAGTTATGTGAAATCAAACTTAAAAAAAAAAAAAAAACATGGAACTTGAGTTCCATGTAAAATTTCTCACATTACTCGATTTTCATCAAATCGAGTTTTTCATTGAAATTTAATTTTCTAAAAATCGAGTTTCAAAACAGGTGCATATTGCTAGATATTTTCAAAATATGAGCATTTTACTACATCTTTTGGGCGAAAAGGACAAATGCCCATTTTTTGTGTTACACTTTATATTCTACCAATCATAACTTATCATATATTTGTTTAGATTTCCTTATAAATTAACCAAAGTTTAAAATGAAAAAAAAATAAACACATGACAAATTGTAATTAATAGAACATAAAATGAAACACAAAATGTGGTACAGGCGTATAGAGCTAGACCTACATTGGATTTCACTAGTGGAGGCAGAAAATTTCCGTGGATTGGACAAGAGTGTATTTAACGTGGGATACAAGCAGAATAATTGTGGTGGACATTCAGGTTTGACATTATATATAGGAAATGTACTTACTTTTTTTTTGAGAGGGAGGAAATGTACGTACTTGCTTATAGCTATTAATTTGTCCTAATCGGCCTAAAATTGAGTCATTTCTAAGTTGAGTGTGAATGTGTGAATATTGACTTAATTGTCATGACCCAAGAACTGATAAGAGTATGACTCGCTGATTTTAATGAAACACAAAAAAAAGGCCAAAGGTAGTTGAAAATTCAGGAGGGGGAACCAAACTTATTTTTCTCTTAAAAAATTAAAACTTATGAGTGTGGACAATCAAGGTCCTCTCTCTCTAATCACATGCTTTACATGACTTACAATGTTTATTTTAATGAGGGTTATTTACAATTATTAACTATTACAGTGTATAGAAAATTTGTATTCATAAAGACTTGGCGCTTTAGGTCCACTTTTGTTGTATCACACATATTTATACCTCTTATATAAGCTAGGCACACTCTTGTATATTTTAATAAATCAAAGCAATGTTTCTAACATTAACCTTAGGTTATGATATGCAAAAACAGTTTGGTACAAAATTATGAGATGCGCCTAGAAGCAAGCAACTAGCCTAGCGTGTCTCTGGCATAGATTTGATAAATCAAATAATGGAAGAGTTGAGAAATAGCATGTGAGAGGACTTTGCTTGTAGTGGTCTAACCCATGACATTATGTTTTACCCAAAATATATATATATATATATATATATATATTTATATTTCTAACTTAAGGGAATGAATTGTGTCGGATCGTGAGCTGTGTAATTCTACCTCAAAACCAATTGGTAATAAAAAAGACACTCAAATCTTTTATGGCATTCGACATCACATCACGCAGGCCTATTTTTAGAGTGGTTGTAGGGAGTCAAATTGTGGTCTCTCCAACAGTTTCTCTCTCACAATGACACTCTTGTGACTCGAGCCCATGACCTTGGCTCCAATACCATTTGTCGGACTGTAAGTTATACCATTCTACCTCAAAATTAATTGGTGATAAGGAAAACACACTCAAATGTTTTATGACATTCAATATCACACCACGTAGGCCTGTTTTTAGAATGATTGTAGGGAGTCAAATTGTGGTTTTCGAATGATTTGGTTTGGTTAGGTATTGCCTCAGTCAAAAAGATTCTAAAGAATCAGAAATTAAAAACAAGATAAAGACACAAAAAATTGAAAGTAGTCTATATTACACTGATCCTAAGAATAGAAAGTAGAATGCAAAATAGGTAAAGCAAATTGCAAGAACTCTAAAGTAAATTTAAAGAAACTTATTTTTACTAAAGTAGAATGGTTACTAGGTTAATTTGAGTTGAAAAGATATAGACATGTTGAAGTATCAACTTATAATTGTTTATCTCTCTTCTTCATGGATAGTCGACCTTTTATAATTTAACTAATTAGTAATTACCACTTTACAAGTTAATGAAGTTTTTTTTTTTAACTTTTTGGTAACTACACTGTATCATCACACACACACATATATATATTTCGAATAATTCGATAATTACATTGAATTAAGAAAGGGAATTTGAATCTTAGATATATATGTTGGAAAATAAAAAGTGCTAATTAAATTACAATATTCTTAGCATGACAAGTAATAAGTGGTATCTTTTAATAAAAGTAACATGTAATTTAGGCAAAGATGTTTTTCCTGCCAAATTACTAGTCCTTAATTATTAGACTTTCACATGATATGATTGCCAAATTTAACACTTGTATATTGCCAAGCATTCAAAGATATCTAGTGAATCTTAGAAAAGGTAATAAAACACATTTAGGGGCGAACAACTTTAAAACTAAAAGCTTTCTCCAAAAAAAAAAAAATAAAACTTTAAAAAAATAAAACTAAAATATCGAATTGATAAAAAAAAATTAATACATATTTTTCAAAATAACACCCAATTTACACGCATTTTAGAGGAATAATAATAATAATAATAATAATAATAATAATATCTTTTAATTGAATTAATTGGGTTTAAGTATGAAAATACCTAGTACTCTTATAATTATGTTATCTTTTGTCATTTATAGAATATAACTGATTACTTAAAGGCACTTTATCACTATTAAGGGTCATGAGTCCAAGTATCCAACCCACCAACTTGACAAAATTGTCCAATCTAATCAGTCCTAACAGATCAAGGTAGTTTTTTGGTGGGTCGGGTTCTGATTGATATGTTTTCAAGCCATCAAACCTAACATATTCAAACACACACAAGTGCGCGGACACACACCTAAAAATTTATTTAATGTATTTTGTTTGATTTATTATAGTATTTTGAGAATTTGTTTGGATTAATTTATAAATTTGGAATATGATTTAAGCATATCATGTGAATTGTAAAAATGTATTAAAAAATCGGGACTTATATTTGTTGAATGTCTTTTCTTCTTTTTTTTTTTTTTTCCCTTACAAGAAATGAAATATTTTATATCCAACATGTTGGATTGATTTTTACACACATAATAGCTTGAATTGGGTTGAGAATTCTTTTAACTTATTCCCCTAAAATTTTTAAGTATGGGTCTCTCCGTTCAATTATTACTTTTTTTATGATAAAAATTATGAAAAGCTCAATCTCTACATTCTATAACAAATGGAAAAAAAAAAAAAAAAAATCTATTACCACAAACTATTATACAACTTCTTTTCCACAATTATGACATGGAAGAGTGTAAATAGTGAAAAAAAAAAAAAATGATGGGTTAGACTTGTGACAAAAAGTTGTGGAATGATTTTGTGGTACTAAAGCTACAATAGGATTGCACAAGTGTTCTTTGTTTCCTTCTCAACGTGGACTCGAACGCTTATTGATTTTAATGTCTTAAACTCACGTGTTTAGCCACTTTTGTCAACTTCTCAATCGAAAAAGTGCATGGCATATACCTGTGTTAAATTGTTAATTCTATTTCTTCTCCACATATATATGGACTTGGGTGGAATCATTCTACAAAGCCATGTAGACTTGCATGCGCTCATTTCGTAACCATGTGAACTTCTTGGACCCTAGACATTCATGCAATCATTTTGCAAGCCATCTGGACTTCTTGAACCAAGCTGCACAACACAAACCCAAGTTACGCAATTCTCCTACAGTAGAGAGTGTCTAATCTCTAATGACACAATTTTGCTATAATTCTAATATGTTCAACTATGAGTGATAAGTTCATGTAAAAGTGATAATTCAACATCCATACTCGATCACTTTAATAAGTTGTGACAAAATATGTGGTCATGGTATTACTATATAATAGATAGTCGACCAATTGTCACCTCCAATGGCAATGCACCTTTAAGACCATGACGCTGTATCAAGGCAAAAATCAGATCAATTGTCCCCTCCAATGGCAATGCACCTTCAAGACCATGACGCTGTATCAAGGCAAAATTCGAAATAATTTTAGTGCGTATGATCCTAACATATTGTGTACAAGGCTCCCACCACAGATTCCTTGTTATGCTTCAAGTCTTGAGATCGAGAGTCAGACTCTCAAGCTCCAGATCAGATTGGTTTCAAGCTCAAATACATATATGTTTAAGACAAATGAATTCTCTCAGTTTGCAAAAATATTGAAGTATATTACAACCTTTACTCATTAAATGTTCAAGACAAGTGAACTCTTATCTCACAGATCACACTTAAAACTTCTATTCAAAGTTTGTTGGATTTTGATCTAAAATACTATCTGATATTGCTTCTGATGATGTGTGGTGCTTCTACTTGTAGCAGACACATGCCTTGCGATCAAAATTAGATTATTAGCTAGAAAAAGTTAACACAAACATTTGGATAAAACATAATTTATAGGAATCCAACTTTTCCTGCCATTGTCCTTTGCACAAATTATATCTTCATATCAGTACTTGATAGTCATCTTTCGGCTCTGGAGGCCCTCTTGCTATTGGCATTCCACCTCCAAAATCGGATTTGGGTTTCGCATAGTCCACAAAAACAACACGCCCATTTAATGCCTGCCAGTAGTTATTTGTTATTTTTGAATTTCAAAGCTTAAAAGAATCAAATGCAGAGATGAAAACAGGGGCTTACCTTTCCATTCATCTCTGTAAGGGCTTTCTGAGCTTCATCTTCGGAAGCAAAGGTCACAAATCCAAATCCTTTTGATCTGTCTGAGACTCTGTCCATTACAACTTTAGCTGGAAAAAGAAAAATTGTTAAGCTCCAACTAACTGAATATTCTACTGGCTTGAAGAGGGCAACTTAATGTTATTGCATATGGAAAGCCCATTGTCACCTTCAACAACTTGACCATATTGAGAAAATGCTTCTGATAGTCCTTTGTCATTGGTGTAAAATGACAATCCTACAGCATTGTGAGGGAAAAAAAAAATCTTTAGCAAGTGCATAACATAACAAAAAATTGAGAAACTATACAGTACATAGGGCAGTAAAAGCTGCAAAACTATGTTATCCTTTTTTTTTTTGGAAAGTCGAAGTGAATTAATAACTTAATAAACAGTTAAACAAAACTTTTTGTTGGCAAAGACAATATGGAAAAATGATTTAGATAAGAAGCCAAAAAAAAGAATCAGAAAAACTCTATGGCCTTAATCTAGGGATCATGAAGCGCTCAACTGCTTGATATATTTTACATACAAATACAAAGAGAAAATGTTTCTATATTATTTGTGTACTTTTGACAAAGCATGTCGCTAAGTACCAAGGGAAACATTCTACTAAAATTCAAAACTTAAATAAGCAGCAATTTTATAAAAGATTCCAATGCTCTTTTAGTAGAGGTCAAGCATCAATGTAATGGCAAGTGCCTTTCACCCAAAGCAATAAGTCACAGGTTCGAGTCTGGGAATCAGCATTTTCCAAAAAAATTGGGGGTAAGCTTGCCTTCCAATCACCCCTCCCAAAACTTTCAAAAGCAAGAGCTTTCAGCACTGGGTACAACCTTTTTAGTGCTTTTTAAGTACAATTCAATGCACTTCTTTTTTAATATTATGAGAAGCTTAGTTACTTTGAAAAGCAATCCTTGTGCTGCTTCTCAAAATTAGCAAGAGGCTAAAGCACCTTTGATTTATCTAATGAGATGCTTCTGTTCTTTAAAATGATGAAACGCCCTATTAAAGCCCCCATCAAACGGAGTTTAGAAGGTTCAACTGATAGAACCATCCAGTAATCAAAATTAGGATCTGGAATTCTGTGAGTAATACACACAGCATGTATAACACAACAGTATATTGATCAGGAAAACATGGGCTAGGAGAATCACAGCTCTATGTTGGTTACAGATGATAAAAAGGCATTCACATATACAAAAACAATCTCAAGATTAGTTATTTTGTACCTAAGCAAAAAAGATAAAACACTATTTAGACAAGACTTGAGCAGACACACTTCCACCACTTTATTTGGAAATAAAAACAATCTGAACCATACATGAATATTGATAACCATAAAGGTTTTGAAGTAAATGTAATCAAGATTAGCAAGAGTTCTTAATTAAGGTCAGAGCCATGTACATGGTTGTATTTAAGAATTTCAATAGTACCCACTAGACCATTCAGCACCTGAAAGCCTCACTCGGTTATTGATGAATTAAATGAGCATATATTTTGTAGAAAAAGGTGAAAGAAGGAAACGCAAAAATTCATATAGGTATTACGTCGAACAGGTTACGGTCATAGTTCAAGAAATCCAAAACAAGATGTGACATAGATAAACAGCGAAACATATGATTGGTTTTCGGTCACACATAAATAGTGGGTAAGAACTACTTAACGTTTTGTGATAGTACAACGTCGTCAAGCAAAGTGAAACAAAAAGTTAGGAAGAGAGAGAGAGAGAGAGAGAGAGTACCTCCAACGAAAAGTTTGGAAGCTATGCCTCTGGAACAAATGAGAAGAGTTGGAGGAAGAAGAGAAGTGTATGATAGATTGGGATTATGCCCAACTAGTCTTCTAAGCGCCGCCATTCGATGCCACACACACTGGGCTCTGCTGCCAGGGAAATACTCGACTCTTGAGAGCTTTTTTGCTTAGAAATGATGGAAACTATTCCGCGATAAATATATATATATATATATATATATATATATATGGTTAAAATTTGCCAAACAGTACAATTGTGACAAAATTTTAGGCTAATAGAATGCGTTCAAATTTAATTTGTAAGTTAGACTCTTTTTGAAAGTCGATTTTAAGAAACTCGACTTCTAGGCAAAATAGACCCTCCTATAAGTCTGACGTGGATTAAAAAATGGGAAAAAAAAAGGCATGCGAAAGTTGAGTACACTGAACTCGACTTCTCCTAAAAGTTGAGTTTAGGGAACTCAACTTCAAGCATAGCCTAAGTCATAACCCACTAAAAGAAGTGTACAGGGAACTCGTCTTTCACTAAAGTCGAGTTTCTTATACTCGACTTCCAAGCTAGTGATTACAGGCACCTACCCCACCTGCCTTAGTTAAGTGAGCACGGTAATAATTCTTTTAAATGGAACTCGAGTATACTAAACTCGAGTTCCAATAAATTTTACAACAACCTTCCTCTCAGATATAAACTCTTTTGATACACTGACTAATCTAACTCACTAAGTTCTCTCAATTCTCCCAGCCCTTTCCCATGCCCAAACTCTCCCTTTCACACACATTAATCATTCTACAAATTAAAAAGCTTTTCTTCTTCTTCAATTTGTAGGTAAATATTCAAACCTTTTTAATTTTTGTTAGACCTGGCTAATATTATATACTCACTTTTTCATTTGGTAGATATATATATATATATATATACACATACCAGTTTTATATATATATATATATATATATTATTTTTTTTATGGGATACCAGTTTTACATTGTTGATGTTATCATTATTATTATTGTTTTTTGCATTTGTTATTTGTGCTTTGTAATGGGTTGTTATTTGAAATATGCAATGGGTTTTTCTTTGTAATGTGTTGTTATGTATAACGTGAATGAATGGGCAACATGTTATTTATTTGCAATGTGTTGTAAACTTGTAATATGTAATGGTTTGTTAGTTGTAAGGCGACCATGTACAAATTTGTTTGAGTTTCAAAAATTGTTTATAATTGTTTGGTGAACTATACAATGCTATCTTTATATTTGCCTTCAGGCAATATTTTGTAGTTCATATCGAATAAAGGTGTTATATTCGTCACTAACTTTTAGTAAACTTATTTGACTTATAGGCTGTAATGAGTTCGATTGATTTATATCTATATTATGGTGTGGAGCCCCACAGTGATGTGACTTATGGAGTGATATATGAAGGGTCTAGTAAAAAGTTAGAGATTATTCAACTAAAAAAACGGTGGGAGATCAATTTAAAGAAGTTGAAAAAGAAAATTATGAAAGAGTTGGATTTGGACCGTTGCTTGCATGACATAAAAATTATATATCATACTCCTCATGTAGTGTTCAGTGACCGTATTGTCTTCACGCCTATTGAAATAAAAGAGGACAAGCATGTTAAGATTATGCTTGAGAGGATAGACTCTATGCCCCAATTAAAAGTTGCCGTGTTGTATATAAGTGTTGAGCCTCGTAAAGAAGTTGGCAGTGAAAATGTGCAACAAACAACTTTGGAGGGTGGTGGCAGGGAAGAATTCCAATCATTACATGCGGATAGTCATCTGACTCTTACCCCGTGCACCACAGTTAGGGGTTATACACTATCATGTCAAGAGACACCAACCTCAACCGTGGTTTGCGGATCTAGTTATCAACAAGAATGTATTCAATCTCTAGGGGGGGAAGACGAAGACGAAGACAAAGACGAAGATGATGTTGATCATGGTAGAGATGAGTATGAAGAGATGATTCGGAGAGATGACTTTCACGAGGATACTATAAACTATAAAAATGTTGACAATGTCCGTTATGATGTCATGGATGATCATGATAGTGATGTCGTAGGTGATCAAGATAATATAGGTGATGGTATAGTTGTGCAGCATGTTACAACTACAGTCCCTACATATGAAGCTCACGGCTTGTCATTCCATGCAAACACTTGGGATAATATAGTTGATCCTTCAAATGTTGAGATACCATTTTCATCAAGTTAGGTGCGGGGAATAAATTTTAGCAAAGGGTTGATTTTTCCTAATAAAGAGGCGGTGAAACAAGCAATAATAGTTTACTCTATGGACAATGATAGGGATAAAACGCCTACTAGACGCCGACAGCTTGTGCAAGATGACGGGGCGACGTATGCCGACGGACGTAGACGACGGACGCATCACCTTGACGGGACGAGGCTTAAACAAACTGACGGGAGTAAGGAACGACGGGGTGAGGCCGGAGGCGCCAAGGCGTATCTTGCCATGTACGCTTCCATAAGAAAATGAGTCTTGCCATGTACGCTTGCACTTGGACAGATATCTTGCGCAGCACGATTGCTCCCAAAGGGATGTCTTGCCCAACACACTTATTGCCCAAGAGGTATCTTGCACTCCACGCTAATCAAGGGTAATTCCGGTAAGGAGGTATCTTCCCAAACACGCCTTGGCTAAGGCCCCATGCTACTATAAATACTTCCAAGCCCACCCAAATCGAGGTACGCATAATTCTACCCGACTTTGGCGCTCTAGAGTTGTGAGCAATACTAACTTAACCATCGGAGGGTCGTTAGCCGGTACCACACCGGTACTCCCTCTTGAGGTTCTTTTCACCTGTGCAGGTTTGTCCGAAGTACGCGAAGACCCTGTAGCTTACTGAGCAGATTCTCGACCTCATCAGACAACGACAAGAATTATATAACTGAGTGGTCCAACCAGCAAAGATTGTGTGTGAAGTGCGCGAATGAGTCATGTGTATGGAAAGTCCGAGCATTCTCGCAACAGAAGCTTAACGGATTATGGGCCGTCACAGTATACGGCGGTCCTCACACTTGTCCGTCAGTTGGGGTGAACAAAAGTGGCAGAATGATGAATTCGAATTTTCTTGCCAAAGAACTTCATACATATGTGCTTGCAGATCACACTAGCAAAATAAATGTTAGGACATATGTGTATCACTTATTAGGAACATATGTCACTACTTTATGTAATTGGTTAATCTTTTGACAAAACGCACTTTACTTGTAATTCGGTAGATTTAGGATGTGTTTGATACTTCAAGAAACCTTGTTTCAAGATCAAGTATTAAAGCCGTGCAAGACAGTCTAAGATTCAAGTCAAGAAAGTGCCTGTCATTAAATCTTGACAGCTAGCACGACAACTAGCATTTATCGAGCTCAAGAAGCTGTTCCAGCCCCGTGGCTCGATAGCTTCTCGACAGATGCTATCTGTCGAGGTTTAAGAAAAATGGATTTTCTGTTTTGTTTTCTTGAGATCCTTGAATGTGTCTTTGAGCTTTCTTTTCTCATAACCCTAAACATATAAAATGATTATGTTAAGGGCCGTCAAAGTGTTCGCAAATTGCACAAGCATTAAGCAAAGTTTATTCAAGCAAATTGTGACCGGAGACAAAGTTTTGCCCTAGTTCATCTCTTGTGAAGAAGTTGCTATGTATGTGCACCATTGGGTTTTGTGACCAAGCATCTTCTGGATCTTCATCGTATGATGAACTGAAAAACTTTGCAACCAACAAACTTCTCTAGTTGGTGATTGAAGTCGCGTACTGGGATCCGCGCAATTGGTTAGTCACGTACTTGGGAGTCGTGCATCAAAAGGAGAAATTGTCACTACAGAACAAGTCCAATTGTGTGTTGGGTTAAGGGTTCAACTGTAGGTTGGTATAAGGTACTGGGATTCCTTTACTTGTAACCGCTTTTTGTGATAATAGTAGAATTTCGGGAGTGGTGACCTTAAAATCACTCGGTGGGGTTTTTGCTGTGTAGGTTTTCTCTATTCGAAAACAAATCACAGTGTCAATTTATTTTCCGCTGCATACTCCAGTTAATTGGTGATTTGTTTGTGCTACCACGCTCATTGCATGTAATTGAACCTAATTAATTCACTTGGCTAATTAATTGGTTAATTCATCACAAGGGATCAGTACGTGTTTGGCCTATCAAGTGGTATCAGAGCAGGCACACTCTGATTAAGTTAATCTTTGTTGTGTTGATCCATTGACCCCTGTTTGTCATGGATGGAGGACAGTCATTAATTATACCTCCTTTATTTGATTTCACTAACTATGCATACTAGAAAGTACGCATGAGAGCTTTCTTGCAGTCTTTAGATGAGAAGGTGTGGGAAGCTGTAGAGATTGGTTGGACAAAGCCGAAGGAAGCGCCGGCCGATTGGGATGATGCAAAGATCAAGGTGGCAAACTTCAACAGCAGAGCATTGAATGCTTTGTTCAGTGCGGTCACCAATGAGGAGTTCAAGAAGATATCCTCCACTGAAACTGCTAAGGAAGCATGGACCATCCTCCAGACAACCTATGAGAGAACAAAGGTTGTCGAGGATTCAAAACTTCAGAGGCTCACTAAAATTTTTGAAGAAATGAAGATGGAGGAGGATGAGTCGTTTGATGAGTTCTATGCCAAGCTTAAAGACATAGTGAACTCAGCCTTCAATCTTGGGAAAACCATTCCTGAACTCAAGATTGTAAGAAGGTTGCTCAGATCTCTACCCAATAGGTTCCATGCCAAGATCACAACGATAGAGGAATCAAAGGATATTGATAAGATTCCTTTGACAGAGCTGATTGGAAATCTACAGACCTACGAGCTAGGGTTAACAAGAATTGGCAAGTCGGGTAAAGGTAAAAGCATGGCATTGAAGGCCAAGAGCAGTGACACTGATGAGTCTTCAGATGATGAGGATTCTAAGATGAAGTCCTACATTACAAGGCAATTCAAGAAGTTCATGAATAATGCCAATAGGAAGGGCTTTGACAAAGACCGTAGGCAATCTAGTTTTTCTCAATTCAAGAGCCAAGATAAAGGGAAGAAGGATGTTAGGGATGGCGGTCAATACACTGTTCCTGCAGGACCTAAGTGCTTTGGGTGCCAAGGCTTTGGTCACATGAAGTAAGAGTGTCCGACATATCTCAAAAGCATTGAGAAGAGTAAGGCACTTGCTGCTACTTTGAGTGATACTGAGCCTAAGGATGATTCCCACAATGAGGATGACGGAATCTTGAATGCCTTTACTACCACTGTTAATCCTACTGAGGGGATTGTTGAAGATGTGGATGAAGAAGAAGAATTGGTGGAGTCCAAGTTTGAGAAGATGGATGATCAAGATGACATCCATACAGCCTATGAGAAACTGTACAAGCTTTCTGAGAAACATGAGAAACTCTATAGGCTGGCCACCAAGAAGCTTAGTGATGTGGAACTTGATTGTGAAGAGCTTTCCACAAAATTTGATGAAGCAAATTAGACTATTGGAGCACTGAGGTTTGAGAATAATTTTTTTGCTGAGAAGACCAAAGCAGAGCTGTTTCAAGTTAGAGCTCAATTGGAAAGGACTTCATGTGCGAAATTTGACCAGATGCTCAGCATTCAGAAATCTGCTTCAGATCGAACAGGTGTGGGGTATGGTCTTTCTTCATCCAATATTGCTTCTACTGGTACTACTGTTTTTGTTCCTCCTGCTAATAATGTTGAAATTGAGAACAATGTTGTTAAAGATGAATTAGCTAGTAAGAACTTAGACAAGAGTAAGTCTATCTTAGGAGCACCCCCTAAACATGATAAGAAAGATGCTAAAAACCTTTGGGCTAAGAAGGCTAACTCTTAAAAGTCTAAACAAAAGAAACAGCATCTCTGTCATCATTGTAGATAGGGGTGTCCACGGGTCGGTCCGGGTCGGGTTTGTGCCCAACCCGGAACCGACCCGATAACTTCGGTTCTCTAATTTCTGGACCCGCCGCCGACCGGTGAACGGAATCGGTTCGGGTGGTCGGATCGTCACCGGATATCGGTCGGTTCTCGGTTGAAGTTGAAAACTTCGAAACTATGCCAGACTCGCCGAAAATTGGGCCGATTTGCTGAAATCTGGCCGGATCTCGAAGAGATCTCGGCGGACCTCGAAGAGATCAGGCCAAATCTCGACGGAATCTCGCCGGATCTCAGTGAGATCTCGGTGGATCTCGAAGAGAATAGGCCGAATCTCGACGAGATCTCGCCGGATCTCGCAGAGATAAGGCCGGATCTCGACTAATTGCAGAAAACGACCGGCGAAACACATAAGCGGTGGAGAAGAACTCATTTTCCGGTGCACAACCAGTCGGATCGGTTCAGATCTCGGTTTTACGCTCAAACCCGTCATCCGACCCGTCGGAATCGGGTTTTGGGGACGACGACCCGCCGCCGACCGTCACCGGCGTCGGGTCGGCCGGTTTTTCGGGCCGGGTCGGCCGGGTTGGGCGGTTTGACCGGGTACCGGGTCTGGTTGGACACCCCTAATTGTAGAGTTGCCGGCCACACTCGACCAAATTGCTATAAGTGGTTAGCCACTCAACAGAGCAACGACATGGTAGCATCTGGAAGCTAGAATCAGCTTCAATCATCTCTTGCTCCTCTTGGAGATCTTCTCAAAGCCCTCATGTTTTTTCCAACTTGAACGGTTTTAATTCTTCCCCCTCACTGCCAGTTCAAAGATTTAATCAAAGGAAAGGTTTTTCGAAGGTGTGGAAGGAAAATGGTTCCAAGTGATTCTATCACTTTCTTCTCTCTCTTCGTATTTTTTGTTTTTACATAACTTATGTGTTTTGCTTTTAAGTTTTGAGTCAGTCTAGTTTTGTTGCTTTGCTTTGCTTAACATGTTTTTGTTTGTTTATTTTTTAGTTTTGCTTTATTTTGTCTTTCAAATTTAAAAATAAAAAATTAGAAAAATTAGAAAAATACAAAAACAGTGTGTGTTTTGTGTACATTGGTACTTGTGTACCTTGGATAACCATTGAAAGAAAATTTTCTAAATTTTGTATCTTTTGTAGCTTAGATGAGCATCTCTATGCATAACTAAGCAAGTGAGCTTTGTGACTCGTATTTGTGATGAGTAAGGTTAAGTGATCTCTTGTACTTAACACTCATATCACTCTTTTTGACGGGTAGGACTAGAAAATCCTAAGAAAAAGGCATAAATAACCATCTCACCACTGTTGCCCGCCAATCATAAAATGACATCTGTATGCTACGGCATAGCAAAAGTGCAATGCCAATAACATCTGTATGCTTTAGCATAGCAAAAGTGCAACGTCAAAAGCTTAATATCATTGGGTATTTCTTTTCTTTCTTATATATGCCCATGCATGGTTTGCTTAAAAGAAAAATATGCAAAGAAAATTAAAAAGCAAAAAGATCAAAAATGCTTTTAAATATGATTGCAAACGTGTTTTCTAGGAGAGGTGGAAGTTATAGGATATACCTCAAAGGTGATAGTCCCCATCAAACAGTTATGATTGTGTGTGAGTTAAAGTGATTTTCTTATATCTCAAATCGTCATAACATGCATACACATTTGCAATCTTGCGATGTTTTTCACACACAACACGCAATATTCTTTACTACTTTTGATACATGTGCAGGTACAATGTGATTTGGCCATCACAAGTTTTACTTGTACTAATGTATGCTCACTAAACTGTCTTGACTTATTTTTGAAATATAAAATTGGTTAGATTTGTTTTGTGTGTGTGTGTGTGTGTGTGTTTTTTTTTTTTTTTAAGATCCATGTGCTTAAAATTATTGTTGAGAGATGATTTTGAGAACTTAATATGTTGATTGGATTTTTGGTTGAGTTGCATACTTAATTGCATTCATGTCTGTGATTTTCTCTTCTCAAAAAGCTGTTTTTAAGCAATCTCGACAGATCCTCGACACCTGGCTATCTGTCGAACTCTTAAGCTGTTTCTTATCGCAATCTCAACACCTGTCTCGACACCTGGTGGATCAATCGAGAAAGTTTCTGACTCCTCGATAGCTTCTCAATAGCTGGTGGATCGATGATTCTTTTATTAATCCTTGTCTTGTCCCTCGACACATTTTTGACTCCTTCATCTGTTGACGGCCAAAATCTCGATACCTCCCTTGACACATGGCTCGACACCTCTATCTATCGAGATTTACTAAACCTCTATAAATAGGTTCTGTGCGATCCGGTTATTCATTTCACTCCTTTTCTCTCTCGACACTTCTGTCTTTTCTCCTCCCTACTCACTCTCTCTCACTCCAAACCTCCATCCAAGTGATTTTCAAGCTCTTTCAAGTTTTCTTCTACACTTGGTATGATTCTTCTCCTTCATTTACATGCATTTCATGTTTTGAAATCTATATTTTGGGGTTTTTGAAAAATTTTGGGGTTTTTCAAAATTGATAAGTTTTTTGAGAAACTTTTAGGATGAGTTTTGAAGATTTGATCTTAAAAACTTCATGCATTGCACTTCATATGTATTATAACGGTATTTTCATGCATTTAGTTGTGTGTTATACATGTTGAACAGTTTGTGTGCTGGTAGGATTAGATTGAGCTAAGCCCATGATGCAACTTCTCTTGCATGTCACATGTTCATGCATTTCCCATGCATACGTACTCTATTTTTTCCTACTTGTTATATTGTTGACCTGTGTTGGAGCTTTTCTAATTGTCTCTTTTTCTCCCTTTCTTTTCGTTTACATTAGTCGTGTCTATGGCACCTAAACATAAATCTGTTCCGTCCCGGAACCCTCTTCATTCCAGGGCATCCACTTCTACTGATCCTACCCCCTCCTCTGTTTGGTTCCGTGATGAGGATGCCCGAAAGGACTTCTCGGAGAACTTCTCTAAGGCTGCGTTTGTTTTGGGTGTAAACGATTTCAGGAAAACGCTTTACACCCTTGTATGTGTTTGTTTTGCTATGGAAAATATGGTCAACGGAATTGCAATTCCGGTTGGACTGTAAAATGTGGCCCTCCTCCTGTAATTGAAATGCAGCTTCTATTTTACCTTCAAACCAACTACGCCTCAGGAAAATAGAAGAGAAACCGAAACAGCAAAGAGAGAGGGAGAAAGAGCAAGAAGAGATCGGACCACGACCCACGACCCACGAACCGGCGATCTCTCCGTCGCACCCACGAACTGATCCGATCTCTCCGTCGCACCCACGATCTGATCTCTTTGTCGCACCCACGAACCGATCTCGCCGTCGCACCCATGAACCGATCTCGCCGTCGCACCCGCGAACCGATCTCTCCGTCTCACCCACGAACCGATCTCTCACCGATTTCCCTCTGCCACGAACCGATCTTTCTCTCTGTCCCTCTCTCCCGATTGATCTTGCTTCTTTGATTTTTTTGTTGTGATTTTTGTTTCTTTTGATTTTGATTTTTAAGTGTATATTTTAAATTTTTCTATTATAAAATTTGTTTGGGAACTGAGAAAATGAACGAGAAAATGTGTAAAATTGGTAGGAAAATAGCATTTTCAGAATGTTACCAAACACCGTAAATCATTTTTTGAACTATTTTCTATTGCAAAACCAAACACCCAGGTTTCATTTTACTTACTGAAAATTACTTTCCCCTGCATTCATTTTACACTCGGAAATCAATTTACATTGAACCAAATGCAGCCTAAATGAGGTGTTCATTCAGAACGCCGAGTTATTTTGTCGGACTTCTCCGACACTGACCTACCCACTGTCATTTACAGTCGGGGTTGGGAGTCACTGTGTGACATCCCAGTCACATGTCCATCCGTGCTTATTTAGGAGTTTTACTCCAATATGCATGGATTTGATTTTTCAGTACCTCTCTTTCATACTCGTGTTCGAGGTACACGCATTGTGGTCACACCGGAGTTGGTTTCCGATGTGCTCCATGTTTTGAGGGTAGAGCATCCTGACTACCCCGATTGTAAGCGTCTAAGGACTGTGTCCAAAGACAAGATGATCTCTACTTTTTGTGAGCGCCCTTCTGATTGGGGTATGCGTCAGTTCACATCATGTAGGCCTTTTGCTAAAGGTCCTAGATTCTTAAACATGGTGATGACCTTTGTTTTGCATCCACTTTCTCACTACAACTCTATCACAGAGCCTCGTGCTCGATTTTTTTTGTCACTTTTAGAGCACCTTACTATAGATTTTCCGTCACATTTTATTCTTTCCATTTTAGATATCTATAGGGATACAGCTACTCGTGATAAGCTTATTTTTCCTTCGGCTATCACGCGGATTTTGAGCCATTTTTCCATTTCTTTTCCCTCGTCCGACCATTTCTCTGTCATGTGTGCCATAGATGCCGCTACAGTTAAACGTAATGAGGTGCAGTTTCGGTCGCAACAGACTAGGTCAGCAGCTCCTCCCTCCAGTTCGGCTCCATCTCGATCTGCTCCATCCATATCTGCTCCTTCCTCCTCTATAGGCGATGTGACTCTTGGAGACATCATGGCCCAGCTTTAGGTATGGATGCTCGCCTTGATACACTCTCTACGGGAGCTGTATCAGGTGAACGTTCGTGTCGGCTGTATTGCACGGCAGCAAGTGGTCATGGGTGGCTTCGCTTCTGAGGCTTCTCCTCCACCTCCTCCAGTGGCTTCTGAGTCTGAGGCTGAGGATGATGGTGATGACGATGATGCTTCTGATGATGATGATGATGGTGATGCTAGCTCTACGGATGAGATGTCTACTTGACACTCTTACCCTTTGTCACTCATGACAAAAAAGGAGAGTAGTTTTGGTTTATGAGAGTAGTCATACTTAGGGGGAGAGTTTGTATAGGACATTTTGTTAGGGAGAAGTGTTGATATCTTGAGGGATGTAGCGAGGATTTGTTGTATCTTTCTTTTCTTTCTATTTTTAGATACATTGTTCATGCACCTTAGGTCTTGTGACCATTATTGATATACATTGTACTTATTCTCTTTATATATTGAGGTATATTGTTCTTTCACCTATCCTTACATGTTTTATTTCTTTTCTCTCTTTATGCACATGCTTCTTGTTACTTGTATGCAATCTATTATTTATGTTTCACACTAAGATGCCTTGATGAGCTTTGTTTAAGTGTTTTAGAAATATAGGTTGTCAAAGTCTACTTGCTATAAACTCTCTTCTTGCAAAATTTTTTAAGAATTTGTGTTAGAATAGATTTTATTGTATTTAACAAGTGAGTATGAGTTGAGTGATTTATGACTTCTCTCATATGTTCATTTGTTTGTTGTGGTTTTGTCACGGATTGCTAAAAGGGGAGATTGTTAAGATATATGTGTTTCACTTGTTAAGAACATATGTCACTACTTTATGTAATTGGCTAATCCTTTGACAAAACGCACTTTACTTGTAATTGGGTAGATTTAGGATGTGTTTGATACTTCAATAAACCTTGTTTCAAGATCAAGTGTTAAAGTCATGCAAGTTTATCTAAGATTCAAGTCAAGAAAGTGTCTGTCATTAAATCTCGACAGCTAGCTCGACAGCTAGCATCTATCGAGCTTAAGAAGCTATTCCAGCCCCATGGCTCAACAGCTTCTCGACAGATGCTATCCGTCAAGGTTTAAGAAAAACAGATTTTCTATTCTATTTTCTTGAGATTCGTGAATGTGTCTTTGAGCTTTCTTTTCTTATAACCCTAGACATATAAAAAGATTATGTTAAGGGCCGTCAAAGTGTTCGCAAGTTGCACAAGCATTGGGCAAAGTCTGTTCAAGCAAATTGTGACCGGAGACAAAGTTTTGCCCTAGTTCATCTCTTGTGAAGAAGTTGCTGTGTATGTGCACCATAGGGTTTTGTGACCAAGTATCTTCTGGATCTTCATCGTGCGATGAACTGAAGAACTTTGCAACCAACAAACTTCTCTAGTTGGTGATTGAAGTCGCGTACTGGAATCTACGTAATTGGTTAGTCATGTACTTGGGAGCCATACATCAAAAGGAGAAATTGTCACTACAGAACAAGTCCAATTATGTATTGGGGTAAGGTTTAAACTGCAGGTTGGTATAAGGTACTGTGATTCCTTTACTTGTAACTGCTTGTTGTGATAATAGTGAAATATCGGGAGTGGTGACCTTAAAATCACCCGGTGGGATTTTTGCCGTGTAGGTTTTCTCCATTCGTAAACAAATCACTGTGTCAATTTATTTTCCACTACATACTCTAGTTAATTGATGATTTGTTTGTGTTACCACGCTCATTGCATGTAATTGAACCTAATTAATTCACTTAGCTAATTAATTGGTTAATTCATCACAAGGGGTCAGTACGTGTTTGGCCTATCAATAAAGGATCTCCAAAATCTGAAGAAGGAAAGGTTTAACTATGATATATTGTATTACAAGATATGAGATGCGAAACAAAAGGCTATTGCAAACATGCACAAGAATTGGGAAGAGTCATACCAAAAGTTGCAGAAGTTGTTGTTGGCATGTAAGGATAGCGATCTGGGTACACAAGTGTCTTTTCGGTCGATCAACGGGGACATACCGGGTACTATAATATTCAAGTATGTGTTTTGGGCTTTCGCTCCTTCCATTGCTGGATTCGCACATTGTAGGCCGCTAATTAGTATTGATGGAACTTATCTTTATGGACAATATAAAGGAAAGTTGTTGATTGCAATGGCTACTAATGCTAATAATGAGATTTTTCCGCTTGCCTTTGCGGTTGTGAATAAGGAAACGAGGGCTAGTTGGGGATGGTTTTTATCTTGCCTGCGGACCAAGGCCGGCCCAATACATTGTGGGGCCTAAGGCAAAAATGTTATGTGGGGCCTTTTCTCATATTATAATGTTTAATTAATAAATTTTTATTTAACTTTTTATGTCAATTTTTATTTAAATATATTTTTCCTACTTTTTAAGGTACAAAGTTATTGAAAAAAATTTTGTATTTAGGTTTCCTTAATATTTTCTTCAATATAACTATTCCACTTATTTTTTTGTGGCATAATTGATTAGTTATACATTTTTTTTATTCGAAAAATTAATTTTTTTAGTTAATAATTAGAATATTATAATAAGAAACCGAAAAATATATATATAAATATATACATAGAAACAAAGAAGAAATTGAACATAAAATTTTATTTAAAAAAATAAAATCTTTTTTGACTAAAATAATAATTAAATAAAAAAACCTAAAAGATAAGTGCGTAGTGTTGAATGGTTGGAGATTAGGATTACTATGCTACCACATGTCCCCAGGACCCTAGCTCAACCCAATTTGTAAATCAGTAAAATTTGACACGCCTATGCTTTGTCAGAAGATTAAAGCTTCACAGTGAAGCAAGTATCAAATAACCAAGTGAACAATCTGAGAAAGTAAAACAAAGTAGCAAGAACCAAAAAATGACATAAGTAAGCAAGGATAAGACATTTAAGAGTAGTGCAAAACTTGAAGGAGGGCAACGCTCAACGGAGAGGAGGGTCCAATGCACTGCTAAGAAACGTATGAAAAAGTCACTTCCCAACAATTCATTAAAAATATTTGAGGTTTGAGGTTTGAGGTTTGAGATTGATTTTTATTTTTATTTTTATTTTTTTGTCTTTTGATTTATTTTTTGTCTTGTTGAGAGAGAGGGAGAGAATGAATTTTCAGATTCTAGGCATGGGAGATTAATGACTCCCATAGAGAATCGAACACTTTGGTTGCATATTCAATTTTTTTTTTTCTAATTTTTTGTATAAAAATTAATAATACTTTCGATTTATTGGTTAATATTTGGGACTTAATTAATACTCTCAATGGTAAAAAAATATCTCTATTACTTAAATTTGAGGGCTTTCTTTTACTTTTATTGGTCAATATTTGAGGTATTATTAATCTCACAATGGCAAAGAGATATTTTTACTGCTTAAATTTGGGGGCCTTAGGAATTTGGGGGCCTAAAGCGGTTGACTCAATTGCGTTATGCATTGAGCCGGCCCTGCTGCGGACCGCGATAAGTGATGTGGTACTTGATTTCGGCATTTGCATAATGTCAGACCGACATAGAGGTATAATATCATCCATTGCACAGTGGCCCAATGATTATGTTCTGGTATATCATAGATATTGCATTAGACATGTGTCCAGCAACTTCAACACTCAATTTAATGACAAATTCTTAAAGTCTTTGGCCTTGAAAGCAGGATACGTGCATCAAGATCGCAAACTTGAAAAAATATTGGATTGCCTTAAGGAAGCTAAACTCAAATTTAGTAAGGATCCTAATCCCAATATAGCAAAAAAGAAGCCATACTCCTATCTAATTAAGGAGGATCTGGAGAAGTGGACACTGTCACATGATGGTGGACACCGTTATGGGGCAATGACTACTAATATGTCTGAGTGTTTCAATGGAGTTTTAAAAGGTGCACGTGGACTGCCCATATCTGCAATGGTCGACTGCATTTGGTGTAAACTTGTCGCCTATTTCAATGATCGGCGCACTAAAATATTGGGTGATATTGAACATGGTCAGGAGTTCAGCAAGCATGGCATGGACAAATATGAAGCAAATTACGAAAAAGGGACAAGACACTATGTGAGGCCATTTAACCAGCAGAATGGTGTATATCGGGTTTGCACAACGCATAATCCACACAGATCTGATGGGAGACACCCTAGTCATGAAGTAAGGTTGCTGGAGAACACATGTACTTGTGGCAAATGGGAAATCTATAAGATCCCTTGTTCACATGTGATTGCAATTTGTATCAAGGAACATGTCAATGCAATAAGGTATATTGACCTATGTTATACTTTACAATAGCGACTTGCCACTTATTCACATGAGTTTTGTGAGCCCAAGGATAAGTCATTATGGCGGGAGTTTGCTGGCCCAAAGTTGTACCCTGACCCTGAAATGTTGCGAGACAAAGGTCGACCTATGTCAACAAGAATAAGAAATGAGATGGATTAGAGGGAGAGTCAACCCAAGCTGAAATGTGGAGTGTCTCATGAAGAGGGCCATAACCGCAGGAGATGTTCGAATGTGATTCGCACATCAACAAGCAGCCATGTTCCGAACTAGGTAAGTAACGCATGCAATTTTGTGATTCTCTTTCAAGGGATTTTTTTTGGGATATACTTATTAGAAGTTGGCAGTGGTTTGAATTGTTAGTTAACCATCTTTATAAAGAAGTATTGCATCTATCATAATCTTTTGAATATGCAATAATTGTTAGTTTATATATATATATATATATATATGCAACTAGTGTGTGTTTGTGTTTAGTAGAATGGGAATCCAAAAATATCCTAGTTCCCACTCATAGGCCACAATATGAAAGAATACTATAAAGTTGCCGAGGCATGTCTGCGACATGGTCTTCTCTTGAATCATGGCATGTAGGCATGTTTTTGTTTTCTAGCCATTCTTCGTTTTGTTTTAGGAACGATGATTTCACCCATAAAAGATTTTGTTTAATATGAACTGCATGGTGAGTAAAATTTCTGCTACTTGCTACTAAAAATTTCTGCCTGCTAAAATTTCTGCTTGCTGCTTGTTATAAAAAGCATTAAATAAAAATCCTCCTTGCAAAACAAATTTTTGCTGCAAATAAAATCTGCTGCATTGAAAAAATTCTGCTGCATTAAATAAAACTCAATAATACAAATAAAATTTGCTGCATCAAATAAAACTCAATAATACAAATAAAATCTACCACATTGAAAAAATGCCGCTGCATCAAATAAAATTTCTGCTGCAAATTTCTTCAAATATAAATTCTGCTGCATTGATTAAACATATATAAAGTTATCATCTGCCAAAAGTAAAAACAATCAATTTTGTATTTAAGCCACATGCATAGAGGTTTACGACCAAAACCTAACTATTGGTCCACCACACATCAGACATACACATATTCTAACCAAACTCTGAAAACCAGTTACATAAACTGTGGGAACCATAACAAAAACAAAAAAAATATTTGATGATCTACTTCATTTACTGCTTTTGGTGCCCCTGTTGGCCTTCTTGCCCTTTCCACCAAGTGGGTGAGTGGCTGCAAACAGAAGAACCATAAACCATCAAAAAAACGTTACAAATATATGTTCATATTTCACCAACAAAAATGAACTTTTATTTTATCAGTCACCGAATAGTGCACTCAAGTGTCCAACAGCCATTGTCAGACAGATTTCTAACACCTGACCAAACAAGTGACTCCATAGTTTAGAATGGGAGCTTGACTCCATAGTTTAGAATGAACATTACAATTGATGCTATAGTTTATAATGAATAGCTACATTGAACCCTATATTCTAACATATTGCCCATGTACTAGATTGGCATTGAGAAAACAACTTCCTCAGGCTGGTTTTGCATGTTCAGTTTAAGTCTTTATTTACAACCCCAGCCAATGTTACTTGTAGCCACACATAGAATGACAAAGATGATATACTGTTGAGTACTACAATTGTTAACGGAAGCATAAAAGTCATTCACTAGCATTTTTCTAGCCCGAATCATCAACTGCTTCAATTTTCAATTATAGTAATATATGTTACACTTAAAACAACCAGAGTAGTTGAACTGTCAATCTCTCTGGACTGACTTATTCATTGGATTCGTAGAAGTGAAGACTTTAGAGGTTTGTTTGTCCAATGACAATAGAAAGAAATAATTAAATTAAAAATTAAAAAAAGAGCTTACTTAGAGGAATTGTCAACCCACTGGAAATGGCATCCCGAATAGGAACAGGCATTTGTTGCATTGTGTTAACTGCTGGCCAAGTGCACCTTAGAAATCAAAAATCTGTTGCAAAATAATTGTAGAAAGCCAATGAGAATTGCAAAGGAAATTATAACAGGATCATCTAATCTCCCCAAAGAATGCCATAAAGGCTTTCTCTGTCTCTTTTTTCCTTTTTTCTTTATTTTTTAATTCTTAGCATGAAAGGATCTGTTTAATTCAAGTCTTAAGGGTTGTCTAATTTCGTGAGTTCCACTTGAAGCTCAAACCTAAAGACCCCAGTTAATATATTCAAGCCCCCTATATTTGTTGGTATATAGACTATTTTTTAAGGTCCTGGTTTAAAATACTACTTACAAATTCCACTATTTCTCATGTTTCTTCTTTCTGTTTCACTAAGCCACTCAAACAGATTTGATTCCTAATATGCATATCAGAAAACCACTTAAACAAAGATGCAAATAACTTTCTTTGTTTTATGTTTATATATATATATATATATATAATTAGCAGTCTTTATGTATATATAATTAGCAATCTTTTATTGCTTATAAAAAAAAGGTAACAATTTTTATTAAATCAAAAGAAAGGCATAAGCCCAAGTATAATAAGTTAAAAAGGAAACAATCCTGACACAACCATCCGTTCAAACAAAGATTTGAGGATCATCAATTTCAGATCCAATAGAATTCATTCACATCCCTCAAAACTTCTAAAATTCCTTTCCAGCGCAGTGAGGAATTGCCTTCCAATGTTCTATGCACTAATGTCCACCAAAACCGCCTTGCCAACCAACTAACTCTATTACTCCTTTAGAAATAACCCACGGGAGAGTCAAAAAGGCTAAAAACCATAGACCACAGCTCTCTAGCAAAAGAAAAATGAAGGAGTAAATAATCAACTGTTTCCCCATTTATCTTGCACATGCAACACCAATCTACCATGATAATATGTTTTTTCCCCAAGTTGTCCACAAGAAAAACACAACTCTTGTTGGGACCTTAAGTTAAAATCTCAAAACACCAAGAAGACAAGAACTAAGTGCATTATGGCCAATAAGAAGTTTACTACATCTTTGCATGCCTAAAATGCCATTATAAGTTGTAAAAAGAAACACTGAGGATATTAGATGAGTAACTCTGCACTATCATATGAAGTTTATGCAGATGTGTTGCATAGAACACCCTTAAGTCTTAATTCTAACTTAAAAGAAACTCTGAAATTATAGCAAAAAACAAGATAAATTAATAAACACGTGCACATAGCTACATGAATGCATGTTTGCATTAATATTTGTGGTTGCAAATTTAAAATTCTCCCTTACCACAAAATCTGTTTTAACCCTCTCTCTGCTAACTCAGAACCAATAGGTCATTCCTAAAAATGCCATTGCATAAAAATAAAAAAATAAAAAAAATCTGTCAGTAACAGAGTCTGCTTGGGAATGGTGATTTCAAAAGAGTTGGGAAGAGTCAAATTGTTTAACAGGTCGCATCTACAGAGATGCATCTATGGCCAAGTGAAGCAACACAAGGTGTGAGAAGAAATTTGAAACCTTATGTTTTGTATGATGGCTTGCAGCTGGCAACTTATATGTGATATAAACATAACATACCACTTTAAGTGGAATAATTTGATTTGGTTGGCTATTCAAGCACACTTATGAATATCAATTTCAACAAGAAATATGATTGAGGCAACAATTTACCTAATGCTATTAGTACTTTCCTTCCGTTATTCCCTGCAAGAAGTTACAAATAAAAATGGTGTCAGCTAAACAATGAAGATTTAAGTGATGTAGCTAAATTGGCATGCTTAAAACTTTGTATAGCATTATACAAACTCTGTGAGAACCAGCTCATATGTATCTTATATAAGTTGCATTGCAACAAGGTTATTTCTGTCTCATAACCTAAATTCGAAACTAACTTCAATCTATTAAAGCTGTTTCTATAGAGGATTGGATTACAACATTTAGCGAAAATAGCAGCAGCGCATGTATTAGGACTACAATTTAAAAACTTAAAGAAATTTATATACACCATTCCCAAAAATCTGTCAGTCTGATCCTTTCAAGTGTTTATCCTTAATCATATAATTCACTTCAAAAAAATTCAAGAGATGAATCAGTATGTTTAACAACTTATTTCTTTAGAGATTTTAACAATCCATCATCATTGTTGTCATCATCATCATCATCACCACAACAACTTATTTCTCTATAAAATATAACAACATACCTAATAATTATCATGTACATATTAGGCTGCACCCTCCCCACGTTTACTTCTTTTCTGGTTGCGTCTAGTGTACTGTTTGGCTGGAATATGCTCTGTTACCTGCTCATTATGTTATATTTTAAAGCTTTTACAAACAAACAAATTCATGCACAAAGAAACCCAAAAAATATATGAAATTTAAATCAAAGTAAAGCACTTGGAATACCAGGTGGGAACTTGTGCCGCATCTCCTTGGTTGGATGGCGCGAGTTGATTTCCGTTTGGGTGGAGCGTAAGCGTTTGCATCTTGTGGTTGCTCAGCTTGGTCACATTGCCCCTGCTCAACGTCACTGTCATATGGATGCGTGGCTTGTGGAACATGTATTAAGGTAGAGGAGGAAGGAGGTGATTGTGTATGACTTGGGCTGGTAGACATGAGCTCAACGTGGGGTGTTTGAAGGCTAGGGGTGGGTATAACTGTCTAGGGGAGCTATAGGACGGGGCCATGGGTGAGTTGTGGTCAATGGTGGTGGTGTGTGGGGAGGACTCGAATTCAGCATGGGTAAACCATGAGGGAGATCCGGTGTCAATGGGAGGGATGCGTGGCATGGGAGGCCCGGTTGTGTCTTGATGGGTGGACAAAGGTGGAACAGAGGTCTCAGTGGCCAGAGGAGGGGTGTGGGCAGGTTGATGATGTGTCACTAGAGCAGCTGAGCTCGTACTGGGCCTTACATCTGGTATTTCAGTCTGGTTTGCTGCTTCGTCATTGGCTAGCACATGGATACGATCAACCTCATCCACATCCTCAAGGGCCTTCTTAATGAACTTGTATTCGTAAGATTCTTCACTGAACTAGTTGAGGACAGCCAGTTGGGTTGCAAGCTGTCATTATATATAGACTATTATCAAGTATGACACATACATAACGTCAAACACAACATGCAAAACAAAATAAATTTATGCACATTACCAAAATTTCCATCTTAGCGCTAGCGCGGTCGATATACAGTCGAGTGATCCTATGGTACCACACCATATATGGATGATGGCGTGACATCACCTCCTCTATCCTGAATGCATTACAAGCGTACTCGTCACAATCATTCCACTTCTGAATATGCACTGCATGTACCACCGACCAATTTTTCTCTATCTTGCCCCTCGCATCTATTTTGTGCAAATCACGATTGGTATTAGCATCTCTAGGTTGTTCCTGCTTTAGCCCAAACTATCGTAGGACATGATCGGGTAGGTGAAACTCTACAATCCAAAAAAATATAAGTGGAACGGTCAACCTCCACATGTTACTTCCCTCGATGCAAAAACTATGAGGAAGGTGACTCAAGTCATTTCCATATGGCTCCCACTTAACCTATAAAAGCCACCAAGTAAAGCAACCACATTCAAAAAATTTTCCACAGTTTGCATAACAAGTAGCACAATAGTGGGCAATGAAAAACTTTTTGAAGGACATAAGATGTTATGGACGTATAAATAAAAGTATTATACGCGGTCGGGCCATGTCGTAGCAATTTGATTGCGATATGCAAAAAGCACGTGCGTGGGAGCATTCTTTGTACACATCGCCCCTGCCCACCTACAAGCAGGTAACATCGCATGGTCATTAGTCGTTTACGTATAAAAATGCGGCATAATACATGATAGCACACTAATGTAGATAATATATACTTACTTCATAGCAAGAGGAATTGGTGATAGTGGTGGACCATAAACACCCTTGAGTTAGGGCACCATCTGTGGGGACATATGTGGGCATCTGACATATATCCACAATTGGACCAAAACCAATGGTCCGCCAATCTAATTTGCCTACTTGTCGCTTGCATTGCACAGTTGTCTGTACAACAATGATAAGGCTGCACTACCCCAACTATACTTGCTTGGATTACGAAGGTTCTGCATGAACTCTAGCCATATGAGATGGACCCTATCTCCGAACTCATCAAGAAATACCATATCCCCTAGTAGGGCTAATATATAGCAGCGAGCATACTAATGAACTTGAATCTCATTGGCATCCGGAGGCAGTAGTTGTCTGATTCGGTCGACAAGTGCGGGTATCAGAATCCTTTGACCTTTTAGCACAGTTTGATGGCCATTTGGAATTTGAATTCCAAGCATTTTAGGACACATGTTTGTCCAAGTTCTTTTAGTGCACCCAACCATTACCTCACCCTCGATGGGCAACCCCATGATAACTTCCACATCTTGCAATGTGATCGTCATCTCACCATGTGGTAGGTGGAATGTATGGGTCTCTAGGCGCCATCGCTCTACAAATGCAGTGATCAATGCATGGTCAAGCTGTATGGATGGGATCAAGTGCAGACCCTCTAGACCAAGCAACCTAACAATGGCAAGGACATGATCATCTACCATAGGAACTCGAAGTGTCAACTCTTCATGGCGACTTTAACAATCCAGTGTGCCAGGAGGATCCTGCAAATATTATAACAATAGATAAAAATCTTATGCAAATATTTAGTATTTATGGCTAATTAGAGTTGTGACATGAATGCATAGTACAAGAAAACTCATGCAATTACATGTCCCCAGGGTTCCACAGTAACTCAATCGATGTTTAACTTGTTTCGTCAATACACTACGATCAATGGGTCCAGGATCTATCGTCATGCTGCAGAAAATTTTTGTGTCATATCAGCTATGTATTTATCAGGAAACGAAAAGAAAAAGAACATTACCAAAATGCAAAGCAGTGTATCTTCCCAATGCATAGGTGACAAAGATTTAATTGTAATGAGTGTGTGAATTGTCTTGGTAGCTGCATAGTTATTTGGGAAGTATGGTCAATTTGCAAGAAAATTTTCCACATCAAGACATTCCTTAATTTTAATACTTTGAAACCAAATGCAAGTTGGAGAAAAAAAATTGCAGCAGCAAAAAAACCTGACATTGTCAAAAGGAAAAAAAAAATCAACTTCTCACACTTGATGGGGAAGGATCCGAAGTTTGAATTCACAAACACATGAAAACAAAAATATCTGAAGTTTGAATTCACATAGTGACTACAGTATATTTGAATTGCATTAGAAGTTTGAATTCACTGACACATGAAAACAAAGCCAGAACAATACCAGTTGGTTTTGTTATAATTTTTGTTGGTTTTCCTTGCTATATTGCATTATGTGTAATAGGGATGCAATGCAAATGAGTGCTATTTGGCCCTACCAAACAATTGGTTACTTTTTGATTTGTTTGGGGTGCAAAGCAGTAGAGCTGGGTAGTGAGTTGTTTGAACTTTGAACTGAATACAAGGATTGTCAAAAAACTATGCTTGTCAATTAGTAAACATGTTTGAGCTTTGTTTGCTTATTCAATTAGATTAGCATGGTTCAGCTTTCTACATCAAAATTAAGAATTCTAATCAATCTGTTTTACTTAATACTAATCGATAGGGATAACCCAAAGACATAATTGATTGGAGCAGCTCAATATTAAGTTAAATTAGTGATGATGAGTTAGGGTGCCAGTTTCAGTAAATCCAGTCAACTCATCATAAACATAATTGGTTATCATACTTTTCCCTAGCTCCTTGTCATAGTTATGCCTTTTGTGCACAGGGGTTAACTGACCTGAGCTTGAATATTTTTGGATAGACAAGCTTTAGATTGAAGCTTAATCTTCCTCTAACTTGGGGGATTTGTACCCCCAGATGCCAACCTGATTCAGTCTCTTTTATTATATTTTTTGATGATTTTAAAAACAGACTCATCATTACTGAGTGTTTGTTCTTGATTCAATCTTATATGCTTATTATCTTTTGTACTAACAAGTTGGGCTTTATAATTATGTAATATCAACTGTTGTGGCCTTTCCTACAAGGTTTTTGACTCTTGTCTAATGCAGGTTTTGTGAACAACAAAACTGCTAGTGCAAGTGAAATTGTAAGCAACTCCATCAAATTGTCTGAAGTTGGTTTGGGTATTTCACATTTGTAGTATTGTAAATGGTGGTCTCTTTCAGGTTGATTCTTCACTGCATGACAATTGTATAGCTGTTCTTGTGGGGGAAAGGACTTTTGGGAAGGTTCAGAATTCAGATATTAATTCATAAATACTAATTTAAATTATCTTTATATATGATCATGTAATGTGATAGACCTGAGTCCACCTTGAACCTGTTTTTCATCTAAACCCTGGAATTCAACTTTAAATATTCATATATTGGGTTTTTTGTGGATTTTGGTCAGCAGCATTAGGGCTGGGGATAAATATCAAAATTTCCTTTTGTTATTTTCATTCTATCTCTTTGCCCAACGTATTGTTTTGTTTTTAAATTTTTTGTACTACCAATAGATTAGATATCTGATTAACTTACCAAAACTAGATATCTGGTTATCCTAAATTGGTCAAAATATGATTCTTCCTATGCGCAATACATCACAGCTATAGATTATTGGATCAACAATATGACTATATCTCTCTCTTTCTAATCTTTTTGTATCCCTAAAACACGGTAAAATTGAAATAGCACAGTAAACAAAAACACAAAAACAAATATAAACTAAACCCAAATCAAATGAAACCCAAATCTCCAAATCACTAAACCTAAAAAGCAAATCAAAACCCATTTCAGCCAATAAATAAAGAGAAAGAAATCACATTAGAAAGAGAGAGAGAGAACGAACCTGCTGATGGACGGAGAAAACGGCGTAGGAAAGCACGTGTGTCACTGGAGAGAGAGAGAAGAACGTCGTAGGAAGAGAGAGACACCGGAGAGAGAGAGAGAGAGAGAGAGAGAGAGAGAAAGAGACGAATGGCATAGGAAGAGAGAAGATTGAAGGCTCTCTCAAACTCGATTTAGGTATACTCGGATTTCCCTTTTTACCCCCATGAAAGTCGAGTATCCTATACTCGATTTTCAGTAGTTCTACGTGGCTTTTCCTCTTTCTTTTTTTTTTTTTTTAATCCACGTCGGAACTTATTTTCAGTGGGAAGTCGAGTTTGGTAAAATCGACTTCCAAAAAGAGTCTAACTTACAAATTAAGTTTGAGCGCATGCCATCTACCTAAAATTTTGCCAGAATTGTACTGATTGGCAAATTTTGCCTATATATATGCCTTTGATCCTTTTTTTTTTTTTTTTTTTTTTTTTTTTGAGAAACCCTTTAATCCTAAGTTAAATATAATACATAGAATTTTAAATTTAGAATCTAAAATTCAATTCTCAAACTATGTAACCACGGCCTAGAATTTTATTTAAAGAAATTATAAATGCTCGAAATAAAAATGATAAGTACTTGAAGTTACAGGATAATCTATTTTTAAAATCTTAATATATGAAATGATAAATACTCGAAATTAAAAAGATAAGTACTTGAAGTTACAGGATAATCTATTTTTAAAAACTTAATATATGAAATGATAAATACTCGAAATTAAAATGATAAGTATTTGAAATTATAGGATAATCTAATTTTAAAATCTTAATATATTTCACAATTATCTACACATCCCATCTTTAATCTTGAATTTACGAGGCAAAAAAGAAAAAAGAAAAAAAGAAGAAGGTAAATCTACTCCAGCGAAATGAACTAAGTTCTCCATCTCAAATATTAATAAAATAAGATATTAGCCTTCCATGTTGTTTCATTCTTTTCATAAATTTTTTTTTTTTTTTTTTTTTTGCTCAACTATGAAAAATATGTCTGAATATATTCAGACATATATGTATGACACTGTCATTGTGCTGCTGGCTGTTCCAGTATGATTTTCTAAATGTTTTTGTATTGTTATAAAATTAATAATAAGTTCTTTGAAATAAAATTGCTCATTCATAGGGCAAAAAATGTAAAAAGAAAATCTTAAACAAGGTCTTGAACATTCTGATAACAATTTTTTTTTTTTTTTTTTTTAGTTAAGAGGATTCAAAAAGTTAGTTATTGTTTTTTTCCTATAAAAAATACTTTTAAATTAATTAACCAATAACTTAAAAATGAGGTTAAAATAGTAAATTGGTAAAAGAAAGTTAGTTATTTTTTTTTTTACTATAAAAAATACCCTTACCTAAAACTTAAAAATGGGGTTAAAATAGTAAATTTACAAAAATAATAAATTTCTACTTCTACAGTGAAATATCTTCCTGCTTCTAATAAATTCTTACTTTTATGTTGATTTAAATTCCTACTTTTACTCGCGAACTCCTTACAAAATAGGACACGTATTCTTTTTTTTTTACTTCATCATGATGTAAAGTAATCTTTACCCAAAATATAGAAGAGCCTCTAAGCATATGCTAGTTTTTTTTTAATAGATTTGTGCAACTATAAAAAAAATAATAATAATAAAACTTGGTTTTAACATTTTGATAAAAGAATTTTTTATTTCCTGAATAATGTTCATACATTCATGTAATGATGAGAAAAGCTATGTTTTTTTTCCTATGTTCACAGACATAAAAGAAAATTATGGACTCATCATGAATCTCTACCGATAATTCATGAGATTTTAGATTGAATACAGTAGAAGAGGATATTCAAACAGAGAGAAGAAATCATTAAATTATGAGGGGCAATATTAACAACAAAACAGGAAAAATCAATACTAGTATTGTCACCGCAATGCAATAATTTCATCTTCTTTGCATTCTCCCACATCAATTACCATAGTACCTCTCTTGTTAGTCGGCAAGATCCTGCAGCAGTTTCTTCTTGGAGGCTGTTCAAAATACAAAGAACGATGTAAGTTATCAATCATGATAATGACAGATGATATGATTATAAATTAAATTCGTAACTCAAGTTAACTATTTTGGATACGGCTTATTTTGTTGAAAATTAAAAACACTATAGTAAAATAATTTTTAAATGTGTAAATAATGCCGTGATTGGAAGTGCTGAAATGCACTTTTCCCAAAAAAAAAAAAGGGGCAGACGTTGGAAACGCGTGAAACGCAATATTCAAACGGATGCTAAATACATTTTCTAGTGTTACATCAATTAAACTAAGCAGTATCTGGTGTTGATTATTGTCCTAAAGAAAGAAGAAAAAAAAATTGATTACCTTATCCCACAAATATGGGTTGGGCGTCTTGTAAACCTCCACTCTTTTAATTTGAGAAGGAGTTGGCATTTGCCATTCGCAGTTTGGTAGCGGAGTTTGATGTGGAAGATATTCAGTGGCTGTTTCATTTTTATTTGACGAATTTTTAGCAGTAGAAATGTAATACACAAAAGGTATTTGACATTTGTGCATACTATTAGGGCCAGTGTTGAAGGAGAAAGCAGTGTTATCAACTCTATGGTGCCAATCAACAAAGGTTCTTCTAGGCAATTCCATATCTCTGACTAGGAAAATGCCTCGGAATATTTGTACAACGTAACCCCACGAAACCGATACTGTCCAATTTCGATTTTTGTCATAGCAAATGGATTGTTGCATCAGCCCAGCCGAGTCCATCTTCATTGGGCGCCTGAACCGTTTTAGGGCGTCCACTTTGTCCTTCGTATTGGGGAATATGTAATTAGCTTCCATGTCTAAGTGGTGTAACGAGACTAGAGGCGCAATTGGGTGCGCTGCTAGGAGGCCCATTAGGTTGCCATGCACATCAAACTAATCACCAATGAGAAGAAATAAATTATTAGAGATGAATATTTTTAGTTCCTCTATTCTTTTTATAGCTAATTTTTAGGCATGTTATTAATTTAATTCATCATTGTAAAACTAAATCCATTGATGGAAGACAACAGTCTTGCTTAAACCCATTGATGGCACCTAAATTAGCTTAGCTATTAACAATTAATAAAATATCCCTATCTATATTTATCTAAATTCTATATTGTTTGTATAATATTATATTTCTTGGAGAAACCCGACACACTAGTTTTAATTACACACATAAAGGGTTACAATAATAGATTTACAATAATAAATCTTTGGCGCAGAAACTAGTTCTCATTATTATAATATTATTATAATGGTTACTTTTATAAATGTTATCGAGCTAAAAAACATATTTGTTTCTTATAAGTCTCTCCTATCTATATCTTAACATAAATACAAAATCATTTTTTTAACAAAAGTTTAGTGGAACAAACAAAAATGAGGTTCTTAATTTCATGCATATTAATTAAGAAAAAAAAAAAGCTAACCTGGTGAAATCCTTTTTCCTTTGTGAGAGGAACACCTAGTTCAGCCATGCAAGCTTGAATTCGATCATCTGATCCATACAGACCTGGATACCTCTGTATACACTTATCTTGCATTTTCTCGAGTGCCATTGCTAATGGATAACTTATAGCAAATCCACCACCACCATAGGCCATATTATATGAGAAGTCTATATTTTGCAAATGACTTTCAGATGTACTTCCAATATAATAATAGCTATTATGATCATATTTCTGCAAAACTTTGACCAAATTATCAGGAACAAAAAATGTGTCATCATCCCCCATTACAAACCACCTAACATTCTTCATGTTTAACCTCAAGGTCTCCGATACTATGCGTGTTATACGTATGGCAGACCGATGGCCTCCCTTGCGCTTGTACTCGAACTTTGAAGTATCACTGGAAATCCTCAAAGGAGGTAAACCATTATCATTAGGTTCGACTTTGACATGCTTATCTAACCAAACATTTCCACGCATTTCATTGGGTCTCCACCATAAACTGATATATTGTTTCCTTTTGTTCCAAAGTTTGGCTGAAGCTGCAATGCCAAAAACTATATGGGAAAGATTTGTTTTTTCTAGGGAGTTAGGAGTTGGACTAGAAACTACAAGGGAAAGATTTGTTTTCTTAGGAGTTGGACCAAGGGATGATATCGCAGAATTATCTTGCTGATGTATTGAGAAAGATTGTTTGGGACAATAATATGGCTTGTATATAAATGCAAACAAGTGAGAGAGAATCATAAATATAAATAAGCAAGCAATTATTCTTTTAACAGAACAATAACTTGAATCTTTTGCTTTCATGGTTGAATTCTAAGGTTTTGATTCTTGGAACAAGGAGTGAGAGAACAAAAGGCGTTTGGAAGAGGAATAAAAATTTAGCTAAATTGAAACTCCACAATATTGAGAAGAGGAGAGTTTTGTGTGAATTCAAATGGCATAAGCCATCTAAAAAACTTTAAAAAGGAAAATTAGAAAAAAAAAATTAAATAAAACACGTTTCTAATATTCTATTTAAAAATGTTTTCAAAAAAATTATTTAAAAATAAAAATAAAAATACCCTCACGTTCAAATTACTTTTTTTTGTTTTAATACTAATCCCATCTCGTGCAATTTAAAATATTAAAAAAAATATATTTATCATTCTCAGAAAAATATTCACTTATTTTTATCAAACTCAAACTTATCAACTAAAGCCCTTCACGTTCAAATTACTTTTTTGTTTTAATACCTATCTCATCTCATGCAGTTTAAAATATTTATAAAAAAAAAAAAAACTATTCCTCATTCTCAGAAAAAATTCCGCTTATTCTTATCCAAATCAACTTTTGAACCAATTATCAAACTCAAACTTATCAACTAAAGCAACCGTTCTTTCTTTTCTTTTTTTATAAACTATTACATTTTCATTTTCACAACAAAATTATACAAAATCTTGACAAACACACGAGTCTCGCATGCCCAAGCCTCTAAGACATCCTGAGAGGACAATTGCAAAAGGGACACTATTGCTGAGAATACAACTACTATGAAATAATAATAATAATAATAATAATAATAATAATAATAATAAAGAATTCAAGTTTGAATTTCACTGCCAAATGCCTCGGATGATCGATTGAAAGGAATAGGTGCTGCAGGCAGTTTGGTCACTGCAACCAAAATGTGGGCATAACCCAACACCCCAAGTAAAACATCATCACTTTCATCCTCAATACAATCCCCCAAACTTGAGTAGCCCTGTGAGACAGCATCTGAGCCATGACCGCAGCCAATGAACTAGTAACCATACATGTCAAGGGTGCACTTCTGCCCCTATACATGCTCCTACTGACACCAAAACCGGGGCTAGTATTAATTGTTGCTAAAGAACCCAATACTCCTACTACTAAATTTCTTCAATCTTGCCGACCCGCCGCCTCCGTTACCTAACTTGTTATCGCCGCCAACTGTTGAATTCACATAAAAATCAGGCAATGACCTTGAGGTCACACTATCTTCAACTCCCATCACAAACTGTCCAGCTGAAAGATTGGCTAAAGCCCATGCTGCTGCTAAGTAATCACATTCCATAGTTTTGTGGCAGAAATAATATCCCCAATGATCTTATACTGACCATCTGGCATGCGCTCCACAACAGCAATTGCACTGGGGTCTTCAGTTCACTCGATTTGACTTCTTGTTTCAACAAGTTGAGCATAGATTGACATATTTTTTCACATGTAAAAAAATCTACCCATGTGCATTTTATCCTTCAAATTCAATCTGGGTTGAAGTGTATATTCAATTTTTCCAAATCTACATTGGACTCCAGTATCGCTTTTTCATTTCATTAGTGATTAAAAAAAAATGTTGTTATGCTTGATATCTTGACCTAAAAAAACTATATTCAAACAATAAACGAATCTCCTAACACCAACACCAACACTCATCAAAACGCATTAAATTTTAACCAACACTAACACTCCATTAAAACCCAACCCTCTAGACAATGTCATTTAATGCTCATAACTTCTTTTTTCTCTTAATTTTTTGATAATTCAATAGTTGGAAAAGAAGGAATTTGTAACTTCTTCATTAGGTATGCCAAAAGGTATTAATTGAGTTACAAAACTCTCATTTTCTTTTTTCCCTCTTATAACTACATTAATATTTGCATATATTTTCAAACTTTATAAAAAAAAACAGTACACAAACTCGAGTTACCTTTTCAATTATTCCTTAATTAGGCTTATCCTGTTAAAATGACAATCATATCTACTGCACATTTGCCAAAGAATATTCACTTATTCAATTTTCCTTAAAAGGAAAGTTTTTTCACTAACTTCAAACAGCTGCTCATTAAAACGTTTCCATTTATAGGTAAGTTTCATCAGTTTTACATATTGCTATATAAAAGCTGTGTCCCATTTTGAGCACCAACTTTTTTTTTATCCACTTTCCTCATAAGATGTTATGAGTTATGACAGGTGTCAGTCACGGGTAATTCTTACATGCTCTAGGAGCAATGCTCCCTCTTCTCACATGAAAGGTGAGCCTCATGATAAGACCCACACGTGAGGCCCACCCCTCATGTGAGAGGAGAGAGCATTGCTCCCGGAACACCTAAGTTTTTTCTCTCAGTCACATCCAGTGAGGCAAAGCCAGACATATCTTGTGCAACTTTTAGTGATATGTTCTTTTTGCCTTTTTTTTTTTTTTTTTTTTTTTTTTTTTTTTTTTTGTATCCATCGAAAATACAAGACATGAAAACAGAAATGTCTGCATCACAGAAAGAGACTTTCGAGACTTTCTGTGCAGGCTCACCTTCCACTAGAGCCGAAGTTCATAATAGCTGGTTGTCCCTAATGTCTGAGCAGAGATTTGGACACCAACAATACAATCCCAAGCAATCTAATGAACTGACAACAAACATATAACCCTCTGAAATGAACAAAAATGTCTATTTCAACTACTACCAACATTCTATTCAAGGGAGGAAAATGAAATTAACAAAACCCAACAAGAGAGCGCTACCCTACATCCAAGAAAGCAACTTCTCAAAGTAGACAAGTTTCCAAAAAGGCTGAAGTATCAGTAATGTTACACAAAAAAAGATATTGCACAAAGCTTTCCTCCAATTTAAAGAGATCTCCTCAAACCCGTGGTGATTAAAATAACCATCCACCTGTATTTTAATCATATGACCCATTAAGTAGCCTAAACAAGTGCATAGCTATTAAATAGGTAATGCGATTAAAATAGACATAGATGATCGGTTGAATCGCCATATTGTGGGCTGGGGAAACTTTCCTTGACTTGAATTGGAAGAAAATTCTGTTCAAAGATATTATCCACCATCATTATTTATGGAACCAGAGTAAACGAGCTATATACAGAACTGATTTTTACACATGTTTAGATCAGCAATATCTTCAGAAGGAAAGCTCACTAGTTCTCTAGAGGTACTCAAGGATGGTGGACCTTCACTAATGCTTTGTAAAACATGTCAATAAATTGATCGTCCTAGCAAAAGAACAATTCCATGAATCAGCCAGTAATTTGTTTAACAATAACAACAACAACAACAACAACAATAATAATAATAATAATAATAACGAGAGAGGCTGGGAATGTTGGAGGCAAGTACACAACATTCAACCACAAGGATCATCCACCGAACCACATACCAAGTTGCAGTTAACAGTAAATACACGACAATTTAGCAGAAATAAATAAGCCTCACCATACAAGCACAGTAAGGTGTCAACATAACCATGTATACCATGATTCACAACAATTCCTCTCAAAGTGGTTTTACTTATACAAGAACAAATTAGATAACCAGGGAAAAAAGAAAAAAGAGAAGATGGAGATACCTGAACAAGCATCAGAAGAGCATCGCGAACTTTGTCTCTGCTGATAAGAAGTCCATCATTTGAAGGAGAAGAACTTGGAGTAAGCGACAATGGTGGAGTGGGTGGTGGAAAGGGTTGAAGCATTGGAGTGCCATATGGACGTTGCAGATTTAGGGGAGGGTGAAGGACAGGAGCAGTTGGCATAGATGAAGAAATAGGCGGCATTATCAAGGCTGATGAGGCAGGGGGTGCAAAAAAAGAAGAGGGCTTCAGAAGATTAGCTACCAGATTGCTGCTGCTGATTGGATCAACGGTGTCTTGAAGGGGAGTTGGATTAGATGGAGCTGAAAGAGAAAGTGATGGCACTTGTGGAGTTGGAGCAGTAGAAGAAACAACACTAGATGAATGAGAAGATAAAGGGAGAGCTGCAGAAGAATGATAGGGCTGTGACAGCTGTCTAGAGTTTGCTACATTTGGAGCACCAATTCCAATATTCATAGCTGTCTGCAGTAGTAGAATTGAAAAAACTAGTCAGGAAAGGGACAGAATGAATGTACTAATATTAAGCAAAGGCAAGAAGGTAAGGATGCAGACTTAAGGGCGTCCAACGTTGCAAACATCCAATATCAAACAGATCACTTTCAGAATATAGAATTGAACATCCAACCCAGGGCTACAATTTGTTGTATGTAAAACAAGAAGGATTATACAAAGTGAAGAAACCTCACATCTTCAAAGCAATCAGCTTCTCACTAGTTCACCTGTGTATTCACTATGCAGCATCTCATATATGCTATGGTTCTCAATTCGAAAAAGTCAGCAATAACGTACATCTTATGCTGAATACAAAACTTATGAAATTACATACGCAAGACAAAAATATAAGCAAAGACATCTATAATGCTTATAACTCTCTATCCTTAATCTTTCCTTCTGAATCATATAAACATTGGATGGGTAATGAAAAGTAATACATTTCTAGTTCTTCCCTACTAAATTAAGAAAGTTTTAAAAACTTGTTTTGAGTATTATTTCCACCAGCAGAATCACCTTCATAATAAATTTGACATGTAGTCACTACTCACTAGCAGTGGAGAAATTTAATGATAAATGAAATACTTTTACCTTTATACCATGTAATGCATGGAAATTTTTCAAAATCAACAGAAAGCTTTTGGTACCATCTGAAGGACCAGATCTCAATTACATCCATAAGCATTACACACATATGCTTCATCTTAGGATGCAAGCAACATATTTTGAGAGAAATAAAGTAGTACTTAGAACACAGAAAAAGTAGCATGTCACCAACATATCCACAGGAAAAATCTCGAAATAGAATAAAACCAGTGCTCCACTATATCTAAGATATTGAAGAAAAAATTTTAAAGTATCAATGTTAAACTAGACCACATACATTAAAAAGATTCCGAAAGGAAGAATCTTCAGGTGCATCAGTGGCAGATGATGATGGTTCCAGAGGACCTTCCATTAGTGACATGGATGGGACTGCTTCAAGTTCCTCAAACTCACTGAGTACAGAAAGAAATTGAGGGGATAAAAAACAAGAAAGAAAGTAAGAGAATTATTCACAATATTAGACGTTACATCATTTTGAAAAGAATTCACCATTATTTTTGTCAGCATTTTTTTATGGTTACCTTTTGCTTGAAGATACTTTTGATTTTGTAGGAACTTTTGAATATGCATTAAGTATCCTGTAGAAAGGAAACATAAAAATGTAATCTGTAAGACAACTACTAATTATAAATCCCCATCACATCAGCAGAATTGTAACGCAAATCCTATACAATATAAGTAAACATAAGTAGAAGATAATTAAATCCAGATATTTGAACTTCAAGTTATTGGTTATTGATCCCAATACATGCCTAGTTACTAATTCTCTGTCCTCAACCTTTTTATTTCTTATTTTCTTGGATAAGAGTCTGTCCTACTCAAATATGTTAACAACATCCTCTTGAACTTTTACCTTGTTATAAATAATAAATAATAGGACCATTATGTGTTACGCTATTAGTTTGACAAAAAAGAAAATTTTAGTTCTATGGTTTCAAATTGACATAATGATGTGTGCCTCAAGAAAGACTATGCGCGTTTATATTTACTACCTATTTAAGACATGTCAAAGGAGTGGTAGTGTGAAGATAATAGGATAAAAGGAAAATGAATTAACAGTAAAAATAAGCTTGAACAGGGGGGGGGGGGGGGGGAATTAAATTAAATTAAAAAAAAAAAAAAAAAAAAAGGAACCATGCAGAACTTGCAATAATTATTGATGAACAATGAGACATATTTCAAGAGAGGTCACATGGTTGTCTAGAGATGTAATCTGATTTGAGTATTTGACAAAATTAATGTGAAGGCAAATCATTTGTTAGAGTTACAACATGATTTAGAATCTTAAGGTTATGGTACGAAGAGGGCATAAACAAAGTCTATGGCGTGCTGATGAAGTATGAACTCTAGCTCAAATGACAATATAGACAAGGAATATATTGTACCTACTAAATAGATTTGCAACATCGTCACACTCCCGTGGATTGTAAAACCAAATTCCATTAACCTCTTGGGATGCATTCCGGTACAGCAGATATGGAACTTGAACTTCATACTCAAAATCTCCCAAGAGATTCTCCACTAGGTTATCTGTTAACGGGTTAAAATGAAAACAAACATAAGAGAAAGAAAATGTCAAGACCCAGGTGACATATGCTTAAAAGATACAGGCATCTCCAATAAGTAAAACCAGGAACCTAAACCAAGTGTAGCTTTTTTTTTTTAGTAGATAGATGAGGAAAGGGGGAGGAGAGTTCGAACCATAAACTAAGTTTAGCTTTATTCCTGGCTGGAAATCAATCAATGGTGTACACCACATGATAATCATGACATTAATTGCTTCATTCCAGAAAGTTTCTTGGTTCAATTGCTATGGTATAACCCCTGGTAAGGTAGTGCAGAGAAGGGACTACAAAGTCTTCTTCTACATTGTAGCCTAATGCGCACAATAGAGAGCATTCAAAGCATAGAAGGAAGGTTAGGTAAGCCATTCCTAGAGTTGACTATAGCAATCAAATAAGCCATTATGTTCTCCCTAATCTCAAATGGGCCTTGGTTTTTTCTAATCTACACCATGAACTAGCAAGATCCACACAGATTTTTTGCATTGATTGACATAATTCATATACATTTACTAAAAAAAATCATCCTCTTTAACAAAACAAAATCATAAAATTAAAAAAATTAGAACCTGTGTTTCGCCTATTCATTACAATGAATTGGAACCGCGGTTGAGTATTCCTAACAATAACAAAAACAACAAACCACAACAACATTATTAGCATTAGACAAAACCATTTATAAACACAGCAAACTAACTAAGAACTTGGGAAATAAAATAAATCTAAATAACATAACCAGCATAGCTCATTAACACCAAACATAAATCAAAAACACAAACAAAAACAAAAACAAAATCAAAACAAAGAACAAATTTTTACCTCTTAACAACAAAAAGAGATCCTTCAACGTCTTTGCGACTCTGCAACCGCCAAATTTGTTTTTTTACTAAAACAAAAATTATAATAATAAAAAAATACTTTGTATTGGCATTAAGTAAGTGTAGAACGCAGAGTTAAAAGTCAAACAGTAAAAAAATCCTAAAAACTGTTATAGTTTCCCACATTTTCTCCGCAGCCAAACAGGAGCTAAAAAAGAGAGATATAGAGAAACGAACCCATTGGTTGCTCTCGATGTTGAACTCGTAGAAGGTGACGTGAGCGGCGGTTATTAAGATCTCTTCGATGAAGGGATCGATTCTTTGGAGCACAGTGAGGTTGAGCATTTTTGTGCTCTGTTGATCCAGATTCGGCATCAATTTCCCTGTCTGAGACATTATTCACACCCAAAAAAAAAAAAAAAAACCCTAAATCGAAATTAATTTTCCTTTTGGAATTTACTTTCCCGGGAAAGTTATAGTGAGAGAAAGAGAGAGCAGAGCATGCGACTGCGAGAGACAGAGAAGAAAAAGTTTTTTGTTGTTTTTTACTGTTCTGCTACTACTGGAGTCGTCTACATCTGCTTAAATATGATATTATAGATCATCGGTTCTTTGAGACTTGAGAGCAGGTGTTGAATTTACAACTATACCCTTTCACTGCTTGGGTTTTTTAATTCTGGATTTTATATACCAAATTTTTAGAGCACGGTGAATAGTATTTTACCTTCGTACCATTATATTGGGATTTACTCATTAAATTTATAGTGGGGTCCATCATGAATGTAAGAGGAGAAAATATCATTTCATTATACTCCTTTGAGACTACTTGAGAATTTTTCGTTCTGATTTATAGGTTTTGTGTAAATTTTTCGGATGACATTAGTTCTTATTATGAGCAATGAACATGTCTCATTTAACATAACCAACTAAATAAGTCAAATTTAGTGCACATGACTAAGCATTTGTCATTGAGCCTTCAAACATTTTCATGAAAATGTGGAATTGACTTTTTTAGTTTTTATACTAACTAAAATTATGCAATTAACTTTCTCTTATTCACACTTCCATCACTTTTTATTGGATGTAAAATGATTATATGAACACACGTGTCATGGTTCAGTACCTAGGGTAGATATTGCAACTAATGCCATAATTCTCAACAACTGAGATTGAGAATTGAAAAAAACAACTTTCAGTCTCAATCATTAAATAAAAAAAGTGAGAAAAAGTAAAAAAATCAAAGTGGTTTTTTTTTTTTTTTTTTTTTTTTTTATGTGTGATAGAAATGGTGTTATTGCACCTAATGCAATTACCTAGAGCATTGTCGGTATTGTACTGGATTCTAATCTTATGTCATGAAGTTGTTGTCGGGACTACCCCAAAGAGGCTTAAGGCGCTCTATTATTATTTTTTTTAAGATGAATTTTATAAGTGCTGTTGGATAATTGGTTTAAGACCCCCTCTCATAAAAAAAAAGTTTCAAAATTTGTGGGACACTAATTAGTTTAAGGATTTAAGAAGTCATTTTCATAGCACAAGGTTGTATTTGATAATGACCCCGTAGGGGATCTCTTTATATTTGACCCAAAAAAAAAAAAAAACGAACTATGAAATTTGTTTCTTATTAAAATTTTCTATATCAATGCATGTAATCGATGCTTAAAATTTGTTTTCTTCTTTCATGACAAATTATTTAAGAAATAGCTGCAATTAGCCTCCCATAAAATTTCCCAGTATAGCATCTAATTATATGTTTTAGCTTATTAAAGCCTATGGAAGCTGATGTGTGCAAGTTCCAAAAGCAGAAGGGTGGAACTCAATAAATAAACAGAGGGGTGGACTTCTCATGAGTCATGACCCTAACAAACCCTTATTCGTTCTACTTTTGATTTGTAGGCTTTACTCTTCATTGCCATTTGCTAATTGGAACCCCAAAAGCGTCTCTTTGCTGTCCTAAAAGTAGGGGGATACTGGGCTTTTGCCCTTATTTTGCAAAAATAATATCAATATGTCCCTGTTTTGAAACAATATAAGTTTATGTTCCTGTTTTAAAACTCGATTTTAACAAAATTGAGTTACAAGTAAAACTCGACATTAGCAATGTGGAGTTTTATAAATATTTGGCCACTTAATTTAAAAAAAAAAAAAAAAAAGTAAGTGAAACTCGACTTTGCTAAAGTCGAGTTTCAATTAAAAATTTACATATAACTCAATTTTGAGAATATCGAGTTTTATACCAAACTCGATTTTGTTAAAATTGATTTTAAAAAATAAGAACACAGACCTAAATAGTTTCAAAATAGGGACATATTGCTATTATTTGCAAAATAAGGGCAAAAACCCAATATCCCCTTGAATGTAATGCCAAGAATATGCCTTCTATTTTCCGTAACTAATGATAGATGCAGAACCAACCAAGGTTGGTTTTCTTTTTTTTTTTTTTTTAAAAAAAACCCCCCTGTTGGTTTCGGTTGCTTTTGGTTGAATCTTCAGTCACCCAACTTGGCACAACGTCCAGTGCTATACTTGTTTCATACTGCAAGGCCTTATTCAAGAGAACAAATGAGCAAGCCAAAAGGGCATATAATGCCTGAAATAACTTTGCTCCTTGGACAATAAGATATTAGTCAAGCACATTCAATGAACAGCATCACCAGGATAACCACAAGAATGAGAGGGTTTGTGGTATTAGGAATTACTCTATTGTTTGAGGAGAGAACCGCAACAGAGAAGACAGAGCTTGCATCTTTAACAAGTACATAAAACGCTTACGTTAAGATGCATGAAGAAAATGCTAACAGGGTTACAAACCACCACCACAGACAGCATACACTATGATGCACAACTGAAGAATAACAATAAATATTTTCATAACATAGTTGTCTTGAAACCCCCACTACAAAATCCCTTAAAACTGGCCTCTGACGATTTTGACAAGCACAACAGCACTTTCAACTCAAGTCCAGCTCAAACAATCTCCTAAGCAGTCACTAAAATGTAAATACTTATACAACATATCGGTAAGTGACATATCGGCCAGCAGTTTCACTTGGCCGGATTATCTTCACAACTTGTCCACGCTTCAGCCCATAATATCTGGCAATTGGATCAGTCACTTGAATACGAGGCAGCTGCATTCCAATCACCCAAAACGTAATCAATAAAATATCAAAATTTGATGGTATTTGTAACAAACATGCAAAATGACAGGCATTCAGAAGGGGCTGACATCCCAATCTTGAGGGATGGTAAAAAAAATTTACATGATCTACACAGATATCCCCAGTAAGGAAAAAAAAATGATCATGTGATTGAAAAGGATGCCTTCATTAGAGAAAAAAAATTGAAAAAGATATGTTAACATTAGAGCAAAACATTTGGATAATTACAAAGTTGTCCAAGGTAACATAAAGAGGGCACTCTCATAGTAGCCTCCTTGTCTGATTACGTAACTCTGAAATTTTGTGGCGGTTTTGTGTAATTGCAATTGGTTTACAACTTTTTTTTTTTTTTTTGGGAAACAGTGATACTTATTAGAACACATGAACATAAAAGTAGTATATAGAGTTTTTAAAACAGTAATACTTATTAGAACACATGAATAGCAATTAGTTTACAACTTAGTTTGACTTATTACATTCAATTCTTAGATTGCACTTTGGAAAACCGAAAACCCCAAGAATTTGTCCACTGACATAGATCATATCCAGTGATACCAGACAATAAAGCACACTGCAAATAACGGATAACCAGAGCCCAACTGATTTGTTAGGACCCTAACAGGCTTTAGAGAACAGCGCTACACTCAAAATCACTAGGATAAATTTTCCTCAGCTCTGCTCATTAGCTCTCTTATGAACCTAGTCCTTCGAAGCTTTACCTTATTTCAACCTCAAATTTTTATTTTATTTTTTGTAGGAAGGGATTTCATTAACCAAACAAACAAAAACAAAAGTAAGAGTTTGCCACAACAGGGTGATCACAGTACAAATTAGGACTGTTGAAGGACATTAACAAAGCCACATCATCCAAGGATACACAATAATAGCAAAAGTCTTTCTGCTAAACACAGCAACATTTGGCCAAAGTTTTAGCATATTTAGAGACCAATCTACAATCATGGAGCAGACTAACAAGTTTCGTGTTGTCTAGCACAAAAATGATACTCTAATGATTGATTTTGCGTAATAACAATCATTATTTTTGGCATGTTAAGGCATATTTTCTGTAGTATAAGCTTCCGGTCTCAGCAACAAATCTCATAGATTCTAACAAAAGTTTAACTGCTATCAGTTTCCAAATATTTGCAACTGAAATGTTAACCTACACTGACCTGTGTTTCTTTTACGGTGTACCTCTCCAGCAAAGTTTTCTTCTCCTCAGTTGTAAGCACCTGATGCTCAGGAACAAGAACATGCTCTTTAATGTTTACCATCAGCTCTGCCTCCTGTATGAATGGATATAAGTAAGAATTTAAGAAGAAGAAAAAAAAACTTATTTACACAAAGCTGCATTTGAATATGTTCCACAAATATCAAGCAAATTGAATGTCACCAATAACACCTCACACACAGACATAAAAGAAATGGTTTGTGTATCACAAAGATGTCCCAACATACTTATAAAATAAAGTCCCAAGATGATTACTCTGTCACTTTTAGAGTAAAATCTCTTCAAATTGATGATAAAGATGATAAATCAGTTTGAAAGGAAAAAAAAATCACTACAAAAATTTCTTTGGGAACATCTTTGACCAAAGTTCTTCAACCATCAAGTTGCAAGAATGGGTGACTGGATGAATGAACATTCAAGCTCAGTAAACCATCAAAACCACCACTAAGAAGACAAACTTTCAAGTTCACTCAAATAGCTAAACTATCAGACCCACCAAGACCCTTGGGAGATGTGCATACTAAGCAGGCCATTGCAACAACCCTGTTGTCTACAATACTAAGATTCCTTGGGTAAGAAAATAATGGATAAGCTAGACAATAGACATAATTTAAGAGCCACAACTTTGTTCTTACAACATTATGAAGTCACTTTCACCTGGAAAACCTCCAAGTGGAACTTTGCAGATATCTCACTTATACAGGTCCTCGCAAAGGGGGTTAAATTTTGTTGAACAACCAAGATTGCTCTGAAAACATTCTCTGACTTCATGCGATTGGTGTAAGTCTTCATTGTCTTAACACCAACCTTTTGTTCCTCAGGGAAGAAAACATAGATCTGGTATACAAGGAACAATCAGTAAGAAAACCAACAAAAGAATGCATAGAAGTATACACGGGTACCATGCGTCGTACATTCTGATCATATATATCAAAACATATAACCAGGTTTTTTTTTTTTTTTTTGGAATCCTAGATGTCTCTGTTGGAAACACGAGGAAGTGCCAACCAGTTGAGCTACAAGGCTCTTGACAGAAAAAATAAAGAAACTATGCACATAAAACAGTTATAACATATGAATTGATCTAGCTCTACTTTCCCTGATCCCAAAAGAATCATAGAATTAGTGATATCAATGACAATAAAAATGTCAATGCTACAAGCACATAAGAGGAAACTCTGCACAGGGAAGTACTAAACTATACTGGAAGCAAGAAAAACTCAAAACGTAGGCAAGCAACATCAATCAAACCTTGGTCCCAAAATTTTTGGGTTAGCCAGGATTCTCAACAGGCTAATCAGGGTCAGCCACATTTGTTCTTTTCCATCATTCTATTCTACCCAAAAGCATAATCTATGTTACCTTCTTAATTAACATGTCCATTTTGATTGAAATTGGATGGTATAAGTTTGTCAATAGGTTCATATTATTGATGATATAAACAGTCTATTCGAAGTAAAAATTCATGGAATCGCGAAGAGGTAAAACATTTTAGCCATGGTTTCACAACATAAGGAAAAGAATAAGTTAATCAAGTAGCTCGTGAACAAGCTCGAGCTTGCTTAACAAGAAAATGAGTCAAAAGTTTGAACATAATATCTTGTTTGGTGATGATTTACAGCAAACCCGTGTCGTAAGACAAATTATGTGTTTTTTTGGTAAATTGGATTTAGAAGTTAGGACCCTTTAGAAGAAGGGTTAGGCTTCAAGAATCAATATGGGTTCAAAGATAAAATTTAGGGTTTCTAAGTTTTTTTTTTCCCTCGAGTTGAGTATCAAAAAGTAGAATAGAATTGAATATAAAGAAAGAGAAAGATTGATGGGTATACGAACCTGATCAGAGGAATCAGTTCGCTTGGTTTTGTTGATAACAAGGTCTTCCCTCTTCATGCTCTCACCGTATTTCCTTCTGAACTGGTCTTTGGTCATGTCAACCTCAAAGTCTGCAACCAAATAACCCCGATCCTTAAGCATTTGCATCACTGTTTTTCGGATCCTAAATAGCCTGTTTGTTTCATCCTCCGACAGCACCATTGCAGAGCACACCACAACTTTTCTCTTCGAAACAAATAAGAAAAAAGGTTTTGACGACAGAGAACAAAACCAAAGAGGGTTTTTTAGTTTTACAGTTCTTCTACTGGAGCGGAGTCGTGTACATATGTTATAGTTATACTGTCGGTGCTTAATGGTGAAATTACGAATATAACCTTTCCCCGCTTGGGTTTATTGTTTAACCCGTTCAGTCTGACCGGGTTAACCGGAAACCGTTCACCCAAATGGTTCTTTTAACCTCAAAAACCGGCATATATTAAAAACTTAGTGAACCGTGCGAACCGCGGTTCAACCTCACGGGTTTGAAAACCGCGAACGGTTGTCACGGTCCTCGCAGGTTCAATTGATGCACAGTTTTTTTTTCCTTTTTTGTACTTACAAGCTCAACCATTGATGAAGCTTCAACCTCAAACATTGAGATCACACCACTATATGTTCTTATTCTTCTTTTTATTCTCGTTCGCCTTCTCTCTCTGTGTTTTTGCTGACTGCTTTTCTGGATTTTCTCTTTCTCTGCGTTTTGTTTGTTATTTCTGCACTTTTCTTCCTCCTGCGTTTTTCCTCTAGAGTCTTCTAGCTCTTTGAAGATGATTGACAACTTGTATTCTGTCACCCACTAAATTCATGCTGTCAACCACTCTTTTTAAAATTTTATTGGGTTTAATCAATTTTTTAATGGTTTGTTTGGCATGAGTCTTTTGGCTAAAAATTGTAAAAAATTGAGTTTATTGGTGTTATAGTTACTATTCAAAGTTATTTGATAAAATAAAAAGAGAGACTGAATTTCGGAAACGATGTTGCCGAAATTGCAAGAAAAAGTAGAATGTGATAGGGGAGAAAGAAAATTGAATTTCGGTAATGGAATTGCTGAAATTCTTGTCCTGCCCGTGCCCGACATGGAAACCAATTATGGCAATGGCATTGCCGAAAATAGGAGGAAAAAAAAAAAAGGAATTGTGGCAACCAAGTTGCCGAAAATGGAGAGAGAAAAAAATGCTATGTCCACAATATTTTTTACAACAAATTACAGGTGATTAGTTGTTATTGGTTCAAATTTGAACCTAACACTAAGATTACTTTTTTGCCCCAATAATAACAATCAATAACAACCTGCCACTTAGAATTTGTTGTAAAAATATTGTGAAAATGTTGTGGACATATCATTTCTAAAAAAAAAATCATGGTGCTAAAAAAAAAAGTGGCAAAAGCATTGCCCAAATAGAGGGAAAAAAATTTCCTCTATTTTGGTAATGCCTTTGTCACTTTTTTTTTCCCCTTCTGTTTAAGCACCACAATTTTTTTTTTTTAAGAAATGATAAGTCCACAACATTTTTACAACAAATTCTAAGTGGCAGGTTATTATTGATTTTTTATTGGGGCAAAAAAGTAATCTTAGTATTATGTTCAAATTTGAACTAATAACAACTAACCACCTGTAATTTGTTATGAAAAATGTTGTGGACGTAACATCTTCTTTTTTTTGCCTCCATTTTGGGCAACTTGGTTACCACAATTCTTTTTTTCTTTTTTTTTTTCCCTCCCATTTTCAACAATGCCATTGCCACAATTAGTTTCCATTTCGGGCACGAGTAGGATAAGAATTTCGACAATACCATTACCGAAATTTAATTTTCTCTCTCCCCTGACACATTTTACTTTTTCTTGCAATTTTAGCAACATCATTGCCGAAATTTAGTCTCTCTTCTCATTTTGCCAAAAAACTTTAAACAGTAACTATAACAACATTAAATTTCATTTTTTGCAATTTTTAGTCAAAGGACTAGTCTGGCACTCTCTTACCTTTTGTTTATTTTTTATTTTTAAAATTTAACTAAATACATGCTGTCAAGTGTAAGTGTCAACCACTTTTTTCAAATCTTTATTGGGCCTTGTTCTTTATTTAATCAATTTCTTAATGCTTTATCCGGCCACTCCTCTAACTTTTGTTTATTTTTTATTTTAAAATTTTTCATAAATAGTTGAATATTCAAATGGGCTTTGGCATAAAACAAATTTTCTTTCCTAAATAAAAAAAATGGTCTTCGATATGGGCTCATCTTGGCATAAAACAATTTATTGAATAGTCAAATGGGCCTGAGCATAATTTGAGATAATTTAAACATAAGCTCTCATAAAAAGATTAAAAGAGTACAATATTGAGTTTTATCAAAAAAATATTTATTTTTGCTTAAAATTTAATATTTCTTATTTGGCTTATGAAAGTTATTATATAAAAAAAATATTTGAAAATTATCTCTATATTTATTTGGACTATTTTAGTTCATTTTTCTACTTATATTAATTTAATATATTTATTAATATTTTAAATAATTGTTAAATTAATTATAACGTCATTACGGTTTAACTTTGGTTCGACCTTGATCTAACTTTAAAAATTTTGAACCTCTTCCGCTTCCGGTTCATTAAACGGTTCGAGGTTTAAAATCATATACCAAGTCTTTTAACGGCAAGTCATCTCATTTGTGACATGTCCTTCGTACTTATTTTCCTTTTGGGCTAAACTAAAGTCATAGTAAAGTTTTCAAGTTTTGTACCTCAATTTACATGAGCGTTTTAAACACAAATATCTTCCTATCAAACAATAATAGTAATCTGCTCTCTCTTAACTATAAAGATCCTGTAAAGTTTGAATTTCGCACATATAATTTAATTGTGTTGACTTCCTCCTTGAATTAATTCAATTGTGTTGATTTTCTCCTTTACTTTCCTCCTTAAAGTTTCAATTATATATTTTAAAATATTTATTAAATTTTTTTTACCTTAAAGAATAGGTCTTTTAGTATTTTTATTGGATGTCCTACCTATATAATCTCTTAATTTATAGACTAAATACCACTTGAAAACTTATATTACAAATTAATTTGTTTTTAGTGTTGCAAGATGTCAAAATAATGATTATTTATTTATTTATTATAATTACTTACAAAAATATAGAAGAGAGATTTGAACGTTAGATATCTTCGTAAAAAATGCCAGGAAGTACCAACAAAACTCTTGACAATGGATTTTTTTTCTTCAAGAGAATGGAAAAGTACTGTCTAAGCTTTATAATAATACAATAAGCAAAGGGGTAATTGCGTTTTTTTCACCTTAAACTATATCATATTTTACACTTTGCCTCCTGAACAATCGAAATGCACAAACGACCCCCAAAGTTATATCTTTGTAACACTTAAACCCACGTCATTTGTTTTGGTATTAAGTCTAATGGAATATAACATTAAAAGACCAATTTACCATTTACCGTATGCTTTGGAGGGAGGAGTAAATTGGACTTTTGATGCAAAATTATGTTAGACTTAATCCCAAAACAGACAACAGGAAGTTAAGTGTTATAGATTTATAATTTTGAATGATCAATTATGCATTTCGACAGTTCAAGGAGCAAAGTTGTAAAATTGGGTATAATTTAGAGTCAAAAATATGTAATTTCTCGGTAAAGAAAAGTTTGAACTGGGCACGAAAAGTCAATCCGCATAGATCACAATAATTTTTCATTACAACATATGCCATACAATCAAGTAGATTACAATTTTTTTTTATCAAAGAAAAAAAGAAAGTAGATTACAATTTTTCAAACGTCACACAACAAAATTCAAAGTAACACTGAAAGAAATTCATAAACAACAATACAAAAACTAAAATTTATTTAAACAGCTAGCTAGCTGGTCCATCATCTTGTCAAGGCTTTCGGATGGCCAAAGCAGAAAGCAAAATAAGGAACATGAAGACAACAACCGAGACGAATGCTGCCACCACCGCGCCACTGACTTTCTGGCAGAAATCACCGTATTGCTGACAGATAGCTAGCCAATTTGTGTTGGAATTGCCATTGTGAGCCAAGTAGACTATGGCTGCTGCCGCGGCAGCAGCTGAGGTGTTTAGAGTAAGCGCCACCTGAATTTAATAGATGGATTAATTTAATGCCAAAGTTAAGAAAAGGTTAATTATTGTTTCATACTCTCGGATGTGAAATGTTTCTCACAATGTCCACACTTTAACACCAAATATCCACATTGTGTACACTATTTGATGTGAAAAAAAGCGAAGACTGCTAAAAAAAGTGATGGCAAATTATGGTGCTGAATTAAAAGGTTAAAGAGGTTAATTACTGTGTCCAAAACGAGTAGGAGCACTCTTGGTCCTACTGCTTGGGGGCGAACGATGGAGACTATGGAGAAGGGAAGAGAGAGTACAAGGTAGCCACCCACTATTGCCATTGCAATGACGAAAAACCTGCATTTTTTGGAAGTCTTAAAAATTTTAATAAACTTCAAACGTCCTACATGCATAAACATATACATATTGACCATTCACAAAGTTTGTGTATAAATGTATGATACAATTTTGCTTTGCATAAGTGGCATTTGCTACTATTTATTGACAAAAGTAGTAGTCGAAAGAGAGAGAGAAATTCTTCATTTGAAATGGAACAATTTTATGGTTTGGATTTAGTAAATCTTTAAGCATGAAATGGATCGAAATAGAGAGAGAGATGAAAAATCACGTACTGGAAAGTGGGCAAATCATCGTAACTAGCTTGGAACTGGAAGAACTGAGTGAAGAAGGGAAGGGTCTCATCACTAGTACCCATGGTGGAAGCCGCGGCTAGAGCGGTGATGATAGCTCCTAGCCTAAGTAGGAAGTCGAATATGGCAACTCCTCTTTTCCATCCACCCTTCCCTTGCTCTTGCTTGACAATTGCCACAAGAGGTGCTTTGCCTTTAGCAACAGCGCTTGACTCTGGAACATCAATCGTGGTTGAATCACCGCTCCTCATTTTTGTGTAGAAATGAAAATAGTGAGCTAGAGAGAAACTGATGAGAACTAAAAGCTTGTGTTGAGAGAATAGTTGAATAAGAGAGACTTTGAAGCTTGTGGTGATGATGAGAATGACTTGATGAATGAACCTTATATAGAGAATCACAAAGGAATTGGTTTGAAATAATTTGCATTTAAAATTGTGAAGTTATAGTCAATGGTAGCTGGGGGTACTAAGGGAGTTGCTAACCATTTCCATTTGATTGAATTTTGAAATCACTTTTTGTTCACAAAGCAAGTACAAGATGGTCATAAACTCATAATTTACTTGCTCCAACTACAAAAATAAAGTCGACCAAACAATAATTTTACGATTATTTTTGTCACAGGTTGGATATAATAGAAATTTTAGGCATAGAGATCAAGCAGAAGTGAGTTATCGCATGTCTGTCCTTTGTCATTTTAGTATGTCATACTATTGCTTTTAGCACCATATAATGGAGAAAATAGAAAATGGGAATAGTAGCTAGGGTCTTAATATATAAAAATTAAAGTTAAAATGTCAACCTGCTATAACTAACAAAAGTTTATTATTCTCCTAATCAGTCAACTAAACCACATAGCCTCGCTAATCCAACAGTGTGAATACACGGATCTTTCCTACCCCACTTCCAAGTTACACCTTATTCTCTTTAGATAAAACCGCATAGTTATGCACCCTTCAAGGTTGTGACTGAAGACCATTAATCCAGTGTTTTATTTACTTATTCTTCATCATATGATCAACCTCAGGTCCTCAGGAAAATTTCCTTCAAAGAGACAACTCAATAGAAATCACAGTTACCAATTTTGTTTAATCTTTCTTCCTAAGGTGGAGACTAAAAGTTGCCCAACTTGCTGCTACACCACAGCTCCCCCAATAAAAAAAATAAGATGAGATTAAACTAAGCATCTAGTTTGGATTTTTCTTTTTCTTTTTTAATTATAGGCGAATTTTGACCTTAAAGAAAAGGAAAATTCACTTCCACTGATCCCCAGCTTTTTAAGTTACCCCTTAAGGTTTATTCCATTGAAATACAAAGTTCTTTAACTAAGAAGAAATAAGACAAAGATCTTCCTCAAAAAAGAATAATAAAAAATAAAATAAGACAAAGATTAAAGACAGACAAAGTGAATTCCCATCTCTCATGGTAAAAGGGTAAGCTCAGGCAATTTTCCACGAAAGAGACCATTCAATGTTAGTATTTAGCTGGTCCTCAGGGTCGTATTTCCCAGATTGGGTTTAAATTTTGTTTAAAACAAACCAAAAGAGAACTAACACACTTTGTGATACAACATGCATTAAGATTATTTTAACAAATGGGAAGCCCTGGAATCAAATTCACTACATGCAAGAGCAAAGAACCAAAAATTTCATCAACCAAATCAAAATAAATTACATATCATCATACTTAAGTGAACAAGTAGTATAATTCAGTTTTTATTTTACAAGACAGGCTGCTCTGCTGTAAGTTCTGTTAACAATTCAAAATCTCTTGTGGTATTGAACAAGATACAGGTAATACCAAAATCAAACAAAAGAATTCTAACACAAGGTATGAGCAAAATCGGTCAATCCGGTCAGAGTTAATTGCTTCTATCAGTCAGTAAAAAACAGGTCAGGCACTGCTTCTAGGCGTCAATTGGTAAAGGACCAGGTAAAGACTGCTTCTGGTTGGAGGCAATTCCAAATCCTGATAGACTACTGGGATCACAGACCAAAACAAGGAAACTCATTATCTGTGTATGCTCCATCCACGTTGGGCAAGTGCCATATTCACACGATTAGCAGCCTCAGTAGTGTCATTAAGTGGAGAATAGCTCCAGCTCTCTGATATCTGTAAATCAAACCACGCATTTTGAAAGAACCTTAGTTTTTTTTTATAATGTGATCAGGCTACCCAGGCTAAAGAAAAAAAGTGATCAGATGAGACATAGGCTAAGGCACAAATGCATTTTTCTTGGGTAGAAGCAATGTTTTCCTATGCTATAAGAGCTTATTATATGATGTTCCTCATTTTTACACTAATAAAACACTTGTTGCCCTTACCTTCTGGTAGAAGTGGTATACTATCAAGCCATTTTTTAAAACTGATAAATCAAACCACGCATTTTGAAAGAACCTTAGTTTTTTTTATAATGTGATCAGGCTACCCAGGCTAAAGAAAAAAAGTGATCAGATGAGACATAGGCTAAGGCACAAATGCATTTTTCTTGGGTAGAAGCAATGTTTTCCTATGCTATAAGAGGTTATTATATGATGTTCCTCATTTTTACACTAATAAAACACTTGTTGCCCTTACCTTCTGGTAGAAGTGGTATACTATCAAGCCATTTTTTAAAACTGATAATTACAAACTTGCATGGTGGGTCTTGAACCCACAATTTCATCATTCACCTTGCTCTTACAAGGGGAGGAGAGGTTCCATTTGCACTAAAGATCATCAGTGGTATACTATAAAATTTCATGTGAGATGTGCCACATATAGGCCCCATAATTTTTTATTTTTTAAAAAGGCGAGTGTAATAATAAACAAGGCACTGAGAGAAAACAAGAAGCTAAAAATAAATTTAGAACATCTGCTGTGAGATTTCTCTCTCAACACCAACCAACTTTAGAAGAAATAAAGTGAGAAACAATATGTGCAAGGTAAAACATAATGTTTCAGCTAAAGAGAACAAAATAAGACAAATAGCAACTTACATCCTCTTTACCAGTGAATGGTCGAGCAACTCCTCGTTCCTGAAGAGACTTTTGGAAATCAGCAAACTTCCATGTACACCACTCAGCACCAATTACATAAACAGGCTTCCTATAGCCGAAAAATCATTATTAAAACACATGAACTTTAGATCAAAAGAAGAACTTAACAAACAATTGTTGAGAGGTTAATCTTCATCATCATACTTTGAACATACCCAGTACTGCAAGCCTCACTCAACATACTTACTGAATCAGCTGTGATGACAAAAGCATCAGCCCAAGCTAGATGCCCCATATGTGGATTCCGATCTATGCAGTATTACATAAATAAATGTCAAACAATCTTTGTACTTATGAAATATACTTCAAAGATATTCTTTGTACTTGTGATATCTTAGTACCTTCACCATCCCAAATGTACACCTTTTGGTTACCACTAAATTCTCTTACTAGAATATTGGACACCTGTTGTTAACAGCACAGATAATAAGTGTGCAACTATCAATTAGTTCTTCAAAAGAAATTCCTAAAGCATATATACCTTCTCAGGAGTTCTTCTAGAGAAAGATATCCTGATGCTTCCGCAGCTCCAAAGAATGTTCTGCAGCATAGTTGCCAACTGCTTTGCAAGATCCACACCGTACGGACAATTGCCTAGAATATGATAATCTTTCATATACTCAGGGAATGGCAGGGAGAAAAGTGTGAAAGAAGAAGGGCTCAAGATGTGATTTTATTCAAATAAATAAGTAATTCTTGCTGATATAATATCACAGAGATAACCACAGTTGCTGATGGAGAAAAACCAGTCTAAATTACAAAACACCACAGAACTTAATGCATGGGAGGTAGAATTAGACTCCACAGACTTCAATCAGATTTGGTGTTTAAAATGAGCAAAAGCTTGACAGATTATAGGTGCAAAGAAAATTACTAGTAGGCCCTCCAACATTGACCACAAGCAAGGGCTTTGGAAGTGGTGACAACTCATCATGCCACGCAGAAGCAGCACTTCTAAGTGCAGCAGAATCAACCTGATGAAGAGCTCCCACAGTGAGAACCTGAAATCCACACTTGTGAGCTTCATAAACCACTACAGTAACTAACCATATGTACCAGAGAAAGTTTAACGACCATCACATATTACCCATTTGAGCAAGTATTCTATACCTACCACATTTCTTCCTGGAGGTTCACGTGGAGTTATCCACCTGCGGAGAAACCAAGGAATTTGCTCTTGTGCATGAGGAGTCAGAGGGTAATAATCGTGACGAGGAGTAATTACCATGTCAAACCGATTCAAATGGGACCTTGGATGTTGTATCTGGAACATGTTGTCAAAGACAAATCTATTACAACCAGACATTGTAGTGCTTGCATGCATCATCAAATTAAATCCACATAGTACCAAATGGTGTGGTGGAACTAAGAAAAAATGGGAAAGAAGTATTACCATCAAAATGCTTAAACAAGCTATTAAATAAAAGATCCAAAATAGAAAGCAAACTTGTTGCAAACTTATACCCTGTAGCCATACCTACCCACTTGTGCGGGTTTCGGGCCCAAAAAAAAGGGTGAATGTACATTTGCTTATAGAAATTGTTCCAATACCCTCATTTATTATTTATTTATTTTATCAGTAAGTTACATACACATCTGGGATGGGTCTTGAACCCATGACATCATCCTCCACCTAGCACTTATGATGGGAGGTGTAAATTGGGCTAAAACCCATTGGCAACAAAACCCTCATTTATCATTCTATTAAAGTAAAAATATTAGATAGTAATTCAAGTTACAGTTTTTCAAAAAGCATTGAAGTCACTGGAGTAATTGAAAAGCTAGTACTAGTTGAAATCATTTACAAAAAACCAAAAATAGCCAATTAGAAATCAATTACATTTTCAAAAAGCATTGAAGTATCCGGTGTATTAAAAAGCTAAATCATTAAAATTTTAAATTATAACAAATTTGTACAAAACAAACATACTGCATCATGTTTTGATATCGACATCATGTAAAACTACAGAGTTGTCATAAGAAAGATTAAAAGAGAATAAACTTTAACCTGAACAACAAAAACATTTTCTGGAGCTAAACGTTTTATGGAGCTTGAAACAGAAATTGTATCCCGGCCTGATGCAACCACCAACAGTGGGCCATCTCTGCAAAAAAAAAAAAAAAAAAAACTCAAAACTCTGTTATACTAATTGGTAATCTGTTTGGTCTTGGGATATATCAGCATTGAACAATATACTTTGTTATACACGAGGTTCCGAAGAATATGAATCATGAAGCACATACAATTTGTAAGTGTAACTCCAATTAATAAAACAATTCATGAAAAATGAAATCATGGAAACCATACTTGTCAAATGTTTCGCGGGCCATTTTTGCAATATGATTTGCATCAGCTTCTAGAACAACAGATAGGCCTGTGCAACCACCATTTTAATTCTCTATATAATCAAAATTAACAATTTCCAACATAATCAACAGCTATCTTTATCACAAAATACATCTATCTCATACATAATTTGAGAGTGAATTCAATACAATACCAGTTGTTTGGGAAAAAAGAGGCATCACTTTTTGCCCATTAACCATGACTTGATATCCAATTATTCGCTTCATGAAATAGTCGAATTTTTTGTGTAGAGAAACTGGAACCCAATGAAGCCACTCATTGATTCCTCCTCTTGGCCTTGTAACTCGCTGTAAAGTTCATATACAAAATCATTAACGAAAACATTTAAGACTTTGTACACGTAAGTTCCAATTAGCTCAATTAGTAAGTATTTTAGCCTAACGGCAAAAAAAAGCGCTCGTTATGAAGCGGACACTATATAAGTTAAAATAGCTGAACTAGTAAAATCCCTTGTTAATACCTAAAAGTGTCTTAGTCTAATGACAAAAGAAATCGCTAGCTGACCTGGTGAAGTCTCTTATCTTTCTAAGTTTAAGCCGGACACTTAAGTTGAAATTTGATCGTATCTTAAAAAAAAAATTAAAAGGAATTCATACAGAGAATTGGGATCAAAGAGAAATGGCTTACGCATAAGGAGTGGTGGCGAGAGAGACCGAGAGCGCGAACAAGGCCAATGCTTTGGTTTTCTGAGCCGGCGAAACCGTTTCCGATTACGATAGCTCGTTTGATTGCGCCGTAGACCCCACCAGCATCGAAGATCTCAGGCAGACCCGAAAACCCGCTGGGCGGTTCGGGAAGCCTGATTGGTCTCATCAGAAGTCAGCCACAGTCTGGAACCCGTTGGCGTTGGGTGTGATCGTGTTTCCAGTTGGGCGAGGTGGGCCGGCTTGGGGCCCACGTTATGCCCATTTTGAGTCGACTAGTCTCTTTTGCTAGAAGCGTGTCAATTTCTAGTCTGAATTATCTCTCTCTTTTTTCTTTACTTTTTTTTTTTTTTTTTGAGAATCTGTTAGAAAAGAATTATCATCTCTTGGAATAAAAAGATATACTTATCCACGCCACTTAACTTTTCTTTCATTCTTCATATCCTAACTTTTGTTTATCAAAAATTTCCTAACTTTTCTTTTATTCGGAGCATCTCTCGAAATTAAAGATACTTTTTGGGGGTACATATGCACTTAATGTACTAACTTTTCTTTTATTCTATCATGAAAGCTAGACATGTAATAATGTTGTACTAGTAGGTGATTCCTTCTTAGCATGTCAATAAAGGAACAATTAGGGGTAATCCACCCTACAAACGGACTCTAAGACTAGAGGTGGGTTGCCATTATTGAAACAAAAGGACTCAAGGGAACTTAAAGCAAACTCAGTAAATGTATGAGCAACAGCCAACAGCGTTAAAGCCTCTCTTGACCCGACTAAAAGATAAACTAGAGATTTTTTTTTTTAAATAACTATAAAACTCAAACTATATTATTAGTTAGTCAAGGTTTGAAACTATTTAGAAAAGTAACAATTTGAGTCTAATAAACTCGATTTCACTATAGCAAATCGAGTTTAAGGGACTTGATTTCTATGTGCTGACAATGCTGAGGTGGACAGAAAATCCACGTGAAACTCGAGTCTTTAAGACTCAATTTCCTGTTCACCGTCTTCTTCCTTCTTCCTTTGTTCTTTTTTTTTTCTTTTTTTTTTTTTTTTTTTTTTTTTTTTTTTTTTTTTTTTTTTTCCATCTGTCGTCCCACTCCCTTCTTACAAATCCCAACTCATACACCTTAAAAAAAAAAATTGATTTCACACAAGCAAAATCAAATTCATCCAATATATAACAGAAAAATTAAATTTGAAACTCAAATCAAAGTAAATTACGGTTCCAGCGACGAGTACACCGGAGTGGTCAGCGTGCATTGCACGTTTTTGAGCACATTAAGAGGATTGGTCTCACTAGCTGCCAAAGCACAAGTCCTTGCGACCTTCCATGGCGGGAGATAAACCCAGGGTTCCGGTATCACCTCGCCTTGGGCCGAAACCCTAGATTTGGTGTCGGACGAGCTGGAGTTTGAGAGCTTTGGCGGCGGGGAGGGGTTTGAGATTGGGGATAGGGATTGGAAATTAGGGGATCTAATAGAGAGGGATTTGCGAGATTTGGAGGAGGAGTGAGAGGCGACGAAGGAGTCGATTACGCCCCAGAAATCGGCGTCGTCGAGGTCTCTGTCGCCGGCGACGAAGTGAGGAACTATGGAGGCCATGTTTTTGGGTGCCGAGGCTTTAGATTTTTTGAAGACTAAATTTGTGAGTGGAAAAAAGAGAGAGAAAAAGAACGAAGGAAGAAGGAAGAAGATGGTGAACAGGAAATCAAGTCTTAAAGACTCGAGTTCCACGTAGATATTTTACTCCACCTCATCTTTGCCAACACACAAAAATCGAGTCTCTTATACCCGATTTGCTGCAGTAAAATCGAGTTTATTAAACTCGAATTGTTACTTTCCTAAATAGTTTCAAACCTTGGTTAACTAATAATATAGTTTGGGTTTTATAGTTATTTTCAAAAAAAATCCAAAAAACTACCTAACCAAACTTAGAATGTTGACAATCACGAATAAATGTGTCATGTATTCTTTTGTATAAAGGGCAACAATTGAATATATAACTTGTTTTCTACCATGAATTTTGTGGGGGGAATGGAGGAGTCCCCATCCAAGCCTAAAGCCCAAGTTCCAGATGGGCCCCATGGAATGAATTGGGTCAGGCATATATATTTGTAAAAAGGCCCAATGGGCTATATAGGGTATGAAGAAAGGCAATAGAGCCATCCTGAACACCCAGAAAGGAGGGCAACTTTAATAAATCATTCCTGTGAAGCTGGCAATAAGCAAAAAAGAGCCGAGCCTTACCCGAGACGAGGTGCACGGATAATCCATATCTGACTTCCAGAAGGTACCTAGAACCTTGGGGAGACTTCCAGAACACGCAAGAAGGTTGAAGATTTTGTCCTCCGCATTAATGAGTGGATTTCCACCTAACCTCTGCCGCATTGAATGCATATGAGACAACTTGAACAGTACAAACACCCTCAAAAGTCAAATTTTCAGGCTAAGGGAAGGGAGGAAACCGATAAAAAAGAGGAAAATATCCCTGAAAATTCAGTTAGCAACAAGATAGCTGTAAGATAAGAATAAAGAATGTACCTATATAAGGGGGAAGATTGGCAAATATGAGGGGATTGGAAAAATAGTGAAAAAAGTGAGAGAATGAAGAGAAACTATTTGTCTAAGAGAGAGAGAAAGAGAGAGAGAGAAAGAGAGAGAGTGTAACACCATGAGAAAGCGAAAATTTCTGATTGTAATACTTTAGCTTCATCAGAAATATATGGTGTGGATGAAATCAATTGTTTGAGTTTCCCATTGTGGAGTGTTTATTTCCTATTACTCATTCATAAATAGATTGTGTTGATCAATTAAACTGTAGCCCATGGATCCACGCGGGATCTCAACTTGGGCTAGTTTTTGTCTCCCACAAATTCAATTGGAATGATTCACTATTATGTGAGATTAGAGAATAACCCATTATTTTACTTTGAAAGTATTGAATAATTATTTTGAAAAAATTTGCTCTGACAAGTTAAAATTAAAAGATATTTATTTTTAATGGTTATATATCTTGTTTAGATGATTTGATGAGCCATATGATTAAAATATGAGTAAATAGTAGTGTGAACTATCATGTAATGACTTGGATAAGATTCTTCTAACATAGTGTCTCATTGTAACGTTTTCTTGAAAAGTTTATTTGTTGAAAGTTAGCAAAAAGTATATTTGTATATAGAAAAAGTGAAAAGTTAAAAAATTGTACATAAAAAAAAGTTAAATTAAAAAAAAAATTAACTAGGAAAAAATTAATCCAAAGAGAAAATTGAAATAAACTTTATCATTTTGAATATCCCTTTAGACATTATATTTATAATAAATAAATAAATAAATTCTTTAAGATTTTTTAAATTTTAATAAATTTAATCACATTATATGCAAATGAAAATAACTCTGTCATATCATTTTATTTATGTTTTAAAATGAAATTATACCTATCTAAGGTTTTTTTTTCTTTTTCTTTTTCTTTTTCTTTTCTTTTCAGAAGGTAAGATGGGTTAGCCAAATCGTCAAAGTGAGAATCTCACAAATGCACCATATGAAACCCCAAAAAAAAAATTTAAAAATTAATAATTGATGCTATCTAAAATATAAACTATTGAAAACAAAATAAACAATAAGACGCAGTCATATAGAGATTTAAAAAAAAAAAAAATTAAATCAAATGTAGAAATGAAATTGAGGTTCAGCATAATTCAACCTCTAAGGGATTGATTGTTTCAATTGCCAGTGCAAAGAAGTAAAATTAACACTGACATGAAAAATCAAAGGATGCGATTATCAATATCATTACCTATTATTTTGAGTCACCAAAGGAAAAATAATAATAAAATAAAAATGAAATATAACATTACATTGGCCCATTTTTGCAAATATTTAAAACTGACCCAAAATTGAGCCCATTTAAGAAAGCCCACAAAACCCAAGTATTTAGAGTTGGGTTCAGAGTTCAGACTCTGCAAATTCACACACCTTCATCTGGCTCTTGAATTCAGTCTTCACGCCTCACTCTCTCTCTCTCTCTCTCTCTAAGATGTGGGCCAGCGCGGAAGGAGGGCCTCCGGAGGTGACACTGGAAACCTCCATGGGTTCTTTCACCGTTGAGGTACTTCATTTTTCTTTTTCTTTTTTTATTCAATTCCCTTTCTGTTTGGTTGCTCAGAAAGCCATAGAAAATCAGACAAAGTACTAAATTGAGGTTTTTTTTTTTTTTTTTCAATGTTACTTTTTTTTTGGTTGTTAATGTTTGAATGTCAACTAAACTAGCTCAAACAGTCATACAAATGCTAAGTGTTATTGGGTTTCAAACTTCAATTTTTATTTTAATTTGTCGTGTAAAAATCACAGCTATACTACAAGCACACGCCGAGAACTTGCAGGAACTTCATTGAACTCTCTCGCAGAAACTACTACGACAACGTTAAATTCCACAGAATCATCAAGGTCTCTCTCTCTTGTAAAATTGTTCTTGTATTGTACCTTTTGTTTTGTTGAGGAATGTAAATGTTTACATAGATTTTGGTTCATTTTTGGAGTAGGATTTTATGGTGCAAGGTGGGGATCCCACTGGAACAGGAAGAGGTGGAGAATCCATATATGGGTAAAATTTTAATTTTAATTTAATTGTTTTTTTTTTTAATATCTTTTATTAAAAATCTGTTTCAGGAATATTATTCTCCAAGTTAGCTTTAGTATATAGTAAAACGATAACAATCAAGCCTTAGTCCCAAAACTATTGGGTCGGCTATGGATCCTAAACATGCTAATCAGGGTCAGCCGCGCACTATATATAGTGGCAACTAAATTTTATGCTGACCGTCAACTTACCACAACCCTACTCCTTTTTTTGGGGTTTGGGACTGAATGTGAACAAAATATATGACACTGGGTATAGATACAGGCGGAGTTAGCTTTAATATATGATAGTGTATTTTAAATCCCTTTTCACTATCCTCTTATCAAATTTGTTCCATGATTGTTTAGACCATCGTTTGATTCCAATACTGCTTAAGTACAATGAATCACTAAAAACTGTGAATGAATACCATATTATGTCTTTGATATATGTATGACTTGTGAGGGATTTTTTGTATGTGGATTTCATTGATCATTGTACTCTACACCATGATTATAATGGTCTCTAGTATATGTCCTGTATACATTGTCTTTTTTCTTCAATAAATTACGTTATTTATCCAAAAGAAAAGAGGGGTTTCTTGTATGACTTGTTCTGTGATGCTTTGCAGTTCGAAGTTTGATGATGAGATTAAGCCGGAGTTGAAACACACTGGGGCGGGTATTTTGTCCATGGCAAATGCCGGTCCAAATACAAATGGAAGTCAGTTCTTCATCACCCTGGCTCCATGTCCATCACTGGATGGTAATGATATGATCCTGCCCTGTTACAACTTTGCTTACAACTTTGCATGTGTTCGATCATTCTCTTTGAAAATTTGTTCAACCTTTTTTTCCCATGTGATTGGTATAGGTGGTACTGTATTACTGCTATGATTAAGTTGCAGAATAACCATGCTTGAACTGCTGACATAAAATGTAAAGCTTCAACACTTATTCAAGAATGGACCCCTCAATTCCTTGAAGTTATTACACCTTTATTTGGGGCTTTTTTTTTTGTTTTGAAATGGCTTTAAGCTGCTGGTTTTTTTTTATACCTTCATTCATGGCCAAAATAAATTCCAAATTACTACTTAGCCACAAAAAAGCTAGTTTAGGATAATATATCATCTTTTGAGCAGTTAATATTTCTGACATTTATTATCTTTCGTACTGTATGATGTGTTTTGGGTTGCCTCAAAAATAAATTTTTTATTAATGTTTGTTTAATATTGAAAATGGTAAGCAGGGTTGTTCCTTTCTTTGTCTGATAAATCGAAACTTTTTTTTCATGTGCTCATAATTCTGAACTGATGTATCTGTACTGTCCAGGAAAACATACCATATTTGGAAGAGTTTGTAGGGGAATGGAGATAATCAAAAGACTTGGCAGTGTCCAAACTGATAATAATGATAGGTATGTTTCCCTTAGAAATATCCCTGATCTGTAAGTGCCCTGATTTAGAACACAGGGGCTACATCAGCTTGCTGTATTGTTATTTGGATATGAATTTTTATATACATATTAGATGCTTCCTAACTGTTTCTAGAGAACAAAACTTGATTGACAATCATCTAAGCATGCCACTGTGCTGAAGCCCAATTATGTGGCCTCCTCACCCTGAATAATCCAAAAACTGAGTGCAGCTAGACTAGCCTTGTGTTGCTTGTGAAAGCTGAAAAGTGAAAACTAAGAGAATAATATGGTGTTATGTTGGTCCCTCTTGAAAAATGAAACTTATCTATAAGAAATCCTAATATTATTGATAAACTATCAATTGTCCCAAAAACTACAATTGATGGGAAAAGTGAACTTAATTACTTAACTGTTATTGTAACACTTTCTCACGTCCAAACTCCTCAATAAGAGGTCTCAACATGTGGAAATTTTTAATTTTTATCAGTTATCATCTATCGTTAATCTTCCTGATGTTCTATTGGGTTTCTCTAAGTTCTTATCAACTAATAATCCAATGGCCAAGAAGACTGAAACAGGTCCTTACTCTAAAAGACAAACAAAAAAGAAGTACATAATTATTGTGGGAAGATAGCTCAGCGAGGTTGTGATCCTTTCAAATTGTTAGGTCACAAAGTTAGCAAACTTTAAAATAATAAGCAAAATAGGTGATGATTAGAAAAAGTGCTATAGGCAGGACCCTTCATGATTGCGTTTCTTACTGCTTCTATGAATACATTGCTGAATGATACAACTGAGACGCCTATCAAATATTTAAAAAAAAAATGATAGAGCTGAGACGCTAGTTCTCAAAATTTCAGTGAACATGTAACTGCTCTATTAGAGAGAACTAATTATAAGCTACAGAATCAAGCTGGATGCTGGAACAATATTGGCTATATCTACACTTTTAGTACATTTAGTGACTAAAAGGAACCTACTAATAGGTATAGTCAATCATTTCTAGCTCAAATATCTTCAGCCTGCAGAGGTGACAATCACCATATCACAATTTGGCAACACAAATTCCTAGTTTTGGTAAATCACATCCTGGCTAGATTTACAAAATAATGCAATCAAGGCATGTAGATTATAGGTTCCACCCAGATTTATTGTGTTGTAACTTTTTTCTGGTGATTGAGCTCCTGTACTTCAAAGACTTAACTTTTTGTGATACATGCTTACAGACCCATCCATGATGTGAAGATACTACGGACATCGGTCAAAGATTAATATCGAGTTGCTGTTACTGAGGCACATGTTTCAGGTTCCAAAATGGTCAAGACTCAAGTGGTGGGTTTCTTGAATATCTTGTATCATTCAGAAATGTGATAAAACATTGTATTTGGAATGCTTTCACAGAATAGTAGGGCAGAAAGTTTCGAAATTTTTTAAGTAGGAAAGTATCTGCCTGGATTCTTTTTTCTTTTTTTTTTTTAAATTAAGTGTTCTCAAATATTTAACCTTTGCCCAAGACCTTGCAAGTAGTAACTTAATTGGCATCTCATGGTATTCCTAACTGAGACATCCAATGTTTAAATCTTCCTTTCCCCAACTACGAGTAATCAACAAATATCCGAGCGCTGGTTTTACTTCAAATGGCTCCCTAACATAAGAATTCTATAAAACTTTAGCCAAAGTCTTATGCTTATTGTTTTAAATTTCCATGCCTTTTTGTTTGTTTGCCCAACCAGAGTTTTCACGTTAAGGAAAAAAATTTCCTTTTTGTTTTGAAGGAGTAGCTAGAGTGACACATGAATATTAAAAAAAGTAATGATAATCACACTCTTTATGACACACACTGCTACATGAATTGAAATTAAACATGGGTATGAATTAGGTTAGGGTTACCTTATAATACACCAAGGAAGAGAGAGGGGCTTAGCAGTGACTCTTCTTCCTGAGAGAGAGAGAGAGAGAGAGAGAGAGTTGAACACTTTTCAAATTCAAGTTCGAAAGCAAAATCTCACTTTTTTCTCTAATCAATAGCTTTATGGTTTAAAGTTACTTCTTATTCTTAAAGCGGGGAGCTTTGGCTTCAATTCATAATGGGCACAAAATGTGAGGGGGGTGAAAAATCTTTTAACACTTGTAATGGCTCATGCCCAATTATAACATTGCCCACAAAAAGCTCCTCGCTTTAGGAATAAGAAGTAACTTTAAACTATAAAGCTATTGGTTATTTCAAGTTTTATATGAATTGAAGCCAAAGCTCCTTGCTTTAATAATAAGAAGTAACTTTAAACCATAAAGTTATTGGTTATTCTAAGTTTTATATGAATGATGTATGTATAAAAGAAAAGAAAAGAAAAATGGTAAAAGAAGAGGATTAGTGGGCCGGATGGCATGGGCCATAAAAAGGATGGATTGGTAGAATCCGATCCCAAAAAAAGAGTGACCATTAAAAAAAAAAAAAAAAAAAAAAGTGTGTGGTGTCAAATAAAGTGATTGAACCATTTGAAACAACGAAAGAAACAATACACTCAGTTTTTTTTTTAATTGAGAGAGAGAGAGAGAGAGAGAGAGAGAGAGAGAGAGAGAGAGAGATTTTGCTTTTGAATCTGAATCTGAAGAGTGTTCAACTCAAACACTTACTCGCTCGCTCTCTCTCTCTCTCTCTCTAAGGAAGAAGAGTCATCGCTAAGCCCTCTCTCTTCTTTGGTGTATTATAAGGTAACCCTAACCTTAACCCTAATCCATACCCGTATAATTTATGCAAATGACCAATTATCAAATTCATTTTAAATATCCTAGAATGTTGTTTTCATTCATTCCAGCTTGTGAAAGTGTTTTGAACCCATTTGATGCGATGGGAGATGGGAGTTTTTGTAAAGGCAAGATTAACTCCTGTAGTATCGCAGCCTAATGGTAGATCATAACTAGAGCCAATTAACAATTTGCCATGGATTAGAAACCAATTATTGATAATAACTAGAGCCTTAACAATTTGCCATGGATTAGAAACCAATTATTGATATTGAAATAGACTTATAAGAGCATCAAATGATACAATACAACGATATACTTTAAGCACCTTTCTCTCGTTATGTTGGTTGAATTAATAGAATAAATTCAGTAGCCTCTTGTTTTATGTTAGCAACAGCACAAAGCAAAGCTAAAATTACTATTAAAAAAAAGGTAAATAAACTTTTCCCTACACAAATAGGTCACTTAGCACCAAAGTTAAGAAACTTAAATTAAATTTAACCTCAAATGTGTACCAAACTCCATAATCATACCTAAATTGAAAAGGTAATAGATTCACAACTAACAACTCTTAACTCCATAATTGGTTTAGCACAAAAAATCAAGTTGTAAATCAAGTGGCTTCATTCAATAATAAAATATAATCAACGCATACCTAACCCAAAATATATACCTAACTTCAAGACCATACCCAAATTGGAAAAAATAATAATAAATAAATACGGATAACAAAAAAGATAAAAAAAAAAATATATTACAACAAATCTGAGGTGCCAATTTATTATTGATTGGAAAAAAAAAGCGATGATAGTAATATGCACAAATTAGAACCAATAATAACGTACCACTTAAGATTTGTTGTGAAATTATTAAGAATAAAACATGGACTGAAATAGAACAAATGGGACTAAGCGGACCGAAATGGACCAAGATGGACCGAATGAACTAATGTGGATCAAACTAAACCGAATAGATCTAAGTGAACTGAATTGGACCGAAATATACCAAATGGACCAAGATAGACCGAATTGGACCGGGTGAACTGAATAGACCAAGGTGGACTGATGTGGATCAAATTGGACCTAATTGATGTCAGTGGACCGGATGGATCATAGTGGTACGCTGACATGGTTCAATAAGTGTAATAACAATAATAGCTCAGGTTTTAAATATGGACTTTTTTTTTAGAATGATCGTAGGGATTTTATTGAACTTGATTTGCCAAAGTGGTCAAATCATTTTGAGTTACAGAAAATAAAAAATGAGGAACTTCTTCCATCTATGCAACATAGTCAGAAACATTTATTGAGTATCTAGCTAGGCTATGTGCTAATTTATTGCCGTCTCTTCTACAATGAGAGTATAGCAATTTTGTGTAAGAATCTGCAAAAATAATCGCATCCTGGACAAGCGGCTGCACTGAAGCTATAATACCACCCCCTGACTTTAAAGAATTCATGATCATCTCTGAGTCTCCTTCCAGTATAGCTTCACTTGAACCTGTTTCCAGTCCAAATTCCAGTGCTCGTGCTGCTGCAACTGCTTCAATTTCCACTGGTGTGAGTGCTGGGGAGAAGCTCTGAGCCAGGGACGCTAGAATAGCACCTGTGTGATCTCGAACAACAACACCGATCCCACTTCTGTTTTTAGTCTTGAATATTGCTCCTTCGAAATTGTTTTTGACCAACCTTGCGTCTAGAGGCTTCCATATTACTTATGGTTTCGGTTCTGCTGCAGGTGCGAGAGGGATCACAGCAATAAATTCAGCCAGCCTCTCTTTCACCTGCGATACAAGCTGGTCTAAAGTGCAGCAAGGTTGATGGTTGCGAACTTGATTTTGCTGATTCCAAATCCCCCAAGTTATCATCGCAAATAGCTCCGGGTTGCCTTGATTGTTGAGGATCCATGACAGCAGTTCCTTAAAGTTTGTAACACCTGAATTTGCCTAGAATTCCATTGTGAAAGAGACCATACCAATTTGAGTTCAGTGCATAACCACAGCACATGTAAGGGAGTTTCGTCTTCCTTCCGGCAACGTTCACACAGTGAGTCAATTAGTATGTGTCTCTACTTTAGGTTTGATTTTGTGGGAATGGCATCTTGACAGACACGCCACAGGAAGTTCTTGACTTTGTTCGGAACTTGCAAACCCTAGATGCTTCTCCACAGATTCTTTTCTCCATTCTGTGCTACCTCCGGCCTTACCTCTTCTTCTTCCATCTTCAAAAACCGGTATCCAGACTTGCAAGAGTATTGGCCACTTTGGGTCCATGGCTGGAATGCACGGACGCGGCGCCGGAGGCGCCGCATCCGCGTCGGACACAGCGCGACGCGGCGACGCGCACCGGACGCCGCTGCCGGCGCGTCGGTGCCGCGTCGGGCTGCGTCCGCCACGTGTTTTTTTTTTTTTTTCGCGCCGACTCGGGCCGACTCGCCCCGACGCGGCTGAGACGCGGGCTGATTCGCCCGGAACCGGACTGAATCACCCCAAATCGGGCCGTTTCGGCCGATATCGGCGATACCGGCGAACCGACCGATTCCGGCCGAAACGGTAGATTTCGGCAGAAACGGCCGATTTCGGCCAAAATTCCGGCCGATTCAGGCCGAAATTCAGCCCCTCACTCAAGCATTCTCTCTCACACCCTACACTCCCCTCTCAATTCATACATTTATTTATATTTTTAATATATTATCTAGTATTGCTCTTAAATTTGGTGTATGTTTATATAATGTGAAAAAATATGCTTAGCAATATATTAAAAATATAAATAAAAATATTTTTAATAATTTTTTAATCGCCGAGTCCCGCCGCACCCGCACCCACCTTTTTCAAAAATTGCCGAGTCCCGCACCCGCACCCGCACCCGCACCCGTACCCGAGTCCCGAAACGCACCCGTGCTTCATAGGTCCATGGCCAGTACAGCTTATCCTTTGTTGGGTGTTTTAAGAGAGGAATTCTCTTAATGAGTTCAGCTTCTTCAGGTACAAATAACCCAGCAATGACTTCGTCATTCCAGGTCCGGTTCTCTTCATTTATGAGGACATCAACTGTGGTCTCCTCCCAACCCTCTAGGACAGGTGATAGGACACGGGTAGGAGGTTTAGATGGCAGCCAAGTATGTTGCCAGATCTGAACTTTCTGCCCTGTTCCTATTCTCCAACAAGCGCCACGTTTGATAACATCACAGCCATCTAAGATTCTCCTTCAAGCATATGAACCACGACTAGATTCCTCTGCCTCTATGATAGTGCAATTAGGAAAAAAAACATGGTTTAAAGACCTTATAAAATAATGAGGTTTGATCTTACAATAAGCGCCACGCTTGCTTTGCCAAGAGAGAGTCATTGTGTAGGGCTAAGTCATGAAAGCCCATTCCACCCTCACTTTTGGACTTGGTCATCTCACTCCATTTTAACCAATGAATTTTTTTTTTTTTTTTGTCTCCCCTTTGTCCCCACCAAAACATCCTTATCATCACCTCAATTTCATTACACAGCCCTATGGGTAATTTGAAACAACCCATTGCATAAGTAGGAATGGCTTGGATCACCCCTTGATGAGAACTTTTCTACCAGCTTGGGAAAGGAGTTTTCCTTTCCATCTTTGCAATTTCCTCCATACTCTCTCTTTACTGGGTGTAGGAGTGTACCTAATTCAACCAAGATAACACCGAGTGTGTGACATCCCCTTCAATCATAGGCCAGAAGTGTTGGAAGAACAAAGAGGGCATCCCATTAGGACCGGGAGCCTTCATAGGAGCCATCTGTTTCAAAGCTTGAACTACTTCCCCTTCCTCAAACTTGCACATCAAGTTTGGACTTTGTTAACAAGTGCTAGCCAGCATCTGTTAATGAACTAGCTGTAGTTTATTTATTACCTATCACAAATCCCACCTGCATTGGAAATTGACAAACGTATACTTTGGTTTCTTCAATACTCCATTTAAATTAACACACATTTAATACATATTCAGTTTTTCCTATATCCCAAAAAAATATATGAATAATTTATTTTAAATTTTATCACATTAACGGGTTAACAGCACCCTTTAAATATTATATAGAATATAATTCATAGTCTTACACAGAAACCTAATAAATTTGAATTGCGTTGTTGTTGTTGTTGTTGTTTTTTTTTTTTTTTTTTTTTTTTTTTTTTTTTTTTTGACTAAAGAGAAAAAATGTGTAGGAGAGGAGGGTGACAAACCCTACACGCTTAGGGAATGTAAACCTAATTAATACATGATTAAAGCATAATTGAAATGACACTTGGCATGAAATTATAGTGCATTTAAAATATAGAACGAAAATTAATGGCATTTAACACAAAATTAGATTAAAAATTAATTTTAATTCTTGATTTGACTTTCTTCTATCTTCTACCTTTTTATATTATATTTTGCATCAATATTCAACATCTAAAGGCGCGGCAAACAATAAACTCTCCACTGGCAATAAATACGTCAGCAGGTCGCATATTAAAATCGGTGCACTGTTGTCTATTTGTCCTTGGAATAAGTTTGTCCAATGTCGTTTAAATTTGTAAATTAAGATAGCATTGAATTTAATTCAGTATTTCATTATTAATCACTCCAATCATGTATTTGAATTTAATTGAAAACTTTAAAGTGAACTCTAGTTAAGTTTTATCCTTTATTTTTTACTTTGGCCTTTTCGGCCATTGCATTGCAAGCCATCTTTTTTTACATCACCATTTCCATCTAAATAATTAAACAATGTGAACCCAAAAGTTTGAAAAGACTTTACTCGTCCTCTAGGTGATCTGACTATCCATGTCAATTCATAATCATAAAACAAGCAATACTAAAACCAAAAACAAACATACAAACAAAAGCAAAAGCAAAAGGTTTCCTTATAATTTACAAGCCACAACTAATTTCTATAATTCAGGTTAAAAAAATTGCAATACAGCTAAGTATCAGCTAATATCATCATCACCTCTTTGCTTTCCTCTATATCCTATTTCTTGCACATAAAAAAATCAAATCTCTCGACTACAGCCAACATACTTTCCCCAAAAAAATGTGATCCTATGGAAAGGTGCCCCTTGGTTGCAACTCACAATTACCACCCACCATCAATTTCAGCAGAAGCAGCCAACTATAAATATACACCACAGTAGTATAACCCCAACAAAGGTAATACACCACTGAATCCATCCAATCTTAGCAAATTCCTTGGATAATAACTAGTCAGATAAATTCAAGTTCAGCTCAGCTTGCCTGAGTTTATATTCTGATTCAATGGACCCCCATTTTCTTCACAAGTAGAAACGTTAGGCATTGATGATGTAAGTGGACTATATCCATTACTCTTGATAGACCCAGGAGGGCTTTCTCTTGAATTTGTAATCCTTGTTGGCACTGAATTTTTAACATCAGGTTCTTCAGTAACCACAGGCTGTTGCATTTCTATGTGCCGTGAAGATGGCACATCGCCTTTGCAGTACCTCTGCCACATGTTTCGGTATGTTGACTCAAGACTAAGGATATAGTTTTCTCCATCACAGACGGGGGACATAGACATACGGTCTCTGAGAGCCGCCCTCAAATCTGAGAGGGCTGTAACGTCAGAGGCCAACTGCAGTGCCAATTGGACATATTCGTCTTCATTTTTGGCAACCAGATGTCCCAAACCTACAGAGCATCAGCCAGAAGTCCACCTTAATTAGGATGTTTGGGAAAAAAAATCTTAAATAAATACACTACCACTGCAAGTGCAATAAAAAAAGGCTGAAAATTTGAACCACAGAGCCGGCCTGTTATCCTTTGTATTAGTCCCACTTGGTATTACCTGGTCTGAGTCTGAGATGCACTATTAAATTATTGTTAATAAAGAGTTGAATTGTTGACACATACATTTTAGGGCTTGGAGTAACCAAATTTTTATCTTTAAAGGATATACATCTACACTCTTACAGAATGCAAACAGAGAATTGCACCTTCTTGGTGCTCTCCTTCCTAATCACAGATGTCTAAAGCATGGAAGATATATACTTCCTTCTTGGTCATATACTAGATATGAAATATAGCCCTATTTATCTTTTTCAACAAATCATGCACATAAATCAAATGCAAGTAGGTATATCGCAGAAATTTAGGAGACACAGGATGGACATTAACAAAAAGGGAAAGGCAAAAGGTTCTCACCAACTTTGCTGAGAAGACTCACGCCAACATTGTGAGCATGCACTGATCCAGCCATAGTAACACATGGGACTCCCATGTACAAAGACTCACATGTTGTGGTGGTTCCAGCATACGGAAAAGTGTCCAGGCTACATAAAGAGAACATAAATAAGAATCCCTATATAGCATGCATATGAGAAGCCACAAGATACATGGTTTGTAGTCCAATTGGCAGCATGTTATACATGACAAACATTGAGAATGGCTGAAAACACAATAACTAGAAAGGAACTTGAAGTGGACATTATTGTCACTGATTTTCAACAAAATTGTTTTATCTGACATAGAAAACACGATAATTCCAATTCCAACACATATCACTCAAAGGAGGAAGAACAAAGAGCTAATTTTAGTCCTGTATAAAAGTAGAATGGGAGATCAAAAAAGAAATAAAACATTTGTGTATTTACGTTATATGCTAAATAAACTAGTGTAAGCATCTCTGAGATTGGTATGTACAATTTATGCTGAATAAACTCAGGCATTGGTGTGCAACCATAGAAAATGAGGAGAGGTAATTGTGAAGGACACACTTCTTAAAATGAATGATATGGTACACTGAATTAAGAAATTTTGTCAGACTTTGGCACCTCACTCATTTGATTCATTAGATAATAAATAAATATTTCAAATAACTTTTTCTATTTTGTCACTTACATACACATCCAATGGGTCTTGGACCTGACCTCACCCTCCACCGAGTTCTTATAGATGGAAGGAAGAGGTGCCATTTGAGCTAGTATTCATTTAGCATGCAAAAAACTTCAGAGGAAAATTCCCTGTTAAAAAAACTCATTGAGTATACAAGTCACAGCAGGTTTGTCACTTTGTCTAACATATTCCATCCTTTGCATCCTTGCCCAATTCAGATACTTCACTTTTTATTTAATTGGTAAGTTACAATTGAACCAGAGGGTTTTGGATCCACGACCTAAAAGGTATTTCAAAAATCTTTTAAGTTGAGTAATGTAAGAAGTTATGAGCATATGTCACAAACTATGAAGCACGGGTGCGTTTCGGGACTCGGGTGCGGGGGGACTCGGCAATTAAAAAATTATTAAAAATATTTTTATTTATATTTTCTATATATTTTTACTACTAAAATATTCTAAAAAAATTGAGGAAGGACAGATTTAGGATGTTTGGGCCTCATTAAAAGTAGATTTCGGCTGTTCCGGCGATTTTAGGTGAAAATTTCGGCATGTTTCGGCCGTTTCGGTCCGTTTCGGTCGTCGGCCGATACGTACCAATACGACCCTTTTCTGGCCGAAATTGGCCCGGTTCGGCGCGAATCGAGCCGAGTCGGCGCGAGTCCGTGAAAAAAAAAAAAAAAAAAAAAAAAAAAAAAAAAAAAAAAAAAAAAAAAAAACTCAGACGCAGCACCGACGCGTGGGCAGCAGCGTCGGGCCGCATCGGACTCTGGTGCGGCACCCTCCCAGCCGCATCCGTGCTTTCTAGGTCACAAATCAACTGCATCAGAAAAAACTATTATACTGTTCAACTAAAAAACATATTATGCTATAGTTTCCTCTCAGATGCCAAGCATTAGACATTTTGTTCATAAAAATCGGACAGGTGTTTTATGTTAGCTATCGGCCACAAATCACAACCCCCCTCTGGTGCTCAGGCACAAAATTATGTTTGTAATTGTAAGCACAACAAAGGAGGTCGGTAAAAAAGAACAAACTTAAAAACTCATAAGTGCAGCATTTTATAATGGTCAAAAGGTGGTTTCTGAGGACATAAGTCATAATGGGAGTGAACTAATTCATTCCATTCAATGCTTTCTTTTCCTTCCACTTGCTCTAAAAAGTTGCCATTTCAGATGTCCTAGTAAAAAAAAAAGTCCTAGAAAGGCACCCTTGTCAAGTCCTAATAGTTAATGAAAACTGCCACTAACTAAAACAAATTAAATCCAATATAGCCCGAAAAAGGATAAAGAGCAAGGTCATGGGTTCATCCCATCTGGGTGGCAAGAGTTGTATTAACCTTTTAAATCATTTTTCTTAAAAAAAAAAAGATAAAAAAAAACTATAATAATTATTAATAAAAGATATAGTTATAAAAACAAAAGTCCATAATATGTAGAATTTATCTGGCTTCTACAGCAACAAAATGTAAAGTTACTGGCTTAAGGAATGAAGAATTAATTACCTAATGTCCATAAGAGAATAGGCTTGCATATGATCATGGTTTAGAAGAATCAGTGGCAGAAGATCAACACGTAATGATTCTAAACCCAGTTGCTCCAATGTTGAAAGAAATCTCTCTCTTACACTATCACAACAAAAAGGTTTACATTTCACCACAAGGCGAGAATTTGGAACAGCACATAAAATCCTTGCCCAAACTTGCAACACCTTAGGGGTAATCTGATGAAGGACAAACAAATGGAAAGGAAGATAAAGAAAAAAATCAAAGGATATCAGAACATCAGTTGGACTTCAATAAATATACATTTTCAAGTAAATCAGTGATCTCATTCCAGTATAACCAATACCTTAGCTAGATTATTAAAGCTACCAAATGTAATAAAGCCATTGGAAAGAGCAGGAGCTGGGGAGACTGGCCCAGCCTCAGGGGAAGGTGTATAACAAAGGAAGCATTCTGGTAATCGAACCAACTCTTCAACATGCCTGCCATTAATTAATAATATCATTTTAAGGGAAAAGTGGAATAATATACCTCAAAGATCAAATTTAGTGCATTACGTTGTACATGGAAATGTGCGAACTAAGACCTACTTTTGCTTTGTATCAGGAGGATCTGCCAGTGAATCAGTGATTCTATAATCAATCGTAGGCAAACCGGTTGTATTTGGGTAGCCAATCCAAGTCACCTACAAATTCAACAGCAGTCAATTATTTTATATGTATAACGACCAGCATACCAAAGGATGCATACCATTATTGCATATGCATAATATGTCATTCCACTTCAAAATGATGCCAAATTTTGAACTTAAATATAAAGGACACAAGACCATGGGCCATCAATGCTTGCCATTCTCAAAGTGACGACAAGCAGTTTGAAGCAATCATCCTATACAATATGCAAAAAACCAAGTTGATCATTGCATAATGCAAGTCTGTATGCTTGGAGTTGCATAATATTTTTTGGTGAGAGGCATTGTATCATATTTAGGTTCAGAAGATAAAATCAATCAATAACTGGCTTTTCATAAGACAATAACAGGCGTATTAATTTTGCAAGTACCCAGGTATTCTAAAAACACTTCAATCATTTCAGCTCCACAAAAACAATAACTAAAAAATTAATTATACCAAAAGCTTTGAAACTTCTCCATTAAAAAAATTAATTTAGGAGATGTACAATAGCCTCCAACATACCTGGATAGGTGCAGGTCGGCAAGCCATCATTCCCAACTTATTGTTAGCTGTATGACCAGTAAGTTCTACAAGGATGTCAACTTTATCTTCTCTCACCATGCTTGCCACCTTCTTTTCATCAATCCCGTATATATCCCTCCATATCCCACCCTTTTTTATGACTCTCTCTTTAAACCTATTAGTTTTTGCATCTGCCTGTAACATCATTTAAATAAAAAATGCTCTGTATGAGGATTAATAATGACTTGTGGAGACCAGCATGTGATATAAGCATTGAAGAATTCACTCAAATTCTGAAAAATGCATGAGCTTGCATTCTCAATTATATAGACATCAATTTTATATTACTGTAAAACTAAATTAATTCAAGTGTAAAATTTAAAATTCTAGTAATTACTAATCAGATTTTAAAATAAAGAATTCAAAGAAAATGGAGGGCATTTCTCAGATAGAGGCAGATGCCAGAGACTTTGGTAGTGTTAAATAAAATCATTGTAACGATGGAGACTGCACTGATTGCAGTAGTGACGACTGCAGTAGAGATGGGGGTTGTGTAGCAGTTGTGGTGGTGAACTTCAGAGTGCTAACATCAATGTCGAGAAGCAATGGCAGCTGTCTTAGAGGTAGCAGTAGTGCCTCTGGTAAAAATTAGATGAAGTTGTGATAATGCTAACAATGCCCGGTGGTTGTGATGGAGGCTATACTGGTCATTTTTAGAATGGCGTTAGAAACAGAGGCAACAATAGCCACGTGCAATAGTGGTCACAATTGTATTGACAGCGAAGACTGGCAATTCTACTGGCAGCAATAGCATTAATCAGGAACACACGATGAACAAGAGCGGTATTGTCATAGGAGAAGCCAGCAGTGGTACTTCTGTCTTTCCAAGGATCAAACCATAAATTTTGGGCAATCTAATGGGCTCCCATAAAAATGATGAAGAAATGGTGCCATGAGTGAAGCAATTAACTTTTCTGAAATCCAAGCAATCAAACTTATAGAAACCACACAAAGAGGAGACCAAAAAATAGATGTATGGAAATAGAGATGATTGCCATAGTTTGGCAAACAGCGTAACATCAATAATATGGTTGTACGTCAGAGGATAATACCTTCACCACTGCTGAATAAACAACCACCTTGTACTTTTCATAGTTGTGATAGACTAGGGGGGCTTCTATAAAATATGATACAGAATGAGTGAAAAAATCAGGAGAAACGTATCCAATCACAAGCGGTCGTTCCAAATCCTTCTGGTTGTCCCACGATGTGTACTGTGGAAATAACCTCATGAAGCGCTTACCCCACTCCCTGCATGTAGGCTTTCAATTTTAGATGAAAATGATCAAAGCTAGAAAATTTTCACTGTATATGAACTTCCAACAATCTAGTATTAAACCCATGCAATTGAATGAGATGAGGGACCACCACTTGCAAACCAAATACAAACCCAATTTGTGTCAAAATCAATTTATATGAGATCCCTTATTCTAAAATGGTTTCCATCTAGCAGCTTGCAGAGTAAATGTACTCAATAGAACTCAAAAAAGATGCATTCAAGGTAGAAAAATTAAAAACTTAACCTTGCAGTCAAAATTGAAAACTAAGAAACAACTAACCTCACAATTTTCAAATCAGGCTTCTGGTTAAAACCCTATATTAGAAATATATATATATATATATATACACACACACACACATATATATATATATATATTCTAAAAATGGTCAGTTTAGTTCTGTGAAGGTTAATTTTAATACAGTGTGCTACTTGTCTTTACCCAAAAATTCTTGGCTTTTATGGCTCAAAAACACAATAAAATCTCCTTGCATGTCTCATAAAGCACAAATTAAAATGAATATATGTTGCTGCTTTAACATACGTGCATATGCTCACAGCAACATGTAATGACTTTCTAAAAATACAAAACCCTTTAAAGAAAAATCATATGAATTCTAAAACAGGCTGACAGATGAATCTCATGATTAGATTCTCAGCCAAAGGAGGGGGTGAAGGCCTCTCTACATAGGTTCATAATGAAAAACTACATTGGTTGCATCCAGTCATACCACCCTTTAGAAAAGAATTTTTAATTGAAAAAACCATATGTTCCACTCCGTCAGAAGTCTGAGTATTATGTTCTTTCCAAACAGTCCACATAAGATACAGTGGAACAGACATCCAAAGAGATGATACTATTATCTCAACCAAAATTTGCTTTCCAACATTTAAAAAGCACATTAAGTGTGTTACGTATCCCCCCCCCCCACACACGCGCGCACGCACACCAAAAAAAACAAACAAACAAACAAAAAATTAGAAGTTACTCCCAAGGAAAACACACAACATTTCTGGTGATGCAGGAATAAAAATTCTTACATTTATGATCCTGCGAATAAATCATTCATTTATAATATATATATTTTAATTTCATGTTAGTCATCCAAGAATGAAGAACAAATGCATGACAGTTAATTAGAGATAAATGAAACCTGTGAGCCTCAAAAAGTTTATCATCATGTCCTTCATTTATGTAATTCTTTGCAAGCAATCGATTCTGCAAAAATGGTCAATCAACCACAGATAAGAACAATGTGGTTAAACAAGGGGGGCCAACCACCAAAAAAAGACAACTCTAGCAAAGAATCAACACACAGGCATGTGGCCCTCAGATAAAATTACCATAAACTGGGCAATATGTATTAAAAATTTGAAAACGTTCAGTGGTATATGAAGAAAAAAAATCATATTTTAAAACTGCTGGCTACAAAAAACCAGTTAACTTCCTGATTTAGTTACAGCACAATTTTTTTTTTCCTTTTTTGGATAAGTAATAGAATTTTATTGAAAATGAAAAGGGCTACTCTATGTTCACAATGATGAACATAAAGCACCTTAGAAAATGCAATCAGCTCAAACAGAAAATCAAAGGGAAATTTGGAAATCAAAAAATTGAAGTACAAATAGTAAACCCCATGCCGAGACCAATCAAACAAAATATGGAGCAGCAAAGACTTCAATTGATCAATAGATCTTTCAATCTCCTCAACTATGCGACTGTTTCATTCCTTCCACACTAATCACATCAAGTATGCTGACACCAAATTCTATACATTCAAGGAATGTTTGCCAAACCAATTTCACCAACCGAAAAGAAAGGATGCTACCTTATCCAGTAACACCCAATGGATCCCAAAAATAGTAAACACTTCACTCCATAAGGCATGAGCAAACTCACAACAAATCAAAAGGCAAGTTACAACATTAACACTATATTTGAGAGGAGGTAAATGAATAGAAAAAAAAGAATTATTTTGGAATATTAGGTTCCATCTCCCTGTTTGGGAGTTTTAATGGAGGAATAGAAAGACAATTCCCTTGTTTGGTTGTTTGGGAGAATAAATGGGAGGGAATGGAATGGTAGATGAGAACACTCATACCTCTCTATTCCCTTGAAACCTCCAAATTTCATTCCCCTTGGGAGGAATTAGAAGGTATAGAATTAACTTTAATGAAATTTTCACTAAAACTCCCAAAATACCCATATACATTCAAATATTTATTTTAAAATAGGGGTATAATAGTAACATTTTATAAAATTATTGTTATAAAATGATTCTCTTCCATTCTTTCTAATGTTACTCCCCATTCTTTCTAATGTTACTCCCAAACAAGGTTACTTATACTCCATTCCTTTCCATCCTTTTAGTCCAAATAAGATTAGTTAATAGCATTTCATTCCATTTCTTTCCTTTCCATTCCTTTAATCCATTCTATTCCATTCCATTCCTTTATGAACTCCTAAATGAAGTGTAAGGGATAAGGAAAAGTGTAACAGTATTTGTTACAAACACAAGACAAGCACGAGGTAGTAACTCAAATAAATTAGGTAGTAGCTCTGACAATAAGTAGCTAAGCCTAGTTAAATAAATTCACATCTCCATCAGTGCAATTACATTTGAATGCCAGTTATCCTCCCAAAATAATCATATCACTGTGGCACATTAAAATAAGTCTGTTCTAAATCTTATGTGCCCAAAAGCACATCAAGTCTCCCAAGACTCCCCCAACCCGCCCCCCCCCCCCCCCCCCAAAAAAAAAAACAACCCAAGAAGAGGAAAAAAAGAGACGGCCCAACACTGCATTTAACGTTTCAAATAATATTCTGGGCAACCTGAAAGATCATTCAAGGTTGTAAAAGGCTTTCTAGAAGCAACACAAACATTTCACACCAATTATAGTTACACATGCAACATTATATTACACTTTTTGACAATGAATTAATCAAAATTGTAACATTTTGGATGATAGGATGCCAAATGTTATGTTGTGGCAATTGTCAATCCAATACTTATTGTAATTTCTTCTAAACTGAAAATTACAGTTCTTTATTTATTGAATCAGAGTGCTATGGGACCAAAACATTTTAACAGTAATCATCTAGCCCATCATCCACATTGAGCCCCATTCAGTATTTCATAACACACATCAAGCTCAATTCCAGATATGATATTACTATTCCTTTTTTGAAAAGTAAAATTACTATTCTGAAAGAAAATTAAGACTACAATGGAACAAAACACTCAAAACAATACTTTTTATTTGATGAAAAAGTTTGAAACACTTAACAAGCATCTAAGATGTGCAGGAGTTAATATGCATGAGCGACAATACCTGGCCTGCATTTCGAGAGTCAGGATCTATCTTAAGGCATTGCTCATAGGCATCAATAGCGAGAGTTATGTTGCCAGCATCTCTATAGAGAACCCCTACGAAGGACAGAGAGGAACAAATTTATAACAGAAGTATATAGAAAAGAAAGAGCAGAAAGATAAGAGATATTATAAGCAAAAAAAAAAAAAAAAAAATTCCCTGAAAAAAAAGAAGAAGAAGAAAGGTATTAATCCACTACACCAATTGATTCAAAACTCCAAAATACCTTAAGTCACCATGATAAGACTAGGCACCCCACTTTCCATTACACTACTCAGAAAATCCTATATGATCCTGGTTTATTAAATTCATTCTGAATAGCATCTGCCTCGTCCCCAAATTGATCTTTACATTTACTTAGATTCAGGGGAGATGTTTTTTGTGAATTCACAATGAGCTTGTAAGCAGCTCTTGGGTCAATCCCCCACTGGAGTTCTTGCCCTCAGATTCTCCAGCTTTTTGTAAGCACCCATCCCTTCAGTTATACCTTATTAACTTACATATAGATAGACCAGGAAATACTTGACAACAAAAGCCCATGCCCAGTGTTGGTCCAGCCAAAATATTACAGTCAGGTTTAGGAAGGCAGACCAGATTTTCTTATTCCTTGCCAAAGGTGATTCTTATAATGTAGTCAATTAAGTTGAAAAAGAATTCCCGTACCCAAAGATATACTGTCAAAGTAATCTACAGTTCATCAGACCTAAATAAGTCATTTCCTGCAGCCACCTAATACTGAAAGCATTTCCAACATGAACTAACTTAAACTGAACTAACACGCTTATTTTCACATCATAGGAAAATCAATTTTACCAAATCATGCACATAGTCCAAGGAGTTAAGGACCAAAGGATTTCAGAAATAAAACATTCAGGCAGACAACAGACTAACCCAAGTTATTATATGCCTCTGCGTACGTGGGATTTGCAATGATAGCTTTCTCAATCAAATTCGCAGCAGCATCCATTTTACCCTGCCAATAATGAAGGTAGTTGACTGTCTTAGACTATGGACATTTCACATATCAATCATCAGGAAGAAATTCAAAACCAAACCTGGACAGTGAAAACAACACCAAGATTGTTCAATGATTGGGAGAAGTTCGGTTTGATTGACAAAGCCAACTGCAAATGATCATAAATAATGAGGACAATGTTGAGCATTTTAATTATGGTAAAGACATGCACTCCACACATGAAGAGGGGAGTAAAACAACAATAAGAAAAAGAAGAGGTGTCTTGCACAAGTGTTGAAAAATTACTTGATAACACTCCACAGCTTTATCAAGGTTGTCTCGATCTTTATATATTACTCCCAGATTGTTGCATGCCTCCGCACAATGGGGATTGAAGTGGATAGCAAGTTCATAGAAAACAATAGCCTTCACAAGTAGACACTAATTATTGAATCTCAAGTTTTCCAACTACAGCCAATTAATATAACCTAAAAAAAAGGATGAATTTGATGTTTGGAGAGAGAGAAATAGATAACCCCCAAGAATCACTTACCATGTCAAACTCAAGCATTTCACCATAAGCAACAGCTAAATTATACATAGCATCAGCATAGTGCCAATTATAATACAAAGCCTTTTTGTAATATGCCACACCTTGATTGATGTCACCCTCCAATTTAACCTAAAAAATGCCGAATCCAATATCACACATGGAACAATTGAAAAGTTGTTAATAAAGGAAAACAGAATCAAAAATCAGGGGACAATTGAACAGTTGTTAATAAAGGAAAACAGAATCAAAAATCAGGGGACAATTGAACAGTTGTTAATAAAAGAAAACAGAATCCACAAACAAAAATCAGGGGACAGAGAACCTGTTAGTATATCAAGCTAACACAAAAGAAAACAGAAATCTATAAACAAAAATCCATGGAAGGACAACATATTAGGATATTTAGCCAACACATAATGGTAAAAGAATAACACAATCATGGATATGGCAACCATTGCAAGTGCATGATTATCACGTTTACTGTAATGATTACAGTAAAATAGGACAACCATGTTCTTCAGGAGAAAGGTAAAGGCTAGTGATCAAAGTGCAAGATGCAAAGTGAAAGTGAAGAATTTTGAAAGGACTTTGCCATGAAAGAGGTCGCAGAGTCTCTCCTTTAAGTTGTTGATCTCTTTCAATAGTGACAAATAACTGCAAACGGAATTAAGCCACAACTTATACTGCTATTCTTCTGAGACATTCTAAGCCATGAAGAAGTAGTATTATCCATTTCTATATTCAAGCGTTAAGAGTGAAATGCAGTCTTTTCCCTTGTATGTCTAGATAACATGATGTTTAGTTTTTTTAGGGTACACAAGGTTACAATCTATTCTGAATTCCAACCAACATCAAGAATGCTATGTCCCTTGGCCCAAACTTAGAAATGGGATTTTGTCAGCCAATCAACAACCATAAACCCCGCCAGCATTAGCTGATATTAACAGTGGTAAAAAAAAATAGCAAGTTAACCCTTGGGGTTGGTAGTTTTTAAGATGGTATCAAAACCCTGTTTATCTAAAAGGTCCTTGGTTTAAGTCTTGGTGCCACCCAGTTTATCAGTTTCTTCTTTTCTGTATAAGCAAGGCCTATGGTTGGTTCAGGATTGTTGGACAGGCCTATAGGTAGGATGAGTGCAAGTGTGTCTGTGAACTCAATAATCAATATACTTTATTGACACAATTTCTGACAGCTTAAACTTTGAGGGCCAGGTGTTACCAACACGGTACATAAAATGCAAATTCAGATATAGTTACAAGAAGTAAATGAAAATAAATGAATGAGAAGTCACCTTTGTTCCTAAATCTGTCAGGGCTATTGCCATATTATTCTTTGCAATCTCAAAGTTTGGTGATACAGCTAGACACCTGACTCAGCAAGGCAATTAGGCACATGTAGCATCAGTAGAAGTAAACCCATGAAAAGAAAAATACAGAAATCACATGCAAGGCCCAGCTCAGATCCAAAAGGATTAATTACAAAAAAAAAAATTTAAGGCCCAGCAGACAGCTTACTGGCAGATTACCTCTCATAACAAGCAATAGAGGACTCCAAGTCATTACGATTTTTGTATATGACTCCCAAGTTGCAATATGCTTCAGCATACATAGGTCTCTCCAATACAGCCTTCTCATAGCAATTAAGGGCCAAGTCGAATTGCATCATCTCGGAATAGACAACACCAAGATTATAATACGCAGGCTGCATGTATTATAGTGTAAAGATTATAAATTTGCTTGCGTACAAAAGAGAAAGGCAGACAGCAGCAGAAAGTGTGTTAATGAAATTACAGCATAGTGTGGATCTATTTTGAGTGCTTCATAATACTTCTGAATTCCCTCTTGAACGCTCCCAGCAAGCTTAAAGCCAGTTCCAATATCTGTTAAGACTATGGCTAGGCATTCTGCAGCTGGTTTGTATGCGGGGTCTGCTCTCAGAGCTTTCTGATACGACTGTAAATCAAATTGATCAAGTCTTAGCAACAAAATTCAGTAAATGGCTCTAGTATAAAATTGCAATTAACTGCTCAATGCAATATGTAGATCAAGTTCAAATTAAAGTTATTATAGATACTTTCTTTTCTTCTTTTAATAGGTAAAAACAACCCATGCACCTGTACATGATTGAACCTATAAACTTACCCTCCTCCCTTTACCTATGGGGCCATTCTCAATGACTGCTAATAAGGAATGCACAATATGTAACAGGAATAGCTGATTAATGGTCCAGTTAGGTAAAGCTGATGATGACTTGAGCTCAGCTAGAATCATGATACCTAAAACCAAACTCAGCCGTAACCCTAATTATTCATCCCAAGTTTGACCCCTAATATGTAACAGACATCTAGCAGACACCAGACGCCAAAATTAAACAACTCATGAAAATTTTTTCTTCACTTTAATGAAGTGCAAGATTGATATAAAAAAGAAAGGTCACGTCATTGAAATGTTATCAAAATGTAGGTCTACTTTGGAGTAGGTTGGGTCTCAACATCTATGTTAAATCTACCCGTTTAGGAGAAATTTTAGCTCACATGGCATATATGTATTGATATGAATTCTTCCAGGTACTTTTCTTTTCACATTTCATATATTCATCCTCCTTTTTTTCTGATAAGTACGTTCATCCTTTCAGATAAAAGCTATTAATAACTACTAGACTAGTAGAAAACAGCCTTCTTGTTGATGTTAATCAAGTGCCAAGATGCAAGAGACCCATGAAATTAAAGAGTTTTTTAATAGTGAAATCAACTACTGATTAATCCAAAATTTTAAAAAAGTTAACACAGAAAAATCTTTCTTCTGCCATGATAGAACTAGAAGTGACTTAACTGTCATGAGCATACCTCAGCAGCCTCCACTAGGCAACCCTCCTCTTTGTACAAAATACCACAATAAGTGAGGGCACAAGCATTCTCTGGCTCCAATCTGATGGCCTCAGCAAAGGTTTCGAACGCAAGCTTTGTCATATTCTGCATTTGCAAGCATATCCCTTTACCAATGTGAGCTTCCACATTACTACTATCCTTCTCCAATACACTCTCATAAAGAGCAAGGGCATCGACAAACTTGTTCCTCGAGCGGAGAATGTTAGCATAAGCAATGGCATCTTTCCCTTCAAACCTCTTGTGCAGCGGAACAACCCCCACAAGAGAGCCGCTGGTACTAGGAGACGACTGTGGCCCGTTCAAGAAACCATTATCTCTAACCGGGTCACCCTCTCTCCCATTCCCAACAACTTTTTCCGGCCACGCCATCCAAACACCCCCTACAACCTCAAATCCCCTGAACCAAAAAACCATCATATACAATTCAAACCACATACACAAAAGTTGCCAGCTAGTACATTCAACTTATTAAATAAAACCAAACTTCCAAACTTTCAAAACACCAAGTTCAATTGAAAAATCAATTCAGTTCAATCAACAAACAACATTACCAGCATAACAAGAAACAATCACCCAAAAAAAAAAAAACCCAAAAGCTGAAACCCTAAGCTGATATAGCATGATCACAGTAGCTACTCTCTAACAAAGACTGATCACAAATAATATAATATATAAAAAAATCAAAAACCCTAGTGAACAAACTGGCATTAAAGATAGCAAGATAGTACATTTATGAAAGATTAGGGATTTAAAAGAGAGAGAGAGAGTGAGAAATTGCTCAAAAATATTAGGGATTTGGCGGCGCTTACAGTGAAGGTCGATGAGTTTGTTTCGAGTACTAGAAGCACATAGTAAAGAGCTAAAGCTTCTCTCTTTTTTGGGCTCAGAGAGAGAGAGAGAGAGAGAGAGAGCCAGAAAGACCCTCTCTCCGACAGAGTGATTCGATGTCTCCTAAAACCCCAGAGGCAAAGAATAGAGAGAGAGAGAGTCTCCAATGGTTCGGTCCGTTAATTACAATAACAAAACAACACAATAACAACAACGTTTGGAATATATAAGAGAGGGCAAAGTAGGAGAAGTGGGGGGGGTGTTTGGTTTTTTTGTTTAATGTTTTTTTAACCCTGTTGTTCGTCGGTATTTGCTGTTAATACCACTCAAAGCTCATGTCCATTATTGTCGGTAGCACTCGTTGTTGTTGTCAGATAATAATGCTAACCTGCCTATCGTGCTCCTGCAACCGGCTCACTCCACCAATTTTGAACTAAGGATCACAGTTTTACTCAAATGCCTTATAGCTGAATTAGCACATTTTCATGTACAAAATGCTTGAAGATTTAGAAGGAAAAAAATTTGCTGAATTGGCACCTCGTCATATACAAAATGCTTGGAGATTTAGAAGGAAAAAAATTTGAGCTACACACACCATCACAATCTAGTTGATAAGATATTTGGAATTCAGTTAGCTTAACTTGTAAAGTCTTTTATGGTTGAATAAAAAATTTGAAGTTCAATCCTCACATATACCAAAAATCGATTGGTGTTTTAATCTGATAATAAATAGCTATTATCAGAAGCGGATGTCATAAGTTGAAACTCTCTAAAAAAAATCTAGTTATTAATCATTTTCAAAACATTTTGATGCTCATTTTATAATTATATTTATTTATGTGTTTTATTGTATTTATTTACAATTATATATATAAACACTTTTTGATGGGATATAAATATAGAGTTCAAGATCCATGTATTTTTATAAGTTCAATGTATTAACTGATATAGAAAACCATCTCATTTTCTTATCTTTGACAATGTTCTAAGTTGGAAAATTATTTCTTGACTTTCCTTATCTAGATTTGAGTGAAATAAAGTTATTTTCCTTATTTAGTTTAGTGTGAGATATTGTTATTTTTCATAAATTTTTAGTGAAAAACAATTTATCTCCAAGTTAAATATAAAAAGTTAAGAGATAATTTTTCTTTGACTCTTTTTTTTGGGCTTGGCTTATCTCCAATATTTTTTTAACTGAAATCTCTTTTTTTTTTTTTTTTTTTTTTTTCTAATGAGAGACTGTCACATAATCTACTAACTAAAGAAAATGTGAAGATTAAAATTCACTACCACTTACCATTGTATATTTAAAACAAAAGAACATGTCAAGTTAAAAAAAGTACTAAAAGTAAGCCAAACTTTTTATTTTATATATACTAACAAATATAGTATATAGAAAACTATATTCATCTAAAGTTTTTCCCATTGAAACAAATGAAATGTCAATACAAAGTTACAAACTATAAATTATTTGGGATGTTTTTAGTGAGGTATACGTATTGATTTAGGAAAAATTCTTAGATACTCCCTGAACACAAAGAAATTGTATTTCTTCCTCTCACATTTACGATGAATCCCACCATGAATTTAATGAGCAAACCTCACTATAAATATGAGAGGAGAGGACATCATTCTTCGTACTTAGGGAATACCTAAGAATTACTTATGGTTTAGTGGCAGAAATTGTATATATCAAATTATTACAATTAGTACTCAATGGTACTCACAACTTTAATAATTTTATCACATTTGTCATATGTATCATCTTTATTGTATTATGTTAGTTTCATACATAAAAAAAAAAGTATTCTCCAGTGGAGGACTTTTTTTTCCAAATATATTTGTTTAAAAATTAAGTTGTGTAATCAAATCATAGATATCTAAAATATTATATAGAAGAACAAAGATTTTTAAAGCTAATATATATTAAGATTTTAAGTTAAAACAATACCTAAGCCTCCTTTTAATGGGTCATAAACTCTAAAAGTATATGTCTAGATGGACAGAAAGTGGAGGGAAGCACCTCCCCTTTACTCTTCCTCTATTTCTCTAAGCTAGTACAAAATTTTCAAACAATTAATTTTAAAAAGTTAAATAATAAATATACAAACAGCTACTAATTCATATTAGTATTGTTAAAGAAAATGAGAGATGATGAACCTTGTGCAAACTTCTAATCTATAACAAAAAAACGTTTGACCTTTTTCATAATATTCTTACATACAATTTTTTAGGCCTCATAAATCTACACATTAGTATTCTAATATTTCTTTTAATTGAGTTTAACTTGAATTATATATTTGAACATTAACAAAGTTTAGTTACAAAATTAGTTTTAGCTTAAAGTTACAACTTTATTCAATATCTTTTTATTGGAGATGAATTTTGACAAATCTACCATTGGATTATATTTTTTTTTTATATCATTCATGCTTGCAAAATTTCTATTAAATTAAATATCAATAGCTATGTTGGATATTTTTATAAAAAATATTATATTTATTCTAATACTCATTTATGTGAATTAAGGAAATCAATTATCCCTTAATGTCAAATACGATAATTGCTAAATTTTGAAATTCAAATATAATTTAAAATTCGAATAGCTTTTATCAATGGTTTTAATTAGGAAATTTTCATATTTGGTTTTATTACAAATATATACTTTCCATTTTAAATGCTTTGTATTCAAACGTTCTTATTTGAATATGACACAATAATGTCATATATGGAAGATTTTTTAATACTTAAATGTACAGCTATTACTGAATTATTTTATGTTATAATAAGTTTCATATATATATAAGTATTTATTATTTGATTTAGTATACGTTTGGATAGGGGTGTCAATGTTCGACCCAACCTGCGAACACGACATGAACCCGACACGGGTTTTTTCGAGTTAGGGTTGGGCCTTAATGGGTTTGGGTCATAAACGGGTCGACCTGAAAGCAACACGATAAGAAACGTTCATAAACGGGTCAACCCGCATAACCCGCAATAGACACGTTTGACACGCCAATTTATTTGTGTCAACCCGAAATGACCTACTTAACACAACTCGTTTAACTCGTATAACAAATAAATATTTATTTTATTTTAGATTTTTCAAATACTTTTATATCCAACATATATTTTAAATTTAAAAAGAAAAGTGAGTAATTACAAAAATTTACAAGGGATATAATTGAAAATGGAAACTTTACAGACCCTAACACTACTAATATATATATATATATATATATATATATATATTTGGCGTAGAACTTGCACAAATGAAATTGGATGAGCTTGTGAAAAATGTTATGAATTTGGACATTAACAAAGAGCCTATGGATGATAATCGTGGTCCTAGTCAGGATTTGCCTACTGTTTGCTCAAATTCTTTCAATACTGATGCTTAGCATTTGGCAAGTTCTAAGGATATTATATTTTTGTTGAACTATGTTATTTTATTTTTGTTAAATTTTGTTATTTTGAATTTGGGTTGAAGTGTGTGCACTTCTTTTGAAGTGTAAAGAACTTATTTTTCTAGATGAATGTTATATTTTTGATGAACCATATTATTTTAAATGTGGGTTGAAAACTTGAAGTGTATGCACTGTTTTTTGGGATATAAAAAAAATTATTTCTAAATGGATGTTATATTTAATATTATGCAAGTTGAAATGGGTTGTGTTACATTCGTGTCAACCCAACACGACTCGTTTATTAAGCGTGTCAAATGGGTTGGGTCAGGTCAACCCGCCTTATTAACAGGTCGGGTTAGGGTTGAAGGATCATGACACGATTATTAAATGAATCGGGTTAAGGTTGAGCTATTTAGTAGAATACCCCTACCTCGACACGACACGAACCCGACACGCTAACCCGAATTAACACCCATACGTTTGGATACAGCTTATTTTGCTGAAAACTAAAAACCGAAAACTGAAAATAATAAAAAAAATATTTTTTTTTATTATTTATTACTGTTCAAGCACTGTTCATTGACCTAAAATTACTGTTCATACTCAATAAACAGTGCATAACGCGCTGAACTTAAAAAATAAAAATAAAAAACACCCAAAAAGCCAAAAACGCGGACACAGCCGCACTACCCAACAGAGCTTTAATGGAAAGTGGTCAAAACATCTAGCAATTTTTTGTAATACATATGCTGAAACTTTCAAAAGGTATTCTAATAAAGTTCAGCCACGTTAACTATGGGCATTAAATACATAGCCTTACGACATATTTCCCTTGTTCTCAACGTATAGATTTGGCGAAGACATGTTTTGATGTCCAGTTTACATATTATATATACAGAAAGAGAGGAATTGATTATATATTGATTTCATTAACTTTATGACCATTTAATTGATATCAAACCCTTTTGTTTCTTTAGCTAAGGACAAGTTACATGTCTGGCTCTATATATATGGAAAGAAATAAAAGTTTCAAAATACACATTATTTTTTAATTACAAAGTTATAGACTTTCAAAAAACAATTTTTATTATTTTAAACACTTACCATCTATTGTTTCTTACTATTCACAAAAATATTTGACTTTTACTAAATTTTTTGGGAAAAAGAAAGTACTATAGAGAACTTATATCCAACGAGCAATGTAGGCTCGCAAGAATAATCAGTAAAGGTAGCTAGGCTGTTGTATCATGGAGACAACATGTAGAAACTATTTGTCTACTTACATCAGATATACAGTAGATGGCACAATTTGTCTCAAGATAGTGACGCCTCATCTTTGCCACCTCTTTTGGTAAAATCATATTGTGTAATTTCCAAGAAAAATTCAGGTATTATCTCTCATTTATTTCCAACAAGCTATGTCATCAATAAATTATTTAAATTGCAAGTTTTTATAGTTAAAATTATGTATAAAATATGATATTATAGATCATATAGTAAATGATATCTGATTGATACAAAATTTGACATATATATTAAAAGCGTAAAAAATATACAATCCAACAGTTAGAATTTTAAAATATATAGTAATGTTAATGATATTAAATAAGTTGTAATTTTAAGTTACAACCAATTTTGTAACTACACTTTGTTCTTTAAACATTCTATTAGAATCTTTCATATTTTATTTTTTAAAATTGTAAATTAGATAATTTCATATGCAATCATAATCGTAATAAGTACATATTAATAATTACTATAATTAACAATTTTAATATATAGAATAAAATTTAAAAAAAAATATTTTTTATCAAAATTTAGAAGACGGATTCTAACTAGAATCTAGCACTAAACTAAATTTAGAGATGTTTGTTTTGCACTTTGAAATGAAATAATATAATCAAATAATGAAGAAAAGCTCTTTTTGGGCACGTGGAAGAGCTGACTTTGACCCTTTCCACACGCGTTTGACAAAAATGGCAACGCTTTCTAGCCAAAGGCACGAAACACTACAGTTTAGACTTTAGAATACGTCGTTCGCCGAAATTTATCAATTCATCGTCGAACACGTTTGGTAGACTGTAATAAACACCGTGATATAACAATTATTTTTATGGTTTAACTATTTTATAGTTTAGTTATGCTTTTATTACAGGATTAGTCATTGTTTATGAATAGCTATTTTTTAAAATAAAGAATAACTACTCATTTTTAAAAGGGTTGTAATAGCTATTTCTTAGTAGATGTAATAATTTCTAACATTAATATATTTTCAAATAAATAAACTTTCCATATCCACCTAACAATTATGAAAATAAAAAATTATCAAAAAAATAACTCATCTCTCTAAAATTTAAAATATATTATTTTCTAAGAAATATAATTGTATGAATGAGATATTTCCTAAAATAAATCATAAATTTTATTATAATGTTATAACTCACAACCAAACTAATTAATAGGTTTAGTTATTCCATTACAATATATTTTATTCCCGGTAATAAAGATTACATTTTCTAGTTGTAATTCACATTCAATGTACCAAACGTATCCTTAAATGCGGTCATGGATAGGATAATAAATTTGGAATATGAATTTCTTTTTTAATTATTTTATTTTATAGATACATAATTCCATCATATAAAGAATTTTACTGTGGGTGTCAAAAACAAACACTTTCAAAGTAGTAACTAAGTAGATGACTTACACAATTAATTTATAAGAATAAAAGGGCAAGAATTCCATAATGGATGATCCAAACAACTAATTGAAAAATGATAAGAAACATAAAGGTTGTTATTAATATAAGAACTGCTTTCTTGAGGTACAAAGCGGTGGATTGAAAGTTAAAAACTCTTAAACCTATTCAGCTATTACAATTTTCTCTTTCTTGTTCTTCTCTAGGTCTTATCTCTCAAATTTCCCGAACCTCCTTTCTTGTTGCACCTCCCCTCCTTTGTAGGCAATTTCCCCCTTCCCTCTTTCCCCAGTTGTCCTGTTTCCAGCTGGATTTGGGGAATACTTGTCTCATCACCCATCAATTCTGCCAATCTTTCATCACGAAAGAGGGTGTTTTCACTGTTTAGGCCAGTCAATTAGTATTTAATGTGGAAAAGATTAGGTGAAAATGTCTTATTAATGCGGAGGTGACTACCCTAGTAGTTCTTATCTCTTCATGGGGTTTTCCAAGGTGAGCTTGATAGAAGGTGGCATCTCAATCCAGAGGGGAACTAGTCACTCGTGGTTCCTTGCGTATCTGATATGGGAAAGGTTTTACTTATTACCTCGATAGTGGAGCTTTGGTAATGGTGGTTGATCCAAACCTCCATGGGATCCGCCCCGTGGAGTTATCTTTCATTCCATAACCCTCTTTAATTATATCCACACCTTTGGGTTGAACCCATCTTTTAAGAAATGATCTGTTAGGCCTTTAGCTCTCTGCCCGAGCTTAGTCATCCCCCCACATTTACCAATTGAGCTAAATTTAACCCACAAAATAAAAATATATCTACTAATGATTTATTGTTTGTACTTCATATATATATATATATATATATATATATATATATATATACTTCTATTCTTTTTGTTATTGATTTGTAACACTAGATATTATTCCAACAAGGATGGGGCATTTGAATTTTGAACTATACATATCTCTGATAGAAAAATCAAAAAGTGCAAGTTGAGCTAAAATTCTCTTGAAGAATTCTAAATATAAATTTATCATGATTGTGTGTGAATTTTTAATAGTTGTATGCAATATTTTATTTAAAAAAACTATTAGAAAATTGTGTTATGCTAACAAAGCCTCCAATTTATGCATAAAGTTCTTCTAAAAAAAAAAAACTTATGCAAAAAATTTTTATAATTTTATTCACCGAAATAAAATATGCAAACTAACAAAAGAGCCCATACCATTTTATTTTTGAGTAATGCTATAGTCACAAACTATTTTACAATATTTTTACAAATTGCTGATGTGATAAATTTTTACTAGTTCTAATTTGAACCCACTATTAGCATCACATTTTCATTTACCAATAATTATTTGAAAAATGCTAAAACCATATCAATAGTTTCTAAAAATGTTGTAAAATTGTTTATGTTTGTAACATTACTTATTACTAGATACGATAGAATTTCAACTCTTATGATTAGGCTAAAACACCAATAAATTTGGTAAAGTGGATTTTGAACTATAAGGACCTGTTTGATATGTGATTCCTAACAACAGTTTTCAGTGTTTAAACATTGAAAACGTTGGTTTTGGAAAAAAAACAAAAACAAAAAGAAAAAGAAAAAAAAGCAATGCGTTTGATAAGGGTGTCTTTTTAGAAGTGTTTAAGTTACATTGTTCATTTTAAGATGTTTAAACACTGAATTTGGAAAATTCCTCTTACCAATTTTCAAATTTCAAACAATGTTGCTCAATGGAATTTTTGTAAGTATTTTGAAAAACATGAGGCCCACTTGATTAAACAACACGTAATTAGGAATGACAATTTTTCCTCGCCCTGCTTAACCCACCCTTCCCCACTTCGCCCCACGCGGATTTTCCCTACCTCACAAAGGTGGTGGGGCGAGGATGGGGCAAGATTTTAGCCCCGCACCACAGGGCGGGGTAGGGATGGGTTTAAACTTTTTAGACCCGGCCCGCCTCTTCCCTCCCCGTCCCCACCCCGCCCCGCCCCGCCCCACCCTGCCTCGCCTCGCCCCACCCCGCCCCGCCCCGCCCCACCCTGCCTCGCCTCGCCCCGCCCCGCCCCGCCTCGCCTCATGTTGCTAAGGGTTATAATTGTAAATTTTTCACACCCTAAAACCCTAATATTTAAACAAACATATCAATATTAGCTTATTTTATTCTACCCAATATGGTTTTCTGCTTTTATTTTGTTATTTGTTATACTATGAGATTTTTATTTTTATTTTTTATGATTGTCTTGCTAAACACTTGAATATATTATTCAAAATTTTTTTTTTCAAAAAATTGATTTGATTTAATGGAATAAATTTAGTTGTAATTTCAAGTATATTTTTATTAATGAAATAGGTTTCATTAAAAAAATTGTACTAGTTGTAGAGCAAAGTAACAAAAAGTAGAGTCTTACAGGATGAGACGGGGCTTCGCCGAGCCCTAAGGGGCGGGGATGGGGTAAGAAATTTTTCTCGTCATGCGGGGCGAGAACAAAGACCCCATCCTTCGGCCCCGCCCCGCCCCATTGCCATCTCTACACATAAAACTTCTTTCTTAAATTCCAACTAAGGGGCCCACTTGTCAATTTAAAAAAAAAAAAAAAACACACACACATACCAAATACAATATATTTTTTCACATATTGAAACATGTCATTTGAAACATGGTACCAAACACATTTTTTGCTTTATGAATACTATAAAAATATATTTTCACAACACTTTTTAAACCACAATTTTTACATCATTTTAAAACAATAATGCTAGAAATCTCCAACCGAACTACCCCTAAATCTCTTGAGAATAAATTTACTAGTACATACTCACAAAGCATGCCCCTGCCTTTTCAAATAAAAGTAATGAGTTGGTAGGAAAGAAATACGAAGCACGGAAAAAGTGAACGTAAAAGAGCTAAAAAATGACCAAGGATGGGTGAAAGAAAAGTGAAAAGAGTTAAGATTAAGGAATTCGTGAATTACTGTTTTGCCTCTCTATTAATCATTCTTTTTTGATGAAAAAATCATTCTTCATTGTTTTAGCTTTTCTCTTTAGAGTTTATTTGGGCCCGTAATAAAGAAAAAATAGATTTAATTAAAATACAATATTTAAGTTATAGGTTTTCAACTAAAAATTATTAAATATGTGAAATAGATATGTACATATCAATTTTTAATAGAATGGTAAATAGTTTTTAATTTTTGTCATCAAACTTCTCTTCCAATCAAAGGAAATTGATGTTTCTTCTTTATCTCTAAAAATCATTGCTTAATCTTGCTTCTGCTATTCCATTTTCTTAATGGTTTAGGTGTGTGAATTTTAAGTTTTTGGGTAAATTTCACTAACATATCTTGAGGTTGGGGACAACTAGGTCCAAGACATTTTAAAATTGACCAATATGGTCCTTAAAAGACAATTTAATCCCTAACTTGTTATCCCTCTGTTACCCAGTTTTCCTTTCTTTCTCAAATGCCTCTCTCTCTCTCTCTCTCTCTCTCTCTCTCTATTCCCAATTCCTACACTCTCTGTTTCTCTTAAGCCTCTCCTCTCTCACCCCGCTCTCTCCAAGCCGACCCTTCTCTATGACTCACCCTTTCACTATCTCTTTCTTCTCTTAGGCAACGACAATGGTGTGTTCTCAGGTAACGGCAGTAATGGGTTTGTTGTGGGTTTTTGAGTTTTTTTTATTTATTTATTTGGGTTTTGTGGCTAGTGGTGGTGGTGGTTCCAATCTGAGGTAGATTTGCAGTAGGGTAATTGTGGGTTCTGATGTGGTGGGTTGGCTTGCTATGGGTTTTTTTGGATTTAGGTTTTGTTGGAGGATTTGAGTTTGTTGCTATGGGTTTGGCTAGGGTTTATGGCCGGTGGTGGTGGTGGTGGGTGATCTAGGGTGGATTTGCAGTGATGGTGGTTGTGGGTTTTGATGTGGTGGTGGGTTTGTTATGGATTTTTGGGATTTGGATTTTGTTGGATGATTTGGGTTTTGTTGTTGTGAGTTTGGCTGGGTTTTGTGACCGGTGGTGGTTTTTGGTGGTGATGGTAGTGGGTTCTGATATGGGGTGGATTTGCAGTAGGGGTGATGGTGGGTTGTGATGTGGTGGTGGGTTTGCTATGGGATTTTTGGATCTAGGTTTTTGTTTGAGGATTTAGGTGGGTAAAATTAGATTGTTAGTTTGTTGTGACAGTGGTTATGGATGATCTGAGATTAGAGAGATTGGGATGATTGAAAAGAGGAGAGAAGGGGAATGCAAGAGAGAGAGTCATAGTGAGGAGAGAGAAATTAACAGAGGGTGGTTAGGGATTAAATTGTCTTTTAAGGACCAAATTGGTCAATTTTGATATGTCTTGGACTTGGTTAGTTTTTGCCCAAATCTCAGGGTATGTTAGTGGAATTTACCCTAAATTTTTATTTTTTATATAAGATAGTTACAATGAGGAAAGGGGATTTAAACCCTATATGTCTTCATCGAAATTAAGTATGCATTTGGATTGTGTCTACGTCTTGCGTCTTGCGTCTGCATTGCAACTTTTTTTTTTTTTTTTTTTGGAGAAGTGTGTTTGTGCCTTTATGTCACACTAGTGGGTCCCGTGCACTGTTCACGGGACCCACAAATTTTTCACAGAACCCACAAACCTCTTTTTTTTAGCAACATTTTCATTAAAAATGAGTCTTACGACACTATTTACACATTTAAAAATTATTTTGCTACAATGTTTTCAGTTTTCAGCAAAATAAGCGGTATCCAAATGGACCCTAAATATCAAAAGGTACCAATTAAGCTATAAGACTCTTGGTTGAATTTTGATTTTTCAAAAAATTATGTTTGGCTACGAAGAAATTGTGGGAAAGAAAGGAAATTGTTGATACATTTGGAACTTTTCTTTTTAATTTTAATCCATGTCATTTTAGGTGTGCGTTTGGGGTGAGCTGAATTTTTCAGCTTATCTCCACTTTCAGCTTATTTTTACTATACTATTCATGGGTCTCACTACATTTTTTATACTATTCATGGGTCTCACTACATTTTTGATACTATTCATGGGTCGCATTGCACTTTTGATACTATTCGTGTTCTATGTCAAATTAAGTTACGCCAAATAAAGATTCTGTTAGACACATAGGATATAAAGTTAATAAAAATTGGTGGAATGTTTCTCAAAAAAAAAAAATTGGTGGAGCGACATAAAATGTAATGTTTTCAATAATACAGGGATTACAAAATTCGAACTTCAACTAAACTTTGAGGAAAACCATAATTCTGCCTATTTATCTTATTATGGAAAAGATGGTAATAACACGTGACAATCTAATTGCTTAGTAGTTTTTTTTTTTTTTAAATGAAATTGCTTAGTAGTTAATGTAGCACTCTCTATGTAGATTGTCGTATTGGTTTGTAAAACTTAGATAATAAATTAGTAATGTCTCAAGTATTTTTTCAATTTAAATTATAAAGGCAATACAAGACAAGATGACTAAAAAACACCTTTTGAAATAGCTATGGAGGCCATATAATTAAAGGCGACACAGGTAAAACTCATTGCAAGTCCTCTAGAATATACATTACTGTAGGGGTGATAGTCCCAATTGTATGTGTCTATATGTATATATTAGGCTGAGGGCCCAGTTCGAGGACATTGAGTAGTCCAAGGATGGGTAAAACATTGTAATGAGACTTCGCATTAGCGAATGAAGAGGTGAGGATTGATCATAAGAGTCCAATAGGGTGGTCTGAGGATGAATGCCTCCTCGGCAGAGCAAAGCCGAGGTCCGAAGGTGTAATCTACCATCCAGGGCAACGTTCTAGGAGATTCTATTGATAAGGATAAGCATCACAGAAGCGCAGGACAGTATGAAGTCCTAATATATCTAAGAGAAAGCTGCTACCACCGCATTGAATGCTCTGTAGCTAACTCTCTGGCCACATTAATAAGGAAGTGATATTTGAACAGTAGTTTTCAGCCTTACAGCTACTCCCAAAGACTTCATGAAGGTGCTGATGGGACAAGTATCAAGACTAGCAATCTAAATCTACACGTGGAAGGTGGAGATGAAAGAAAGAATGGAGTATAAAATAGAGAGGAGTCCCTGAGGAGAAGGGACATGAGATTTAAGAGAAAAACATTGTAGCAAATAAGAACGACACTTGTAAACCAACTCAAGAGAAATATATAAAAGAACCGATTTCCTCGGATTGTGCCGATGACGATTTTCTTTTAATTATCCAGTCTATCTTTACTTTCTGAGCATCTGGATCCATTATACTTGTGGTTTAACTCATTAGAGCTTAGTTTTCCAATTCACTCTCTACAAATTCATTGTTTTAGGCTTTTTGGGCCTAAACACATCCATCCCTTGGGCTAGGGAACCAAATTGTGTCATTAAAATTACCATAAACACAAATTAAAATGGCATGGAAAAAGGATCTTCTCTATTTCAAATGGATCTATTTTATGTTTTAGACTAAATTTTACAAATTTATAGATGTACAAACCAAATTATTTAAAATTTTAAATGATACGACAGTCTATACACCGTTATATCCAGAACGTAAAATCTTGACCATTGTGGTGGGCCTTTTTTGCAACTCTAGGCTGGACTGTCTCCTGCCTTGTTACAATCCAATGAATCTGGGGTAGGAGAGTCGGGGTCGGGACTAGCTTGACTGTAACACACCCCAAGCTAGCTTGTGCACAAGCTAGAACCCCTTTACTGGGACCTTGGACATGTGCCCACGGCGGAGGATGTTGTTACCAAAAAAGTTATAGCAGGTAGGTGCAATATGACAAAAATAAGAAGAATATGCTAACTGTCAGCCAAAAAAAAAAGGCGAAAAACTCATTTTCGTCCCTACATTTTCACGTAATTCCCACTTTGGTCCCTAACTTTTTTTTTCCACCACTTTTAGTCCCTATACATGTGGGAATCACGTGAAAATGTAGGAAAAAAAATGAGTTTTTCACCCAAAAAAAATCATTTTCTTAGTAAAGGAGGAACTAATACAGTGATATAAATACGACATAAATAAGTTAATAACAACAATAAAAAAGAAAAGGAAATAATATTAATGATTTACCAATAAAAGGAAGAAAGATTAGTCTATCGTGCTCGATTTCTCAATGGAGTCAAGTCTAGGAAAGGAACTACTCTTCAATGTGGGCAATCTTATAGGGAAGTTCTACCACAGAAATTGCCCACTTTGAGAGAATGGGCCTAGATGGCTTATCCTCAAATTCCTTAATCCTCACTAGAGAGCAGGCTATTAGAGGGAGAGAAGAGAACAGCCTATTGGTCTATGCTTACCATCACACTCTTGCTCACTCTCTGTTTTTCCTTTCTGATTCCTTTTTCCTTTCTAAGTTTCCTGATTTTTCTCTTATCTTTCACTTCTTTTCTTACTTGTTTTTCTCTTGTTTTATCTCTTGTGTTTTTCTTTCCCCTTCTTTTGTTCTCCTCGCCTTGCCCTTACTGTGCACAGCTAAAGTCCTTTTTATACAGCCTGCTGTGACGAATTTTTACTGTTTTACCCCTTAACTGTTTTTGTCCTAGTATAGGTGTCCTTCCCAGACCACCCATTGGTCTGTCGGCTGCCCAACCATCACCACTTACCTATGTTAGCCGTGCCACATTTCATTCCCAGACAAAAGAGTTTTATTTTGTTTTCTTACTCTTCGTAGCATTCCTATCTAGATAAGGGTGGGCATTCTCTCTTACTAACTCCTATGGCATGCCCTTAGTGATTCCAGCTTATCTTTCCCTCTTTTGGGTGATATGTCATCCCAGCAGGACATTTCCCCCAAAAGAGCTTAGTAGGAACCCCAGAATAGGCTTCCCCTTTCTCCCCACCGCCAGACCATACCCTTTCTTACCTCTGACCCATGGCCTACTACTCCTGTATTAGCTGGGTACAAGTGGGTGGTGCCTGAGCCTTGTGCGTGCTCCACTTCCATGTGTGTCCATGGTTTATCTGTTGTTCATGCGTTTGCCACGACTTGGGGGCTTGTCTGGTCTTTGCTGCACGTTCTGTTAATCATTCTTGACCTCTTGTGGCGTGGATGAGTCACTGGGTTTTCATTCTTTATATCTTGCTTGCTCCCTGGGCAAGGTTTTGCTTGGGCATTGGCCTTTCCCTCTTCAACCCAATCCTTACCCTCTTTGTGGGTCGGCTGACACCTTTGCCATGTTGCCCCATTGTTTTTGTCATGTTATCATTTGGCTTGTGCTTGTTGGGCCTCTTTTGGGCCTGTTGTATACTTTCCTTCTGCTCAATTCCAACAGCCTAGTACTATCATTGGGCTTGTACTCACGCTGTTTTGGGCTTCCTTGGCCCATTTCATCCCTTTACGGCTTCCTTGGTCCATTTTATTCCTTTGGGCATATTCGGCCCGTTTCATTTCCTTGGGCATATTCGGCCCATTCCAATCCTTCATTCCCATGGGCTTTTGCTAAGTCTTTTGGGCTTCCCCGGCTAAAATTACCATATCCTTTACTTTCGGGGTTTATAGGCTTTTCCATCAACCCCATTTACTTAGTTCCTTCCTTTAGGCTCTTTCGGCCCATTTTTGCTTGCTTTCTGTTGAGGGAAAAATTTTGATGTTCCCAAATAAATTATCGAGTAGCCAAGCCGAAACTCGACGATGGGCCTTGAGATAAAGCCCAAAGGCTTTCGGTGTTATGGAAGTCCGCCCAAGTAAGAGATAGAGGCTGCAAGACAACAACAAAGCACAATAAACACATCACTATTGTTAGTTTGTTATATTATTAATCCTTTTTACAGTGTCATAGTTCAAATCAGTCCTCCAGCAGTAGGGGTGAATTGTGTCATAGTTCAAATCAGTCCTCCAGCAGTAGGGGTGAAATTATACTTAGAGTCCAACAGTCAATAATTAAATAAATTTAGGAAAGTGTTCACTCTTAGGGGTCCTTGTATGTCTTGGTCAAGGGAATTTATAGTACTTTCAGCCATCATTACATCAATATGAGGGAAAAATTCAATTGTTACAAATATATTATATTCTTCATCATAATAATAATAAACAAAGATTAAGGGCTCCATAGTTACAAATAAAAGAGGAAAAATAGGATGGAATGAAGGGAGAGAAAGATCCCCAGCTCAATGCAGCAAGTATTAAGCTAAGATTTGAGTGAGTATGTGTTCATAAGGCATGGACGAGCTGAATGTGGGTTGTTTTGAGTGAGTGAGATAGGATTAATGCTGAGATTAAAGTTTTTTATGAGTAATGGGTTGTTTGTGACTAGTTGGAGAGACATTGAGTTGTGTTTGTGTGAAAAAAGAAAAAGAACATCTAAGATTAGATGAATGTGGGCTGGGGATGATGAGTTAGATGGGATTAACACCAAATTCAAGCCTTTTTGTGAGTGGTGGGCTGTAATTGTGTGAAGGTGTGAGAGGAACATCTGGGATTAGATGAAAGTGGGTTAAGGATGATGAGTGGTGAGCTTGAGGAAAGATAAAACACCAGCAAAAATGGCAAACGAACCCATGATTTTAGAGGGGGGTGGCTGTCCCCTTGTGGGTTGAGGTGTTTATGCTTTTATAATGTAGTTTCAAGGAAGCATTAATTAACAAGAATCCAAAAGAGAATGACAACCCAGAGATGACGAAATCAAGATCAAGTTTCCTGAGATTTTTGGTTAGAAGTAGAAGATTTACTTTATGGGCTGCTTTGCTTCTTTGGGAAATGAGGGATTTTTGCATTAATTGCTTGGATTTTTTGGACTGACTTTGATTATCATGTTTAGGGTGTGTATCAAAAGAGAATCCTAATGCTGCAACTGAGATTTGGCCCCCCAAGAAGCAAGATTCAACACCCCAAGTCAAGTATCAAGTTCTAGTCTACTTTAGGGGGTTCCGCTGGAGATCTCTTTATGCCCTCTAAACCACATGTTCCCAATTTTTCCCCTTTAGGATTCATGGGCTTGGTACATGAATCATGTCTTGAACGTTTTTGACATTTATAGCATCAATTTGTTGAGGTTTGAATAATTTGGCTTCAGCTCCCCTTTCGCTGGAGGTGCAGTCTGATGGAGTTCTATCATCCTTTAGGCTTCAACTGACATGACAAACCCTTGGCTACTGTTCATGTCAGGTAAAGGATGGCAGAAGGCTGATGGGACATCCCTTGGTCCATTCTCAAGGGCTTGGTTCCCTTGTATGAGTCCTTAGTTACTCTTTTTAGTTAGGGGTGAACAAGAGCTGTTTGCCTACTCTTAATTTTTTGCCTCTTGCTGATGTTTATTGCTTGGGCTTGCTCACATGGGCTGGTTCCCTTGGGCTGGGTTGTGTGCACATGTTGCCATGGATTTTTATTAGTAAATATTTTTTGGTTTTTCATAAATATTTGTAATGGGCCTTTGGGCAATTAGTTGTAATGTTTAAAATAACGAGACAAGTTTTTCAGAATTCTTTTGTAAATATTATTTACTATGATGAATTCCATAAAACAATGTTTATGGCTTCTAATAATCGCAGCATAATTTGAATGATGAGCTTGTATGTTTGAATGTTTTACTACAAGTGCTGAAGGTATATATCATGGACGTCGTGATGCAAATGGTGTTTATGCACTTCATGGGTTTATAATACGAGAGGATGATCCTCAAGACGATCGCCATGGTCCCTTTTGCCATAATAACATTTTACCATGATATATATATTTTTCTTTGCCAAGTGTTGATAATCTTGGGTTTTTTTGATAAAGTAATGCCAATGAGAATTGGGCTTTGATGTTGCCAATGAGAATTGAGCTTTAACGTTGCCAATAGAAATTGGGCTTTGATGTTGCCAATGAAAATTGGGCTTTAAATATTGCCAGCAAGAACTGGGCTTTGATATTGCCAATAAGAATTGGGCTTTGATCTTGCCAATGAGAATTGAGTTTTGATATTGCCAATGAGAATTGGGCTTTTAGATAAATTTTCATGGGTTTAAATCATGGGATTTGATTTATGAATTTGAATTCCATTGATAAAATTGTTTTGCCATGGACTTGAATCATGGACTTTTCAAATACTACCAAGCATAAGTATTCTTGGGTTTTAAATAGAATGGTGTGTGTAAATAAAATTAGGTGTAATAAAAAAGTATCCTAACACTTTCCATTTCTCATAATTTTCATGGTTTTACTACTTCTTTCTTTGCGCTCCCTTGGGCCTGCTTGCTTCCTTTAGGGCCTTTTGAATATCTTATAGGCCCATGAACCATTATTCCTACCATTCAGGCTTAATGGTTTTCTTCTCACTTTACTAATTCTCTATTCTTTATTCTCTCCCATGTTGTTGGGCTTCTTCCTATTATTGGGCCCCCTTGTCAAAGTGGGTATCAACAACCAGGAAATTGAAAAATAGAGAAGACTTGAAATTTGAAATGAGAGGATCTTATTCCTAGTAACAATACTACTGACACACCCAATTTCACAACATATATATTGAGGTGGTCAATTGTAAGCAATAAAAAAAGAGTAGTAAATCCATGTAAAAAGTGGCGGACAAAAAGTATCCTACTATGTAGCATGTTGTAAATTTGAATGTATCCCTAAATTTGTTATATTCCTAGCGGCATAAGAAAATGGTCCGTTTGGTTGGAGGGGTGGAAAAGTGGGAGGATATAAAATGGTGAGAGGATGGAAAAGTGGGAGGATATAAAAGATTTTATTTTCTCTCCTTTTTATTTGGTTGGAAGTGGAAAAATGGAGGGATGGAAAAAAGTGAGTATGAATAAATTTACTCATATACCCTTGTAAAGAATGATGTCCAATTAAAACAAAAAAGTGACAAATAACCACAAAAAAAGAGCAATCACCCAAATTTATTACAAAAAAATCCCGTCTAGTTAAAAAAAAAAAAAAACACAACTATCATGCCCAGGTCCTATAAAATCAAAAGAAAAAAAAAAAAGGCAACGTTACTGCCCAGAAGAAAAAAGAAAAAAGAAAAAAAGGCATGCTCAGGCCTAGAAAATCAAAAAAAAAAAAAAGAATAGGAAAAAAAATTAAAAGAAGAGGCAACGTTACTGCCCAAGAGAGAGAGAGAGAGAGAGAGAGAGAAAGGCACGCCCAGGCCTAGAAAATCAAAAGAATAAAAAAGAATAAAAAAAAAAAAATTAAAAGAAGAGGCAACATTGCCCAGGAAAAAAAAAAAAAAAAAAAAAAAGAGAGGCAACGTTACTGCCAGGGAAAAGAAAAAAATAAATAAAGGCAACTTGAAGAAGCTTATGTGCACATGCACGTGAGCATTTTTATCAATCAAGAAAAAATTCATTTTCACTCAGTTTTTTTATTTTATTTTAAGAACAAAATATTTTGGTGGGCTCGAAGAAAAAACACCTAAGTTCTATCATTTTTTTTTTCTTTTCTACCCAATCAAACACATTTCAAATAAGTTTTTCTTTTTATTTTTTCTCTAAAAGTTTTCCATTCACTCTGTACTACCTTCAAACAAACATACTCTTAGGCTCCGCTTGGGAGTTCATAAGGGAAGGGAATGGAATAGAATGAAATAATTATAAGGGAATGGAATGGAATAGAATGGAATGGAATGGATTTAAGTAAGGGAAAGGAATGGAAAAGAATGGAATGGAATGGAATTAAGTAACCTTGCTTGGATGTTTTAAAATTAAGGAATGGAAAGGAATGAAAATGAATGGAATGTAAGTAATCTCGTTTGGGAGTCACACGGAGGGAATGGAATGGAATCATTTTATAACAATATTACTATTAGACCCCTATTTTAAAATAAAAGGTTGAATATATAGGGGTATTTTGGAAATTTTAGTAAAAAAATTATTAAATCTAATTCCATTCCCTCCCATTCCTCCCAATTTCGGGGGGAATGAAAATTTGAGGTTTTAAGGGAATAGAAAGGAATGAGTGTTCCCTTCTACTCATTCCATTCTCTCCCACTTAAACTCCCAAGCAAGGGAACGAACTTTCCATTCCCTCCATTAAAACTCCCAAACAAGGGGGAGGGAAGAATATTCTAAATATATTCTTTTCATTCCATTCCATTCCATTCTATTCCCTCCTCCCAAGCGGAGCCTTAAGGGTAAGATTTGTCTCGACACAAATAAGTCTGATCATTGGACAAAAATGATAATTTAATGAAGTAGCTGTAAAGTCAACACAATCAGTTATGACAAATTCAAGGCCACCTATTTCTTATGACATACAGTATTTTGGTAACTCCGTGGATGTTTCTATTACGATAAGTTTCTTCTACGGCGATCTTTTTAAAGTTTCAAGGCCGACATTCGTTGGGGTGCAAGTTTTTGTGCATTTTCAGCAAACAACTCAACAGTCAACACTCAACTATTTTTAAGAACAAAAATTAGTTGAGTGTTGAGTGTTGAGTGTTGAGTGTTGATTTGTTTGCTGAAAATGCACAAAAACTACCCAAATGCATGTCGGCCTTGAATTTGTTGCCTTCATTATATAATTTGTATAACTTTTCTAAAAATAAAAATATTAGCAAATCAGTATATGTTTTGAGCTGAAAATTTACATGAGTTTGGGCTGGACTAGAATGCGTTGGATTGATGATTTTAGAGGAGAGAGAGGCTAAGCTACTTAGAAGATGAGCCTAAATATAAAATTTTAATTTTTTTGTCTAAAAATATGCCTAAGATAGATTTTTTTCATAAGCCCGGGAGACTGAGCCCCCCTACATCCCTAAATGTAGTATAAGAGCACTACCATCAAGTGTGTCAAATCCCAAATATTTGGCATTTGACACTCCAAACATTACTATTCAAGTTTTATGAGGTGTTCTAAATATGTCAAAATTTTGCAATATGCTACAGTACCGTCTCAAATATGAGACAGTACGGACATCCAGGCAAAAATATTTTGACTTATTTTATTGAGTTTTCTCTCTTCTCCCATCACATCTCTCTTTTCGTCCATACCCATCTCTCGCTCTCTCTCTATTCTGGTTCTCGCCATCATCGTCTCTCCATCGCCGTCTTGCCATCGTCGATCTTGCCACGCCAATCTCACCACGCCATCGCCGATCTCGCCATCAGCCTCTCTTCCTCTTCGCCAATCTTGCTCATTCACTCTCTGTGGTGTTGTTGGTTTTTTTTTTTTTTTTTTTTTTTTTGTGCAACGGCTGATATTGGTTGTGGCGGTTGTTGTGGGGATGTTTTGTTTTTTTGGGTTGTAGCAGTGGCTAATATTGGTGGTCGTTGGTTGATCTTGTGGGGTGGCTGATATTGGTTGTTGTGGTGTTTTTTTTTTTTTTTTTTTTTGGTTTTAGCAGTGGCTGATATTTGTTATTTTAGATTATTTTAATATGTTGTATATATTATTTTAATGTTTTGAAGGGAAGAATAAAATATCTGATAAACGATGTATTGTAAAATGATGTATTAAAATAGAAAAAGTAGGTTTTTATTTGGCAAAATGACATTTGATATGCAATACCTGATGGTAATGCTCTAAGAGTTTCATTCATGCTATATTATATATATTGTTCAACGGTTTTTCACTTGAGACTTGTTTAGTATGATTCTAGAATCATATATATATATATATATATATTGTACGGTGCAAGGGTGTCCAGGCTCATTGGGACCTTAAGCCTCGTCCCTACTTAGCGGCCCATACGGTCTTGGGCCCGGGCATTGGGCTACCCTGAATCCGTCAGACAGGTGGTGTTTGACACGTGTCATGCCACATTATTGGGCTTATGCCCGGTAAACTACCTCCCGAGCAATGGAATTACTTGCCAGTTGCCCGGTAACACCTTAAGTTGTGTTGCACCGAGCAACTCGCTTAGATGGGAACTGGTTCCAAGGCCACTCACACCATGATCCACTCATACCTAAACATCCATTAGCCATGACAACATTGGACCTCTCATTCCACTAACCATCAAGGTAATCATAGCACCCCACTAGTTTTGAGGGTATAAATATGAGGAACTAGGGAAGAAGAAGGGGGCTTTTGGGAGGGGGTGGGAAGAGGGAGAGGCAAAGGAGGAGAGAACACCCCAAGAAGAGTGCACGAAAGAAAAAGAGAGATAGGAAAGGGGGGAAAATAAGGTTGCGAGATCTCGGTAAAGAGGACCACCCGAAGTGGGAAATCTAAAGCACATAACAAAAATAGGTTGTGAGCCCAAGTAAAGGTTGGCCCATCCATCCCTCCACTTTGGAGCACACAATTGGCGTCGTCTGTGGGAATCTCCCACAAAGTTGTTGTCCGACAAAGACTTGCGCTTGGGAAAAATGTCTGAGAGGAGTTTGAGGAGTCACGCTAAAAGTGATTCGATAGGATCTTCCCGGGGATCCTCATGGCGAGAGCAAAGGCGCAAGACACGTGAAGATAGAAATCGTGAACAAGGAGAGGATCAGTTCGGCCTCAGAGAAGGGTCTTACCAAACCCGTCGGACGGTGTCGGGTGCATCTGGGCATGGGCAATTTGACGAGAGAGATGAAGAGCTTGAGCGGTTGCGAAGACTGGTAAGAGACTTAGAGCTAGAAGCCATGAGCGGGCACAGGAGAAGGGACCAAGACCACCGGGGAAGGAGATCAGGTAGTGGGAGAAACCGTTATGGGGAGGGTTCCAACCAGTTCGATTCCCATCAACACTAGGACCGCTCACGTTCCCAGGAGTTACGCCGCCATCGAGACCGTTCACGTTCACGGGAGTACGCAGATTGGGGCTCAGATTCCCCAGAGAAATAGCAGCCCCAAAATGCCGCTATGGATGCAATGAGTCACGCCTTACGAAGAGCTGCTCAGTCGCCGTTCTCGGACGATATTGAGTTGGCCCCAATGCCGAGTAGATTTACGCGCCCTTCGATCGACTTCTACGATGGGAAGACAGGTCCGGTAGAGCACGTCAGCCATTACATCCAGATGATGTCTTTATATACCCACAACGACGCGCTTATGTGCAAGGTATTTCCTTCAAGCCTCGGGCCCACCGCTCTAAGATGGTTTAACGGGCTACGGAAAGGCTCCATTCACAGTTTCGCCGAGTTGATCCAAGAATTCGGCATTCGGTTAATGACATGTAGCCGAGTACCGCAACTCATGGATGCATTACTTTCCATGAAAATGAGGGTAGAGGAAACCCTTCGCAGCTATGCCAGTCGGTATTGGGAGCTTTACAATGAAATCGGTGGGGGGAACGAGAAGATCGCGACAAGCACTTTCAGAATGGGACTACTCGAAGATTCCGAGCTATGAGAGTTACTGACGAAGAAGCCTCTTGAGGATATGAGGCTGCTCATGAGGCGTATTCAGGAATACAAATGCCTGGAAGATGATTGGCTGCAAAGTAAGGGCAAGGCCATGTTGGCAAACAGACCTTGGCTAAGCAGTTTTCAGCCAAAGCTTCGAAAGGATTTAAGGATACAGGGACCAGAATTGCAGCTGGGGGAGGTGAATGTGACGTTTAAAGAGCCGGTGCACAGGATTGTAGATCGAATCAAGAACGAGCCGTACTTCAGGTGGCCGAACAAGATGGGGGGTGACCCATCTCGGAGAAACCAGAATTTGTTCTGTACCCACCATAAGGACATGGGGCATACCACCGAGCAATGCTGAGTGTTGAAAAATCACTTAGGGCAATTGGTAAAGGCCGGGCATCTAAAGGAGTTCATGGTAGACCCAGGAGAAGGAGGTACCAGGCAAGGCCCTCGGCAAAGAGGAAACCCTCTTCCACCACCATTAGGGGTAATTGAAGTCATCCATGCTGCCCCGAAGGACACAGTTGTAGCCTAGAAGAAGGGAGTGTTAGCCATAGCACCTACGGGAGACTGCTCAAACGAGCGACCCCCTGAGAAGAAGGCGAAGACAGCTAGGGAACCCATCGCTTTTAGTGATGATAATTTAAAAGGAACTATCCAGCCGCACGATGATGCGTTGGTGGTGGCTGCCGGAATAAACAGTTTCATAGTAAAAAGGGTGATGATAGACCGAGGAAGCGGCGCCGACGTAATGTATCTGAATTTGTTTAGAGGGCTTGGGCTAAGGAAGGAACATTTCTTGAAGTATGACACACCCTTGATTGAGTTCGATAGTCAAGTGGTAATCCCCAAAGGACAAATATCACTTCCCGTGAATATGGAGGGAAAAGAGGTAATAGTGACTTTCATGGTTGTAACATCATTCTCACCTTATACGCGGCCATTTTGAGGAGGCCGTGGATCCATGTCATGGGGGCAGTCCCTTCTACCTTACATGTAAAGGTCAAGTTTTGCACCGAGAATGGCGTTGCTGTAGTGAGGGGGAGCCAGCAGGCTACCAGGCAGTGTCTAGTGGCAGCGGTCGATTGGAAGCACAAGCAGAGCAAACAAGGAGGAACCCGTAAGGAAGGTCCCTTATAGCAACTACAGGGACCCCGAGAAGGAGTGGAGGCTGGTTGCGCCGAGGAGCTCGTTAAGGTCAAGATACTGTCGGACAGTGAAAGGTACTTTCAGATAGGGGCAGGTATGAAGGCCGAGGACAAGGTAGAGATATTATTGTTTCTCATGCAGAATGTGGATGTGTTCGCTTGGAGTTCATATGAGGTTCCTGGGGTTGATCCCGAGTTCATTGTTCATAAGCTTAACGTGGACCTATCGTTTCCTCCAAAGAAGCAAAGGCCGAGAAGATCAGCTAAAGAACACGTTGAGGCAGTGAGGCAGGAGATAGGGAGGTTGAAAGAGGCTGGGGCAATAAGGGAAATCTTTTTCCCGGAATGGTTGACAAAAACTGTGGTGGTCAGAAAGAAGAGCAGCAAGTGGAGAGTTTGTGTGGATTTCACAGATTTGAACCGTGCATGCCTAAAAGACCCATTCCCTATACCCAAGATTGATCAGTTGGTGGACGCTACCTATGGCCATTTGAGTATGAGTTTCCTTGATGCTTTTCAGGGTTATCATCAGATCGCCCTGGCTGCCAAAGACCAGGAAAAAACAGCATTCATCTCCTCGGATGCAAACAATCATTACACCGTGATGCCCTTCGGGCTGAAGAATGCGGGAGCAACGTATTAACGAATGATGACAAGAATGTTTCGGAAAAAGATCGGGTGCACAGTTGAAGAATACATTGACGATATGGTGGTGAAAAGTGAATAGGAGGCGCTGCACACGGAGGATCTTTAGGGGGTTTTTGAAGTACTGTGGTGGCACAAATTACGCCTAAACGCGGACAAATGTGCTTTTGGGGTAGGGGCCGACAAGTTTCTAGGCTACTTGATTACTAATTGGGGAATAGAAGTTAACCCCGATCAAATTGAAGCCGTCCGACGTCTCAAACCACCGAGCAACTCGAAGGAAGTTTAGGTGTTGACCGAGATGTTAGCCGCCCTTAATAGGTTCATCTCCAAATTCGCCGATTGCTGCCAACCATTCTACCAACTCTTGAAGAAATGAAAAGGGTTTCATTGGGACGAGGATAGTGAAAGAGCTTTTCAGGATTTGAAGGAGTATTTGGCGAGGGCGCCTATGCTGACGGTGCCGGCTCCTAGGGAGGATTTGTTCATGTACCTCTTAGTATCTGATCATGCCGTGAGTGCCATGCTGTTAAGGGATCGCGGGGTCCAGCAGCCTGTGTATTTCATCAGTAAAACCTTGGTTGACGCAGAAACAAGATATTTACCCTTGGAGAAGTTGGTTTTGGCATTGGTACATGCTACGAGAAAACTGCCTCACTATTTTTAAGCTCATACTGTCTACGTCCTGACCGAGTACCCCCTACAATCTCTGTTAAAAAGGTTGAAATTTATTGGCCGAATAGCCAAATGGGGAACTCAGCTAGGATCCTTCGATATAAGGTACAGGCCGAAAATCGCGGTGAAGGGATAAGTTTTTACTGATTTCGTCGTAGAATTCTCCCCTAAGCACAAAGGGCAAGTGGTGTGTCATGTGGATGTTGGGATAAGTGCCCTTAAAACCTATTGTATGATACTATGTATGATATTATGTGAGAAATGATGTATGACTTAATATTGTGATTAATAAAGTTGCTTTATTCTTATCTAAAATGATGGTAACATGAATATTCGAATATTATCATATAGTCCATGAGATGCGTAATATGTGATTTATATGATTTTACAGAAGATATAGATCACAAGTTCTTTGTAAACTTAGAATTTTGGTTCGTAGTCGGTGATGAAATTGGGCATTTCATCTGCGAAGACAATAACATATTAACTAAGATGATTTGTCTTGATCATGAAAGTGGAGACTTCTAGTTGATATGTTAATATGTTTTAAGAGTTAAGACATATTGAACTAGACCGCTGTGAGATTTGTTATTCTCTTAACGACTGTCAATTGAATAATAAATCTCACGGCTTCTATTCACATGAACTCTTAATCTTGAGAGAATAATGGACCTGATCATGAAATGTAGGTTGCTTTGATATATCAGGAGTGAGATCTAAAGTAACGGTCAAAACCTCAGTATGTTGGACAGTCACATTTAATGTTAATGGAACATATATTCTCAAGATGGAATTCATAGTCTCTTCACGGAGATATAAAATATTCCTTTGAGATAAGTTTAATGGGTTCAGTTATTCAAAGAGTTAGGCCTAACCACTTTAGTAAGACTAAAGTATATATTTATGAAATTAGATTTCATAAATATATGATGAATAACTTAAAAGGATTAAACCGGGTACTCAAGGATTACAATGTAGTAATTTATAAAGTGGCAGTCTATATTCATGACTTTGTATTACTACGAGTATTTTATGAAGGGGTTGCATGTATAATAAAGTCTTGGAATATAATTTATTAATAAGGCCTAGAGTGCAATTATATTTATATAGTGGTATTAAATATAATTAATGGTAACTTTGGACTTGTCAAGAGTTGACAGAAAAGCCCAAGGCCCATTGGAACTAGTGTCTTATTTGTTCCCTTTTGGTCCCACTCCAAGCCACACATTAAAGCCCAATTAGAAAGGCCCAAAAGGCTAGCCCAATTAGATCATCAGTTATGTGGAAAGAAACATACAGAATTTTATATTAGAATGAATTGGTTTGTATGTTGATATGTGTAAGAGAGAGACTCCTTCATATTCTCCTTAGAACAAACACATATAACTGATTGAGAGACCACACATCTTGGGCATCAAGTGGAATTGGAGTGAAGATTAAAAGTTTTCCCAAGTGTTTTTCATCTTCGTTTTTGAAATTCACCACACTAAGGTACACTCTCTTGATTCTATATTCTAAAACTTACATAGTACATGTTATCAATTGCGTACGAAGTAGATCTGTTAATTTTCCGCTGCGTATGTTTTGTATGCGATACAAACATGAATTTTTCCATTAGTGGAGTCGCGCCCGTAGAAGGTGTTTGTGGACGGCGCGTCGAACATAATGGGGGCAAGTTCCGGAATTGTTATCATCACCCCGGAAGGAATGCGGTTGGAGCACTCTTTCAGGTTGGGATTTAGGGCCTCTAACAACGAAGCGGAGTATGAGGCCTTACTTGCCGGACTAAGGGTAATCTTGGAGATAGGTGCTCAAGATATAGAAGCCTATTCAGATTCCCAGTTGGTGGTCGGCCACGTGACTCTCGAATGAAAGAATACTTACAAGTGGTAAAGCAAACCATAAGCAAGTTCAGCATGGCAAGGCTAACACAGATTTCCTGGGGACAGAACAGACACGCTGACTCTTTAGCCACGTTAGCATCATCAGTAACGGAAAACGTACCTCGGCTAATCAAGGTGGAAATCATAGCTGAACCAAGCATTAACATTGCGAGTGGTGTTGGTGTTGCGCTCATTGCGGCGAGTGGCCCATGTTGGATGGACCCAATCATTGACTTTCTGGCTGAGGATCGAGTACCCGATGGAGAGAAGGAAGCAAGTAGGGTACGCTGAGTTGCCCCTCGATACTAGTTGTCAGCAAATTGCAAGCTTTATTGGAGATCTTTCGAGGGGCCGTACCTTTTGTGCATACACCCCGGAAAAGTTAATGCAATCCTAGTTGAGCTGCACAATGGAGAGTGCGGCAGTCATGTGGGGGGATGCTCATTAGCGCATAGAGCGATGACTCAGGGGTTCTGGTGGCCACAGATGCAGAAGGAAGTGGCAAAATATGTGCACAAGTGTGAGTAGTGTCAAAAGAATGCCCCCTTGATCCACAAACCGGCAGGCCACCTAAACCTGGTCAGCAGCCCCTGGCCCTTTGCGTAGTGGGGGGCTGGATATACTCGGCCTGTTCCCCCGGGCCGCAGGAAATCGGAAGTTCGTGTTGGTAGCTGTTGATTATTTCACTAAATGGGCTGAGGCAGAGGCGCTAGCCAACATACAGGACGTTGATGTTAAGAAATTCGTTTGGAAGAATATAGTCATAAGATTTAGAGTGCCAGACTCTCTTATATCTGATAATGGAGTGCAGTTCAATAGCAGGGCATTCTGCCAGTTCTGCAGTGACCTTGGCATCAAGAATAGGTACTCCACCCCGGTATATCCTTAGAGCAACGGGCAAGCGGAAGCCATCAACAAATCAATCGTGAACGGATTGAAGAAAAGGTTGGATGGTACAAAGGGTCGATGAGCCGAGGAACTGCTCAACGTCTTATGGGCGTACCAGACAACTCCCAGAAGGTCTACTGGGGAAACCCCGTTTTCTCTCACGTACGAGGCAGAGGCTGGTAGAACGCTTGGACTCATTGGAAGAATACCGAGAAGCGGCGACCATACGGCTAGCAGAATACCAACAGAAGCTCGCCCAGCGATACAACTGAGGTGTGTGGACGAGAGAATTTGCTGCTGGAGACATGGTGCTACGAAAGGCAGTGAGGAGTATGCGAGACACAAATGCCGAGAAACTGGGCCCAACTTGGGAAGGACCTTACATAGTTACTGCCGTTGTTGGCACGGGAGCATATTACTTGGAAGACTTAGACGAGAGGCCACTTCCCCGGCCATGGAATGTTCACAACTTGAAAAAATTCTATCACTGATCATTTATGAGCTGGGACGCAAGTTAGATGTAGTCCTGTGTGATATGTTTAATACGATATAAAGGTAATATTCATCCCAGCTGTTGCATTTATCTACTAGCGAAAAGGACCATCCCGGACATTGAATGTATACAAGGTTTTATGTCTAACAGAGACTAAGGACTGAGACCTGATTCTCGGTTCGATCACTATCACCGAGCTGGTTGAAACCTTATGATAAAAACTAAGTGCATAGACCTAGTTCTCGGTTCGATCACTATCACCGAGCAGGTGGAAACCTCATAAAAACTAAGGACGAAGACCTGATTCTCGGTTCGATCACTATCACCGAGAAGATTGAAACCTTATGATAAAAACTAAGGACTAAGACCTGATTCTCGGTTCGATCACTATCACCGAGCAGGTTGAAACCTTATGATAAAAACTAAGGACGGAGACTTGATTCTCGGTTCGATTACTATCACTGAGCAGGTTGAAGTCTTATGATAAAAACTAAGGACTGAGACTTGACTCTCGGTTCGATCACTATCACCAAGCAGGTTGAAACCTTATGATAAAAACTAAGCGCATAGACCTGGTTCTCGGTTTGATCACTATCACCGAGCAGGTGAAAACCTTATAAAAACTAAGGACGAAGACCTGATTCTCGGTTCGATCACTATCACCGAGCAGGTTGAAACCTTATGATAAAAACTAAGGACTGAGACCTAATTCTCGGTTCGATCACTATCACTGAGCAGGTTAAAACCTTATAATAAAAACTAAGGATGGAGACTTGATTCTCGGTTTGATCACTATCACCGAGCAGGTTGAAACCTTATGATAAAAACTAAGGCCTGAGACCTGGTTCTCGGTTCGATCACTATCACCGAGCAGGTTGAGACCTTATGATAAAAACTAAGTGCATAAATCTGATTCTCGGTTCGATCACTATCACCGAGCAGGTGGATCGGCACGTAGTAAGGACAGTTCCAATTATCACTAAGATAACTTATGGTAATTTAAACTCGGGCCTCAAATGCATGTACACACACTCGCAAAAAATAACGTACAGGGAGAAAGAACATAGTATTAAAACATTTATAGGGCTGACTTAATCAACCACTTGGAAATTGAGCGTTAATCAAACGGAGCTAACATAAAAATTCAATCAGTGTTTCGCCACCGTGGTTTGGCGACTGTTTAAAACAAAAGAAAAGCAGACGCAGGAAATAATTGTTTTGTCACCACAGCCTGGTGATGTAGGCAATTATGCACAAGGAAAAAGAGAAACAACAAGAATGATAAATGTCCTGTCGCCACAGCCCGGCGACGTAGACAAGATTATTTGAAAGAAAGCTAAGTAGAGGGAAACAAGGAAAAGAGATTGGGTCTGGCAGTTAGTTTACATGTTCGGTAGCTTGAACTTGTGCGGCAGACTCGAGCGGCTGCTCGGTTGCCAAGAGAGACTGGGGTTGAACACCCTCGCCAGGCTGATCATCAGCATGGAGGTTGCTAGTGACTTCCAGGTCAACCAACTCCATGTGAGAGTCAATTGCCTCGACCAACTCCCTCATGCTTGGGGTCTCTTCCTCAAAATTGGCATCGGGGGAGGGGGTTCTGGGCGGCAGCAGAGGGTCCCGGAAAAGGAATCTGGCTGGGGTCTCTTAAGGAGGAGTCCATGGGGACCCTCATAGCTTGTAAAGCAGCCAACTAGCCCTCCTCAAAGGCAAGCTTGCGGACCTTCTGCATGACGGGTTCTGTCGAGTTCTCGGCATTATCATTGTACCACTTATCTTCACAGGCCTCCAAAGCCGCCTTCAAGTCAACCAACTCCTCAGCCTGTGTGGTATTTAGACTTTCAGCTTTTGCAAGTTTTATCTTAGTCTCTCCCAACATGGTCTCGAGCTCCGAGGACCTCTTCTCCATTGTGGCCTTAGCCTTCTCGAACGTGACCGCCTTCTTCTCTGCGGACGCGGTAGCCTTGGTTTTCTCTTTCGCAGTCGCTTCGGCCACATCCTTGAGAGCTTTCTCTCGCTCGGCTTCGTCAGCAAGCTTCTTCAGCCGCCCCTCAAGGATATTGGTTAGTTGAGCTGCCTAAAAGAACAACAACAATAAGTACGGCAGCACAAAACAAAGTACAAGGAGATAATACAAGAGTAGAGAGCGAGAAATTACCGCAACAGTGCCATTGTAATCGCCTGCCCAACGACTTGTCTGTACCCTCCTCGAAGACATGTACATCCTCCAGCAGTAGGAGACCGTGCACCAAACTTCGAGCGATACGGCCCCCTTCACCCTTCTCCCACACTCGTACACTCGCGGTCGTAGGCAGGGGCTTGTCGTCCAGTTGGAACGTCGGGCGCCATTCTGGGGTAGCACGGGAGTAGGACGCCACATTCAGCACAGTCTGGGCTATCGGCTCCCGAAGAGCGACACCAATTGTTGGCCGTGGGGAAGTCCTCATGGGAGCATCGCCAGACCTAGCAGGCATGTGCTCGGCCACCCGTTGCCTCTTCCGGGAGCGGCCGGGAGGAGCTGAAGGAGGAGGGGGAGTTTGGTCTTGACCTTGGGGGTTTTGTTGCTGCACGCTTTGCCGGGCTCCGGGCACAAAGCGGTTCACCGTCATCGTTCTTCTCGTCACCATGTCGCGGTCTTGGTTGGACTCGATCTCTGCGGAACTAACTGAATCAACTTCTACCCGAGTTGTTTCTACTTCGGGTTCAACAGGTTCTTCTGGGTGAACGGGGGCTTCAGGCTGGACTGGCACGTGAGCCTGCTCTCGGCCCCATCGAGACACCCGTTCAGACGATTAGTCCCGAAGGGCCGCAAGCTCGTCCGAGAAAATATATCGCGGACCGAGGTCGCGCGCTTCGCCTACTGTAAGCTTGGGAGGGAGGAAGTTTGCATGTCGCACGTCAATGTAGGAAAGAAGGGGGTTGTCGACTAGCAAAGCTTGGCTAAACGTTTGCTAAGTCGAGTACACGGGTTCAACACTGAGGATTAGGTGAGACGCTCAGAGTTGCCCGTCCCAGTGAACAAAAATTTCTGACTTGAGCACGAAGTTCAGGTCCCGAACATTCACCACTCTTAGATCTGGTTTAAATCTTTTACTTTCTGCATGGAATAAACATGGGAGCCTGTTAGAAATACAGTTAACAAAATGCTTGGTACCGACCAACATCACGTGGGGAGAACGCACAGAGGAGCTCCTCGACAAACCAGTTGCCGCTTACTCGAACAAACTCCCCGGCAGAGTTCCTATTGGAAGCAGGCAGGCATGAAATGAGTCGTACCCTCATATCCCTAGTCTTTAGGTAATAGCCTGACTTTATGTTGCCACATAAACTGTACATAAAATTGATATCATGGTAATTCAGTTGTAACCCGAACAACTGATTCAGCCTACTGACGCAACTCACCACTCTATAAAAGTTGGGGGGAAGTTGGTCGGGACAAAGTCCATAAAACCTAAGGGTACCTAAGATGAGGGGGTCCACGGGAAACCTGACCCCACCCTCTAGAATTGCCATCAAGGGAAAAAAGACCGTGTTTTCCTCAGGGACGTGGTAAGTGGCCCTGAAGGTAGCCAGAGTGGCTTTTGAAGAAAGGAGATGAGAAAAACCCATTTCCAGAACTAAGACCTTAATGTATGATCAAAAGAAAGTTAAATGAAATGGAAAGAATCACAGGAAGTGCAAAGGAAACTTACTTTAAGCTCTAAGGAAGAAGGGTGCTCTGGGCTGAAGGATGAACTCGTAGGAATTTGTGCCCGGCAGAGAGGGAGTACTTAGGATGAAGAATGTAAAGGAAATATAACTCTGGTACGAACTATTTATAGAGACCAAAAAATGGGGGAAAATAAATGATGCTAATAAATTGGGGAGTTGGAAACCCTACGAATCCTTACCCAAACTGTCATGCATGCCTCACCTCAGTTCACGTACCGCTAGGTAATGATTGCGGCCAAACCAACAGTCTGTTACGACAATGGGCTCTTCGATCGTTCCACGCCTGCCCTTTGAACCTCCCGGACTATAAGCGTCCCTTGAGCTCCTTGATTCGTCCTCGAGAACCGAGCACGAATCAAGGGGGGGCTATTGTACAGTGCAGGGGTGTCCAGGCCCATTGGGACCTTAAGCCCCATCCCCACCTAGTGGCCCATACGGTCTTGGGCCCAGGCATTGGGCCACCCTGAATCCGTCAGACGGGTGGTGTTCGACACATGTCACGCCACATTATTGGGCTTATGCCCGGTAAACTACCTCTCGAGCAATGGAATTACTTGCCAGTTGCTCGGCAATGCCTTAAGTTGTGTTGCACCGAGCAACCCGCTTAGATGGGAACTGGTTCCAAGGCCACTCACACCACGTTCCACTCCCGCCTAAACATCCACTTAGCCATGACAACATTAGACCTCTCCTTCCACTAACCATCAAGGTAATCATAGCACCCCACTAGTTTTAGGGGTATAAATATGAGGAACTAGGAGGAGAGAACACACGAAGAAGAGTGCACGAAAGAAAAAAGGGAGATAGGAAAGGGGGGGAAAATAGGGTTGCGAGATCTCGGTAAAGAGGACCACCCGAAGTGGGAAATCCAAAGCCCATAACAAAAATAGGTTGTGAGCCCAAGTGAAGGTTGGCCCATCCATCCCTCCACTTTGGAGCGCACACACACACACACACACATATATATATATATATATATATATTTTTGCTCATGGAAACTGCTAATAATGGGAATTCTTAATTCTATTGGTATTAAAAATGGAGATACGTACTGTCAAGAAAAATATTGCTTTCCAGTTTTCACTTGGACCGCTCTACTTTAAACATGCTAAGAATTCATTTGTTTGTTATGGTTCATGTGGAATGGGTGCTCAGCCAAGGCGTGTCCTACTTGCTCATTAACAGAATGGAAAGATTTTAGTTTTTGACATGTTAAGCTCTCTCTGCCATTAGTTAGAGTTTAGATGGCCCACTGCTTTTGGATGGGAGCCCTAGCCTCTCCATTTTATGATGTCAAATGTCACTATATATTTAGAAGAAAAAAAAAATATTAGTTGATTGTTGCTGTTAAAGTCTTAATGGTAGGATTCCCATTAAGGTATTATTGGGTTCAAAATGGTGATGATCTTCATATGATAAGGCATAGTTTCACATTTCCATGACTTTTGTTCCCCCATTGTTATTGGTTGTTTTGTCCAATTACATTCTAAGCACTTCTCTCTGTTAAGCCCATAAATCACTATCCTTCACTTAGGCCTATAATTGATTTTTGGCGGGTTATTAAGGTAGCGTTTGGATTGGACTGAAACGCAGTGCGTTTGCGTTTCAGCCCTTTTTTTTTTCCTGGACGCGCATTTGGCACTGTTCATTGCTAATGAACAGTGATTTTAGGCTTATGAACAGTGTCAAACGTGTGAACAATAACTTTTTTGTTATTTTTTTTATTGTTTTCAATTTTCAGCAAAATAAGCAGTATCCAAACGGACCCTCATGTTCACGCGTTTAAGTAATAGCTCAGTAATAGTAACATTTTTTTAATAGTATTTCATATATGTGATTCGAATTACACCTCTTCTAAATTCATCGGATACTTATCTCAAAAGAAATATCATGTTCATATGTTAAAGGATAGGAATATGTAGACATGTCACGTGTGTTTGCCATGTAGTGTGACTGAAAAGTTCTTCATATTGATTTTGTTAACCTTGTTCATGTACCTAGTAGTGACAGATCACAATGATCTTTTCCTTTTGTGTTGATGAATGAATAATGAATTACTAATCGATGTATCGTACTCTTGAATATTTGATTATTAGGTTCAGTTAACAGGTGTTCTTAATACATTTGTTAAAGAACCATTTAAAAAAAAAAAAAATTGATACCACTTTTATGAAAACATATAAAAAATTTGTCAAAAAATTCATTTGTTCTTTTTAATTTCTTATAAAAAAATTTTAAAATATTTCCTAAAAGAATACTTTTAGGGCATCTGTGATACATCCTATATTCTATAAAGTTCATTTTCATATGTAAAATTTTGGTCACCAAAAGTTTTGTAACTCAATTGGCTAGCGGACACTTCTTAATATTTTTCAATAGAGATATCCGAGATTTAAATCCTTCCTTTCCTAAATATTGAAAAAAAGAGAGTAAAATTTTGGTCATCGTTAAAAGTGAAAAATGTGTTCGAGTGCTCAGGTTTTTTTGCACTTATTATGCCTTTGAAACGTTTTTTTTTTTTTTTTGCTTGGATTGAATCGTTAATTTATGACATTATTTGAGTGCAAAATAGCCATGGCCAACATGATGATTAACTAATCTTTATGATGCCAGTGAGTATCAAAATAATTTAAGAGTCACGTAACGACAAGAATCATAAAACTTTATGAAATATTATCTAAGTTGCAATCAATTCCTAAAAATAATGACTTGACCCATAACTCCATAAGGAGGTTATTATATTTGTGATTTATATGAAATGAGATGGTGACTTATGGGCGGTGCTACAGCCCATCCCGGGTTCAAATGAACCCCTGACTTGACAAAAAAAATATTATATATAATTTTTTTGACCTCTTAAATTATAAAATTTGAACACCTTTAATCTAAATTTTGTTTAAACCCAGCTGAAATATATTTGAATATAATTATCTTTGTACTATTTTTATAGTATTTTTATAATACTTTTACGATAAATGTTAAGTTGTATGTTGTAATTGGTTTTTATTTAGACTTACAGCTGACATCACTTTTTTACATTCCTTTAACAACTTATCACTTAGATTTTATTATGAAAGTGTTGCTTCAGTCATAGTTGTCAAATCGTAAATCATATTGTGAATTGATTTTTGATTTTTCCGTATCGTGTATCGTATCGAATCGTGTATCGTAAGATACACAAACATCTAATAAAATTATAAAATAATTATAGATATACAAATATAAAAGGTATATTCATTATAAATTCAAAGTATATTCAACTAATGACTAATTTAATCATTACTTATGTAATAAAATTTAATAAAGCTAATTAAATAAATCAAATTAACTTATGTTTATAACATGCACATTCATGATTCTCAAAAAAAAAAAAAATAAATAAAAAATAACATGCACATTTAAATTGATTAAACTCAGAAGTAATACATGATACATGAATCAAAATAATAATATCTTTCATCATCTTAGCTAATCAACTCTACCTAAGTCAATGTTATCATCATGTTTAGCAACTTGTAAAATTATTTTTTCATAGATATTTTCTTTATTATTATCAACATTTACTTTTTTTTGGTTTTTTTATTCTAATAATTTTTTCTTTATATTTTTTCTTGGCATTCTAGCTTTTTAGACTCAAAATAATAATAACAAAATAAAAAATAATTATATTTTCATTTAATGCATTATTAATAGTATAGAAAATAAATTTGCACATATGAAAGTGAGTGTTACGAAATTTTGTAGGAGAAAGAGAAGGGAAGAAAAAAACTTATGAACTTGCTATTTCATTAGACTCAATTAAGTTTCCTAATAATTTTGTGTTAACAAAGTCTAACAACTTGCTTAAATCAAATAAAACCACAAATTTGAACAAAAAAAACCCATTTTAAACCCACATGTCTACGTATCGTACGATATGTACGATTCACCGATACGATACGATACGATTCAAACGATACGTACCTATGTATCAGACGATTCATGAGCACTTACGATACGCTCTTACGATACAAAACTTTTTGTACATGATACGATACGTATCGCGTATCGTACGATACTAATAACTATGGCGTCCGTACGATACGTATTGCGTATCGTACGATACTGACAACTATGGCGTCAGTTGCATTATAGTTAAAATTGCTTTTTCATTAAACAAAATAAATAAATAAACTTTCCTTCTGAACTATTCCTAGCTCCAACACTATTGACCCCTCTAAAAAAAAAAAAAATCCTAAAACCACCACTAGACTAAGGCTTTTTAATACTATTTTTTTTTCCTAGGCCAGAGGTGTGGAATTTTTTATTTTTATGTTCCATTTGTTTTGATAAAACACTTTTTAAAAAATATTTTTCTGAAAACTAATTTTTATTTTTTTATTTTGTTGCAATCCTAATAATGAGCCGGAAAATAAGTGTTTTGACTTTTCACTTACAAAGAAATCGTTACTATTTCTTATACTTCTAAATAATTATGAACAAAAATTTAAAACTAGTTTAAAACTATCTATAGGTGTAAGTTATCAGTGTGAGTGGATCCAAGAAAAGATGATTTATAAAATAGGAAAACATTTTCTATTGTTTGGGCCATTTAGAGCATTCCCATTGGCAATTGTGTATGGCATATGTTAGTGTATTTTACCATTAATGCACAAAAAACCCACTCCATCCAGCTTTCTAAACTTGTAAACTTTTCTATGATACCGCAACAGTACCATCTTATATGTAGGATGGTACTGTAGCAGGCTTGTATAATTATTATATGATCTCTCTCTCTCTCTCTCTCTCTCGTTCAAAGCATGCCACTAGAGTTAGGTTGGATTCAACATGGTCACGGCGTGGTGAGATCGGCACGTTGCATGTGGCGTGGTCTCGATGGTGGCGGTGTGGGTTTGGGTCGATGATCGATGGCCGCGATGTGGGGAGGTCTCGATGGTGGGTTAATTTGAGTTTATGGTGTGGGTTGGTTTAGGTTTGTGTGGGTTTGCTTGGTCTGGGTTGATCTAGGTTGTGGGTTGTGATCTGGGTTATAGGTTGATCTGGGTATGTGTGGAGGCGTGGAGGCATGAAGACGATGGCAGTGAGACGTGGAGACAACGCTGATGGAGTTTTGATCGGGGTTTATTGGTTTTCTGATTTAATGGATTTAATTTCTTTTGATCGGGGTTTGTTGGTTTTCCGATTTAATGGGTTTGATTTAATGGCTTTTGGTGGTTGGTGTGTGGCATGGTGGTCGTGATTGGTAGCAGTGGCTGGTTGGGTTTGAGTGGTGGCTAGTTGTTGATTGCTGGTTACCGATGGCCAATGGATGAGGTATTTGGCTTCAGGTGGATGGTGGTTCAAAGAAAGAGACACCAATGAAGAGAAACAGAGAGATGGCGGAGAAGAGAGAGGGATTTTTTTTTTCATGAGAGAGAGGGAGAGTTGTATTGGAATATATTATTTTATTTTAGTGGGTAATATATATTATTTTAATGAGTAGAATGGGAAAATAAAAGTTGGGATGTTGGGAATATTGTAATTTGGAATGATATAATTGATAAAGTAGTTTTTTGGAATGGTAAAATAGGATAGGATGACATTTCCAATTGTGAATGCTCTTAAGCTACAAATTTCAAAAGAAATCAAGGATTTGGAATTTAGGCAAAAATAAGTGGAAAAACGACTAGTTTGAGAAAAATAAAATTACTTGGAAAAAATTTAACACACTTGAGTGTTTATTTAATATACATTTTAATATAAAATTGTCCCATTTAAAGTTGTCACCTATGGCATCAAATTGTATTGAGCCGATCCTTCATCAACTAACTGTTAATGACAAATCACTTGATGGAAAGAATTTATAAAAGACTGAGGGGTCCCTATAGCGGTATCCAAACACACACGTAGATGGTGTTTGTTTTAATAGAACTAGCTATGTGCCGCCTTATATAGCACTCATGAACCAATCTTTTTGCCTACACGTTTTTGCATTGTTATAAAAATTGGATCGAGACGTTGCATGTGTAAGGACCATTCAAAGATACGTAAGTGAATTAATTGATGCTGAATGAAAATGACCGTGAATTGCAATTTGAAGACAAAAAAACTGTACTCTTACTCTAGGGACAAAATTGGCCTATGCCCATTTTAAAAAAACAATCCAGCATTTTGCCCTCCTTCTCAAACTAATTAGAGAAATGCCCCTCTTTTGAAACTCGATTTTCTTAAAATCAAGTTTTTTTTTTTAAAAAAATTTGGAGCCCTATAGTGACGTTTTAAAGACTTATAGTGGCGTTTCGGAACTCGAGCTCTATGAACTCGAGTTATAGGCAATTTTTTTTTTTTTATACCTATAACTCGAGTTCACGGAGCTCAAGTTCTAAAATGCCACTATAGGTCCTTGAAACGTCACTATAGGTCCTTGAAACGTCACTATAGGCTCCTTAAAAACGCCATTATAGGGCTTAACTTGATTTTGAGAAAATTGAGTTTCAAAAAAGCGGCATTTCCCTAATTAATTTCAGAAGTGGGGCAAAATGCTGGATTGTTTACACAAAAAGGCCAAAAGCCCATTTTGTCCCTTACTTTAGACATGTTTGGATGTGAACAAGAAGAACAAAGCAATCAACGTGGCCTCGACCGTTTTTACACTTAGAAGTTGAATCTCCAAAGGGTAAAATTTTAGTATAGTTCTTTAGGTATTTTAGTTACCTTAAGTTTTTCAATTAAATCTGTGAGTTCGTTTAGACCCCTTAAACCCAACAGATTAACCTAGAGAATTAGCCAAGTGATTAACTTAGGTAATTTAAAAAAAACTAGGTTAACACAAATATATCAAAAATAATAAAGCAGCGGAAAATAAAGAACACAAAGATCTGATGACCCAGGAAAACCAAACTGGTAAAAAACTTGGGGAGGATTTAACCTAGCTATCCTCAAGGTAAAACAGCAAATCCACTAGAAAGAATTGAAGTTTACACAATAGCGACTTAGACCACTAACATCCTATTGCTACCCAGTGTAGAAAACTTACTACCACGACCACGTGACAGCTACGAGACCACGGACTCCTTCTTTCTTTGACCTTTGCAAAACACAAACACTCACGCTTGTGACTTTGAGATCCCACTCAAAGGTTTAGCAATACAAACTCTCCTGTTTGTGACTCCAAGACTACCCTTGAAGGTTTAGATCATCAGCACCTTTGATGACTAGAGAAGGCAGCAACTTCAGCAATACCGGATCTTCAGATTCTTCAAGGAACAACATCGATAGAAGTTATAAGAGAGGTTTTAGGAACAAAACCCTAAATACAAAAGAGGCACACTCTTCTCTCTCTCAAAAGCCTTGTAAAAAAACGTGCTTAGGGTTTCCTTTATATAGTGGGAGAAGTAGATCTGAAACCCTAATCCTTAATGGGCTAGAACTGCTGTTTGGGCCAACTTAAAATTCTGCAGATACGACTTTCGATCGGTCGAGCCTGTTTTTCGATCGGTCGAATTAGGCAAATTCTGAAATCTTCTTTCTGCAGCTTACATGTTCGTGTGTGCTCACGATTTGCCAATTGTTCTAAACTTTTAGAACCTAACAATCTCCCCCTTTGGCAATTCGTGACAAAACTTTCATACAAAATGAAATGCTCAAATACAAGAACAACCCAATACAATAAAATGCCCAATTACATCACAAATTCCAATCTAAGACTCTTAACCTAGAAGTTGCCAAGAAGAGGTTGAAGATCTTGATCAGAATGCACCTGTCTTTCCTGAAACACTCAACAAACACATCACCGCATGTGTGGAAAGAAAGACATAAAAAAACAATAATACGAAACAGAAATATAAAAACACAAATAAATTCTAACTCTCTCCCTAAGTTAGATACATCAAAAAGTTTTTATATTCTCCCCATAAACAAAACAAATTTATCTCCCCCTAAACAAGACAAACAGGATTCTCACATTTCATCTATTTCTCCCCCTTTTTGTCACGTATTGACAAAGACAACTCAAACAAAGAGTAGAGTGACAGTAAACATTAGAGAAAAAAGAGAACCAAGGGAACAAAAAACAATTTAGCTCTATAGAAAATAGCGAGAACTCCCCCTATGAAGAGCAACAACTCCCCCTTTGAACAACAAAGTCAAAAAAAACTTTTCTCCCCCTATTAAAATAGGAAAAATAAAACAAGTTTTGTGAAAAACAGTTTTGGGGAAAATTTAGGAGGTAGGGATAAATAAAAAACACAAACCAAAAAAAATTAAGTTGAGGATACACATGAAGAAAAATATTCTCTCTTTCAATAAATGCAAACTTGACACTATGTGACCCATAAACAGTTGCATGAGTAGAGAAAATATTTGCACATTGATTATCCATCATATCTCTTAAGAAAAATTTTTTCTGCAATTCACACATCAAGAAAAATAGCATATACTAAAATGTACAAAGAACTCAGAAAGTAATCAATCAATTTTTTAATTCAAGTTGAGTATCCAATTTAGCAAAGTGTATGCATGGTATGTGTGAAAACAATGAGAGATATGACTGCAAAACTGCAAGATGGACACAGAAAAACAATGCAACTCATGTGAATCCTAACCATAAATGATGCATAAAAAAAATTTGGTCAAAAACTCTAAAAACTGAAAATTTTTCAGTTTCGATTGATCGAGCATCGATCAAATACCAATCGAGTCAGACAGAATCAAACCAAAATTTTTATCGCAATTTCGATCGGTCGAAAAACACCCTCGATCGGTCGAAATTCTGGAAAACTCAAATTTTGAAAAACAGAGCAATTTTATGCAGTAACTCCTCAAAGCATAGTGATTCATGAATGAAATGCATGAGTATGAGACTAAAAGTTTTTCAAAAACATATGAATACAACCTAGATCTCTCAAAAACAAGTTTATCAACCAATTTGTCCTCAAAGCTCAAATTTTGCATCAAAATCAAGGAATTTTTAATCTTGGATGGCCACAACAAAATTACACATAATAACATGTACAAAGTTTAGCAAATAGTAACTTTGTGTAGTGTGTGCAACTAGCAAAAGCTTGAGAAACATGTGAGGTGATATGTGAATAGTAAGCAATCACAAAGTCTACAAAATTCATCACATACAAGTGAGAGAGACTATCACCTAAAAAGTTACATCATATAACTCTCACATCTCCTAGAATAAAAACTTGCAATCATGTAAGTTTCTTGATTTGCCTCATAATGTATACACCAATTTTATTTAATTTGAATTCATTATAGCCCAATAATGTACACATCAATTTAAGTATTTAGTCCGAGGCTACACCTTATGTTCTTTTTGTGCATGTGCTACACTTTCTCGAGCACAAAATCTTACGATATGCACTAAGGTGTTCATGATTGGCTAGTAAACAGTGGTGAGATGGTTATTTATGCCTTTCTTAATAAGTTCAAGTCCAACAATCAAAGGCATGTGATTTCAAGATCAAGATCATGTGATCAAAAACTACAAACATCTTCCCACACAACATGCACAACAAAACTTTAGCTAGTAAAGTGTAATAAATAAGCTCATCCAAGCTAAACAAGGTACATAAACATATTATGTAAAGATAATATGGCCAATCCTTGATTTCAAATCCAAGAAAAATTAATGCAAAACATAAAAGTATTTTTGGTTTAAAAGAAATTTTATGACTAAAAAAAAACACACATTATGCTAAATGAACAATGCAAAATTATGCATGATAGTGCTTAACTAAGTTATAGAGGGTACACAAATAAGAAATATCAATTTCTTAATTAACCCATGAGTACATGTACAAACTAGCACATACTCATACAAAATCATAAATAGCTTAGCACTTATATAACACATACTTTTTATGTTTCTCCACAATATCAAGCATGTTCTAAATCAAGAGAGAGATATCATAATTCATGTAATCCTAAAGAAAAATAAAACTAGACACAAAATAAAATATTTTTGTCTTTTTGAAATTTTTCAATGTTTTTGGATTTTTTTTTTATAAAAAAAAACAACCTAAAAAAATAAAACAACCAAAAACAGAAACAAAACATGTCCACAAATAATTGAAAGAATTAAATCAGGGACAAGTCAGCAACACTCACCTTAGAGAATCTTTTCTCATCCATATAGCACGAGTCTTCGGCTTTGTAGGTGAAAATTCATGTGAAGCTGAGTGTATTTGAGGGATTATACCAATTTTCTGAGAAAGACTGAAATCCTGCAATTTCCTTTCACAAGCCAACAAGCTTAAATTTTTCAAAAGCATATGAAACAATTTATTTGGACTTATAGCAGGAGAAATATTATCACATATCCTAGATTGAAACACAGAATGCTTAAATTTTAATTTATGACAATTAGGACGAATGTGACCGGAGACATCACAAAAGTGATAAACAGGAACAAATTTAGGAACATCAGTATTCCTAACAGCAAATCTAGTCTCAGATTTTGGTTTTTGCCTCAACAAAGAACAATTTGGTCTAATATGACCAACAACACCACAAAGGTGACAAGTAGGCACAAAAATAGATTTATTATGCTCTCTAACAGTAGGTTTAGACTTAGGTTTAGAAACTTCAGCGTCAACATTAAAACTTTTACCTTTGTCTAACCTAGCAAAATAAGCTTTTTCTTTATTATTCCTCATGAAAGGAGAGATATAAACTTTTTTAGTTTTAGGCTTAAGAGAAACAGAAACACTTCTGTTATCAGCAGCAAGCTTGGTACTAGTCAAATTTTCAATTTTAACTTTAGACTCAACTAAATCTTGTTCCAAGCTTTTCATCTTCTCATCTTGAGAGGAAATTTGATTTCTCAAAAATTCATTCTTTTTATTAGATTCATTTAATCTCATTATCAATTCCTCTTTTTCAAGATTAGCCAATTTTAACTCTTCCTTGAATTTCTTAGCAATTCTCATAGTTTTCAATAATTCCTTACAAAGAGTTTCACAGGAATCAAAAAGATCAACAGAAACAACAGTGTCCTTCTTATTCAAATCATCACAATCAAAAACAGTAAGACACTTAAAATTATCCATGATAACAGGGATCAAGGATCAACTCTTAGATCAAAGGATCTACAACAGAAGAGCTACCCGCTCTGATACCACTTGTGAGTTTGTTTAGACCCCTTAAACCCAACAGATTAACCTAGAGAATTAGCCAAGTGATTAACTTAGGTAATTTAAACAAAACTAGGTTAACACAAATATATCAAAAACAATAAAGCAACGGAAAATAAAGAACACAAAGATCTGATGACCCAGGAAAACCAGACCGGTAAAAAACCTGGGGAGGATTTAACCTAGCTATCCTCAAGGTAAAACAGCAAATCCACTAGAAAGAATTGAAGTTTACACAATAGCGACTTAGACCACTAACATCCTATTGCTACCCAGTGTAGGAAACTTACTACCACGACCACGTGACAGCTCCGAGACCACGGACTCCTTCTTTCTTTGACCTTTGCAAAACACAAACACCCACGGTTGTGACTTTGAGATCCCACTCAAAGGTTTAGCAACACAAACTCTCATGTTTGTGACTCCAAGACCACCCTTGAAGGTTTAGATCATCAGAACCTTTGATGACTAGAGAAGGCAGCAACTTCAGCAATACCGGATCTTCAGATTCTTCAAGGAACAACACCGGTAGAAGTTATAAGAGAGGTTTTAGGAACAAAACCCTAAATACAAAAGAGGCACACTCTTCTCTCTCTCAAAAGCCTTGTAAAAAAACGTGCTTAGGGTCTCCTTTATATAGTGGGAGAAGTAGATCTGAAACCCTAATCCTTAATAGGCTAGAACTGCTGTTTGGGCCAACTTAAAATTCTGCAGATACGACTTTCGATCGGTCGAGCCTGTTTTTCGATCGGTCAAATCAGGCAAATTCTGAAATCTTCTTTCTGCAGCTTACATGTTCTTGTGTGCTCACGATTTGCCAATTGTTCTAAACTTTTAGAACCTAACAAAATCCAACCATGTAGTTACATTGAATAATAAATTAATTACATGGTTGGATTTAATTGTTAATGAAAAATCTAATACTACTAGATTTTCTTATTAAATCGGTCAATTTTCATGTGGATAAACTCAATTAAAAAAAATCTAAAATACAACAATCGAGGAATTATGGACAAAATAGGCAAATGCTATTTTCGTGCAAACAAAGCAGCGTTCTACCCCCTTTCTCAAACTAATTAGGGAAATGCCTCTCTTTTGTAACTCGACAATATGAGAGTCGAGTTTTTATGAAGAACTCGATATTCCTATGATCGAGTTAGTCTGACTGTTGTGCCACGCTGGCGCAGCTGATGTGGCTTTTTTCCAATAAAAAAATGGTTGTGTAGTTATTCATAACTTGGTAAAACTAAAATCGAGTTTTATTCAGCAGTTTGAATCAATAGGACCCTAACGTCTCACAACACCTATTCATTCACTCTCTCCCTGTACACTCTCTCTCCCTCGCTCTCTGCCATCACTCTCCCTCTACACTCACCCTCGCTCGCTCTACGATTAAGCTTCCCTACTCTCCATCAGTCTCCCTCTCTATCTAGTCTCCATCAGTCGTCGTTGCTTCTCGTCGTCATTACTTCCCGCCACTGTTGATTACAGGTACGATCCTTTCCTCTGATATCTTTTCAAATTTTGGTTAATATTAGGTTGTGTTTTATGTGGGATTTTGATTATTTTGTTGAAACTTACTTAAAAGTAGTAAATTTACTAATCAAGATGAGAATTTTGTTGTCTTTTATATGCTACAATGATGATGATCTAAAGTATTTCTTGCTATATGGTTATGTCTGTGTGATTTTCTCATTAATGAGAATTTTGTTGTCTTTTACATGCTGGAATGATTATTTTCTCATTAATGAGTTTAAATGTGCTTGGGGTTTTGATGGGGGATTTTGGCAAATCAAGTGGTGGTGTTTTAGTGATGTCTCTGGGTTTGTGTAAAATGTGTCTTATTCGATTGTATGCATGATTTTGCTATAGTTGTTGTAAATGGTGTCAAACTAATTACGTTTGAGTCTAAATAGTTGTTATAAATGGTGTAAAATGTGTCTCATGCCTTTAGCAGCAACTGTTAGCTTTGAAACAGAACCCATCTCATAAAGATTGGTTTGGACAAAGATTGGTTCTATTGGGTACATAGGTTAAGAAAAAAATGATGAAAACTTTGAGACTCTGGTTGTTTGAAGCAGTCTTCAGTAAATCCAAGATGTTCTACCCATAATGACATCCTATATACATAAATCTATGAAAAACAATACACATTCACATGAAACAGAAAGTCAGTTGCTGTAAGTCCAGTTAAAAACCAGTAAGAGTGATGAAATAGTAGCGTTTAGTACAACAACAAACAAATTAAGTTCTTTCATATCCCTTAAAAGTACTACTCATTGTTTTTGGTATATCTAGGTTTTTATAAATTTCATTATTTCTTGGAATTGATACTACTTTTGTTTTGCATATTAGTCCAATGTAGAAAATTTTAAGTAACTTTACTAAAAAAAAAATTCATTCCCTAGTACCCTTAGCTTATATGTGCAAATGTATGGTTGGAGAAGCTGATATAGCAAGCATAGAAGTTCTTTTACTTGCAATACAGCTCCTATTTGTTTAAACTTGACCATATGGAGGGGGAAAGGAAAAACTGAACATTCAATGGTCTTGCACCCTTCGGTGAATTTGAGATAGGCTAACTCCTAAAATGTTGAAAATAGACCTAACAAGCTGGGAAATGAGTTGACTGAGTCATGGTATGCTTACATGTCTAGTAGTAGAAATGTAGAATAATTAGTATAGGTTTCTAGATATTAAGTTGAGAACTTGAGACCAAATGACCTGTAGCTGTAGGAATTTTAGTGATCCATCGTAAACAGGCAATTGCGTAGGACATAAAACGGGGAGCTGTCAAGGATGACCTTATAGAGAGTGTTACTTTGTTGAAAAGACCAAGTTTGATTGAACAGGTCTGAGAATAGAATACCTAAACATTGAGTTGTTGCAATTTATATTTACTATGTGACTACATTGGTCATAAGCCATAAAGTTGAATTTTGATGTCCTTGGGGGAAGATCACATATTGTGTGTCGCATGGTTAAATTTAATATGTCTTCCCTCCATATGCAGCCCCTAATAATTGTAATTGATATTTTCCCTGTTAAAATTCGATCTCAAAGATATCATAAACCAAAAAGAACTATCACATTTAAATATTGCTCAGATGTTGAACATCTAGGTATCAATCAAGTTTTTAGCACATTAATTAGTCATTTGTTTGTTTTTTTACTTCAATTACAGATAATAGAAAAAAAAAAGGTGTTTTTATGTAAAATTATGGCAAGTTCTTATTTATTTAAACTTTAATTTGATTGCTTTTGGATTGCATGTTAAGTGGGGGTAAGAAGTGATGTTGACAATCTTGTTGGGATCATAATATGTTAAACAAGATGTATCCATGCTTTTATTTATATTAATTGTGGTTTACTTGTCAGATAATTGCTAGTAATCTATTTGCTGCCATGTCAGATATGCAGGCACTAGATAGAGTGCAGCCTGGACCCGACAATCATATCTAGTTGACCCGGCAGCCGGAGCATCGGTCAACTCCGCTATGGAGGCGCACCGCCGACGAGGTATGTAGTTGTATTATTAATACATGTCTGTTTTATAATTACCTCGTGTGCACTACCTAACACAATACTCGTCCATGTGCAGGAGGTGCCTGGCATCATAAAGGTTCGACATTGTAAATGTGTCTTGCCGTAGGGTGGGCTAGACCACGTATCATGCAATACATAGATACAATAGGTTTGATCGGGTTATTCAAGGTTCCTGATATGGAGGTCGACCACGCCTTGATCACGGCCTTGGTCGAGCGGTGGCGTCTAGAGACACACACGTTTCACTTACCTCATGGAGAAATATGTATCACCTTGCAAGATATCGAGCTGTTGCTGGAGGTTCCGGTGGATGGGTTGCCTGTCACTGGGAGGACAGACTTGTAATGAAATGTGGTGTACGAAGAATTGTTGGGCCATGAATCTTCGCTCGTGATACCGAACTCAAACAAGTCTACCCTTACTGGGGCGAGGATAAAATACAAATGGCTTGATGCACAGTTTGCCGCTCCCTTGGCTGCGGACGCCGGTGACGAAGTCGTGCAACAACATGCCTACTACCACCTACTTGTACGGATGGGGGCCTTGTTGTTCATGGACAAGTCTACAGACTGGGTCTCACTGTTGCCTCTGCAGTTGCTCAACCCAATCAGCAATGCGAGACGGTACAACTGGGGCAGTGCAGCATTGGCCTGCCTCTACAGGCAACATTGTAGTGCATCGAAGAAGGATATGATGCAAATTGGAGGAGCACTCTTGTTGGTGCAGCTATGGGCCTATTCATGGTTCCCATGAATATGCCCTATTGTGAGGTTCCCTCTACCACCAATGCACTCAGGGCCTCTCGCCATTAGGTACGTTCATTGAGTTCTCGTTATTCAAGCTAAGTGTCTTTTAGGAATAATTATTTATGCGTAATAGTATATTACAATTTATTTGTCTCTTTGATATAATTAAAAATATGTCAAACTAAAAAACAAAAGAAACTTATCAATACTTAGTATATGGATGTGAAATATAAAGCAAAGTTTGTTAAATGTAAAGTTCAGTAATGAGCATTTGTCGAAACCCCATGTTTGCTAGGTGGAGTGGGCCAAAATGCACCGCAGAGCATGCCACACACGTCCTTGCTACGTACCGGACATCACTGGCTATACTACGGGCAGAGCAGGTATTCGGTTATTTTACGTCCTCAATTTAAGGTCTTTATTTTTGTTTCCCTCAATTGCATGACCATGTTTTTATTTTTATTTTTGTTTGAATTCTTGGATTGTTGTAGGAATGAGTTGATTTAAGAATATTGGTTCCATCCCATCATTTTGTTTGATGCTAGGATTTTCATCCCATCATTTAACTCAATTGGAATGTCCATCGTGAAGTACTTCACATTAGAACTTCCATTTGCAACACCTGCATGAATACGACCAAGCATAAACTCAAAAATTCTTGAATGTTAAATCAAAGGCCTCAATTCTTTTATTTTAACCTAGCATAAACAAATATTATATAATCCAACAATTTTTAAACCTTATATTTGGAGACTTCTTATTATCAAAAGTAGGGGTGTTCATGTGCATGGGTTGAGTTGGGTTGGATTGAAAGGTTTTTTCCAACTCAACCTAAGCATGTCGGGTTGAGAAATTCCTAACTCATTACATGTGTAGAAACCAACTCAACCCGACTCACGTGAGTCAGGTTAAGTTGGGTTGGATCAATGGAATATATTTAAATTTAGTCATATATATATATATTAAGTAGAATTTGGCTATATCCTTCATTATGTACGGAAACGTTTGTGATTTACACCAAACAAAAAAAAAACAAAAAAAAAAAGAAAGAAGAAGAAATTGTCCCTTTTCCAAGATGTTTGAATTGAATAAGTAACTTACTTATACATAAAAGCATGTGCAACATGCGCAAAAGATTGAGCATGAAGTATTGGTTTAGTGCAAGACAAAGTATGTTCAAACTTGTGTTGCAACAAAAAAAAAAAACTCCATCAATTGATACAAATGTCATTAATCTGATGCAATGAAGAGAGCAATTCTTACAAATGTCATTAAGCTGATGCAACGAAGAGAAGGCACACATATTGTTCATATGTAATTGGTTATAATTCAATGAGAAATGAATTTACCTAAGAGTATACCAAAGATAATAAGATTTGTCTTTGGTTGTATTTGTTAGCTCAAGTAATTTATTTGATTTTAATGATGCATCTTCGAAATTCACGATGACATCTTTAAATTCTTCCCAGCTACTAACCGAATCAAAAGTTTGTGTTGATTGTTTGATTTTGTCATTATACACCGTTTTAACCTATTTAAGATAAGAGAAAATAGAACTTTTAGTCTGCCATCAAAAGAAAAGAAAAAATTTCAAAACTTTATATAAGCCGAATGATTGTAAACTCACAAGATATTAATTAAATTCTAAACAAAAGGCCTCCTACTATAAATTTGACAAATATAGGTCCTTTCAAAACAAGGGAATTAAGGCATATTAGAATATAAATGATATTTTCAAAACTCAAACAATATATGCTAGAAATTTGATTAAAAAAAAAAAACTAAGCTTGTATAGTTCGTAATTAATTAATAAAATGTTATGAGCTCAAAACTATAGTTATTGCTCTACCTAATAAGTAGACAATTTAGTATATTTTGTTCTAACTGTTAGAATCCAGGATTACAAACATGTATATAACTACAAAAAACATTGTTACATTGTAAGTTATAAATTACCTTTGTTGAATTGAAGGTTATATTTTTGGCTTCTGGTAGAATATTATTCAACTTCGGAAGCAATTCGAGTGGTATATTTTGAATTTGAACAGTAACATTCTGTTTAGCATAGTTAGTAAGAAATAAGTGTTAATCAGTGACATATGAGAAAACATAAAGACTTTTGACACATTACCTCTTGTTGTTGGCCTAAATGAAAAGTTGATTCGTGCTCCTTGCAGCAAAGTTGTAGAGCACAATTTAATTGCAGCATGCAACTCCTTAAGATGTCCCCACTTAGGCTGCCTTAATAGTCCTAAAATTATTAAAAGTTGTGGATTATTAATTACTACTTTATTCATCTAATTTTAGAACCATAGGAACTTATGCTACTCACCCTATTCATCAAGAGGAGCTTGAATATAATAAGCTGTGATGATATATGCAAAGCTTGTTCCACAAAATTTGTTCCACCATGGTACTAAGATAAGGAATGTAATTTTAGACATTGACATGATTGGTTTAAGATAACTAAAAGGCTTATGTAATTTCCAGCACTAAAATTTAAAAGAAAATATATTTAGATAGAAATATGATAATAGTATTTGATGAGAATTATAACTAAAATACCATACCATGTAATAATTTACATAGCTTCCATTTCTTGCAATAAAAAGTGTTACTTGAAATGCAATGTCTTCAGCAGAACTTATATATGTCTTCCCTCCATATACTTGATAGCTTCAAGAGAAAATTAAGTACAGTTAGTTTACTCTTAGAATGATTAATAGTCATTTTGTTCTCATTCATTGAAACATTGTGAATGACTAATGCAATTGATCTAGTACAAGTTTTCTATTACGATATAAAGCTTTTGCAAAATCATCAACTTAGATTCATCTTAAAGCCATAAGGATGCTCCAGTACCTTCCTCTAAGTCTGATTTAGATTGAAAACCCTAGTATCTGATGGTGTCACTTAGCTTTGAATGTTATGCATGTGAACATGGGTTCAACTATTTTTGAAATATATCTTATTATTTTTTGTACAGAGTTTACCCCATGGCATTATCAACTACTTACCAACAAAAGGCCTTACCAAGGACTACACTAAAAGAAGTATACTCACTGTGAAGCTCCAGGTTGTGGACCGATTATGGCCTGTGAAGTTATATGTTTATGAACGAAGCGTGGGTTCATCATGTGTCGTATCTGCTGGTTGGTCTGCATTTGCGAGGGAAAATAGTTTGCAAGTAGGAGATGTTTGCGTATTTGAGCTAATTATGAAGGACAATGTTGTGTTAAAAGTCCACATTTTCAGATGCCTCGATTAAGTGGTTACAAACTTTGCATTTCTAAATAATGTATTATGTAGATTGTATGGGAGCTTATTATTTTCCAAGTACCCTGTTCAGACCTTTTTATCCCTTTTTGTTTTTGGATTGGATTGAATCAAGGTTGATGTTTTGTTATATCTACAGCCCTGGCCTCATTTGTTATATCTTCCATAGACTTGCTGTGTATAGTCATGCCCTACTTTTTCTAGCTGTTTATCATATTTGTCTCGGTTCTTATGCCCTTATTTTTTTGGATTTCTTTGAAGAAGAATAAACAGTAAACAGTTGGGAAAGGAAAAGATCAATGTTACATCTCTCTGTCTCTGTCTCTCTTTGTGTTTTGCAAGCCTTAGGTATGTATGGTAGATATGTTACTGACCAATAGGTAGCACAGTGAAGGTGAGTAAACAACATAACTTTATACTGGAAAATAATGAACAATGAAATGGCTACATAGAGTTGACCAAATAAGACCAAGATTACTTTTCCCTTGACACTACAGGAAATTAGTCTTTCATTAACCCATGAAAAAAATTCTTTATGAAATGATTGCTGCATCACACTCACCACTTGTCCTACGAAATGGTAGCAATTGTTTGTGTGTGGTTGGATTAGTGACGCTCATCATTAATAATTTCATGAAGCAGTACAGGCCTGTCATAAATTAAAGTAACCCAAAGAATTCATTAGTTCACGTATCTGCTTCCTTTTACTAGATTATTACATGAAGCAGTCAAGTTATGTGTAAGACAAGTTGGACCCTTCTTGGATTCTGCACATAACTTGATTCTCCTATAATCGAGTTATGTAAAGAACCCCTCTGGACACTTGGATTTCTCTTGAACTACATATGGATTAGTCCAAATATCTGGCCTGGGTGTGGAAGTTCAGTGAACATAACTCGACTTCTGGATAATCGACTTATGTGCCAGACAAGCTGGACCCTTCTTGGATTCCTTTGGATTCCTCTTGGACTGCATATGGATCAGTCCAAATATCTGGGCTGGGTATGGAAGCCTGGTGAACATAACTCGACTTCTAGATAATCGAGTTCTATGTAAGACAAGTTGGACCCATCCAAGTCATCCTCTGAGTTAATAATCGAGTTATGTGGAGGATCCCTCCGGACACTTGGATTCCTCTTGGACTGCATGTGGATCAGTCCACATATCTGGGCTAGGAGTGGAGGCCCGGTGAACATAACTCAACTTCTTGGTAATCGAGTTCTGTGCAAGACAAACTGGACCCTTCTTGGATTCATTTTAGTCACACTGCACATAACTCGGTTTTATAATAATCGAGTTATGTGGATGACCCCTCTGGACAGCATAGGCTCCTCTTGGACTGAATGGGGATCAGTCTAAATATCTGGGCTGGGTCGGGGACCACACTGCACATAACTTGATTTCCGTATCATTGAGTATTGTAATAACTCAATTACTAAGAAATCGAGATATGTGAGTACCCACCATTATAAACTCTCCCTCATTCTGCAGAATTTACAGCTGTCCGAAATTACATCTTCAATTGCTCTAGCTCCATCCGGCTAGAATTGACAAATTTTCGCGCAAATTCTTTGAAGATTTGACATTGTAAGGCTCTTTTAACCGTTATTGTCTTTAAAATTACACTTTGGTGGTGCGTTATTCTCCAATTTTTGATTGATGCTTCAAACTTCATTGTCTATTTAGATTGTGATGAAATTGGGTGTTTGGCTAGTCAAATGCTTTGTTGTTAGTAATGTTACTTGCTTATCTTGTAGGTTGGCTTCGACTAGTCTCCTTCCACAAAATGAACTTGCCAGTGGCTCCATATGTGTGTGGTAGCCCTTATTCTGTTTGTATGTCGGAACTGTACATTGTGCAACTTAATATTTTTTGTACAAGTTGGTGAAACTTACTACATGTAGCTAGGAATTTCGAAAATGTGTCAGGTCCTACATCCACTTGTACGTTTCCTGTATGATATTATTGCTATTAAAATGCTTGCTATCGGTGCGTGACGTTATTGATCATTTTGACAAAATTCAATATATTAACAAATTGCATGTTGGCTCTTTGAGTTCAACTAAAGTTTATATACTCTATGTCTCTATCTTCAAATTATTGACTCGGACCAAAATGCATTACAATTATTTCACCAACTAAACAACCTGTGAATAAGAATATTGTTTTTTCATTGCGTTGTTGTAAACTATATATCGAGTACATTGTATGGATGATTTTCTACACAGGGTAATGCGTTATTCTCCAAATTTTGTTCTCTGCTTCAAACTTCATTATCTATGTAGATTGTGATGAAATGATCTGTTTGGCTATGAAAATATCAATGAGTTAGGTAGTATGAATGTTCTGTTTATCTTTTCGTAATGCGGTACTTGGTTCTGTTTTTTTGTGAGCTGATCGTGTTTCCACTACTAACTATCAGTTAGTTATGGCTCCAAAGAGGGCTAAGAGGGGAAAATCCAAAGTTGCATCTGAACCTGAAGTGGTGTTTGATCAATTAAGGTTCCTCACACCCGAAAATGAGCAAACCTTTAAAACCTTGATTAAGCGTAGGCGCATTTGGAGAGAAAGGCAAATCAATCTACATGAACTGCATCCTTCTGTCCATGAGAATCTACAGTGTAGGCATTGGCTATCCTTGTGTACAAACATACAACCCCCTCCAGCTGACTTGATTAGAGAATTCTATTCGAATCTCTTGGTGCATGAGGATCTCGGTGGTTACAAAGTGGCATCATCCATACGTGGTGTACCGTTTACAATAACTAAGGAGCGCGTATCTAAAACTTTTGATGTACCTATAATTGGTAAACCTACTTATCCATACTCTAGGTCTCTTAGTATTGATGATGTTATGGATGTCCTTTGTGGAAGATCAGTCACTTGAGGTTCTGACCGAAGTATTAGCTCAAGTGAGTTGACTGAGCTTAATTATATCTTCTTTAGGATAGCTTATCACAACATTTTCCCTATCTCTTATATCCATACAATCCCTATAGACAGGTGTTTCTTTCTTTATGCCCTCGTCACCAATAATTCCATTTGTTTTCCTTCCTTTTTCATTGAAACCATTGTAGAGGTGCGTAGGAGCAAATATAAGAGGCATGGTTTGTTTTTTCCGGTTCTCATCCATAGGGTCCTCAAATATTTAGGATTCAAGAACTTTCCTTCCTGAGAGTTAGTTCACATCCAAGCCCCCATAGGAGCCAAATTTCTGAAATAGCGAAGTGTCCAAAAGAAGTTTGTTGAACTCAGTGTTAGTTCATCCAAGAGACCACGAGTACGGTCTACTACTGGAGATGTTCCAGATGAGGACATGCATGGGGATCCCACAGCTGCTGCTATTGAGGATGGCAATGATGAGGTAGATGTTGACATTGCTACTGCAGCGCTTACAGGCTCTCCTCCTCCCTCTCTTCATGCTATGATGGAGACCATTATGACGACTCAGGCAGCCCATGGGCAGCTTCTAGATGGTCTTCGTGCCGAGGTTGCAGCTCTACGAGCGGACTTAGCTGACTATAGACATCCTATTCCACCTTCTCCACCATCTGACTCTTGATAATTGCCATTGGGTATTGTACCCAAGGGGGGGACGAATTTTTTGTAGTTGCTGTAGCATATTTGGAGAATTGTATAACAGTTCTATGAAGTGGCTTTCAGCTAGTTGTAGATTTTGTTATTTTAGTGGTAGTTTCAAGAACATGGTATCTGTGGAAAGTAATTTGATATATTAATATGATGGTTAGTTTCATGCCCATTATTATTATTATTAGTATTATTGAAATGGTTCTAATTGTAAGAACCACTGTTTTAGACCCACACTCACATGAATACACAATTTTGAAATTGGATGCACAGATGTCCTATTTACATCTAATGTTGCAACTACTGCCCACCTTTGATGTGACATTGGGAATATTTAAAATCCTGTTCATATAGTGTTTTTCCAGCCTGTATTAATATGACAAGCCCTAATAACTAAAATTGTAATGCTTAGACCATGAAATGAGGTTATAAATGCACCATAATAATGATCTTCTTTCTACCGCGCTAACTTCGTAGAACTTTTGAAGCTATGAGTCACAACGCCTCAACATCAAATCGTACAATGCGAAACAAGTTTGGATCTACTTCAACAAATGAATCATCACAAGTTCCAACAGATCAACAACTACATACATACACAGACCACTATGGAGGGAAATGGGTTAGAAAGAAGAGAGATTTCGTTAATATGCCAATATACACGTATGAGAGTCTTGGAAGCGTCGGGCACATCATGGTCGGCAAACCTACAAAACTAAGTACAGATACCACCGCAATAGAGTTCATCGTAGCAGAACCACCATGGTCAACCCTATACGAGAAGAGGTGTGAGTTAGAAGTGTATTGTCGATAGCATGGGTTACGAGTTCCTAAGGCATGCTCAGCCGAGTTACATAGAGATAAACCTGCTAACATACTTGCTCGTCTTGAACAAGAAAACAATCAAATGCAAAGGCGACTAGACCATTTTCACGCAATCTAAAAAGCTAGGAAACATCTAAAGGGGAATGCGCAAGAGCGAGCCATCAAGTCTATTAATGAAATTACTGCGTTAGATGATGAAAGAGATATTTAAGACTTCTCAGATTCAAACAATGATGATTTTCAAAAATTTCTACCTGCGAACATTAGACATTATTGTAAATGTCTACACATTCTGTGCAATACAGAATGTTGTGGTTAATGTCTGACAAATGATGATTATATACGTTCAAATTTTACAACTCTAAAGATTAGCTGTTCATTAGTTTTGGCTAAGTTTATATGAAATAGTTTCTCTTTTTTTCCCTGCTGTTCTTTGTTGCTACATATGATTCTTGTGCTTGGTTGGACAATGTCCTTTGCTTTGTAATGTACAAAAAACCTTAGGAAGTGAAATGCCTCCAAGTTAGATTTATTGCACATTACTTGTAGGAAAATTTAATAGATTCAATACATACAGACTCATCCAAACCACACAGACCAACCACACATATGATTCAATAATACGAATAATTCATTTATATGAGTTGTTTCAGTCGCGGTATCATATACACGTATCTATATATCTTAGTTCTGATAGTGTACTACTTTATATAGATACATTACGTAAAGACTCATCCAAACCAGACTAACTACTCACCCACTTAGTAATCCATATGGCTCACACAACACACTGTCACAACGATATTTGGTTTACTTAGAAATAGGGTAAATGCCTAAAAGCCTGATCAACCTTTAAAATGTTTCATTCAAGTTGTTGGTTTGTTGTAGCATTGATCCAAAGCTCCCTAATGTTGTGATTGTGATGATCGGAAGCCATTGATGTAAACCTTGGAAGCATAGTTTTCTTCATGTAATTTTACATTGATGTTGAGAAAATGTAACTACAGCGCATATTCGCAAAGACTCCCTGAAAAGTTTGTAAAGGAATATAGGGATAAAACTCTCCAGTGTTGCTACACTCACTGCTCGTAATAGTAGCATTTGGCAAGTGAGGTTGGAGAAGGCTAACACAACTCAGCACTGTTCAACCAAGTCATGTTTGCAGTTCTGCATGTGCTGCTCAATAGCTCGGCACTGTTGAACCTTGTTCAGTCATATCATCCATGCTCACGTGAATACACAGATATGCAACCTTTTGCAATGCATTGCTTTCAAGGATGCAGAGGATCCCTCAAAAGTGTAAGCAAAATTTTGGGGGTGAGTTGTCCACCATTGCTACACTAATGTTTGCAATTCTGCATGTGATGCTCAATAGTTCAGCACTGTTGAACCCGGACCACAAGAATCTATCCCAACTCACGTGAATACACAGATGTGCGACCCTTTGCAATGCACCATTTTCGAGGAGGCAGAGCATCCCTGAATTGGTTATGCATCAATTTTGGGGGTGAGCTGTCCACCGTTACTACACTGATGTTCGCAGTGTTGTATGTGCTGCTCAACAACTTCGCACTGTTGAACCCTGTCTAGTCATATCACCTACACGCACGTCAATACACAAATATACATCCTGTTGCAATGCACCGTTTTCAAGGATGCAGAACATCCCTGAAAAGTTTATAATACATTTAACACAACTCAACACTATCTCGTCAAGTCATGTCAGATGAAGCATAGGAATGCTGAATAGTCTTCAACAAGACATACCAAACTGGTCAGAGAAAAGTCTTAAAACCACAACCATCAGATATAAATCATACCAGTGATCAAGGTTTTAAAACCCGGACCGTTCAATGAACCGTAAAAGGGAAAGGTTCAAGGTTTTTAAGGTTGGACCGAGGTTGAATCGAGGTCGAACCGTGATGACGTCATAATTAATTTAATAATTATTTAAAATATAAATAAATATATTAAATTAGTAAAAATTGAAAAATTACGTATAAGTTTATAGGAAAGAGTTGGGTCAGTTATAAATACTATTTTCTCTTAATTAAATTGTATTAAATTAATAATATTTAACACAAAATAATTAAAATAAATGCTTAAAATTATGAAATATCAACTAAATTAGTACTTATAGAGATTCAAATATATCTTAATTTACGATAAATATGATATTTGTTAGATTTTCTCTTGTTATTTAAAAGATTTTAAAACATTATATCTAAAAAATAATAAATAAATAAATATAACAAAAAAAGATTTAAAAAATATAACTAAAAAATAAAAACTTAAACCTTCATAAGTTGGCTGTGCTGGATTAAAAGAGAAGAAAAAAAACTAATGACTCATGAGATCTCATGAGAAACCCAACCCCACTCACACACTTCCCCAAGCATCATGATCAAAGTTACACGTTTCCTCAAGCCACACCACAAGATCAGACTTCAAACCCTTTGCACTTTTGTCTTCTATTCTTTTAGCTTTACCTACAGCCTCCGCCTCTCTCTCCCTCTGTTATTTCTTCCACAGTTTTCAAACAAACAGCAGTCTCCTTCCACAATTTTTCAACAAATAAAGAAGAAGCAGATGCAGATGCATATGCAGAAGCCAGAAGCTGATTTGTAGCCTTTCTTCCATAGTCTTCTATTATTTTTTCTCTTTTTACTTGTTTTCTTTTTCTTTCTTTTTTTCTTTTTTTGGGAAGATCTGATGTTGGAGATTATTTTGAGCAATGTTTTGTGATTTTTTTGGAACCGTCAGACCCGTGTCTGGTTTTGAAAATCGGGCGGTTTGACCGCGGTTCGAAAGGTTCCCTGCAAATTTAAAATTTCCGGTTTTGGTAGTTTAAAAAACCGGAATGATAGACGGTTCCCGGTTATTGCGGTCCAACCGGCCGGTCCGGTCCGGATTTCAAATCCTTGCCAGTGATCAAAGTCCCTAATTAAAGATAAGCATAAACATCACTAGTTTAAAATTTAAATAGGTTATCTTAGTTCGAACTCTAATGGTCAACCACATGAAATATTGAGACACTAAGCACAATAGGCTTCCTCTCGATCACCTCAAAGACACACACATCTCCTTCTTCTAAATTATTGTCTTTCGAAAATGCAACCTATCCCTTCCCGAATCTCATTGCTGAATATGTTTTGATGGGAGGGAATAGCACAAGACATTGAAGTGTGACAAATTGGTTCCCAATAATATACTTGGTAGAGAATGCAACAGGTACATACTGCACAAGAAGGAGAAACAACTAAGCATTAAAGCATATATGTTTCAAGTGGATATTTAAGAGAACATCATGATCTCATTACGTATAAAGGCTCACCATATTATGTGGCCACAAGATACCCATGAAAGAAGGATTTTTAGGCTTAAACTTTTCAGCTGCTTGGATTGCTCTCTCTCTTCCTCTGGACATGCTAGAAAATTTTTTCATAACAAACTTTTCTTTGACTTCATACTTTGTGGGTCTGTATATTGAGGGAGATATGTTTGTATCATCTTCATCTAAGTCTATTATTCCTGCCTGATGATCTTTCAATTTATAGTTCTTGCTGGGTGGACATTGATTCTCAATGCCAGTCTTATCAAATATAAGAACATGAAAGCTTGAATTTCCTTCATATCTGAAGACTACAACATAACCATAATAGATACAATGGTATTCAACGAAATCCTGTCAACCACTATAAAACCAAATGTTGTTATTAGCTTTCTTCAATCCCACTTGCCAAATACTACCATAAGGAGCAATGAGTGTAGCTATGGTGGATAGCTCGGCACTGTTGAACCCTGACCACAAGTACCCATCCACACTGACGTGAATACACAGAGCATCCCTAAATTGGTTATGCATCAATTTTGGGGGTGAGCTGTCCACCGTTGCTGCACTGATGTTCGCAGTGCTACATGTGCTGATCAACAGCTTCACACTATTGAACCCTATCCAATCATATCACCTACACGCACATCAATACACAGATATGCATCCTTTTGCAATACACAGATATGCATCCTTTTGCAATGCACCGTTTTCAAGGATGCAGAGCATCCCTGAAAAGTTGATGATACATTTAACACAGCTCAGTATGTCTCGTCAAATCATGTCATGAAGCACATGAATGCTGGATAGTCTTCACGTGAATAAATACGCAACCTCTTTTGCAGTACACATCACCAGCCCGCTGCTATAGCACAAGCTATAGCCATATCAAATAGCTACCTCAGCGAACCACATGCACCAACAGACGCCACTGTACAACCAAGTCATGTTCGCAATTTTGCATGTGCTCCTTAACACCTCGCCACTGAACAATACACTGTTGAGTCATATCATCTTTATTCACATGAATACTTACCCTTACATATAGTCACATCCACGTGAATACTTGCTCTTGCGAAACCCCTATATAAAGTCCCACTTACATCTACCCTTGCAAAACATCTACACATACCAATCTGAAGTCACATTTTCCAATGTCAATGCACAATTGGATGCTACCTCGTTTTCCAGATAACTATAAAAGGGAAAGAGATTCCGACGAGAGGGAATACTATGCCGAACTGCGGCGGGAGTGGGACTTTCGCGTGAACGAGTCCAACGCTGTACACCATGATCTTGTGCGACTCAGAGTGCCTCTTGTCGACTGTAGCTCGCTCACACTGCCATGGTGAAACATGCACCAATATGAGTGTGCAGTGACTAAAATTAAAAAAAAAAAAAGAACAATCTTATGATACTCCCTAGGTCCATGTATCACATGCTACAACTGGCGGAGGAGCTGGCCGCCACAACAAACAGGCAACTCACTTCAGCAGAACGTAAAAATGTCCTCAACTACGAGGACTACTTGTCAGAATGAATGCCTATGCGGTGTCTGTCTTATGTCTACAGGTTAAGTTAATAATGTTAGTAGCGTTAGTTTTCAATATGCAATGCATGCATATTGGTGGCATCGTGTAAGAATATTTAAGTTTTCTGTATTATGTCGTAGGTGCAGCCGCTACAACCAACAGGCAACTCACTTCGGTGGAACGTAACAATGTCCTCAACTACGAGGATTACCTGTCTGGGTGAATGCCTATGTGGTGTATGTGTGTTACATCTAGGGTTAAGTTAATAATGTTAGTAGCGATAGTGTTCAATATGCAATGCATGCATATTGGTGGCATCATGTAAGTTATTTTAAGTTTTCTGTGTTATGTCATACGTGCTTATTGAAAAACAACATGTGTGAGAATATTTAACTTTTATGCGTTATGTGAGAATAATCTAGATTACAAATAATGTGCATACTCCTCACAATCAATAATAAGGTCTACATAGTACAAATGCAACAACAATGACACACATACATATAAAACATAGTTAAGCAAAATAGTTCTCCAACAACGTCTAATTACACCATGACACAATTACTCTTCATCTGACATCTCCACGTCTGACTGATAAATTGGATCAGCAAGAAGTGATTGCATGAACTGAGCGTGCTCGTACCACCCTCCCTCCACTGACTCTCGAATCTCGACTTGGGTCCGATATCGATTAAGACTTATCTTCATTCGATTATTTTCTTCTTTTACGCGGTTCAATGCTTTACGAAGTTTGTCGATCGTGTCTCTGGGCATCTGCGATGCAAGTTGCCGAGGCACTGTCAACTTAAAACCAACCAACTAATCATAAAACATTTGCTGTTCACGAAATAACCAAGCCCACTACTGTTTCATGGTATTGTGAACGTAAGCACTATTTTGCAGATTCGGATTGATTGGATGGCTGAACTCATCTTCCAATACCCAACAACGACCCATAGCAGTGAACACATCGTGAGGCCTATAGAGTTGTGGGTTGCTAGAACCAGACATTGACGCTGAATACAATAACATCAAATGATCAAGTTAACAGTGTGCAACTGTTGGTAAATAATGTAATTCTGCATAAGATAGTACACAACAAAGACATTCATAAATTTGTGTACTATTACATGCTAAAAATGAAATACGAACACTAACATTTGACCATAAACATTAGACGTTGTTGTTAATGTCTACACATTGTGTGCAATACAAAATGTTGTTGTTAATGTCTGACCAATGAATAATGATGATTATGTACACGCCCCTATATGATTATGACCAATGCTGATTATGTGCAATACAAAATGTTGCTATAGTAAAGATTTCATTCTCTTGTGACCAACGTTTACTACAACAAACAACCAAAATCACACCAATGTACTTACTTCACACTCATTCAACCAAAAAAATAAAAATTCAGTACAATATCAAATGAACATACCATTGTCCTAAAATTCTGGTGTGAGTTTTTTACCTGAGGTGATACAAATTTCAGTTGAGTCTGGAAGCACCTGTGGATTTGTGGAGCATAGTGGAAATCAGTTTAGACGGAAAGCAAGACACTCTGAAATAGAGGAGATGTTCAACTGTTATACAAGAATAACTCAATTTTTCGGAGTTCAAGTTTGCTTTATAACTCGATTATTGTAATATCGAGTTATATTAAGAGACAAGAACCCGTACGCCTGACACCAAGACAATCTGAATACAGGTTTAACAAGAGCATAACTCAATATCAGAATAGTTGGTTACATAACTCGATTTTAGAATAATTGAGTTATTTAGGGATTCAAAAAAGAAAATGCCACGCTGGCTATCTAGCGTGGCACAAAGCTGAAGCAAACTCGATTATTTAATAATCAAGTTCTTCACAAAACTCGATTTTACGTTTGTCGAGTTACAAAAGAGGGGCAATTCCCTGATTAGTTTGGGAAAAGGGGTAGAACGCTGCTTTGTTTGTGCGAAAAGGGCATTTGCCCATTTTGCCCAAGGAATTATACTTATATTTTGTCTATATGTAATCATTTAGTTTAAAAAAGAATCATATGTTGATATTAAACAATCCCCATGATAGCTTGTCTATGAATTAATTAAGTAGCTCAACAATTAAGCCAAGGATGGGTTTTTATCAAATAATGACTTCTCCCCCCAAAGACGTTGGCCAACTTGCTGTGGATGAAGACAAATTTCTAAAGAACAAGAACGTAAATGTGGGATATATATACATTCTTCTTCTCACATTATGTAAATCCCGCAGTTATTCACACTATGGGAGAGATAATGCTAATACATGTATTATATGCATGAGATAATTTAGCGGGGAAAAAAAACAGCAAATTAATCAGCTCTAAATTTGTAAAAGCTCTTCACAGATTTGAGGTATCTGGTGTAGGATTGATGTACGTGGCTCAAGTTGGAAACTGATACTCAAACAAAATTGAAAAGGGTCTCATTGCACAAAATCTTTTTTGATTGTAAATTTGAATCATTGCACAAAATTGAAGGTGGGGCTTTAGTCCTCATTCACTTTCACTTACAAAATAAGAAGCTCAAGACACTTTCAACCTTAGGCCAGAGAGAGAGAGAGAGAGAGAGAGAGAGAGAGAGAGAGAGAGAGAGAGAGAGAGAGAGTAATGAACAAAACAAATAATAAGACCTTTATTAAAAAAATAATAAGAGAGAGAGAGAATATAATGAACATAATAAATAATGAGATCTTTTTTAAAATAATAATAATGGTGATGAGAACCTGTTAATTAGTTTATTATTATTTCTTAAATGCATGTATGACAAAATGTGGTTGTGAATCATCTACAAGGAAAAGCAACATTTGCTGACTACGGCCTTTAACCTATCGGATCAAAAAAAGATGAAGGTTAGTTATAATAATTAATAAATACCACAAAATTCCATGCTTAATTATGTTTGTATCCTAGTGGTTATGATACAACGGATTACAAAATCGCTTAAATGGTTTTGGCTTTTTTTTTTTTTTTGGTTAACAAGAACAAAACTAACCCCCTAAAGGGGAGAAATTATAAGGTTCTCATGGTGGACAAGTGACGTGGTCCACCATTCCACTAAAAAACTTTCATTTGTTTAAAATTGCTGAGTTAAAGTTTTTTTTAAACAGAAATCGATTACTGACTCAACAATTTTAAACAAGTGGGAGTCTTTTAGTGGAATTGTGGACAAGTGACGTGGTCCACCAGAGAACTGTATAATTTCTCTCTAAAAGGAGGGGGAAACAAACCAGAGACAGGCCTCTGTAGAAGATTCAAAGTCCACTAACCCCTGAACATACTCAGGAGAGGACGAAAATAAAGCAAAATTAACTGACTGGGTTCTACCCAAATTGGCCATAGCATCAGTGCAGGTGTTACCCTCACAATAAATGTGAGAAACATGAAAACTAGGGATCCTTTGCAGTAGCGACCTGCAATCATCGACTAGAGTCATTAGGCAAGGGTGAACTTTAGACCTATTAAGCAGAAAATTAACAACAAGTAAGGCATCTAATTCAACAAAAACATGGGAGAAGCCCATGGAAATAGTAAGTGACAACCCATCTCTAACCGCCCACAGCTCTGCCATAACACTAGAAGCATGCCTAATCTGTCTTGCAAACCCACAAATCCAAGCCCCATTATAATCCCAGATCAAACCACCACCACCTGCCATCCCGTGATTCCCCAGCGAGGATCCGTGTTTAACTTAACCCAACCCTTTCCAGGGGCACACCACTTCACTATACAAGGAACGGACCTACTAGAGGTAAAGAGAAACTTGACACAACATAAAATTCACAAGTTATAGCAACACAACTCTTAACAGATTTATCTACATGAGAGCTCGACAACCACAACTGAGGATTAAAAACTGCCTTGTTTCGGTTCAACCAAAGTGACCAGATACTAAAAGGAAATAATAACTTCCAAGGAAGATCATGGTTAAGAGAAATTGCCCGATTGCTGCAATTGGCTTTGGTTCACCTTGTTAGGCACATATGGAATATAAATGTTTGCCTTTACTTGATAATCAAATATTTTCCAACAAAATTAATCCAAACCAGATCTAAATCAATTAAAATGTTTAAAGTTTAGTATGGTTTAGGTTTGAAATTGTGAAGGCAAGAATTCAACCTAACATTAATTGCTTGCTTAAGGACACAATTAATTTAGATTATGAGCTTAAAACAATCCATAATGGGAAATTTGAACAAGAATCCAAAAACTATCTCACTCTCACAAAAGTATGCAAAAAGGTTTTTATTCATATGATTTTTCTTTGTTACAATTCTCACTTTGTATTTCACTATTTATCTTTTGTTTGTCTTCTTTTCTCTTTTATACTCTTCCTCCTCCTTTTTCATCCTTATCCTATGTTTGATTCTCTTTATTTTCTTCTCCAACATGTGTCATGGTAGGTGTTGTTCTAGTTTGGTTGGGCAGTCTTCTGTCCCATCAAGCTCTTCTTTTCTTGAGGTTATGATGAACAAAGACTTTTGAGGCTTTTTGTTTTATTCTGATAAGTTATCTGTTGCATTAAATGTTTTTGCGTCAGGTGGATTGTTGTGGATTTATCAGGAAGATTTGGAGGGCTTCCTCAAATGCTATGCATACCTTGGTATGATGTCATTGATAGTTTAGCCGTCCTCGAATATTGTACATATCTCGGTGGGATGCCTTTTATATTTCTTCTATAGGCATTTATCTCGGATGGTTCAAGTGCTTCATTCATTCTTGGATTGATGGTGGTGGGCCTTGTTTGTTTGATTCCCAGTGTTTGGGATCTTGAGGGTACTTTTGATGATCTCTTGTTTCATCTTTTACCCTTATTCTAGGGTATGCTTTTCTGTAGTTAGGCTTCATTTCTTGGAAAGGTGTACTTTGGGCTTGTCCTAATCTAAGGCCCAATACTTACTTAAGTTTTAAGTGAAACGTCCCTAGAGTAACCTAAAGCTTTGATTAGCTCCAAGTTATGAGCAAATCACTCGAGCATCTTCTATCGAGCTCTTCAAATAAATAATTTGATCAAGAATAAAATACTTCAAAACCCAATTTGATTACAAGTAAATATCAAGGAATGAGCTAACACCAAAAACCTTTCAATTAATAAGTTGTTGTAGTTCCATCTAAAACGAGAAATGGTTTCATTTCTATCTTATTGCTTGAAGATCTTTAAGTAATTCTTCCTTTTATTAATTTTCATATCTTTTACTGATTTTGATATGAAATTAATTATGACTTGCACTTCCCCATCTTATATATGCTATTCATACTTCATACACCCCTTGCTAATTATCATAACAAATTTTATTTCCTGATGCTGTTATGCTATAGCTAAATGCTTAATCTGGTTGGTTGTTTCCTTCTGGTAGGACTTATGTTGCTATGCAAAATTATTTCATTTTAGGATTAGAAATGCTGATCAAAGAAGGAATCACCTAAGGATTTTCAAGCCAAATTACTATCTTATTATACAGTATGCCTTAGTCTACATCAAATGATCAACATTCATCGTGTCTAAGATTTGAAATATTAAAGTGTTAGAAAATTCTACTATCTATTTAGTTTGAATATTGTGCATATAGCCAAGAGTCTTGTAACTAAATTAGTAGACATTATCTGATGTTTACAAATGAAATATTCAAAGTTTAATATATATATATATATATTGTGCCTATATATTTTTTGTCAACTTAATTTGATGCCTTTTTGGATCAGATGCCAGGTTCGAACCTAGCATCTAATCCAAAAAACGCGGCAATAAGCTAAATCCTGGCGTTTTTAAAAATGCTGCTATAAACATTGGTTGTGCTGCATTTTCAAAACGTAGCTATAGGTACTGTTTTAGCTACGTTTTAGAAATGTGGCTAAAGCCTCCTACAGCTGCGCTATTGAAACGCGGCTATAGGTTTTTTTTTATATTAAATTTTTTGGGTTTTTTTTTCAGCTAAATCAAAATCAAACATAAACCCAAAAAATTCAAAATTAAACACGAACCCAAAAAATTCAAAACCAAACACAAATTCAGAAAATTCAAAATTAAGCACAACACACTCACAATAGTAACATACCCAGAAAATTCAAAATCAACACAATATACTCACAATACAAATACAATGTGTTCCAAAATACAAGAGCACAAACCCATGAATCTCCTCTCATTCAACAAAACCAACCCAAATCCAACACCAAATTCATTCAAGGAACACAAAAGCACAAACTCAGAAACACAAAAGAACAAGCCCAAGAACACAAACCCATTTAAACATAAGCACAATATTAGCAACACAATAGCACAAATTCAAGCACAGATCCAAAAAATTCAAAATCAAAACTCAAATCCAAATCAAGACATAGACACAAATATTGCTAGAATATCCACTTCATTCAAAATTTTCAACATTTCCTTCATTTTCTTACTAACTAAACATAAAATAACCACACAAAAAAAAAAAAACTAGATCTATAGACAAAAAAACACAAAAAAGAAAAGAAAGAGATAAGGGGAGGAAAAGAGGAAGGGGAAGGGCTAACTGGTGTGGATGGCGATGTGGATGGCGTCGGCGTGGCTTCAAATCAGTGTGCTTAAGATGAAGAAAAAAAAAAGTGTTGTGCTGGAGTGAAGAAGGAAGAAAAAAAAAAAAAAAGGAAGAAGAACTAGGTGTGACTTGCAGAAGAAATAAAGAAATTAAGGAAAGCTAAAAAAGAAAAGATGAAAGTGAGGGTAGGTGGAAAAGTGAGGAAAGTGGGGGTAGGTAAGAAGAGTCATTCGGTGTGTTTTTTTTTTTTTTGGGCGTTACCTATAGCTGCGTTCAAAAAACGCAGTTATAGGTCCTTCTTGAAAAAAATAATTATTCAGCTAGACCTATAGCCACGTTTTTTAAATGCGGCTATAAACTTAACTTATAGCCGCGTTTTTTAAACACGGCTATTGGTCCTTCTTTTAAAAAAAAAATTTATTTGGTTAGACCTATAGCCACATTTTTTGAACGCAACTATAGGTTAGCTATAGCTGCATTTTTTAAATGTGGCTATAGGTCAGCCTTTAAAAAAAAATATTTATTATTTGACTGGACCTAAAGCCGCATTTTTTAAACGCGACTATAGGCCCTATTCAAAAAGAACGCGACTAAAGACACTTACAAACACGACTATAGGTCAGCTATACATTTATAATATTAACTTCCCACTGATTTCATATAGTATTTGCAAGTTCCAACGTGAAGTCATCATTTAAGCTTTTGACTACCTCCCCAAGTTTCAATGTTTTTTTTTTTATAAATATTTTCTTTATTATAGGTTAAATTAATTTGAATAACAACTTATATAGCTAGCTTTGGACTTTTTCACCTCATAAAGTTGATGACTTTTCTATCAATGTTATGCAACCTCTTATAATCTATGTGTTGCCTTCCTTTTTTTTTTTTTTTTTTTGAAAATGATGTGTTGCCTTCCTAAATAATAAAACTGATGACTCTTTGATTGATATTAAAACTTTTAGACGTTTTACAAATTTTTATTATTTTTTATAATTCAATAGTTGAGTAAGAGAGAATTTGAATTTCGAATATCTCTGTAAGAAACATTATAGGTAAAACTAAATTATTTAAATCATTACTCTGTGTTGAAAATTCAGTTTTGATTTTGATTTTATCTCATTATTCAATGGAATGGCGAGCATGTGCAAGACCTAAGTTTGAATAAATCTCTTATATATTTATTTAAGAAAACAACAAAATCACACACAATTCACACTTTACACTTTTTACGTATGTAGTACTATGTCTTTTTCTGTTCTTGTCCTATATGGGGTCTAGGCTTTTCGGTTTGGTAGCCTCGTGGCCACATACTATGTAGTCTATTCTCCTTAGAAGAGAACATATATAGAATATTTTCCCTGTCAAAATACAATTAAATGATACAACCCAAAAACAGGAAAATTTCAACAATAACAATAAGATTTTGTCTTTTGTTAATTTTTATACAGACCTTTCCTGTATAGGGTATTACTATATACCAAGGGCAACTATATTAGGAATTTCAAAAAAACAAAGAAAAGAAAAGAAGTGATATGGAAATATGGTATACTATATATATATATATTCCCCTGTTTGTCCTTTCTCAACATTCCTGATTCCTTCGTTAATTTTCTTTATTTGGGTGTGAACATTAATTCCCTAATTATGGATATATTTAGATATCACTTATTTTGCTGAAAATTGAAAACAATAAAAAAAATATTTTTTAGTTACTGTTCATTAATGAAATCACTATACATTTGCCTAATTACACTATTCATGTCCCATGAGCAGTGCAAGAGGCGTTGAATTAAAAAAAAAAAAAAACGTAAACGCAGGAATTATAATTCCTATCCAAAGGCCTTCTAAGTGCCCCTATTTTGATGAAATTAATTTTCTTTATTTGGGGCGTGAACATTAATTCCCTAAGTGCCCCTATTTTGACGTTACGAATTAAACAAAATAAAGTCATTAATACAACTAAAATTCACAATAATTTCCAATTAAGACATTCAAGATTCAAATCTCTCACCCCCAATTATTGATGTGAAAAAAGAAAAAGATTTATATGCTTCAAGACATATATGATTTAAACTTATTTTTATTGCTAGTGGGTATCATACCTTAAAAAACATATAAATGTATCATAGATTTTTTTTTTTCCCTTTTAAATAAGGTTTTGTTTTTCATATATATGTTGACTGTTGAGTCCAACTATACCGGTACTATTTAGTATTTATACATTGTCTTTGTAAAATAATAAGGGTAGTGTTAGAGCAATTGCATCAGTTGATGCAAAATTGTGCAAAATGAAAAAAGTTGCTCATTTTACACATTTTGAGCAAAAAACCACCCACATTAGTGAATGTAAACTTATGCATAAATGCACAATTGCTAAGTAACTGTGCAAATATGCACAGCTACTGTAGCATGTGCATTTCATATCTTAATAATATTTTCTCTCTCCTCTCTGTACTGACTCTCACGGTCTCACCTCCCTTTCTTTTTCTCATTTTATCAAACTTTCTCAGGCACAGCTCTCTCTTTCTCTCATCTCATCTTCCTTTGTTCCTCTAGCTTCTGCTCGCCGTAAATCTTGATGCTCGCCGCTTGCCGTCGATCTTGATGCTCCTCGACGGTGGTGACGATGATCTCCTCTAGCTTAACGATCGAAGCATAGGTCTGAGGGAGAGAGGTGGTTTCTTGCCGATTGGAGCTTAACGATCGCCGGTGGTTGGGGCTTCCACTTCTTCTCTGTGCTCGTGTTCGGGTTCAGTGCTTGCCATATAGAGAGGTGGTTTCTTGCCGATCGAAGCTTAACGATCGCCGGTGGTTAGGGCTTCCGCTTCTTCTCTGTGCTCGTGCTCGGGTTCAGGGCTTGCCATAGCCTTTGGTTTCTTGCTTTGATGTTGTAGAGAATGGGTCTGAGAGAGAGGCGGTGAGGGAGAGTAATAAAAAATTGGAAAAGAATAAGTATTTTATTGAATATATGTGTATAATAAATAAACTGATGTGGGTGTTTTGTAAAAATTGGTGTGTAAAATAGAAAAAATAGCTTTTTTGTGCAAAATAAAAAGAAAATTTGCACCAACTGATGTAATTGCTCTTAATGGGTACTATAACGTATCCTTAAGAAATTACTTTACGTCACATCATTGTATTTTATGTCAGATTTTTTACTAATTTTATAGGATGTGGAGTTAATAAAGCCAAATTTTTAAATTTCACTTGTTACTTCAGTCCTATTTTCAATTACTTTATCAATTTATACCAATTTTTTATTAAGTAGACCCCACTGTAAATAATCATTCCGATGCCCATTAACATTTCTCAAATAATAATAAATAATAAATAAATAAATATTCATTTATATAATCAGTATCTCATCTTATATTCAAGGTAACCTTATCTAAGGCATCAGTCAAACTTAACTTGGAAGACTTAAAAAAAAAAAAAAAAACCCGCATATATAGGAAGTTCAAGAAAATTAAAAATGTATTAAAGAAAATTAAGCATAAGAAGAAAAAAAATGGTTTTCTTTTAATATTATGACATGTACCTATGAAAGCATCAATTCTTCTACTAAAAATGCATAAAGTCAAAATGAAAATAAAAATGGCTGCTTGTTTTATTTAGAAAGATAATGATTCATATTCTTTTTGAAAATTTACTTTTCACGTTTAATTGTATATTGGGATTTTTATAATTAACGACATAAGAAATTTTTAAAAAATTATAACATAATACAACAAATTGGATGTCATTACAACATGAGTACGACACAAATATGACATGAGTATGACACCTCAAATGAAGTGTTTATACATCTTAGCAATTAGGTCCAAGGGCAATTTTATGACCAAAAGGTACATGGGTAGGATATATAGCAGCTCCAAGTTGCAGTTAAAGAAAATAAGGGAAAGTTTGAAATAAAGACAATCAAAGGAATAACAACCCACCCTTCTGGACTAGTGTGCGCGTGCATTGACCATTAGCTCTACCTTCCCTTCCTTATCTTGAAAGTATAACTATCCCATTTGTTTGGCCTTAACTACAAAGCTATGAGCCATCCCTCAGAACCCACTATCAATAAACCTCTCTCACTCTTCTTGTTTGATTCCGATAACATGTACATGTGGTTGAATGAGTTGCAAAGGAGCTGTAACTAACAGTGCCTTTGGCCAATGATGTAAGTCTCTCTCACTTTGAGCCATTGGTAGCAACTGAAAGATAAGCACACACTTGGTAGGATTTTTCTTTGCTTATATATCTTTTGTCTTCAAAGTACTGTTCAGTAACTCTGAAAACAATCTATCTTGTAACTGCAGTACTGTTCTAAAGTGTAAATATGTGCTTATATCACAAAAATGACTTATATTTTGTTCACAAGTTGTTCCCCCCAACCCCCAAAATAATGCTGTAAAACTTTACTTTGTTTTGATGATGTTATTTTCTCTCTGCATCTCCGATTCTTTTCTTTGTTTTTCCATTTTCTCTCCAACAGTGTTTCTTTTCTTTGCTTATTAATTAAGCTCTTGGTATAAAAAATAGAACATATTAAAAGGAAGGGGAAAGAAAGAAAAAAATTTACTAGAAAGGAGTTTCAATACTCAATAGAACAAAGAAATACTGAAATAATTATCAGCTAATTATTTTCCTTAAAGGTCTCTCATTTATAAGCTAAGATATTAGAAATATCTTTACAAACTTGCTAAGTGAAGTGTTAGAACACTTTGGAATAATTTGGTTAGCTTCTGCCTCTGTTGGTTTTCTTCTTTTCCATTTTTCCTATCCCCAGCTTTCCTAATTATACTAAATTTTCATCTGTTTTCGATAGTAGAGTATCATTCTGCATTTATGGTTGATGACTTATACCTCGAAGCATGTTTTAAATTTTGTAATTGTTTTCCTTACAAATAATTTTAACAAAGTTTCAAATTTCGAGATGTTCGTTATCAGTACTGTACGTATAACATACAGTCTCACCTATCATGTATTTTACGCGTGAGATACTGCCACATACATTATTTTTGAATTGATATATATATATATATATATATTTATATGAATTGATTTTTAGTATAACTATAATCTATTAATAACATATGTAATACTAGTGGCCATAAGCAACAAAATAGTAATAATACTAGTCGTTAATATCTGCAATGTGTAAGAAATTTCATAAAAATGATTTATTTATACATTATGCATATTTGAATAACAAGTTTTAATAAATAAAAAATAAAATAAAGGATTTTTAGAAAACAATTGATTAATTTGATTAGAATTTTTATTGAAAAAATAAAGAGTGTGTTTAACTTTTGCTTATTTTTGGTAACTAATTTGTATAGTGTTTATCAAAAGATGTGATTTTTGGTAATTTTTATATTAAATATGTTTAAAAAAATAAAATTTAGTTTATTTTTAAAAGGTAAAATTTATATTATTTGCATAAAAAAGAAAAATTGAGACAAAAGGCAAAAAAACAATTTTTCTAAAGCAAATCTCAAACGCATCCAAATTTTTAGCCAGAATTTGTTTAATGTTGGGTTCCTCTATAACAAAACATATTAGTTCTAAGTATTTTAAACTAATATATTTTTAACACTATTTGTATAAAAATAAAATAAAATAATATTAAAATGATGACATGGAAAAATGTGTATTTTCAAAATTTATTTAAAAATTTTAAAATAATTTCAACAAAAAGTATAAATAAATAAATAAATCAGTTCATGTTTATAAAAAGGCTTATTTGAATTTCATGCTTAATTAGGGTACCTTGTTATGAAAGGCTTTCCTAATATTCAAGGAATGTTGCTATGAAGTTCGAATTTTATTATGTATTCTGTGCATTTCCACATATAAATTTCATAATAATGTTATAATTAAAATAAGATTAAAGTATTATTAGTTATTACAAGTCGTAAGTCAATTCCCAAAAAACCCCATTGGATGCACGTAACACGATCCCAAGTTATTTAAAATTCTAAAATCTTTTCAATAATATTACTCATATCACAAAACTTAATGATGAGGCCCAGAATCTTTACTTTTGTTCATTGAAATATAAATTAGTATGAAGCTTAATGCATAATCAATTATAGATAATTATCGAGATTTAAAAAAATGTCAAGTTTTTCATAAATATGATTGAATAAAAATGTATTAGGAAACAATTATTTATTGCTCTTCTTTTATTTATATTTTGTTAATACTATAAATATATGTTTTTTTAATATATTAATTTAATTTTGAGTTTTAGTATATTTCTCGTTCTTGAACAGTGAATTTTTTTGTGGGTATTTACTTTCACGTCTAAAAATGAAATTCTGGTTGTGTCAATCGCCTTTTTCTTCTCAACCAAAAGGTCATTGATGTGATTCATCCTTGTCTGAATAGGACAATTTTGATAGAACAGGCCAATTTTGCTTTACTTTTATTTTTAATTTGGAGGTATCTGTGCCTAATGTGTATTTCATGATTTATTCTTCGGCAATTACCTTTGTTACTTTGTATGCATATATCATGAAAAGACTTGGAAAATTATTATGCCCATGATCATTCTGAGATACCATTGGGAGGAATTTGGGATCCCAATAAACAACTTTGAGCAGTTGACCTTAATTAATAAATCTGAATTCTGAAATACTGCTGAAATTCTAACAGAACAACTGAAAGCAATTCAGCGTAACTGTTTAAAGAATCGACCATATATGCTCATGAAAAATGTGGGAAATAATACTTATTGTGACTTGTGAGACAGAAGTAAAGTGGGACCATATGTTTAATTTATTTTTTAACTAAGAATGGGACCATTTGGTTTTGAACAAAAAAATAGTGACAAAAGTTGCCAGTTGCAACTTGTTTCTCTTCTTTTTTTTTTTCTTTTTTTTTTTTCTTTTTCTTTTTTGTTTTTGTTTTTCTTTTTTGTTGCGTTTGAAACGTGGAGTGAATATCGTACCGTACTGGTCGGTATGGTCAAAATTTTTCGTTCTGGCACTTTGGCCGGTACAGAATCACGATTATTTCGCACCGGTTTTTGTACCGGAGCTTACCGGGTTGTACCGGCAAAATCGGAAAAAAAATCGGATACCGGCCAAAAAAAGAATACCAGACGGTAAAAGAAAAACAAGAAAAAACGTAACATTCTGATATAATGATGAATTTTCGGTGAAGTCCGCCACTGCATCATGTCCTCGTCCTGTTAATCTGCATCTCTTGTTCTCACTGGTTTGTCTTCTCTTCTTCGCCCAACACAGACTTCTCGTACCAGTCGATTATAGCTTTCTAATGCATTTTTAAATCATGTGGCTGTGAAGTTGTGTTTATTATGTTTTTTTTTTTGAAGTAACGTGTTGCTTTAGTAAAAGTTAAAACTAATGTCAGGGCATTGAATTCAATTCAGAATTCACGTGGGTTAGGTAGAGCCTATGCCTTCTACACTTTTTTTTTTTTTTTAGTTGAGAAATATGCCTTTTACACTTGTTTTAAGTTTTATTATTATTTTTTTAAATATAATGATTAGACAATTTAGATTTATATGTAATGGACTGGTCTATTATAGAAGGATAAAATTGATGATGAATTGAGCCTAATATATTCAAAGACATAGGATTTAAAATACTATGGAAAAAAATATATATTAAATATATAAATTAGCAGTAAATCCGAAACGGTACACTGGTATTGATTGGTATCCGAAATATATCGTACCGGTGACCAAACCGGTACAGCCTCCGGTACGGTATTGACTTCCTTAGTTTGAATTGGTAGAGGCATATAGTTAAAATGCTAAATTTAGCATATAGGTATAACAATATAACAAAAGTAGCAAAAAAAACTAGTGCATTGGTAGAGCTATAGCCATATCATTTGGTTGTTGCGTTGCAGTGCACAATCAAAGACTGCGCACTGTAGCTAAGGAGGTAAAAAAAAAAATTATTAGAAAATATATTATTTTATTATGTTAGTGGTAGTGATTGTTGTTTATTATAGTAGATATATTATTTTATTGTGTTGTTTATATTATTTTATTGTGTTGAGTGTTAAAATAAAATCATTAATGTTAGGTGTTTTGTAAAGTAATGTGGTAAAAACAAACTTTGTAGAATCATACTTATTTTATATATATTCCACAAACTATTTCATCAATTTGATTGACTAGAAGTTAGAACACAATAGAATTATATACTTATAAACCCTATTTTTGAATGTGCCATGCAGAAATTCTCGACCATCATCTTATTCAGTTCATTTCAGCTAGATCGATCACCACCATGCAAAGCCCAACAGAGAAAAAACAAGGCGTGTACACTTATCTGAGTCAATGGCCAATTTATTCACTAGCTTGGTCAGTCCGTGGTGACAAGAATGCTCGTCTTGCTATAGGGAGTTTCCTTGAAGATTACAGCAACAAGGTTGAGCTTGTTCAATTCAGCCATGACACATTTGATTTCTCCACAGACAATCGCCTAGTCTTTGATCATCCATATTCACCCACAAACCTAATGTTCTTTCCCTCCAAAGACACCACAAATCCTGACATTATAGCCACTTCCGGGGACTATCTACGATTGTGGGAAATCCATGAGGATAGAATTGAGCTCAAGGCACTTCTCAATGGCAACAAGACTAGTGAATTCAATTCTGCCATTACTTCTTTTGATTGGGCAGAATGTGACACACGGCACATCGCCACGTCTAGTGTGGACACAACTTGTACCATTTGGGATGTAGAGACTGAAATTGTGGACTCACAATTAGTAGCACATGACAAAGAAGTGTATGACATTTCATGGGGTGGGTTCAATGTGTTTGCTTCAGTCTCCGGGGATGGTTCTGTTAGGGTTTTTGATCTAAGAGACAAAGAGAGATCAACAATAATATATGAAAACCCTGTTAGAGATAGCCCATTGTTGAGGCTAGAATGGAACAAGGCTGACCCAAGATTTATAGCCACAGTTGGAATGGATAGCAATAGAGTTGTAATATTGGACATTAGGTTTCCAACATCACCTTTGATGGAGTTGAATAAGCATAAGGGTAGTGTAAATGCTGTATCATGGGCTCCGCACATCGGACGGCAACTGTGCTCTGCTGGGGATGATTCAAGGGCTCTGATTTGGGACGTGGTGGGATCGGGTTTTCGATCAGAAATTAACGGTGATTTGGAGCCTGAAATGTGGTATGGATCAACGGCTGAGATCAATCAAGCACGTTGGTCGCCCTTGGAGATGGATTGGATTGCTATTGCCTTCTTAAATAAGCTGCAACTCTTAAAGGTTTAGAGATCTAAATAGAATCATATGTCATTGTTCTTAGTGATATCAAGGCCTACTTCTAATCTAAGGCCCTTTTGTAATGGTACTTTGGGTTAAGTAAAGTGTTTGAATTTGGTGAGAGAGTGTAACTAAGTGTATGTGTGTCTTTAATAGTTAATTTGTTTCTCAAAAAAAAAAAAAAAAAAAAAAAAAAGGCCTACTTCTAATCAAAGTCCAAATCAGTTTATATATATATATATATATATTTATATATATAACTTTAGCCTTATTGGATTTAATCTTGGAGAGGAAGTACAATAATTCAAATCTTTTTTGGATTGAAAGCAAAATAATGTTGATCTTTCTTAGTTAAAAATAAAGCATATAGGACTTCATAATAGAAATGTAGCCATCTTCTAAGGTTGAATCTCGTTAATTTCTTACATTTGGTCTCTTAGGTCCTTTTGTAGTGGTACTTTGGGTTGTGTTTGAATATAGTGAGAGAGTGTAAGTGTGTGTATGTTTAACAGTTAGTTTGTTTTTCAAAAAAAAAAAAAAAAAAAAAGGCCTACTTCTAATCAAAGTCCAAACCGGTTATATATATATATATATATATATATGTGTGTGTGTGTATATATATATATATATATATATATATATAACTTTAGGCTTATTTTATTTAATCTTGGAGAGGAAGTAAAATAATTCGAATCTTATTTGGAGTGAAAGCAAAATAATGTTGATCTTTCTTACTTAAAAATAAACCATATAGAACTTAATAATAGAAATGTAGCCATCTTCTAAGGCTGAATCTCTTTAATTTCCTACATTCGGTCTCTTTCTCTTTCTTTTCTTTTCTTTTTTTTGGTCATGTTTTCTAGTACACTTTATCATGGTCTCAAGATTTTGTTTCAATTTTTCTAAAGTGAAATGAGAGTTATGTTTTATTCCCCCAAACTTCTATGAGAAAATTAATCAAATAATCCACTTAAATGATATAATAAATTACCACTTAATCAAATAATCTACTTAGATGATATAATAAATTTTCACGTAATTGGTTGGAAAAGATTTTTTCAAACCAGTTTAGAAGAAAACATTGTCATTTAATTAATGTTAGGGATATTGTTATTTTTTTCCACGACTTATTAATATGACAATTATAAATGATACGATATCATTTTTACATTTACTAATTATTATCACCATTTTTATTTTGGGAGAAATTACATTATTAGTCCCTAAAGTTTACTCTTTGTACGCAATTGGTCCCTCAAGTTTTAATTAAGAGCAATTGGTCCCTCAAGTTTTCAAAATGAGCAATATAAGCCCTTCGATTAACTTCTGTTAGTGGTGTTACTTACGTGACTAACGGAATAATAATCTAACATTTTTTTTAAATGATGTGGCATTTCTTTTTATTAAAAAATTAAATTTACTCGTAAGAAAGAAACTAAATCTATTCCGTTTCAAATCTTTATCCTAACCCGGTACCCAAAAAAAAAAAAAAAAAAAAAATCTCCATTTGCAATTTGTTCAAGGCCTTCTTGCACTTCACCCATGGTGGGTTGACGTTGGGATTGAATTCGCACATAAGAAGTGGCAATGTCAACTTAATATAACAACTCAATTCACACAATTCTTAACATCTTCAGCTGCATTAGTTAATTACAAAAAATTAATATAAAGATTATTCATCAAACAAAGCTTAAAACAACAAAAATCTAAACACTTATTTCCCAGCAACCAAATACCCAAAACCCAAATTCTTAATTCTTTATTTCCCCTCACTTTCCCAGCAACCAAACAGGATAAAAAAAATCCCCAAGATTTCAAGAACCCCACAGATCTACTACCCAACCCCAAGCTTTAGGTGACTGGAGCTACAGCAACGTAATGTCGGCAATATCCCTGAAGCAAATTATCTTGGGATGTTTGTGAATTCAAATCCACAGCTCCACACCGAAATTACATTAAAAAATAAAAGTAAAGATAAAACATGATCTACTGCTTCACTAGTAAAACGGGGCATAGTGAATGGCTCCACACATGTTTGCTAGAATGCCTCAGTCGAGTTGGTAAAGCACTCTTGTACTGTGCAAATGGAGATTTTTTTTTTTTAACCGGCTTAGGATAAATATTTGAATTGGAATGGTCTAGTTTTTTTCTCGTGTAAATTTAATTTTGAAAACTTAAGGAATTGATTGCACTCACTTAAAACTTGAGGAATCAACTGTACACGTAAGTAAATTTAAGAGACTAATAATGTAGTTTAGCCCTTATTTTGCATCAATATAACATACCATTTCTGGTTGGGAAATTTTTTATATCTTTAGCATTGAGCAAACAAAAAACTATTTTTCACAACCTTAAGACATGGTTTAGATCAGAGCGTAAAAAAAAAATTAAAAAAAAAATTGCCGAACCTCCTTCTTCTTGCGTGTCTCTCTTTTAGCCTTTGCATTCTCTCTCTTTCCAACCTCCTTCTTCTTGCGTGTCTCTCTTTTAGCCTTTGCATTCTCTCTCTTTCCACTCTCAGATCTTTCATTTCGTTTCTCTCTCCGTAAAGTTTGGATCTTTTTTTTCAAATGATAGAGAAGAGAGGGCAAGATCACATAGAGAAAATGAAAGAAGTTGTTGACAAAAAAGTGGAAGAAGGAAGAAAAGAACTGAAATTCACAAGCTCAGCGTAGGAAGCTCAAGTGAAGAGCAGAATAGAAATTTACGGGCACTACATCTGAAACTTTCAAAGAAAGAAAGTAAAGAGAAGTTTTGAACTATTTTCATCTAAAGAAAATAAAAATGCCCACTTTGAAGCACTTTGCGCGGAGGATGTGCTGACAACACATTCTTGGAAGTCGAGCACTTTTCATCTTATGTTAAGTGTCCGTTTGTTTGTACTTTCTTGAGGCAAAAAACGCTTTTTGAAACTAAATAAATAATATATGTATTTGGTAAGATTTTAAAAACTGTTTTTATACGAAAATTGTGTTTTTAAAATACGAAGGAACTCTACTTTAAGAGCATTTACATCAGTTCTTGTAAAGTCTTGCATAATGAAAAAAGAATGTATTTTTACACATTTTTGCACAAAAAGCTCCCGCATCAGATCATGCAAAAATGTGCAAAAATGCACATTTGCTACAATAACCGTGCATATATGCACGGTTACTGTAGCTCGTGCATAGATTATTTTAATCATTTCCATTCGCTCGTTTTTTTCTCTGTCTTCTCCTTGCTCAACAAACTCAGTAACTGCTCATTGCTCAAAAAAAAAAAAAAAAACACACAGAGACAGTGGATCGGAGCTTGTAGATCGGAGTGGATCGGAGTGAACGGAGCGGAGATCGGAGTGGATCGGAGCGGAGATGTGCTTGATCGGAGTGGATCAGAGCTATGGAGATGTGGATCGGAGTGATCGGAGCGGAGATCGGAGTGGATCGGAGTGAACGGAGCGGAGATCGGAGTGGATCGGAGCGGAGATTTTGTGGATCGGAGTGATCGGAGCGGAGATCGAAGTGGATCGGAGCGGAGATCGGCGTGCTTGGATCGGAGTGCTTGGATCGGCGTTCTTCTCACCATGCTTGGATCGGAGTTCAGATCGGCGCCGGGCGCCGTGCTCCGTGCTTGGATCGGCGTGCTCCATGCTTGGATCGAAATTTCAGAGTTTGGAAGAGAGGAGAGGAGTTAGATGGAAGAGAGAGAGGAGAGAATTTGAGTTAAATGAAATGTTGAGAAGATTCAGAGAAGAATCTCTATTAAAGTCCCGTGAGTGGAGAGAGAGAGGGTATAGATAAAATAATAATAAAAAAAGTGAGAAAATGATTATTTAAATAAAGTAGAGGATAGAATAGATAAACTGATGTAGGTGTCTTGTAAAAATGAGCGTGTAAAATAGAAAAAGTAGGTTTTAGAGGTGTAAAATGCAAAAAATTTTGCACGAGCTGATGCAAATGCTCTAACGCAAGATAGTTCTAAGTTGCTTTTGCAAAAGCCAAAGGGCTTTCAAACATTACCATTGGAAAGCCATTGGCTATTTCCCAAACTGCCCACTGTATTTTTAAAAAAACTCAATTTTACCCTTTGATAAATCAAGGCAGATCGCCCCAAAATCCTTTGATAAATTAATTGCTACAAAGATCACAAAAAAATAGCGTTTAGCCCAGGTTCAATTCAATAACAAATTTCCAAATCCAAACACACAAAAAATCTATAATAAATTCCCAAATCAGCTAAAGAAAAAAAAAAAATCAATCCCTTGCAAATTAGGATTCCTTAATCCCATTACTTCATTTTGTTAAAAAAATCGATCTCACCCATTTCTACCGCAAGTTGTTGGCAATGGGGAAGAGATCAAGCAGCAGTGGGGAGGAAGGCAGGTGGCGGTGAATGTAGAGCAGATCAGCAGACGACGAAGGCGTGTTAAGGAAGACAGGCGACGATGAAGGTAGAGATCAAGCACCGATCTGACCCATTCCTCCCTTGGCGATTTCCTCCTCTCTCTATATCTTCGTTTGATGAGAATCAATGGTGTGGTTGTGTGTGACCTTTAAGTTTGTGCGTTTTGATGGGATAGAGGGAAAGAAACTTGCAAAAAAAGTAGTAAGAGAAAAGAGAGAAAGGAAGAAGGAAAATGAAAAAAGAAAGAGAAAGAAAAAGAAAAAAATCTCTGTGGAATGTTCTAGAGTTTGGAGGAAGTGGTAGGGAAAAAAGAGGAAAGAAGGAAAAAAAGAAAAGAGTAAGAGTGTGGAGGGAAAAAAAAGATGGAAAAAAAGAAGAAGGAAATATGGATGAAAAAAAAAAAAAAGGAAATAAGAGAAAAATAAAATAAGAATAAGAAATTAAAATTGAGAAATGCTATCACAATATTTTCCTACTACTTTCACATTAAATCTTAAATGATAGGTTATTAAAATCAGTATTGTAAATAATTAGCTAATATTGGTGAGAAAAAATAATTTTTTTAGAAAGGGAAAAAAATAATTTTAATAGTACGTTCAAATTAAAATCAGTATCAATTTATACAAACAATTTTTTGTGAAAGTGTTGTAAAAATATTATGAATGTAATTTTAAGAAATGAATGAAGAAAAATTGATTTAAGTATTATGAAGTAGTTGATTTAAGTGTGAAATAAACTCATTTATATATACATTGTAATTTTTGGTAATTTACCACTCAAACCGCCACTTTTATTAGTGCTAGCCAAACACTTAGCATTTTCAAAAAACATTTTTTAACAGCTTTTACCAAATGCTTAGATTTTTCAAAAAACCTAATTTCATACCGCACTTTTTAAAACCTCTACTTTTTCAAAAAAACACAATATCAAAAAGCTGAACTAAACTCATCCTAATACTGTTTACTTTTCTTTACTAGCTTTCTTGGTCTGTCTGCCCACCAAAACAAGAGACTCCTTGGTTAGGAAAAACTATCCTATGAGAACAAGAAATAATAATCGGTTGAAAATTTAAGACTATCATACTTTTTTTTCTTTTTTTTTTCTTTTTTTTTATAGCAAAAGACTATCATACTCTTTTCTTAAATAAAAACTCAATATTTATTTTATGTTTGCTTAAAATTTAATATTTCTTATTTATCTTATGAAAGTTATGATATGAAAAATATATTTGCAAGATAGATTTTTATATTTATTTAGATTATTTTAGTCAAATTTTCAATTTTATTAATTTAATATATTTATTGATATTTAGAATAATTATTATATTAATTATGACGTCATTACAGTTCGACCTTGGTCTTATCTCCAAAATTTTGAACATTTTCCTTTTACAGTTCTTTAAACAGTCTGATTTTGAAAACCGTGTCTTAAGGTAATAAGTTATAATTATTGTAATACATTTGCACATCAATCAAAACATGTTGTTTTAATAAATTGTGAAAAAGTCACGTGACTAGAATCGGTAAGTCTAGAGACACATTCTTTTATTCACAATTGCTTATGTTGTGATTAGTGCTAAAAAATGTGATGTCAGTAGCTTCCTTTGGGGACATCCAAGTGATAGGATCAATGAACTTGAATGACATATCGTAACTTCAGAGATCCTAATATTTTCATTTACCACATTATTTAATTTGGGGTGTGCATCAAACCTATCAAGCCAACCAAATTGACCTAACCCAACCCAACTTGACACCTAGGGTTAGTTTTATGGGTTGTTGGGTTGAGTTAGGTTCGAGTTGAAAGTTTTTTAACCCATCTGATCTAATCCAACTCATCACACACACTGTTTATTTTAATACCCTTATTTTAACATATTAGTTTGAATTATTTTGGTGTTTTGAGAATTAGCTTTGATGAATTTGAAAACTTATAAGGGTATTAAAAGTAATTAAATAGTTGATAAAAGACCAACTATTTATAAGAAATGAAATATCTAACATTTTACCAAAAGAGAAAAAAGAAAAAAGAAATATCTAACACAATCCATCGACCAGCCTAACCCATATGGGTTGGTTTGGGTTAAGAATTTCTCAACTTGACATACTTGGATTGGGTTGAAAAAACCTTCCAGCTTAACCCAACAAGACTTATGCATATCCCCTACTATTGACCTATGGAATTTTTAAAGTGTATCAAGGGCTAAAGTTTAATTATAGTCAAAGACTAAAGACATATGTTTAGTTGGACTTAGTTATAGACTTATGTGAAATTGTTAACACTCCAATTGCAATTGATCATTCCAATCCAGAGGTCATTCCACAAATATATATACTTGTAAGGTGTGAGGGGCAAGGGTTGGGGTTCAAGTCTACAGCAAGAAGTTTCATATACATATAAACTTAGATCATGTTAGAGTACAATTTTTATATTGTGTATATATATATATATATATATATATATATATAAAAGCTTTAAAACATTTTGTGTGGTTAAAATTTGGAATTTTTTTTTAGCCATTTATATTTTAAATTTTTAGTTTTATAACCGTGATAACAAAAATTTAAAATACAAAAAATCAACAGAAAAATAAAATCAAAACATAAATGGTCAAAACTAAAAATTATGTAGTCAAAATAGAAACAACCTAAAATCTTTAGAGATGTGCTATGTCCACAATATTTTTACATATTTTCATAACAAATCATAGGTGGTTAGTTATTATAGGTTCAAATTTGAACCTAACACTAAGATTACTTTTTTGTCCCAACAATAACAACTAATAACAACCTGTCACTTAGAATTTGTTGTAAAAATATTGTGGACATATCATTTTTCAAATCTTTAAAAAGAGTAATTCTTAGGTACTCCCGGAGCACGGAGAAGAGTGCTCCCTCCTCTCACATTCATAATAGGGCCCGCTCATTAAATTTATGGTGGGGTCTATCATGAATGTGAGAAGAGTGAGCATCATTTTACTATATTCTGAAACTATCTAAGAATTTTTCTTTAAAGAATAAAAAGCTAAGAGGTGCTACATCCACAACATTTTCATAACAAATCATAGGTGGTTAGTTTTTTTTGATAATCTAGGTGGTTGTTGTTATTTGTTCAAATTTGAACTTAACACTAAGATTATTTTTTTACTCCAATAATAACAATTAGTAACAACTTGCCATTTAAGATTTATTGTAAAAATATTGTGAAAATATTTTTACAGTATATATTTCTCTAAAAAGCTAAGAACTGTCCTATATATATATATATATATATATATATATATATATATATAAAATTTATTAAACTGTGAAGGTGAGTCGCCGGTGAGACTCGTGGAGTTACTGGCGGAAAAAGTTACCCGAGCAGGTTCGAGCAAAAACTCCTTTTGGGTTTTTCACTCTCGCATTTCTCTTCGCTATTCCTATTCCTTTCTTCAACAAAAGCGAGAGAGAGGGAGAGAGATAGAGAGAGAGAGAGAGAGCTTTCCTCTTCCGAAAATGGCGATGACAATCGAAGGTACAAATTCCCTGATTACCTCGCACCCCTCGATCATGCACACAACTCCTTAATTATACTACTTTTATTGTTTCAATTTCTTTGTTCTCAAAATTGAATTGGATATTAGGGTTTTGGCTGCTAATAATATCTGGGATTATGGAGGATAGGTTAATTTTTGTTGGGTACTAATAAATTTTTTTTTTTTTGCTATGCATTTGTAATTTTGGTTGTGGTGCGTGGATGTGCTGGGATTGCTGGATGGTTCTTGTTCTTGTTCTTGTTCTATGCAGTGTAAGTTGAGATTTTGATTCTGGGATTTTGATTTTGGGCTTGTATGCTGTTTAAGCAAAAATGAACATTATTTTCCTTTGTTTGTTTTAATGTGCAGGCTTGCTGGGCTTGCTTTTATGTTTTCATCTAGCATCTTGTTACAGATTCTGGTATGTTTTCATAACTGACTGGTTTTAAGATTGTTGTGCTCTATCCTTTTTTTTTTTTTAATCATATAAATAATGGTATTGTAATCTTGTATAGTTTGTTGACATAAAAAGCATGTTACCTCTGCATTCTGTTGAGTTTTTCTTTTTCTTTGGTTTGTTCATTTGATACCTGTAAAACATCTTGGAATTATGAATCCTTTGCCATTTTCAAATTGTAATTAAAAAAAAAAAAACCAATTAGAGTTTGTCTCTCTTTTTCTGAGATCCTAGTACAAATTCAAGCACGTCATGTGAAATGATATCCTTGGGGGTTCGTTAGAATGTATTCTAATCCGTGTGAAGACCCTTCAAATCTGGGTATGCTTGTGTGCTTTATTCAATATTACTTTGTTGGCGAGCAGTCCCGTGAAAGTGCAAAACTGCAAGTACTTGAAAATCAGTTGAGTGAAAGTAGGAAACTTTAAGAAAACTATACACAAATCTTGATTAAATGCAAAATATAGTTTGTTATGATATGCATATGTCACACTGCCCAAGGGTGGAACTAGGATTTAGCATTGGGGGTGCTAAGTTAGGATGGGATTGTATGAGAGAACCACCTTTATATTTAGCTAATTTTTCTTTGAATATAAAAAATTTGGAGCAGTTCAAAACCCTCTCCCCACCGCAACCCCCCCCCCCCCCCCCAAAATAATAATAATAACTTGGTTCCATTCTTGAGTGCCCACCATTTTTTTTTTATGTAAGAATAAAAAATTTATTGAAATAAGAATGCTACATGTCAAAGAGCACAAAGTAGCCTAAAGAATTACAAAGAAAACCAAAAATTATGTACAAAAGGATAGAGATTCAATAAACACGAATGGAATCTCTATTCGTGAAACCCTAAGCACAGGATCAATCAAACAAAATACCAAAAAAAGAGGCTAGGAGCTGGTACCTCATACTCTCCATATTCGCAAACGCACACTTTTGGCTCTTGCCAAATAATTCACATAAAATATAATGGAACCAAGTACCAAATATCCGACGAGTGTTTTCCCATCCATTTCCTCTAACCAAACAAAAGTTCCTTCACACTCTCTGGTAAGACCCAAGAGATTCCAAAAGATCTAAATACAGAACTCCACAATTGATGAGCCCCCCCCTGAAATGAAGCTAAAGGTGATACACTGCCTCCCCGCTACACCAGCCGATGCAACACGAATCCACTATAGTTAGCCTCTCCTTCTAAGATTATCACAATTCAAGGATGCTTGTGAACACTTTTAAAGATTGCATTTTCAGCTTGATTATGCTCTTGATCGGTAGCCTTGTGCTTTAAACAAACAATCCTTCAAGCATGTTTAAAGATATCACCACAGCAAAGAAAGGTAAGCAGATAATAAATCTAGCAGGTAGTCAAAGATTCAAAATCACCAACTTTTGTTAGTGAAGAAAATATTGTTGGATTGTTGCTGAATAAACCTTGGATTAGGCTAATGCAAGCTCAGTTTGGGTTGTGTCTGAGTCTGGGCTTGGCAAACATACTTGAATTGATCTTAAGGGCTTACAGAGCATTTGATCAAGCTTGTGCTTTGGGCCCATGTTCAACCCAGCCAAGTTGAAGTTAAAAGGTCATTGTGGCTTGGTTTTGTTTAGCATGGTTCATTACTTCATTTACATTCCTTGGTACAAAAATTGGTAGCCAAATATCACAATACTGTTTGAGAAGCTTTTCCTTTTTTATATGGGATTAACATTTAGCTGAGTTGACTTGGAGGCTTTAGCTATTGGGAGAGTATCAAGGTGCTTTGGCCTTTTACTTCTTTATTTGTGATATGGTCCATCGGGTATGAAATCTTACTCTAGATTTTTTTAAGACAGATATAATGTGGACTTCACTTATTAATATCTTTTTGTCTGTCACTGAGGGGCATTAGTCACTGAGGATTTCAATGGTGTGCTGTTGGTTTGTCTCTAAACATTGTTGGCCACTCCTCACTTTACATCAGGTTGTTTAGTATGCTCTGGAAAGGAAAATTTGACTAAAAACTGAATGGATGTTCTCTTGGTGACCAATTTGTAAATGGATTAGGAGTACCACTAGAAGTTACAATGAGTCTGCTATAACACTGGGTTTCTTGCCCTTTGCAAAGAACTTTGGGTGACATAACTAACTGGGTGTTCTCCTGGTGACCTATGTCAAATGTCAAATTAGAAAAAGGAGTAGCTGAAAAAGTCATTACGAGTATGCTTTAAAGCTGAGTTCCTTGCCCCTCTCAAAGGACTTTGGTTATTATCTATTAGCTTTACTATACAATTTGATTCATATATGGTTATTAGGTTCATAATGATTAATTTATATTGTGAAAGGAACTTTGGATATTTGAATTTCTTTCTTGCTCTGGCACATTTCTGCCCAGGATATGTTTTAGAAGATGGAAACTAGCAGGAGTACTTCTCATACATCTTTGATTAAGAACTCTAGCTCAAATGACACTTCTTAACTTCTATAAGAATAGGGTGAGGGTGAAATGGTGGATTCGAGATATACTGGGTGCATAATGCACTTTCCCTTCTTTTGTTTTAAACTATTTGACTACTCCTATGTGCTTAGAATTTTTCCCAAATAGAATAATTTTCACTTTAGAGTATATAGTATCAAAAATCTAGAGACCTAAGTCAAAAACACCTTTATGACCCAAGTCAAAACACCTTTGTGAAATGTTTTATTAAATTAGCGTTCATCTCATATTCTCATATTTGAAGTGAATTTCAACCTTTTGCTACTTGACATTTATATCACCAATGATGTTATCACCAATGATTTTAGTGATGCATCACACAGAGAGGGATTCCTAAAAGAACATACTATAGCTATTTATGCCAAATAAATTCAGGGTCTCCCAATTATTATTTTTATTTATTGCTTGACTTTTCTTCGCTATTGATAGGCTTGTGCAATATACAGCAATTGGTGGCCCATGTTATCAGGTTAGTGAGGATATTGCAAGTTGGTTACCTTATTTATGATTTTGGGTACATTTTAAAGGTTGATGATTTTGATTTATTTTACCTGCAGCTCTCATGTATGTGCTGGTGCCTATGCCTTGCTTATTCTTTGGAGGTGGTTCCACTCAGTTTCTGACTAGCCGGGATGGTGGAGGGTTAGTATTTGCTTAAACTAAGCCCTTTTAACATTTAAAAAATTTTTTTTTTCATGATGTAACCTGTATCCGTTTATAAACTTTCTAAATGAAACTTCGATATACATGTGTATGTTTAGTAGGTAGTGGCCTTTTTAATACTGTCTCATACTGCTTCCAATTGAGACTTTTTTATTTTATTTTTTATAATGTTCTTTTCTGTTTGTCAATTATATAATGCAGTTGGATAGATGCTGCTAAATTTATGACTGGAGCATCAGCTGTGGGGAGCATTGCGATTCCTATTATCCTTAGACATGCTCATATGATTGAGACAGGAGCTATGCTTATCGAGTTCACATCCTTCTTCATTTTTGCTTGCACTGTCATGTGTTTCCACCGAGCTAGTCTTGAAGAAGACTGGTGATAAACATCAAATATGGTGCTGAACACTTACCCCAGTGATCATGTGACTAATTTTAAAATTCTGGCGTAAATACATGGGCAAAGATAGAAAAAGTTTCCTTCTTTGTAAAATCCGTTCAATGTACAAGGCAGTTCAATCAACTTGTGTTTTGCTTTAATCCCTCACTACTTTGTTTCTTATCGACATGGGAGTTGTGTTTGATATGTAATTTTTGCCTTTTAACCTTGTGATATATAAAATTTAAGGGCTTTATTTTGTTATAAATGTGATGGACATCTTCCAATAAAAAAAAAAATTGTCCCTAATAACTTTTTCTTGGTAATATATAATGCTCTATAAAGCTAGCAAAACCTATCAAATACAGACAACAATATTTATACCACTTTGTATGGTTTAACTCTTCCTTCCATGTGATTAAATTTATAGTTGTAGATATAATAAAAGAAAATGCTAACGAATGCCTTTAGGGCATTGATTAATAATCAATTTAAAAAAAAAAAATTATGGGAAAATAAAAAAGAGCAATTAATGTTTTGACAGTTTTTTTTATTTCTCATAAAAGCGGTGTCAAAATTTTCTTAAAATAAATTGTTAACCAATGCTCTAATGGCACTCATTAGCATGACCTATAATAAATGATACTTTGCCTAATGAGAATTTCACCATGTTTGCTTCCATAGCAATGTATTATTAACAAAACCAAGTTCCTTTTTTTGTGTGTATAATATATATCTTCCAAAAAAAATAAAAAATCCCCAGAGTAAATACTAGACGTTTGTGTTTGCTGATATGGACTTGAATGCTTTGAAAAAGTCTACTATATTCTGGATGGGCCACTGTAATCTCATATCTGGGCTGATCAAGAGCACAGGAAGAATATGGTTAAATTATGGGCTCAGTTGAATATGGTTACAATATGGGTTTTTTATTTATTTATTTTTTTAGAAAAGTAAATTACAATATGGGATTAGTTGTTGTGGAAGTGCTTGGATTGTGGACTTCAACCTTTTCTTGACACAGTCAAATATACGTTCACCAACACGTCAATTAATATCAATCACGACCCAAAAAAAAAAAAAAACATAAATAAATAACGGAAGAAATAATGTCAATAATGTCTGAGATTGCAAAAAAAAAAAAAAAAAAAAAAAAAAAACGTTGCTCTTTGTATAGAATACATGTGATGTGAGATTGAGTTCTGACTTATTAGAGACGCATGAAAGTCCAGCCAAAAAAGCCATGTGGAGTAGCTAGAAATTGTTTTTTCCATTAATTGTTAAAACTTCTAAAGAATTATAGGTAAAGTCTATCGTCTTTAGCGTAATTCAATTACCCAAGTCTTCCGGAATAGCTAGAAATTGTTTTTTCCATTAATTGTTAAAACTTCTAAAGAATTATAGGTAAAGTCTATTGTGTTCAGCGTAACTCAATTACCCGAGTCTTCCGGTATTAGGCTTACAAACCTTGTAAGTTGTAAGGTAAGTCAACTGGAGACTCCTAAGTCTGTCTTATGCATGCTTTTCTATATTAGAATTGTGGCAAATACTTGTATATCTAGCTAAGAACATCCTAAAAACTTGCACATCATGTTGACTTAAAAAAGAAAAAAGAAAAAAGAAAAAAGAAAAAAGAAAAAGCCTTCTTTTGATCTGATCCAGGATATCTTTATCAAAATCAAACAGTACTTGACTAGGTATAGTTGTTACCTTCATAATTTTATGAGTAAATAAATGAAGGATTCATAAGCATAAACTTAAAATTAACTCCCACTCAACAAGAAATACTCTATCTTTAAAAAAATGGTAATAGTGTTTGTTAATTTTGGCTATGAGTTGTTTCTCAAAAAAAAAAAAAACTATGAGAGGATAAATTTAACATATAGTTTCCTTGTTATTTTTGGAATCCCACACTGATTGGAAAAATAATAAGTACAACAAATCGTAGTAAGAAGATTAATTTCACATTATTAAAAGAGATGTAAAAATGTCTAATAATTCTTATAAATGGTAGCATAGTTTTTGTCGTTGTATGAGAACTAAAAGAATTTTGTACTAATGTGAGAAAAGTACTTATAAAGATTCGTTTTATTTATAAGAATATGTGAGTATAACAAAACAAAATCACTCATGGGACCTTATCCCCACAATATATATATAAATATATATATGTATTTATTGTGGAAATAAGGGCCCAAAATTATATATTGGGCCTTGGACATTATCCGAGAACAGGTCCGAAGAGGGAGAAATAAATATGAAGGATTCCACTCTGAAGTCCCGTGAGTATGAGATGAGCAGAAGATAGTCCGCAGAGTAATTTTTCCTCGGATATAATAAATATAATTCAGGTACGTATCCCAATGATGAAGGTAATCTTCATAAAAGCTTTGGCGACTGGAATGTGCCCCATAAGCTTACAAGAAGAAAGGAAATCCAAAAGTATCTAAGAAGATCCATCGCATTAAATTTACTGCAGTTACTTTTCTGGCAGTATTTATGTGGAGAAGACCCCTGAACAGTGTTGCCTTAGCTACCACAACTCACAGAAAACTAAAGAAGGTGTCTGATGTAACGGGCACTCAAGTGAGGGCTTAGATGATCAATAAGTGTAAGATCAAGATGGTCCCAAAGGGGCTATATAATGTACAAAAATCTTCCATAAGGGGGGACCGATAAAAATAGGATCGGTACTCAGTTGTTATTGATTTGTATAAAAAAGAACCTCCTCGGATAAGTGAATTTATTCAATTCTATTCTCCTTGTACTTGTTCTATCATCCTTTAAATCCTTACTAACTGTTGTCCAGCTCATTAGGACCTAGTTGTTTGACCCATTTCTCTATAAATTTATTGTATTGGGCTCACTAAGCCAGAATTCCATACACTTCAAGCTTGGTCCGCCAAAACATGTCCTTACATATATATATATATATATATATATATTTATATATATATATATATATATATTTATATATATATATATAAAAGAAATAGTAAGCCAATAATACAAATAATTTCACAATCGTTGAAAAATGTGTTTATTATTGATATCCAATACAATGATGTCAATTCTACATGTATTCATCTAAAGGAAATGTTAATGGGTACTATAAAGTGTCATTAAAAATGATTTATTGTAGGGTTCAATTAATAAAAAAATTGATATGAATTGACGAGAGGATTGAAAATATTTACATAAAGCTATTTGAAAGAATCAAATACAATTTGTCACCTCGAAAAAAAAATGTAAGAAAGTATGAAATATTGTCGGAGTGTAAGACAATAAGAAAATGTAATGCCCACGTGCTTATGTACGTCCAATTGTTCAACCTCACGTGCTTTGATATAGTGATAAGTGTCTCTAGACAAATTCTTGGCCATTGCAAGGAAAATGCAACTGATTTGCAGTGTGAAATGGGCGAGAATTTTCTATGGGTGAGGATGAGGATATGACATTGCCGGGCAAATGCAATGCATGTAATTGTAAAGAAGAAAAGACCTGCCGAGGCTAGCCCCACAAAGTTGTGCTAAGACCACCAAAAATGGCACAACTTTGTGCCACAACTTGCCACATGCGAGTTGTGACTGGTGAAAGAGTGTTTATGGGCCATGTGAAGACACAGCTTCACCAATCACAGCTTCACCAATCACCACTTACCACGTGGCGAGTTGTGGCACAAGGTTGTGCCATTTTCGGTGGTCTTAGCATTTTCCTAACCTCATCTCAGGTTTATTCTTCCATCGACAACATAGCTATATAGGACCTGGCCCATGTTGTTAAAATTTGATTTAAATATATTTTTATGTGGTTTATTTGTTTATATATATTCCAACTTTTTAACTAAAAAAAAAAGTTTAAATGTATTTTTATTCATTACCAATAAATAAATTCAAGTGTGTTCTAGTTAATTCAACTGGTAAAGTCTATGATAATTGAATAAGAGACTGTGGTTCAATCTTCACATACACCAACAACCGATTTGTGTCTTAGTCTGATGATTAAGAGTTTTCATCAAAACCGTATGTCACGTACAACTACTCATTTTCAAAGATTATTCGGTGAATTATTTCTTTCCAACTTTTCTATTTTTCTTTTGGAATGAGATCATGAGACATAATTCTGGGAGGAGGTATAATTTCGGTCCCACTTATTGTGAGAAAAATGTTTCATGAAACCATTCTAGAAGATAATTTAATTTCTTACTTCTAAATGGTTTGTTTTTTATTTATAAATTAATAACTGCAATAATGAGAATGAGAGATATTATAAGAGAAACAAGAAAATGATACTGAGATACAAGACTTTTGATACTTCCAGTTGATCTAAAAAAATTAAAATCGCACACTTTTTGGTATATAAAATTGTGAACTTTCAATTTGATAATATTTGAAAGCTCTCCTTTGTCGAAGTCTCTATTTTTTCAGGAATATAGAAGTCTGTAGATACAAAAAAGAGTACATATAGGCAGTTTTAACCAGGGTGCATGTAACTTCAAGAAAAAGAAAGCTTTTTTTCATATATATATTTTTTTTAAAAATGGATGTTGAATTTACTACTAATTGCTTTAGAGTCTATTTGGTTGGAGTAGTGGAAAAGTAAGAAGAATCGGAAGATAGAAATTGATAGAAAAGTGGAAGAATATAAGATGTAAGGAGGCCCAAATCCGGTATTGGGCTTTGGGCCTTGGCCAAGAACATAGGAGATTTGAGAATGATTAAATAGTCATTAGTGGTTTAGGTCTAGACTTTCATGAATATGATATGGCTGGGAGGGTGATCTGAGAAAGAATACCTCCTCGGACAAGTTAAACACAAACCAGATATTGGCCGCATTAATCAAAATGATCTTCTGGGAAGCCCCTATGACATGAAGGTACACCTTGAGTGTACCAAAGAGTGGAAGCTAGGAGGTACTTAAGGAAAAGCTGTTACCATCGCATTTAATGGGCTGCAGCAACTTTTTTGGCCGCATTTATATGGAGAAGACCCTTAAACAGCGCTACCTTGGTCACCGCAACTCACAGAAAGTCAAAAGGGGTGCCTGATGGGACAGACACTCAAGTGGTGGCTTGGATGATCAATAAATGGACGTCAAGATCACCAGGAAGGAGATATATAATGCAAAGAAACCCCTGAGAAAAGGGAGAGAAAAAGAAAGAGAAAGGAGTATTGTAGCAATCCAAACCATTCCTGTAGTCATTATCATTTTAAGTACCTAAAAACAGAACTCTCGGATTTGAGCCGAGGGCAAATTTTCTTGTATAATCTTACTACGGTTTTGTTTAAGTGATTGAAAGATCCACTTTAATTAATATTCATTCATTAACGCCTAGCTCTTCAACCCATTCTCTATAAATTTATTGTATTGGGTTTAAATCTAACCATATCTTGGGTCTAAGATCAAACCAGCCCTACATAAGAGATTTATTTTTCTCTCATATGTGTATTTATTGGAAGGATAGAAAAGCAGAGGGATGAAAAACTCTTTTATTTAGTTAAGAAGAAAAATGAGATGAAAAAAAAATATATAATTTTTATAAATTTACCATTATGTCCAAATTTAGCTAAACAAAAAATAATACACCATATTTTTATTAATAAATTATGTCCGAATGATTACTTCATTAAAAATTAAAAAAAAATAGAGGATAAGAAGTTCAAGAACCCAAAACATTTTTCTAAAAAAAATAAAATAAAAACCAAAACAGTTGAGAAAAGAAAGGACAAGCACAAAAGAAAAGAATTAAAAAAAAAAAAAGAGCAAGAAAGGATAAGCACCAAAAAAAAAATATGGAAGAAAAGATAAACACTAAAGAAAAAGACGCTAAACCAAGAAACACGGGAGAACACAAATAAACAAAGAAGAAAAAGACAGAAAAGCAAACAAAATATGGTCGTTGGGCTGAGGTTGGGACAATTTTGTCCAAAACATAAGCGCTATTTTCACTTGAGTTTTCTCCCCGAGTTGAGAAGAAAGATTTTTGATTGGCCTGGAAAAAAAACTGTCGAGTTTCATTATTTTCTTCCCTTATTTTCACTCTTAAACAAACAAAAATAATTTTTTTTTTCTTTCCATTCTCTCTTCCTTTCTCTATTCTCCCTGTTTTACCCCCAACCAAAAAGACCCTAAATAAATTTTAGGTAGTCCATGAATGACTCATGAATCATCTTGGTTAAAAAAATTTTCGACCATTAATTACCATGGAAAATTGATTCATCTTTAGTTTTTGAATTTCTCCAATTTTTTTCACCAAAAAAAAAAAGAATTTCTCCAATTTATTTATATTATTGCATGACACTTATTTCTAAAATTCGTTCATCCTGTATATAAGAAAGGAATTTGGCTTCAGTGCAAATGCGCAATAGTATTGCACTATGCAATTACTACCTGATTGTAAGATATAAAGGTTAACATATTAAAAAAATAAAAATTTAAGAAGATAATAAAAGTATAAAATGTTAATAATTTTTTTTTATCATGTTAACTTTTACATTTCATAAACAATATCTAAATCCATAAGAAAATCAATCGTTGTAGTGATGACTAGCATCGATGGGTGGCCAACTTTTGTGATCATTAATGTGTGTCTATATATATATATATACGTTTTGATATATATATATTAGTCTTACCCTAAATATACTCCATTTTGATCTTCTATTGGACTTTCCACTATGCTACATTTTGTCTTGAATAACCTATTATATTTTTTCTCAAAAAAAATTCTCAAAAAAAGAAAAAGAAAAGGAATAACCTATTATATTTAGGACAAAATTTAATTACAAAATTGGTTGTAGCCTAAGGTTATAATTTTACTCAATATCATTAACATTACTACATATTTTGAAAATCTAACCGTTAGATTGCATGTTTTTTATGCTTTTAATACATATATCAAATTTTGTGTAAATCGGATATTATTTATTATATGATCTATAAGATTATATTTTATGCATAATTTTAAATTACAAAAACTTGCAATTTAAATAATTTATTGATGATATAGCTATTAATTTTTAGTTTTCTAGAAATTTTACAAGTATAGAGGATATAAGAAGAAAATGTAATTCAATGGTGGATTTATCAAAATTTACCTCTAATAAAAAAAATATTGAGTAAAATTGTAGCCTTAAATTACAATTAATTTTGTAACTAAATTTTATCCATATATATTTATGATATATGATTATATTCCCCCCCCCCCCCCCCCCCTTTAGGGAAGATATACCTTTCCTTTTTGAACAAAAGGGAAGAGGGGACACTCAACATTGTTTGTTAAAAAAAAATGAAAAACTCTTAAAGTAGTATTTTTGTTGTTTAAATTTATTTATAAAAATAAGTTTATTAATCGAAAAATAAATTAAATTTGGTTTGAATTAAATTTAATATGTGTTTTAAGATATAATTTAACAACTAAATTTTCAATAAAAAGGTTTAAAAATAGATTGAAAGGAAACCTGGTCAATGGTATAATTTTCCCATTTGAACAAAGGGAATCCGTGTGGTTTGTTAAGGCGAAGAAAAAAATGAAAAACTCTGAAAGTGGCCTTTTTTGGTTGAAGAATGATTTGACAGGAGTCGCAGATTCGTTGCAAGTTTTACTCTGTGTGCATGTCGGTCTCGGTGAGTCCAGGGCTACTTTTTATTTAAAATTTGAATGAATAATTCCAAACCTATTTTTGAGAAAACATGAGCCACTTTCAAGTTTCAATGGGTAGATTATGAGGAATATAACCAGAAAGTGGAACATAGGTTGGTGCTTCATAGTAGGAGTCTTTATCTCAACATTTGGAGAAAAACAGTTCAAGCAATAGTTCTAATAAGATCTATGTGGTACACACGAAAATACTCGTTGCCGTCACGCGTGAGATCGATCAGCACACCAATGAGAAAGTGGAAAAAGACAAAAAAAAAAAAAAAAGGTATCAATTTTCTGTCCAAAAAGCTTATCTTGAAGTCAATCCAGCGTGGTCTGCCAGGAACACGGATTCAATTCAAGCCTCGTTCTTGTCTAACTGCGCGTGAATTTGGGTTGCATGACTTTCATCATAAATCTTTTGAGGGTCAATTTACTTGTTGACTTCCCCTTGACTCTGTCGCCTCTTCATGCATGTCTTCTAACCTTTTGTTACGAATACGAAAATAATATCCACAACATGACAAAAAAAAATGATAAAGAAAAAGTATACTAGATATTCAAGAGATTTTGTTCACATCTACTTTTTTTTTTCATAATATAGTTTATTAAAGTGATAATAAGTTATTAATATTGTTAAGCTAAAAATACACTACACTCTTAAAGCTTAGAGGCCTTTGAATTTTATACTATGAAACTTTAAAATTTAGATTTTATTTCATGAAGTTATATTTCGTTTGCATTAGTAGTCATTTCATCTATATATTCCGTTTAGTGTCATATAAGCTTACGATTGTCCAACAAAATGATATCATTTTTGTAGCGTAAATCCAAAAATGATGACATAATTTTTTTAACTAAATATGAGTGAAAAACTTATGTGATACTTAACGGAAAATATGGATAGACAAATTGCTGATACTAACGAAATATAACTTGAGAAGGTAAAATCTAAAATTTAAAATTTTAAGGTGTAAAATTTAAAGACTTAAACTTTAGAAAAATGTTTCTTTCTAAACTAGTTTAGAGAGAAACTCTTTAAATTTCTCCTATATCTTTTTAGTGAATGTGATTTTGAAAGTTTAGCTGTTGGATTGTATATTTTTATTATATCATTCATGTTTGCAAAATTTCAAGAAAATCAAAGATTAATAAATATATCATCATTGACATATTTAAATTTCAAGTTTTTGTGGTAAAAAATTATGTATAAGAAATAAGTTTATTGATTGAATAGTAAATAACATCTGATTTGAACAAAATTTGACATATGTGTTAAGAATATAAAGAACATGCAATCCAAAAGTTATATTTTCAAGGGTAAATTTCACTAACTACCCCTGAAATTTGGGCAAATACCAAAGAGGTCCAGAAGTTTTCAAAATTAACCCTTTTAGTCTTTTAAGTCCAAACGGACCTAACGCCGTTATATAACTTTTAGTTTCTCTCTTTGACACTCACTCAAACCTTTCTTCTCTCATCCCTCTTTCTTCTCACTCTCTTTGAATCCTTCATCCCTCTTCCACTCTTAGACTTGTCTTCTCAATCTTTTTGACTGCTTAACCTTCTTCCACTCTCATACCTTTCTTTGACTCTCTTGTCCCTTTCTTCTCTCTCGTGGTCTTTGCGACGGCATTGTGGTGTGGGTAAGCAGCGTTCATGGGTTTCGGTGTGAATCAGTGTTGGTTTTCATGGTCTTTGGGCAACGTCGTGCTATGGGTAAACGGTGTTTGTGAGTTTCGGTGTGGATTGGTGATGGATCTCGTGGTCTTTCGGTGGCGTCGTGCTGTGGGTTAGCAGTGGTTCGTGGGTTTTGGTGCGGAAGCAGTGAAGGTTGTTTTCAGATTTTGGTTTGGGTTATATGTGGGTCAGCAGCGGAGGTGTGGGTTTTGGTTTGGATTGGTTGTGGGTCGATGATGGAGGTTTGTGATTTTAGTTTGGGTTGGCGGTGGGTTGGCGGCTGAGGTGTGGATTTTGGTTTGGATCGGTTGTGGGTCGGCGGTGGAGTTTTGTGATTTTGGTTTGGATCGGCGGTGGGTCGACAGCAGAGGTTTGTGTATTTTGGTTTGGATTGGCGGAGCAAAGGTTTTGTGGGTTTGCTGTGGTTTGAGCAAAGATTTTCTCTTTGCTGATGAAGATGCTGAGCTTGAGTGCCATTGGTAAGGGGTTTTGGTGATGAAGTGAGTAGTGTTTGTGGATTTGAGAAGATGTTTTGGGTTTTTGGTTAAGAGAGGTTTTGATTTATTGGGTTTGGTTTTGGGATTAGGATTTTGAGTTGAAAGGCTGATTTTTTTTTTGTCACAATTCTTGATGGATTTTTGATTTTTGTTGTGTGTTTTCCGTTTTGATTGTTGGATTCATTCAAGAATTTTCTTTCCCTGTTTGTTTACCGAGAAAGTTATAAGGGAGTTTCTATTTTTATCAGTCAAGAAAGAGAAGAGAGATAGATAGAGAAAGGGATGAGAGGAGAGGTTAACAGTGTTAGGTCCGTTTGGACTTCAAGGACTGAAAGGGTTAGTTTTGAAAAATTCTGGACCTCTTTCGTATTTGCTCAAACCTCAGGAGTAGTTAGTGAAATTTACCCTATTTTCAAAATTTATATCAAAAAAGAAAAAAAAAAGAAAAAGAGTTTGAAAAGTTTTTCTCCAAAACTAGTTTGAAGAGAAACATTATCCCAAACTTTAAGGATGTAGTTTGTACTTTAACCTTATTATTATTACTACTTCCTTGAACAATAAGTCTCATAATTATTTAAGTCAAAAAAAAAAAAGTCTCATAATTATTAAATAAGTCACGTGACTAAAAGAAACATGTGAATGCTCATTTGAGTTGTAGTAGATAGAAGGAAGTTTCTGCCAAGCCGGTTTGGTGGTAACCTTTGTCCTTTATCATCCACAAATCAAAGTAGTGCCATGTTACTTGGGTTATTGAGTTATAAACACGTTTATATAAATGTAATTAATGCTAAAAAAAATTAAATAATTATTTCCCCCAATAGATACAATATTATTTGAATTTATAGCTTTTGCATCCCGAAGAAATTTTTTTTTTTTTTGGTAAAATAAAGAATATTTTTTATCATCATGTTAAGACACTACCTAATTTTGATGTAGATATAAATTTACTCCAATTCTTTTATTGGACTTTGAGAAACTTTACTTATTTAAATAATTGAAACCTACTAAAAGTAATACTAATTTTACTGCAGAAGAGCTTTAAATTGACACGACAAATGAATTTGACTAATATCATATTAATTATTAACATTATAGAAGATTTTTTTCTTTTTTTTTTTTGTTGAAAGAATATTATAGAAGTTGACACATCAATTTATGAACTTATATAGTAAAATTAGAACTACTCCGAACGTCATTCAATCAAATGACCCCAAACGTCATTCGGCCAATAAATATGCATGCACAAATAGAAGTAGGTAACATGAGTTTGCTCCTTCCATCCCACATTTATAGTCTAAAATTTCTTACTTATATGTTCCAATAAAATTTGTTATTTAAAAAAAAAATCAAAAGACTATTTTTATTTGTTTTTTACTTTTTTTTTTTTGTAATCTCTACTTTTATTCACATTTTGTGAAGAAATGGTAGGATTGAAATTCTCATTAAAAAAAATTTAGATGGAAAGTATCTAATATTAGTTCCTTAATAAATTAGTGTTTTTTATTATAAAAAATAAATAAATTAGTGCTTCTTTAAAGGGACAAAAATATGGGTGGAAATGAGTCTGAATTAAAGTAAATTAGTAAAAAACAAAAAAAAAAAGGAGAAAAAGGAAAAATGGCTCCCAATGTCACATGGAATACAAGTTTTTACATTAGTCGGAACTATTCCTAACATTCAAGAGCTCAATAGCTTAATTAACATCTTTTGATGTTTTCGACCAAGACCTTTAATGTTTATATTCCCTATTAAAACAATTGAATTATGAATTGTTATATATGAATGCACACATACTCAATTTTCCATGCCCTTGCATGTGGTCTTGACTATTGGCAATAGAAGGAAAGATGGGGGGTTGATACTGTTAAATCCATGCCTCTGGAGTCTTGACCCATTGATCTTTATTTCGGCGAGTCCCTCTGTGTCCTCGTTTTTCAAGTAAGTTTTCAATGTCAACTTTGCATCAATCTGATATGTTTTCTGTAATCACAACTCGCTTTGTTTTTCCACTTCCATAAACGTACGACCTTGACTATTTGCAAGAGAAAAAAGACGGTGAAATGACATTAATTAATTTGTTCATATTAAAACGGTTTTATATCTAGTTTCTGCATAGAAATTGCATTTCTTGCTGTGCAAGAAGAGTTTAGTCAACTGTACAACATCAGTAACCATAACAGTAAGATTTGACAAATTATCGTTCAATTTTTTTCCACAGGAAAATTAGAGCGTACGCATGCGCTGATGCTCATGCACAGTTGTAATTAATTTGAAGTCAAAATTAAATATTTTTAAAACGTAAATTACCCAGTAATTGACCATGGGAAGTAACTTGAATGTTCTATTACCACAAAAAAAAAAAAAAAAAACTTTGAATGTTCAATGTCCCTAGTAGTAAGTGCATGAATCTTCCTTCGTATAATTGTATTTGAAAAGTATGTATGTCTAAGCAATTTTTTTAGCTATAGTGTTATACCAATTGATAATGAAGTACATACTGGCTCTTACATATATAGTCAAGTCAAGTGGTTTCTTTCTCTCTTGCTTTTATTTATTTATTTATTTTATGATTGTTTCTTTCTCTCTTGCTAAGAAATAGATCCGTGTGACTTATTATTAGATGGAGTGTTATTGGAATTAAAGAGTACCTAATAAATAGGGTTGGGAAAAATGTACTTTCCTGCTCAATCGGTCTTGTCCCGTATGGATTCCCACCTCAAAGAGGATACAAGGCAGACATGAGAGAATAGAATCCACTTAGTCCTAGTCCTAACTCCCCTAGATTCTACTTATATGGAGGAGAGTAGAGAGAATAGATTCTACTTATATAGAAAATATTTAAATTATAAATTTTATTCTTATTATATCAATTTATATCAATTTTTCAAAATTAGTAAGGGTCATAATTGTCAATTTATATAACCTCTCATTTCTCTTCCTCCTACTTCATTTTTAAAAAATATAAACAAGGATAAATAATAACAATTCCCCTCTTCTCTTCTCTCATTTTCCCTTAATCTTTACTTTTCTCTCCCTCCAAACTTTCACACACGGTGTAGAGGAAGAGATGAGGCAAGAACGTAACTCCACTCATTGCCATTGCAACATTTTGAAACAAGTAAAAGTAATAAACTTTTGTGGGAGGTATGTTGATAGGAGGAAATTTACCATACCCATCATGGCAAAAAAGTATAAAGAATGGAAGTTGGATTTACGCCACTCTTTTAAAGTCTACATATATGGTGCGCAGCCAACTCAACTAAACTCATCATCTAGTAGTGTTTTTCTGAGAACTTGATAGCTTATTACTTAACCCTGACCAAATGAATCGTGATTAACTACACCTGTGAAGCTGTCAAGCACTTTCCAGGTTGACCATAAAATTTGTAAGTCATTTTAACTCCCATGATTTACTCGAAATATTTATTTTTAATAGCGGTAGCATTATCACCTGCTTTTTCAGAAATAGCAAGTCAGTTTACATCAGGGAACGACAAATAATTGATTAAGTTCTTTTTGATAAATAGGATAGAAACTCAACTTACCTATGAATCTATGATGTCCATTTTATGACGATTGTTTTTTATCATTAGACTTAGGCACTAATTGAATTTTAGTATAGGTAAAGTTTGAACTCCAACTCTCTTGTTCAACAACAAAAAACTTTACCAATTAAGATATTTAGACTTTAATAAGAAGGCAAGTCTAGCATAACGTTGTGTAGGTTAACATAGAGATCGTCAAAATAAAATTTCAATTCGTATTTCCAAATAATGTTTTTAAAGAACACATCTTCATTTTGAAACTGTAAGTTCGTTTAGACCCCTTAAACCCAACAGATTAACCTAATAAATTAGCCAAGTGATAACTTAGGTAATTTAATTAAATCTAGGTTAACACAAATAAGCAAAAACAACAAAGCAGCGGAAAATAAATAACACAAAGATATGATGACCCAGGAAACCACACTGGTAAAAACCTGGGGAGGATTTAACTTAGCTATCCTCAAGGTAAACTGAATCCACTATGAAAGAATCGAAGTTTACACAATAAGACTTAGACCACTAACATTTTATTGCTACCCAAGTGTAGGAAACTTACTACCACGACCCCATGATAGCTCCGAGACCACGGACTCCTTCTTTCTTGAATTCTTCAGCAAATCCACAAGCGCACCTGCTTGTATATCTTTGTGCTCTTTTGATTCTGCAACTGTATTGATTTACACAACTCTTGACATGAATCTCAAGTTTGTAAACCCTAAGTGTATGTGAAGGTAAACACCTCTAGATCTCACAATGAGATTCACAAACACAGCATTCAGAACTCTAAAAGCGTGGTTAGGGTTTTCCCTTATATACTTAGGGCAAAACATAAAACCCTATACATTAAATGGATTAGGGCTGAGTTGGAAAATTCTGCAGAAAAACGATCTGCCCGATTTTCGATCGATCGAGCCTAATTTTCGATCGATCGAGTCTGACAGAAAGTTAACAGTAATTCTGCACAACAACTCGATTCTAACTTTAGATTAAGACCCATACTTTGAGCAAGTCTAACACAAGATTAAACATTGTTTTGATCATGGTTTGCCAACATACAAATTGAAGTTCTAATACATTAGTTCCTAATTCTTAGAACCTAACAGAAACCAATGTTAAGAGTTGAGAGGAACCTGCAAATTAATCCGAGTTCATATTCATCACCTTTTAGAACTTTTACCTCTATTTTGCAACCCAAAAGCTATCCCAAATTCATAATCATTTTCATAAGAGATGTGCGTTCTATTCTATAATGAGAAAAAATATCAGCAAGTTAGAATGTTAGGATGGAGAACCAATATTAGTAAACTTTTTTTTTAAAACAGTTTTTGTTTGCCTCAAAATGATGTAGAGCCTTCAATTAATTAAGTTGAAACTATATATCAATATATGTGCATGGTACAGAACCACAAAAATATAGCTAACATATATATAATCTTTCGTTTGCTCCAAAAAGCATGGAGAGTCTTCAATATGAATTGAAAAAATGGATTTAATATTTTCAAAACCTGGACAGGATGTTCAATCGAAGTGATAGACTACAGGTTCTATCTGCCAGAATCTACTTGCTCTTTGCATTCACTTTTTTGGCTAAGGGTAATGAGAGCTAAGTGCTTGTTTATTTCCATTTTTTTTTCTCTTAAAAAGCATATTTTCAGACCTTTCAAAAATTTTTTTTTTTCAAACAGAATCTTTGGCAGCGTAGTTTTAAAATATAATAAAATAATAAAGCACAAATAGCACGTCGGTTCTCATTTTAAAAAATTGTCGTTAGTCACCAAAATAGCCTATGCATACATTTCAAATAGTATATCAACAAAGAGACCAGTTCCTCCACTGGGTCTTCTCTTTTTCTCTTCGCTCTTTAGTCTTAGACTGTTCCAAAGACGGAGCTTGGACTAGGGGCAATTCCCCCCCCCCCACAAAAAAAATTTAAAAAAAAATTTATTTTATATATGTACTAATTTTAATAATTTTGTTCTATAAAATTACATTTTGGTTTCCTTTAAACAATATTATTGATTCTTTTAAAAGTAATGATATACTCACAAACTTTTTTACTATCTGTTTTGGTAGCAAAATCTTATTGGTTCATATATGGGTCCATTACCCACTTTATTTTTTTACTTAATGGTAACTATTTATCACATCAGTAATTTATAAAAAAAGTTTGTAACTCTAGCATTTTTCTCATTTTAGTGACCATAAAAAAGATTTATAGATTTAAAATCTAAAACAAAACATACAAGCCAAAAAAAAATAGCTCAACAATAAAAATTACAAATAATAAAACTTAAAAATATTAAGTTTAATTAATCAATTTTATCCAAAATAAACAACCCTACCCTTTAAAAAATTCTAAATAAAAATAATTTTGTTTTTATCCAATAAAAAAAAGTCTCAGCAATTAAGTAGTAGCAAAGTCAGAAGTTAAAGATAGACTCCAAGGTTGAAGATTCTAGCTATTGCCGAAGACAGTTGACACCTCAAAACTTGGAAATATCAAAGGAAAAAAAAAAAAAAAAAAACTAATGAAAAAGAGTTGGACATTAATAATCGTTTGTCATTTTCTGATAATTTGTTCTCTAAATACTAATTAGAATACTCTTTGACCAGTGTTAGTCAACATTCACAATTTCACATGTTACATTATTAGTAGGTACTTTTAAAGTAGAATTGATTGGGTATTAAACAATATAAACAAGCTACTAAATTCCTAATACAAAAATTTAACATTTCACGTTAGTGTTGTGTTTTAGTCCAAACTTCAGAGGTTTTTGTGTGGTATTTTCTTCTTTGGGGAAAGGTTTACTTCCAGTGATTTTTCCTTTGGGACAATTATTCCATTAGTTTTCCCTGAGTTGCCATACTACGTGTTGTTTATTTCCGTGACTGTTTATTTTTGTGCAATATTGTGTTTGATTGTTTTATCAAAGGCCTTTATCATAATTAAATTAACAATTAACTTAGCTTTAAAATTAGTAATTTTACAAGGTTAGGGCCAAAATTTCCTAACAGTAATGAATCATGAATGTAGTTGGTGTCACTTCAACAACATTATAATAAATAAACGTTTAAATTATATTTTGATAATTTATAATATATTAGTTTGTAAGATTAATATAATAAAATTTGTAGTATCTCTAATGTCATTCTATTGAAATCTAGACCATAATTGTGCAGAAGTATTCGGCAAAAAATGACAAAATACTCATTTCGCCCAAAAATTTCAGCAAAATATCTCTGTTTTGAAACTATTTAGTGATATACCTCTATTTTGAAACTCAATTTTCTTAAAATCAAGTTTCAATGTAAAACTCGATTTGTAAAAAATTGAGTTCCTTAAATGGAACTCAAGTTCCATTTGAAATTTTTCAAGGAACTCGAGTTTCATGATCTCGAATTCTTTACTGAAATTCAATTTTTAAAAAATCGAGTTTCAAAATAGGGGTATTTTGCTAAATAATTTCAGAACAGAAGCATTTTGCTAGAACTTTTGGACGAAATGGGTATTTTGCCATTTTGGCCCAAGTATTCTCCAAACTTTCCATAACTTTCAAGTGGAGCATAGTTACAAAGAAATGTTAGTTAGGAGGGACGTTGTCAAAATAAAGACTTTGCAATTCAAGCTTTCAATTAACGGTTTTTAAAAGGTCTTTAAGAACTTAATTTAATAATTGCAAAAAGCATAACCAAAAGGAGCTTAATTTTATTCTCTATGTTGCACCCACATTATAGAATCTTAAATTCTTAATTAATGGAATAAGATAAGAATATATAAGATGGAATACAGCTTTCATGGTCATGGCTACGAAAGACTTTTTAGTTATAATAAGAAGCTTGTCAAAATTAAAACGCTATTGTGATTGAAAACCGATCAAGACCATCCAGTTGAGGTTATTTATTCATCTTGTACAAATATAATCATAAAATTGAAGTCAAAGTGTCAAACTGTTTTGGTCATATAAACTTCTAATCTATAATTCATACAATTTTGGCGGTTATTGAAGATTTAGGGCATACACACCACACACGGACATCACACGGTTTAGATCTTAGTTTTGTATTGATACATATAAATGTATAAGAAGTTTAAATATATATGTCTATATATATATATATATATATATATATCTCAAAAATATAGGTTAAAGTGGGCACTGAGAATAAAGGGTGGATATTGGATAACATGCCTGAATTGTGATCACCTAGTAATAACTTTTCAAGGGTTAACTTTTCACCTTTTCTACTTTTATAATCTCAGTCCTTGAGTGTTACAAATAGACTATCACCATTAACAAGGATAAAATACAGTTAATATTCTTAAAATTTGAACTAATATTAGTTAAATTTAAAACTTTTTAAAACTGACCAACTTGATTTCTCTGATGGTTAATTGGATTTTATCCAAAAAAGAAATCAAACACTTATATTTATTAAAATTTTTAATTGATGCCAATTACACTTGTCACATCACTCTATAAGCTTTTTGTTATAAGTTTTTTAATAAAAAAGATTTTTCCATCGAATCAAAATGCAAAACACGTGGAATATGATGACCAGGGCTTTTTCCACCGAACCAAATCTTCTTTTTTTTTTTTTTTTTTTTTGGTTCAATCCACCGAACCAAATAAAAATATACTTTTACGGTAAAAGAATACAAATAATTATTAAAAAAAAAAAAGGAGATCATCAAAATTAAACGTTGAACTTTTTCGTCCCAAGCGCGTGGAACTTTCCAAGCAACCCCACAATGCGTCCTTATTTTGCCTTTTCTCATTTCACTCGGTTTGTCTTTCTGCACTTTTGCCTAACTTTCATTCCCATCTTCTCCAAACCCCTCCTCTATATATATACACACATACGCATAACGGTGAAAAACAACAATATAACTGAGTCTTAGTAAAAAAAAAAAAACAAAAAACAAAGAAAAAGAAATCCCATTTGGTATAGTTATATTTGAGAGCTAGAGTAATGGAGGATTTCCCACCTGGGTTTCGGTTCTACCCAACGGAGGAAGAGTTAGTCTCATTCTATTTGCATAACAAGCTAGAAGGGGCGAGAGAGGATTTAAACGGAGTTATGGAGCGGATTATACCGGTTGTGGACATATATGACTCGAAACCATGGGAACTCCCACGTAAAAATCCTCTCTTCTTTTGATTCTTTTCTGTCTAATTTTTTTGTTTCTTCACTGAAATTTCTTACAAGTAATTTAATGTTGTTTCTTTCAATGCTTCAGCTCTATAGCCTTTAAGGTTACACTGAAGCTCATTAAATATTTCTGGTTTTATTTTCACTTTTCGTGTTGAAGCTTGCAATAATGAATTTAAGTTCACAATTAAGATTTTTTATTTTTATTTTTATTTTTATTTTTGGTTTTTGGTTTTCCATATGAAAGTCTTTGGATGATCATCTTGAAGATTAAGAGGATAAAAATATCGGAAAAATTTTACTCTCAAACAAAAACATTTATTCTTAACCCCCAAAAGTAGTAAGTTCTTTTGATGAACATATAGTCTTCCTTATTTTTGTCAAAGAAGCGAAGTAGGTTAAGTTTTTCTTGGGTTCACCATGTTTGCTTTCCTACTGTCTAGTTAAATGCAGGGTTACATATTCTGATATTATGATACCAAAAACTTAAACGGATAGAAAATGATGAATTTAATTATTATTCCAAAGGTCATGGAGCTAATCATTTTAATTTTCTCTTCTTTTTTAATGTTTTGGGATGAATACTTACCTTTTTTGATTTTATTTTTGCTAATATTTCTCAAAACTTGTTGGCTTCAGAGTTTTCTGGCGATCTATGCCATGGAGACCCAGAGCAGTGGTTTTTCTTCATTCCAAGACAAGAAAGTGAAGCTCGTGGTGGAAGACCAAGGCGACTCACGCAAACTGGGTACTGGAAAGCTACCGGGTCTCCTAATTATGTTTACTCTTCCAACAATCGCATTATTGGATTGAAAAGGACAATGGTTTTCTACAATGGAAGAGCTCCAAATGGAACCAAAACTGAGTGGAAGATGAATGAATATAAAGCCATTGAAGGAGAAGTGTCCTCCTCAACAAGTGCAACTCCTACGGTATAAATTAACTAATTACTAGTCAATGGTTTAGGCAATTCTCCCATATATGTGTGTGTGTGTGTGTGTTTATGTTGAATTTATCATCTTCATAGAGATAAATGGTAAGAACCATGTAATTGATCAATATATACGAAGTAAATTTGCACCTACTAATTACCAATCAAATCCAATTTTGCCATGGTGGTTAAATGGTGACAGTCTATTAATTACAATTGTTTTTTATGTGGTTACTCCATAAACTTCATCTCCTTGCGAAACCCTGTCAAAGGTTTATATATATATATATATATATATCTCATGCATGCAATAGTCTACTATGAATCAAGACTTGGCCTTTGGCACAAGAATGCTTATTTACCCTGTAAGGTCATTTTCAGAAGGGAGCCATGCCTTCAATTACTCAATTGAGTGAAAATATATAACTGGGTGATCATCTTATTCAATTATAATTCCTCCTTTTAAATTTTAATACAATAACATAGGAATCCAATAAGATAAGATGGAGATAACAACACCCAATAAGAGATAACAACTACTCTAATGAGATAAAGTCTAAGAGATAGAGAAAGCATCTCCACTAAAACAAAAATAATTACATAACTCCAGCCCTTAAAGGATAACTATTTCATAATACTAATAAGAATAAGTGGTTCAATAATTATTCCTAATTTCTAATTATTTTTTTTTCTTCTGTATTTGCAGTTAAGGCAAGAATTTAGCCTCTGTAGAGTGTACAAGAAATCAAAATGCTTAAGAGCATTTGACAGAAGGCCTCCTGCAGTGATAGTAAGTGAGCCAGCAGCTCAACAAGTTCCTCAAAGTGATGAGGCAACACCATCTCGTTTGAACCCTTCATTGACAGAGAGAATAAGCTCACCGGATAGTTCATCCTCAGGAGACCAAGGCCAACTCTCCCAGCCTGGTGAAAGTACTGGAAACATGGCTGTGGATAATGAGACTTTTTGGGATTTTGAGCAACTGAACTGGTTCCAAGGGCTGGATTAATAGTGTAAATGCTAAATGGAGAGTCTGGATTCAGCTGAATCAGGTATCCAAATAAGTGTAATAATAATCGAAATTGTAACCTGTGGGGCTTAATCCACTTAAGGAAAGTAGGGTTTGACACGTCTTTGAAGGGACCACCTTCTTTGTTTTATTGTCTTGTATCTTTACTTTATACCCAGAGGCATAATGAACTTGAGCTTTCTCTAGTTATTGGTTTAGGGAATGTATAATAATTTAACTAATTAATGTGTCTAAATGATTGCTTACTCATTACTTTTATCTCTATTTATGAAGTGGAAATGATCCTATTCAATTCACATCTTATTAATTTTGTTCATTTCATAATTCTATTAAAGATATACAATTTACCATGTCATTCAAAATTTAAAATGATATGACAATCCGTATATTGTTAGATCCGAAACATAAAATTTGAACCATAAAATAGACAACAAAGTGGACAAGATTGGAGAAGATCTCATTCCGTGTAAGTCTTGCTTTACAATGATATACCAAGAGTACTAGACTATGTAACTTGTTTATTTTTTGAGAGGAACTAGAATATGTAACTTGATAAGCCTCTTTCTTGAAGATCTATACTTAATCCAATGTACAGAACTAAATGGGAATTCTAATGCTATTAAATCAAGTAGACAATAGAAAAATGTAATGGATAAAATATATAACTAAAGAATATATTTTGTCTTTTGACTAGCATTATGTCACAATATATATATATATATATATAATCATATGTAAATAGAAAAAAACAATAATAATATTAAAATACACTTTGAAACAAAAGAACAAAAATTGCTTTGAATTACATGATGAAGGCATATCATCATATAAGATCAAGTTTCTATAATAATAATAATAATAATAATAATAATAATAATAATAGAATAATTTAAATTAAATAATGCAACTTATTTTAAATTTTTTGAAACTTTTTTTATTGAATTTTATTTGAAGTAATACTTAATTTTTCTAAAACTATAGTGATAAAGTGTTATTGAAAGAAAAATACATAAGTACATATATAGTTTTAATGTACTTATAAAGAGTTATATGACAAAATTATGTCATAGATTTTATTAAAAAAATAATGTCATATAAATAACTTTGTAACACTTACATTGAGTGATTAGCCATATAGCACAACCATAGCATGTGAGACCTAAATTTAAGGTAGATTATTAAAATAAATAATAAAACTTCTTTTAAATTTCTAGAAACTCTTGATAGTAAAATTTTGATCAGAGTAGCATTTTTCAAACGTTTGCTATAGAGTTTCACATATATCAATTATGTTGACAATTTTAATGTACTTCATGTGTGTCACATTACATAAGAAGAAAAAAAAAAAAAGAGGAATAATAATTAAAAATTGAGAAGACATCCTTTTGGCACAATCTCAATTTTAAAACATTTTTTTATTATATATTATATGATATGATATGGTCATGGGCTTATATAATATGTAATTTTATTTTGAATTTTTTTAGTAATAATAATTATATAATATTATAACTCTACCAAGAGCTTTCTTGCTTAACTAGTTGGTACCTCCTGTTATTTCTAAACTAGTATGTAATCCCGTGCATATGCACGGATACATTTAAAACAATCACAATTACATATAATATATATATTTGAATTTTTTTAGTTATATGATTTTTTATGATTTATTATATTAGACTCCTCGTTTTCTACATTAAATTAACTAATTTGACACAAAAATTTAAAAATTTATATAATATGGAACACATGGCGCAAAATTAAACTCTAATTGAAATTAAATTTTTACCTAAATTAACTCATTTGGCACAAAATTCTATAATTTAGATTAAGTGAGACACATGGCATAAAATTAAACACTAATTGAATTCTAATTTAAAATTTAATTGGATTTTCTCTTTGTTTTACCTATTATTATATATATAGATGAGACATTTAGGGTTCAAATATCCTCCATTCCTCAATTATTAAATTGTCAAATAATAATAATAATAATAATAATACTCAATTATTAAATTATCAAATAATAATAATAATAATAATAACAACAACAACAACAACAACTCCAAATGAAATACCAAGTGCCTTATAATTTATAAATATAAGGATCGATTTGAAAGTCTAAATAGATTTTAAAATTGCAACCAATGTGAATTTCTGTTACTTTTAAGTAATAGTGACTTGTGTGTGTGTGTGTGTGTGTGTGTGTGGGGGGGGGGGGGGGGGGGAGGGGGTGTTGGGAATTGAAATAGTTTAAAAATCTATGCTTTTGATTAAAACTATTAAATTTTAGGTTTTAATTTAAAATCAACCCAAAATTTTTAAAATTTATGTAATTAACAAAGTCTTTAAAAATTTTATAAAGTTTAGATAAATTTTTAGTCTTAACTTATTTAAATTTCTATTACTTTTAATTAGTAATAACTTGGGGAGGGCACAAATTAAATCAATTTAAAAGGATCATTGTTTTAATTGAAGCTTTTTTAAATTTAGGGTATAATTTTAAACCACTCCAAATTATACAATAGATAAATTATGTAATTTATCCGTATCTTTAATAAATATTTCCAGTCACTTAGCCCAAGAAGAATGTAAACATTTATCGCATGATCAAATAACTATGACTTAGAAAGCCTAAATTTTAGAATATAATTATATAATTTCAATATGATCCCCAAATTTGAAAAGCATTGTCTTCATTAATAGATTTTTTATTTAATTTTTTTCACTTAGAGTAATGTAGTCCTTCCACCTAAATTGATAATGACAATGTAACAAAAATGGACGGTGGGGAAATGTTGGTTAAAAGAGTTATTTGTAGAACAAAAATCATTTGTTCCATTATTAATGTTTTACTTTGAGTTTCATTATGCTCCATCAACATAGCATATCATGCTCACGCACCCCTTTTTTCTTCATAAAGTTATAAAAGTTTAAATTAAGAAGAAAAAAAATATCACACATAGCATATTGCAGTTACCGTAGTAAAAGTGGAACTCTAAGAGTACTGAAAAATAGGATTTTCATTCATGATCAATTATATCATTCGAATATGTGTCTTGATTTTAATTAAGTGGCGTCTTAACATGATGACAAAGAAAAATTTTTATGAAAGTTCAAATTCTATCTTATGTAAAAAATAAGTGTCTGACTCACGGTTCATGAAGATAATTTTTTTTTTTCTTTTTGTTTTGTTTTAAGAATAGTTAAACCTAAGACACTAATCCCAGCCACCCCATCCCTAGAGAATATCCAAGCTTTAAGAATCATTTTTGAAGACAATTATGAAAAGAAAATATTGGTGCTCTTAAGAATATATATCAAAGTACGTCAAACAAATTTTGATCATTAATTCATCCCTTTACTCAGTAATAAATGTGAATATGTTGATGATGGTGTTTTTGTATAGTTCCCTGAGTCAAATGCCTAGGGGTCCATGACTGACCTAGTTTAGAGCTACAGTAAACAAATTTAATTCTGTCATAACTCATACGTACCCAGATAGACATGGATTGAAAAAGTCTAAAGAAATAAATAACAATAGTAGGATTTGGAGATTAAAAAATAGGCGTAAAACTCATTTTCGTCCATACATTTTCACGTGATTTTCACTTTAGTCTCTAACTTTTTTTTCCACTGCTTTTAGTCCCTATCCTGAAAAACGCGTCTTGTTTTCGTCCCTGCCTTTACATCAGAGATGAAAAATGTACACGTGACAGACGGAACTATTAAAATAATAATAAAATTTTTTATTTTAGCATTAAAAAATCCACGTCAGCATCTAAATTATTAATTTATTAATTTTAACTAAATAAAAAAATGAAAAACAGAAATAAAAACCAAAAATCAAATTAATTGAGATCTAAATGTGTCTTGAACAAGAACAACAAGAACACAAACCCAGATCTAAGAACACAAATCCAAATCTAAGAACACAAACCTAAAAATTAAAATCCAAAAATTAAAAATCTCAAAATCATCATTTTCTCAAACCCAGCAAAATTATCAAATCCTAAAGCCCCAAAGTACCAAATCAATCCAAAAATACAACACAACCAATCCAAACAAAAAAAATCTCAAACTCATAAAAAACCCATCACAAGCAACTTGAACCCAACAAACCCACCTCAAGCAAACCTAGATCCAAAAGATTAAATCACCAATTCAAAGCAAAACAAATTACCAATTTTGCCAATAAGAATACGAAGTTAAATTTGGAAGCATCAAACTTTATACAAAAATTTATTTCAAAGAATTAAAGAAGAAAGAGATCCATACCTTTAACTTTATTGCAGAAGGGGCAAGCTTCGTACTGGTAAAGAACCACGTCTTAGGGAACGAGTTCCGGCAGCAATGGCTCCTTCGTGTGGACCTCTTGGGTGGCGGCGATGGAAATCAAAGCCCCGGCGACACCGAGAGACAAAACTCGCGCTGGTGATTACTCCACCAGCGAGTGTACGAACCCCCCGAGCTACTGCTACTTCCGTAGAGCGCCATCTGGAGAAGCCTGTGGTTATGGTGGACGGCTGTAGAAGTGGCGACGCCTGCACTAACGCCGCCGTGGGGAGCATGGCCACCGGATTTGGGTTTGCTGGGTTCAATATGGGTTTCTCTGAGTTTGAAATTTTTTTGTTTGGATTGGTTGTGTTGTATTTTTGGATTGATTTGTTACTTTGAGGCTTTAGGATTTGATGATTTTGCTGGGTTTGAGAAAATGATGATTTTGAGATTTTTAATTTTTTGGATTTTAATTTTTGAATTTGTGTTCTTAGATTTGAGTTTATGTTCTTAGATCTGGATTTGTGTTCTTGTTGTTCTTGTTCTTGATGATTTTGTTCTTGATTTTTGGTTTTTATTTCTGTTTTTAATTTTTTTTATTTAGTTAAAATTAATAAATTTATCTTTTTAATTTAGATGCTGACGTGGGAAAACAAGACGCGTTTTCCAAGATAGGGATTAAAAGCGGTAAAAAAAAAAGTTAAAGACCAAAATATGAATCGTGTGAAAATGTAGGGACGAAAATAAGTTTTATGCCTAAAAAATAAAAATGATAAGTAAATTGCAACATATTTTGCGAGAGTGGTTCTAGTGCCACACCATTAGCCACAACATTGGCCACAACTTGCCATGTGACAAGTTATGGTTGGTAGAGGGGTGATGGTGGGAACACCCTTCCACCAATCACAATTTGTCATGTGGCAAGTTGTGGCCAATTATGTGGCACTAGACTTTTCCATTTTGCGGTATCATTGTCAAAAAAGTAAAACGTGTAGCCCAACCTAAAATTATTTTATATATTCTAAAAGCAATACTTCTTTTCGTATGAATAATATATTAATTCCTTTATAAATTTTAAAAGAAACTATACAATATTATTTTAATGTAGTTTAAGCGTGTTTCACTTTCACTTCACTTTGGGTGGAGACAGAGGAAAGGAGAAAGCAAACTTTGTTTTGTTTTTGTTTTTGTTTTTTGTTTTTGTTTTTTTTTTTTTTTTTTTTTTGGTCCCTCTGTAAATTCGAATGGAAAGACAAATAATCTTAGAAAAATGTTTTTTGAGAAAAAGACAATTTTATTAATACTATTAGCAATTTTATATCTCAAAAACAAGACAAAACTGGAAAATTTATATACAATATATAAAGTCAAAAATAATAATATATAATTGAAATTAAATATGTTAAAAACCTACTAAAATTTTTCGTCCTAACCTCAAAAATGTTTTGAGTTGATTCTACCCCTACTCAGGATGTGTGGATTCTATAGTTGCGTGAAACATGCATACCGTAAGAGTGTAAAACATATGGTGAAAAAGAAGATATATGTATATGATACATGAATAGTTATTGTGTAGTTCGGAGCATTGCTCTCTCCTCTCACATGAGAGATGAGCCCATGGTGGATCCTACGAGTGAGGCCACTCTTCAAATGAGAGGAGATAGGAAGCTGTGTTCCCAGACCACCACCACCCAATAAATTTCCACGACACATGATATATGTATTGATTTAGGACAAAATTTGGGTATACGCTGTTTTGACCACAAGTCATCGTCGCGAAGGGGAAAAAGACATGCATTGCAAGCATTGGACAGAAGTGCAAGTCCCTTAACTTATCAGCGTGCTTTCTTGGAAATTTGTAAAGCACATGCTGCAAATCATTTCGGAATCGGTCACAAACATTCTACGTGATTATGTTGAAAAAGAAAAACCGGTCGAGAAGACTCCAAAAGTCTTGTCTTCCACACAAGCCGTCCTACTCCAAGTTAGCTGGCAAATATTCATATTTATGTTTTTTTTTTTTGAGGGTAATATTCATATTTATGTTAGCTTCGTTTATAGGCAGAATTTCTTTGCAACTACAGAGAGCACAAAGTCATGCATTTAGTACTGTACTACTCGTCTACGCATCTACCACGATCTATCCCATTCAATACCATAAATGTAGCAAAGATAATATTTGGCAATGCCTTAGAATTATCATCATAGTTTGTGTATTTGATTAATAGCTACGGCATTAGTGGCAGGGGCGGCGCTACATTATTCTCAGGGGTTCAAACCAACCAATTGACTTCAAAAAAAGAAAAAAAAAGAAAGTATATATATATATATATATATATATATAATATTTTTTTTTAATACTATCATTTTTTCTTAAAAATATTTTTACACACCCTGACTTAAATTTTGCACACCTTTATTATAAGTATTTTCAACTCTAAGAATAAAGAGTTAGTATTTGTGAATTGTAAGTATCACAAATTTTAATGAATTTATATTATGTGTGTGAGTGTGTCTAATATTGATAGTGTGCATTACTTTTTGTTATAATGTTATTTGTGTGAATTATGATGTGTGTGGATGTTTGTGTGTACAATATAAATATAATATAAATTTATATAATTTAATAATTAGGAAATAGAGATAGTTTGTTTCATGTGTGTGTATTGTCATCATGTTATAATAACTTTTTGTTATAAAGTTGGTAAAATTTAAGAAAAAAAATCGTAAAGTTAGTGATTGTCCAAACATTTGATTGGTTAAGTAGACACTAGTGTATAATTTTATGTATGAATGAGTGTGGTTGTGTGCATCAATAATTAATACAAAATCAATGAGTTTAGTTTAGTCATTTAGTTTAAAATATTTTTATAAAAACAATAACACATAGATAATAAAAATTGCATAAAAATAAAAATGTTAGATAAACTTAATAAAATAAAATGATTGTAGGCTCATACCTACTCACATTGGCAATAGATACTCATAATTCAAAATTTGAATACTTATAGAAGAAAATTGTAAAACTTCACGTATTATTATTATTAATTTTTTTTGTCGGTAACTCGATATATTCAAGTTCTTTTTTTATTAAAATTTTTTAATGAACTCCCTAAACAAAATTTCTAGAGCCGTCATTGATTAGTGGGCACTTCTTTCTAGTTTTTACCTTTCTTTCTAATCTTTTTATTGGACAAACTACGTGTTTGGCATCATTAGGGGTTGTTTTTAACAATGTTTTATTCTTGTACAGTTGTAATAACTAACAAAAGTATATATGCATAGTCCAAAAAACCAAGTGGAGTAATTTTCTAACCTAGTCTTCCACTTAATTTGAGTCTTACTTGATACTTGCCGTATTGATTTTTTTCAATTAATGGCTTGACTTGCTATATTTGAAGTTGACAAATGATAACATTCTTAATTGTCAGAGTTTCCACTGACTAATTATTCGAATTAAAACCAAAATCAAACACCGTTTTGGGAAGATAATGCAGGAGCGAAAAGGTATAGCAAAGCATGACAAAGAAAAGTACTCACAAATGTGAACTGTGTAGTAGTAGCTGAACATAATAGAATTTTCGTATTGATTTTTTTTCAATTAAGAGCTTGACCTTGCTATAATTGAAGTTGACAAATGATAATTAAGATTCTTAATTGTCAGCTTTTTCACTGACTAATCAGTCAGATAAACTCAAAAATCATCCACCATTTTAGAAAGAAAAGTACTCGCAACTATGAACAGTACGTGAACTAGAACCAAAGGAGTCAATCTCGTAATGGAGGCTGTGTCGATTTGACCAGTAGAACGATATATTTCGATACCGGTTAATACTGGTATACCATTTCGGATTTACCGTTATTTTTTATAGTTATATATATATATATATATATATGTATATGTGTGTGTGTGTGTGTGTGTGTGTGTATTATAATAAATATAAAAATTTACCATAAGACATTACCTCAATTTAGAATAAATTATTCATGGTTTTAGACTTTAGCATCAATTAAAAGAAAAAAAAAACACAATATAAAAAATAGAAAGCTTAATTGTTCATTACATACTAAGAAAACAAATAATATTAATAAGTTAATGCAAGTAAGTTATCATTCTGCCCTCACAAAAATTCAAAAATTACAAAACTAAAAAATAAAAAAAAAATAAAAAAAGTTTTTTCCTGTACCAGCAGGTATTGCCCGAAATTGGCTGGTATGGCCGATACGGCTAGTATTTAAACCGGTACAAAACGTTGGTGTTTCGATATTAGTTTACATACCGGTACGGTACATACCGACTAGTACGGCTAGTACGGATACGGTATCGACTACACTGACTAGAACATAATAGAATTTGTTTGTGCCTCCTATCATCATAGCCAAAGGGTTTGAAAAGAGACCACAAAAAGTGTGGTAATGTTGTTTGTATTTTTTTGAAATACAGGTGGATGAAAAAAATGTGGAAATACGTGTAATGTTGTTTAAACACTGAAAACTATTGCTCAAAATACCCTACCAAACAGCCCCTAAATGATCCAAATTAAGGAACCTTTCCATTTTTGCCAGGCTTAAATTAGACAAGCAGTTAAATTGTTTCCCAATATTATTACATAGATTCTATAACTGTCATATATTTTATAGCTGATGTGGAGTAATATTATAGAAAAGATCAACACATTAACGGTGAGTTTCAATAGTTTCAAAAAAAAAAAAAAAAAGAGAGTAAATTTAAGCTAACCTAAATTGTGAAGTATTTTATCGTAAGATAAAAGATTTGAAATTCAATCCCTACCTAAACCAAAAAGTTAATCAACATTTGTGTGGATTAATATTGAATATGATTATCAGGAGCATTTGTGTGGATTAATTTTGAATATGATTCAAACATAAGTGTGGATGTACTTTCCCTTAGAAGTCTTTCCTTGCAAAATTAAGTCTACTATGGAGGCTAACCAAAGACCTTTTTTTTTGTGTTGTTCTTTTTGGGTGCATGCACGGTTTATTTGCTGTTCATAATCTCTGTAAATAGGGTTACATAATTGTGTTTCAAGTGCTTTGTGCCCTCCTTTCGCACAGTTTTTTGAAGGATGCTGGTTATTTAGATGTTGCTTCTTAAATTATTATTTATGGTTGATTTTAATTTGTGTTGCACGCCAGATTTTCATCATCACCTAGGATTCCAATGTATGACAGATTGTCATTTCATGATCATCCTTGTATTTCCAAGGAGGAATTCCGTCCATATTTTTGGTGCCGCGTGTTAATCTTGACCGCCAAAATTTTACAATCTGCCTGGATACTGGTACGAGGTTATTAATGTTGTTAAGCAAGCATTAAACAAATTATATTATCAATTGGATATTTATAATATAGAAAAATGCTTTTAAGACATTGGTTAATAATTTATTTTAAGAAGTTTTGACATCACTTTTATGAGAAATGAAAATAGCTATCAAAATATTAATTGTTTTTTTTTCTTTTTCCATAAAAACTTTCTTTAACTGGATTGTTAACCAATGCACTAAGGGCACTCGTTAGCATGATCCTATGATATATATTTTTTATTAAATGCAAATTTTTGCAAATTCACTTTTAGATTACATCTTATTTTTATATTATTCATGCTTGCAAAATTTTAAAATAATTGGAAATCAATAACTATTTCATCTATAAAATGTTTAAAACTATGTTCAACCTTTTGTATTATAAAATTATGTATAAAAGATGAGTTATTGACTAAATAGAAGATAATATCTAACTGACATAAAATTTGACATGCGCATTATAAAAATAGATGAGATTTAATCCAATAATGAGATTGTTAAAATACTAACATCATTAAAAGTTGTTGAGTGGTATAACATTGTTTTGAGTTTTATATATATATATATATATATATGATACATAAGATATATATGATACATAAGATATATATGATACATGAGATATCTTCTTGTATCACACCCAACTAGTCAAAATGGTTTGCCCAAAATTTAGAGAATAGAAAATAAAAAATTTTGAAAAAAAAAATAAAAAAAATAAAAACTTAGAAGTAACCATCATCTCATCAAAATTTCTTAACAAAGACGTGAAACTAATATGAAAAAAGGTCAATTTCTAAATATCTTTAAGCCTGTGTATTTATATGTGATTTGATATCTCTTAAATTTTTTAGGAAGCCAAACAAAATAATTAATGAATGACATAAAGCTTCTCTCAAAACAAGTTTGGAGGAATATTCTCCTAAAACCCATTGCGTGGTATTTAATAAATAAATTAATATTATCATTTATGCATATAACAATTAAGTCATTTAAACAAATTGTGTGACCATAAATATGTTAAAGATATTATGCCTCAAGATGCCCAAATTCATTGTAAGTTTGCGTGTTTATGTACTTATTGTACATGTATTTTTTATCCTAACACCATACGATTTGTTTAGGGTTAGCTACGATACATACCTTATATCGTGTTTATTGTAAAACACAATTTAAGGTATTAAAGATGTAATCAAACAGAACTTTTCATTGTAAACGAAAATCATTAGGTCAAACCAAAAAAAAAAAAAAAAAAAAAATTTCTTTTGTTCTCTATTTCACATTAAAACTATGCATTAGAGACTTATATATGTAAACTTAAAGACAGGCCTAATAGTACCAAGGTATACTACATGAGTTGCAGTTAGCTTAGCTGATAAAATCTCTGATGGTTGAATGAAAAATCTGGGGTTCAATCCTTGCTTACACCAAAAACCGATCGGTGTCTTAGTTTGATGAAAAAGAGCTACCATCAAGAGTAGACAAAAAAGTATAGGTGTAACTCACAATGATATATAAAGAGCTACTAATGGCTAAGTTTGTTTCAGTTAGAGTTCTCTTGTTGCTATGAAAGATTGTCCCTTGTATCAACTTGATGTCAGTAATGCCTTCTTACATGGTGAACTTGAAGAAGAGGTCTATATGACCTTGCCCCTAGGTTTTCATAACAAGGAGGAGGCTTTTGGTGGTCATAGTTTCAATGGTATTAGTTCTAGTCTAGTTTGCAAGTTGTCAATAATGCCTTCTTATATGGTGACCCTGAAGAATTGCCCCCAGGTTTTCACAGCAAGGAGGAGGCTTTTGGTGGTCATAGTTTCAATGGCACTAGTTCTAGTCTGGTTTGCAAGTTGAGAAAGTCCTTATATGGATTGAAACAAGCATCTTAAGAATGGTATGCTAAGCTTTCAGCAACCATTCTCCAGCTGGGTTTTAAGCAATCTAAAGTAGATTATTCATTGTTCATACATTATGCAGGCACAAAATTTATAGCTTTGTTGGTTTATGTAAATGACATACTATCAGGAGCGGACACTATATGTTAAAACTCTCTAAAAAAAAAAGTATAGGTGTAATACAGGATGATAAAGAGCTATCATCAAGAATGGATATCATAGGTGGAAAGTCTCTGTAAAAGAAGTATAGGTGTGATACAAGGTGATGCATTATAATATAGTTGTACTTGAACATTGAGCCTAGACATGATAATGGGTATGGGCCTAACATATTTTTATAGCCTTCCTCAAACAAGAAGCAGCTACAAATTGAAAATTAAAATGGGTAGTATCTATCTCACTTTTGACATTTCATAAAATACTACCTAATACATGTTGTTTAAGCTAATCTTGCTTTGTAGATTCTCTGTGTTTATACAAGCGTACACATGTTCACCTACACACTATCAAGCACATTTTTTGACCTAAAAGCTTATGTGAGACCAACTTGAGTCTAAGTAGATGTAAATTAATGAAAATGTCAGCATCTATTTCTCTCATTCATATCTCTTTCACTTAAAACCGTAAAAATAAACTGGAATTAAAATTACCATATTAGCTTCCATTGAAACTCAAAATCAATCTTCCTAGGATCCATCACACCTATCTCAACCTCATTCACCAATGACTTTCTCATCTGCTTCACAAGAATCACAACAGAAACTTCACCCATGTGTCTTCCACAGTCTTTACACTATACCACAATTAAAATAGAATGTATTTCTTTATCATTTTGTTTTCCAAAGTAACATTGACGCAAATAATAATGCTAATTACCTTCTTAGCAATATTCACATGTTTCTTTTCACAAATATTTATAATAAAAAAAATAAGAAAAATGACAAAACATCAAAACCAAGTCCATTATTGAATAACCAAGAGAAGTGTATTCAACAATTGAAGTATGTCAATGTCACTAATGATTTGAAACCATCTAAATTGTATTTAATATTGAAAGTTCAAATAGCGTATAATACACCAAAGAACGTTTAGAACCTCAAATACAAAAATACCAACACAAGTTTATAATCAAACAATATATGTGCGGAATATGAAAAATAAGCTATATTCAAATTGGCAACACACTCTGAACTATAATTAATTACAAACACAGCAGCAATTAAAATGTAAAGAGAAAGAAAAGAGAGATGCAAATACAAAGATAACACAGCGATGTGTTATTGAATAGGAAACTGAAGTACTCGGCGAAAAACCTCTCCGCCGCCCTCTAAGCGGTCAATAATCCACTAGAGAATAAAGTTGGGATACATGAATAGCAAAAGACCCTCCAAGTCTAATCTACCAGGTGCACCTAAGCCCTCTAAGCTTTTTGCTCCAACAGGGTTACGCCGAACCTTGTCTATTCTAGTTTACCAAATCCCGCAATAAACCCATTGCATCAACCAAATGAATTGGTCCTCTCTAAACTGCTTCTTAAGCACTAAAACACCTTCTCACTGGTATGGGTATGGTGAGATAAGGATTTTGGCAAATGTACCTCTCAAGGATATGTCAATGGAGAGAAAGAGAGTAGAGGAATTTGGAGAATCAAATGACAAATATTGTGGATGAGTCAATCTTGTTTTTCTCTAAGGTTTCTCTCTTAAAATTCTTCCTGTAAAGCTCTCTACATTTTGTGGGTATAAAGGTATTTATAGTAGTGTGTATGAGGAATGCGAAAAGTCAGTTTTCATCAAACAGAGCATTCTGGCAACTTAACCTCGCGACTAGAACAAGTCGCGAGTCTGAGTCGTGAGCTAACTGCCTGGCCAGATTGGAAGTTTTGTCCTGTAGTGCTCCAGTTGTCGTGACCCTTCAGCTCCCCTGCATACTTCACATGTGTGCCATTCTGGCGACTTGCCAGTCGCGAGCCAGTCGCGAGATCTAGTCGCGAGACTCCTTTAAATTGCACACATCTTAAGTTTTCTTCACACTCTTTCACATACTACCCTTACATAAATCTCACCTAAATGCAGAGTATCTAATTGCTAAATTACAAGCAAATTTGGTACGAAATAAAGCAAACACATGATTAAATGAATTCAACCTTAAAAATATATTCCTAGGAATAATAGTACAAAACTATATTACAAGATATATGTGCAATACAAGGTGATGCATTATAGTACCGTTGAACTTAAACATTGACTTAAACAAGATAATGGGTATCGCCCTATAATATGTTCTAACATATATTAATAGTCTTCCTCAAATTCATGTTAGATTACGTGAGCCTAGTGTGGATTCAAGATCACAAAAGCATCGAAGTGGATAAGATCTAAGAAAAATGTTAGCATATGTGCTCAGATCTGTTCCTACGATCTGAGCACTAAACAACACATATCTAGGAGGATGGCCAAGCATTTCTAGTGCCGCATCTAACTTAGTTAGAAAATAAATATTCCCTCCAAAAACTACCGCATTAGCTATTTAAGTCACTCACTCAAACTCAAACAATTGTTTCTTAAATTCTCTATCTCCAGGCTTGCAATAGAAGAATTCAAATGTCGCACGATGAATGAAAAATACGTAACAATCATCAGTGGAATCAGTCGATGCTGAAGAAAGGAGGTAGATATCAGAAATGTGGCAGTGTTCCATCATCAAAAGCGGCACCAACTTCTTAGTTATCAAATTCAGCAGAGAAACAAACATGGACTCATCCTTCAAAACCAACCATTGGTTTCTAGTAGCACATAAGAACTTCTTGTGCATCTCTGGAATGCTGCATGTGAAACACTGACTCTTTGGAATATTGCTAAAGCACTAACTGTCTGCAACTGGATGGCACACATCAACAAAGGTTTGATTCTGTAAATCTTCTCCTTGACTTATAACAAGCCACAGGTATGACTGAGGGTAGATGACAGAAAGAGGATAGGAGAGTTGTTCTGCTTCATCAATTGCTTGCTGCCCTTCCATTTCATCAAGCTTTCTCTTTCTTGAATCAACTGCTTCCATTTTTTCAAGCTGTAAATTAGACGAAAAAAAAAAGAAGAGGGATCATCATTCTGATTTTATTAAATTAACTAATTTTTGGCATCAATAAAATGAAAACAACGAAGATTGAATGGTTGCTATGAAATAATATAACACACGAATGCATGAAAAAGTTTAGGAATTGCAATTTTGAGAACGTTTTAAAACAAGCTAAAATATGATTTTGTAAACAATTGAGGGTCAAAGTGTGATTTAAACAAAGTTTGTATAAGACTTTCTAATTGTTTGTTTAAAAGGCTTACTGGACTTAAGAGTTTTTACACGAGCTTACTAACTCTTTAACTTAGGATGTCAAATAAGTGGGTTCGGGTTAGGCATATATGAGCTGGGCATCCCTGGGCTTAATTTTTATATAGGCTTCACTACTCATTAAAAAAAATAAAAAGGCTTTTGGGCTGGTAGTTTTTATATGGACTTAGACACTTAGTACGTCATTCAGAAAATGGGTCAACCCGACCCGATTTCTCCTTTATTGACTATTCTAGAACTCTTCCCCCTCCTCCTCAGAGACTCAATGGCGGTGGTTCGGTGGATTTTAAACTTAAAAAATTTACAACCATGCTACAGTAATGTTTTATTTTTAAATATTTATTGTAGCAAGTTTAAGGCATTTTTAAAGCCTTTTTATTATATCTCTCATCTATCTCTCTGAATCTTCTCTCTCTCTCTCTCTCTCTCTCTCTCTCTCTCTCTCTCTTAGATTGGTTGGATTGTTGTGAAGGAGATCGGTGGATTTGGGTCGCAGAGGTTGTGGTGGAGATCGCTGGTTGTGTGGCTAGTCATGGTGGTTAGGTTGATATGGATTTTGGTGGTGGGCGATGGATGGATTGATCTGTGTATATAGGTTTGGGTGGTGGATGGCGGCTAGCTGATGGGTTGATAAGGGTTTAGGTTAAGGTGGTGGGTGTGGGTGTGGGTGTGGATGTGGGTGGTTGAGAGAGACACAATCGAAGATGAAGAGAGGTAAAAGAGAAAGGAGAGAATTGGGATATATGATTTAGGACAAAACTTAGATACGGTACCTTACATACTATTCCTTAGGTTCCCTACCTATATTTTAGCCACCTGTCATAGTTAAAAACTTCAATAAACGGCGTTAAATTTTTTCTCTTTCTGTTAAATATTATTAGTTTTTCCCCTCTCACCTGCAGTAAAACATCCGTTTGTCTTTGTATCTCTCAAACTTCAAGTTGGACTGTTAGACAATAAAGAATGGCTAGATTTTTCTTCTGCTAAGAATGGCTTGAGAGATCTTGATCCATATCTTCACAAAAAGATGTTATTATTTCAAAATTTTATTAATATTATATCCTATATTTGTATCATCATCATCCTCAAAAGCCATTAAAAAAAAGCTAGTTCTTTTGTCTCTCTCCCATGACCTCCCTTGGAAATCCAAACCTCCAAAATCAAAACCAATAAGAAATAAATGCAATCTAAACTCAGCGAAACCAAAACTGATTTCCATGGCTTTCATGCTTTGTTCTTTGTTTTTTAATTTTTTTGGTTTTAGTAGCCTGCGGGTTTTGGTCTTGGCCGTCAGAGAGGAGCTTGCACAGATGGCTTGGGGTTTAGAGTGAAGTCTTGGTTGTGGGACCACGTCGGCGATGGTAGGTTTTTATGGTGGCAATTTTCATTCCTTTATTCTTCTTCTTACCCCTTACCTTCTTCTTCTTACCCCTTAGCCTTTCGTATTCTTTGTTTGACTATACTGAAGCCAAATTGGTTCTTTTCAGTTCTATATTGAGAAAGTTGGAGAGATAAAAAGCTGATATTTATTGACAACTAGGAAAGATAAAATAAAGAACAAAAAAGAAACAAAAAGATAGGTCTTTAACGCCGTTTGTTGAAGTTTTTAATTATGACAGGTGGCTAAAATATTAGTGGGGAACCTAAAGAACTGTATATAAGGTACTGTATCTAAGTTTTGCCCTATGATTTAATTGGATTATTTATAACTTTATATTATTTTATTGTGTTGTGTGTTAAAATAAAAGAAGAGATGTTGGGTCAATTGTAAGATGGTATGTTAAAATAGATAAAATAACTTTTAAGAGTCAATTGAAAAAAAAAAAAATTTAGGAAGTCTAAAACACTTTTACAACCACAACCATAATAATGACATAGCAAACCAAAGGCTAACACTAAACTAATGATGGGTTGTCAAGTAGGATTAGGATTACATGAATTGTTTTATAAGTACATGAGTATTTGGGCCAAAATAAATTTGGATATCTTAAACATTAATATCTCTAACGCCATACGATCACATGATTAAAGCACATTTTACTTATTGTCACATACACAGGATGGAGGATACCACCAATTGAGAATCAAAAACTTTTGAACTTTGTTTTTTTAACAAGGTATTTGTAATACCAGCTTTCCAGGCTTCAGGCTAAAAACAAGGCCTCACTTCACAGCATTTTCCAGTTCTTTTACAAGAACTAAGCCCAATCTCAACCATATTTGTCAAATCCCTCCATATCAGTCCAGAACTCAAACTGGGCTAGCCCATAACAAAAGCCCGAATAACAAATAACCCAAAATCTAACAGGCCTCCAACCCAACCGAAAAAGAAAAAAAAAAGAAAGAAAGCTCACAACCAAAAATATTTAGATTGTCATTCTGGAAAAAGTACAAGGGCATATATGTCATCCGAAAAAAAAAATTACAGCCTATATATTTGCGCTTCCTGTCCTAGCACACCCTATTCGCTAGGGTTTCTCACTAACACGTTCACACTGTCTGCGTTTTTGTTTTTGAATAAAAAATTTTTTTGGGTCATGAAGTTTCTAAAATCTGTAAGCGCAGCCCTTAAGATCGCCTTCCTTTAGTTACCATGGAAGCGTTTTGAGTCATAGCTGCGCTAAATCAAAGTCTACCTCTTTTGGTTTGGGGTTTCTCTCTAGGGTTGTCCTTTCGAGTCCTCCTTCTTGTCCCACCTTGCTTGTGTTTTTCATGAGGCATGTCTCGTTTACCATTGGATCTGTAATTTTTCTCATATTTTTTGGAACCCTCATAAAGTTTCAACTAATGGGTCTTATTTTCAGCTCCATCTTGGTACATTTTTAAGTTTGTCTCATTTTAAGGTGGGGAAACATTTTAATTCTTAGTTGTTTTAGCTTTGCTCTAGTTAGATCCTTAGCTAACTGGATGTCTTTGTTTTTAGATTTTTATGAATTAATTTTTGAAAGACTTATAATTTTTGCCATTGGATCTGTAATATTTCTCATTTTTTTGGAACCTCAAAGTTTCAAAAAGTGGTTCTTATTTTGAGCTTCAACTTGGTACATTTTTTTAGTTTGTCTCATTTTAAGGTGGGAAAACACTATAATTTTTAGTTTTTAGATTTTGATTTTCAGTGAGGGAAAATGGATTGGCTAGAATGATGATTCAATTAGATGTGTGAAAGGTGAAATCCTTTTTGAACTTAATTATTGAGGCATATATAATTGTCTGACTTGTTGCCAATCTGAGCAGAGAGATCTTCTTTTATTTTTTTTTTTAAATCGTTCTTTTTTTGTTTTTGCTTTTATTCTCTTCGAATTGGTTGGTTGAGCTTTTGAAGTTAATTTGTAGAGTGATTCATGTTTTTCTTAGTACGCTTTGAGTTGTGGATCATTTTATTGATTGTAATCTCAAGGACCAACTACAGACTAGTGTTCATGTTTACTTCCAATACTTGAGAGATTAGACTAATGGCAAACTAACCTACAGTGCATTTGTAAATTTAGGCAACTTCTACGTGTACCTATAAGAAAGCTTGTTTCTTTTGATCTTAAAAGAAAAAAGCTATTGAATTGAAGGTTGTATAGTATGAAAAGGATTGGGATTGCGAAGAATTGAAGTTTGTTTTCTTCCTTTAAACTCTTTGTTTTGAAGTTTTTTAATAGGGGATAGATGGATGAATTTGACGAATATATTTGTGGGTGTGTTAGGCAAGGACGAATATATTTTTGGCCCTAATATGGATGAATTTGACCTTAATAGAAATGTAGAAGCAGTGAAAACTTCTTAATTCACAATAAGTCAATAATCTCCTGATTTTATAGACTATCCTACTAAATTTGTTGGGATGGGGATTTTTTGCCTTTTGTTTTTGTTTAAGAAAAATTAACCAAATAAAATATTGAGTTAGTGTTGTAAATATTAGTAAAACTGTCAAAATAATTAATTCATTTATTATCTTTCTATAAAATATTTCTAAAAATAATTCATAAATCAATTTTCTTAGTTATTCATTAACATTTTCCTAAAATATTACTATAATTAGAAATTGTGAAATTTTAAAATGTGGACAAAACTTTGTGCAAAGGATTTTAAAAGAATTCTCAACGATGCAATAGTGTATAAACTTTTTAGGACTAACTTTAGTCAGATTGTAATTTTGAATTGGTTAGAACCATCAAGTAGGAAAATAGAATTGAGTGATTAGGAGCAACATATGTGAGGTAACGACTATACCAATTACTCAATTCGTCAATTTATCAAAAGTTTTGTAATTCAATTGACAACTTTTAGTATTTTCAACAGAAATATTCATATTACTTAATTTGTTAATTTATTGAAAATCTTATAATTTAACTAACAACTTCTAGTATTTTCACCGGAAATATTCCTAATCCTTACAAAAATATTCATGATCCTTACTCCTCCATTGAAACAAACAATCAAAAACTGTTTTATCACATTAGCCAAAAGAAGGTGGGAAGAACAGGTGAGATGGCTCTGAAACTAGATATGAGCAAGGTATATGACAGAGTTGAGTGGAGATGTCTGGAGAAAATTATGGAAAAGTTGGGATTTGTGGAAAAATGGAGGGATTTGGTGATGAGATGTGTCACATCTGTTACTTATTCTGTGAAGATAAATGGGAAACCAAGGGGACATATTTTTCCAAGTAGGGGGCTACGCCAAGGAGATCCCCTGTCTTCATACCTTTTTTTGCTTTGTGCTGAAGGCCTCTCCACTTTGATTAAGGCAGCAGTAGACAAAGGGGTCATGAGTGGATTAGCAGTGTGCCGCAATGGACCAAAGATATTGCATCTTTTCTTTGCAGATGATAGCCTAATTTTCTGCAAAGCTTCCTTTGAGGAGTGCAATGCTCTACAACAAGTTCTGGAGGTTTATGAGAAAGCATCTGGGCAACAGCTAAATAGGGCCAAGACTTCTCTCTTCTTTAGTGGGAATACCCCAAGGGGGGTAAAGGAGGAGATTAAAACTAGATTTGGAGCTCAAGTGATCAAACAGCATGAAAAATACCTGGGACTACCTTCCTTGGTAGGACGGAGGAAACGAAGCACTTTTAATGATATCAAAGAAAAGCTAGGGAAGAAATTAGCTGGATGGAAGGAAAAATTGCTATCCAAAGCAGGTAAAGAAATATTAATTAAAGCAGTGGCCCAAGCTATACCTACCTACACCATGAGCTGCTTCAAAATACCTGACTCCCTTTATGAGGAGTTAACAAGCATGATCAAGAATTTTTGGTGGGGTCAAAGGCAAGATGAGAAGAAGATGGCATGGATGAGCTAGGACAAACTTTGTGAGTCAAAGGAAAAGGGTGGTATGGGTTTTAAGCAGCTAAAGCAATTCAACCTGGCTTTACTGGCAAAGCAAGGTTGGCGACTCCAAATGCAACATAACTCTTTGGCCTACAGAGTCCTAAAAGCGAAGTATTTTCCAAATTGTGACTTCATTCATGCTCCTTTGGGAACCAATCTGTCATTTACATGGTGAAGTATAAGGGCTGCACAAGAATTGGTGAAGTTTGGCTTGAGATGGAGTATTGGAAATGGAGATAGTGTCAGGGTGTGGGAGGATAAATGGCTTCCTACAGCAACTACGTACGCCACCTCAGACAGGAACTGGAAGACGGAGTTCTTCTTCGTCTCTGGTTTCTGGACTGGGAGCCCAGTTGAGGTTGACAGGGATCCATTTGGTCCCTACACAGGAGAGTTAAGGAACCTTCGTCTTGAAGGTATGTTTGAGGTTGATATGTTCATATATATAGTTTGATTATTCTCGTCTAACACTCTCTCTCTTTTTTGTAGGTGTTAGACGACCTCACTTGAGTAAGTTCTATATTGAGCGAGTTCAAAAGGCTCGTCTGTACACTGACAGGACGTTTCATTTTTTGGTAAGCCTGAGGCGTCTTGCTACCTGGGGGTTAGGTCCTGAGCCATCTGCTGAAGCCATCGCTCACGAGCTCACTGTCTGTAAACGTAAGTTTTTTTTTTAAAATTAATTCGATAATAATTAATAGTATCATTTTATTATTATTTATTACTATTTTTATATTTTTTTTATTTTTATATTTTTTATTATTATTATTTTTTTAGGAATGGCTACAATGAAAGAAAACAAAGGCAAGTACGTGGTGGACGAGAGAGTTGTGCAAGGGGTTCAATCCTAGCCTCGTCCATCAATAGGTGATAAAAGAAAAAGTCTGTCCAAAGGCATCGACTTGGAGAACCTTCCTAGTCGACGTAAGGAGAAGAGAGCCAAGTACAGGTCGTCTAAGCCTGGGATTGTCAAGCCCAACCTTCCTGTCCATTCCACCCAGCAACCCCCCGTCCACGTTCATAACGTTGATGATGAACCTTTTGATCCTCCGTCTATGGACATGCCGTCCTCAGCACAAGTGCTCGCCTCGTCGCAGCCTTCTGGACGAGTCTCTTCAAACCTTATTGAAGATGAAGATTTAGCCTGGGAGAGGTTTAAGAGGGTTGTGATTGACTAGGATGTGACGGCATGCTATAACATGTTGTTGAAGGATTTTGAGCACTCTGGTGTTCATGACCTCTTCAAAGTAAACTTCCTCACTTTTGTCTCGTCCTACCCAATACTATATTATGCTTTGTCTAAAGAACAATTTTGCACAGGCAATGTCTAAGTTCATAGCCGCGTCTAGACAAGCAACAAAAATGGATAAGACGAGGATCCTGCTGGAGAAAAGAATACAGGAGGTTAAGGACGAGAACAAAAAGTGGGCTGAGGTTGTGGCTAAGGTTAAGGACGAAGTAAAGGAGCTGCAGGACCATGTGAAAGAGCTAAAGACTGATGTCATTGAGAAGGACACTCATCTTGATCACTTTCAAAAGAGGAATGACGAGTTGAGTGCCCTTCTTGAGAAGACCAAGGGAGACGCGGTTGCAGAGTTCAAGGCATCCAAAGAGTACACTGATTCTTTGGACGTAAACTATGCAGTTGGGTTTGAAGATTTCAGAATGGACGCCATGGAGAACTTCCCTGACCTTGACTTCAGTTTCATTAAGCTCAACTTTGGCGGTGCTACTACAAGCTTCCTTCTTCAAACGAGCTCAAAAGACATAAATATCGAGAACGATGCCACCACCCAGCGTAACCAGGACGACCCCAGTGCTGATCCTCCCCAGTGAAAACCTTTGTACTCAATTTTTCTTTGTATTTTTATTTTTATTTGGTCCGTTGTTTGGACTACTGGATATAACATAAGTACACTTACTTTGTCCACAGTTTTAGGACGACATCTTAAACAATTTCTTGTTTATTTCAACTTTGCATAAAAGTTTTCCGGACGTAGGTTGTCCACCTTTTTGGATTAGTGAATGAATGTTTTATCTTTTATTTACTCATTGTATGGACGAATTTGGTTTGCATTCCAATAATCTTAGTTTTGACTCGTCCTTGATAGGGACCTGTCCACGTTCAGCTTAATTTTTCATTCTTTGAATTCAGAATGACTCTTCCACAAATGGTGTCATCATTTTTGATTTTAACATCATTCCTCGTCTATTTGTTGGACAAGTATTTGCCTATGGACGAGTTGCTAGTTTTTTTAAAAAAACAAACTTTTTTGACTCGTCCAAAATTTAGGCTGTTTTAGTTGATATCCATTGGACTTTATGCGTGCATTTCCTTGTCCATGGTTAGGTTAACACGTTGTGGCACCAACTCGTCTCTTGATTTGGACGGACGTGCCTTATTTTTGCTTTATCCTGATTTAAGGAAAGCTCATGGACGATCTAAACTAAAGACGAACAAAATCCTTGCGTCCAAGGATTTTGTTCGTCTTTAGTTTATTTTCATACATATACTCAGATTTACTCAGAAATACATCACATATATACTTTAGAAATCTACTTTGTAAATATTCGTCCACAGGCATGGCACATACTTAAGAGCAAGTGCCTTTAGGGAATTAAAAACACTTAAACACGAATTCGTTCATAAGTAATACACATCTAAAACACTAGTAATAAGCAAATACTAGAAAATAACAATTACTTCAAACGTCCATGACGTTCGTCCTGTTGCGACGCTCGTCCATGGTCATTTTTTATTGGTAATATCTTCTCAAGTGTTCGACATTCCAAGGGTGTCCTAGCTTCCGTCTATCCAGAGCTTCCAAGTAATATGATCCTTGCCTTTTGCAGTTGATAACCCTGTAAGGTCCTTCCCAATTCTCTGCTCCGTGTCCATTCTTACCTCGTCTATGAGATCGAGGTTGAGACAAAGATGTTCCTCATTTTTCTCATCTTGATACCCCACAACCCTATGACTAGCCATATGTACCTCTGCAGGTATGACTGCGTCACTCCCGTAGGCTAGTCTAAAAGAAGTTTCCCCTGTAGGAGTCCTTGTTGTTGTCTTGTAAGCCCACAATACACCTGGTAATTCATCCGGCCATACTCCCTTTGCCCCGTCAAGCCGAGTCTTGATGATCTTCAACAAGGATCGGTTTGCTACTTTAACTTGGCCGTTTGCTTGAGGGTGGGATGGTGAGGAATAATGATTCTGAATTCCAAAGTGTTCGCAGAAGTCCCTAAAAAGTGCATTGTCAAACTGTCGTCCATTGTCTGATACTAATACCCTTGGCACCCCAAATCGACATACAATGTTTTTCCAGACGAAATTCTTAACATTTTGTTGTGTGATCTTTGCTAGTGGTTTCGCTTCTATCCACTTAGTAAAGTAGTCAATACCTATCACTAAAAACTTCATTTGCCTGGTTCCAAGTGAAAAGGGACCCAAAATGTCTAGTCCCCATTGTGCGAATCGCCACGGGGCCATCATAGGAGTAAGATACTCTGAGGGTTGTCTAGGGACATTGCTGAATCGCTAACATTGGTCACATACTTTGACATAAGCCTTTGCGTCTGCTTGAATGGTTGGCCAGTAGTATCCTGCGCGGACGACTTTATGCACTAGTGCTCTTGCTCCCGAGTGGTTTCCACATGCCCCTTCATGAATTTCCCTCAATACATAGTTTGCTTTGTCTGAAGATAAGCACCTCAGATAAGGTTGAGAAAAACCTCTTTTGTATAGTACCTCATTTATAAGGACGTATCTGGCCTACTTGATTCTCAGTTTCCTGGCCTCATCCTTTCCCTTCGGTAGCCTTCCATCATTCAAGTATGCCAGTATTGGAGTTGTCCAATTTTCTTCGCTTTTTATCTGATACATCTTCAGAAGATCTATGCTTGACATATGTTGAACTTCGTTAAAGTCGTCCAAAGCCCCACCTGTCGAGGCTTCTTTTGCTAAAACATTTGCTTTCGTGTTCTCTTCCCTTAGGATTTGAATGAAACTAGCTTCTTTGAATTTCTTCACCAGTCTTCTCACTTTATTAAGATATTTCTTCATGCGTTCCTCTTTAGCTTCGTACGTCCCATTCACTTGACTCATAACCAGCTGAGAATCTCCATGTACGAGTAATGACTCCACTCCCAAGGACTTCGCCAACTCTAACCCCTTAAGGAGGGCTTCATATTCTACTTCATTATTGGTCGATGCATATTACAGTTGAACTTTGTACTTTAGCTCATCTCCTTCTGGTGATTGCAAAATAACTCCTATTCCCCAAGTATACGTAGTAGAGGACCCGTCCACATGAATAACCCATCTCCAGGCTTTATCCGGCTCGTCTATCTCTCCCAAGTTTGGAGTGAACTCTGCAATAAAATCTGCCAAGACTTGTGCTTTTATCACGCTCCTTGGTTGGTATCTGACATTAAATTCGCTAAGTTCTATAGCCCACTGGACTAGTCGTCCTGCGGCCTCCAACTTGTTCATTGCCCTCTTTAGTAGATGATCTGTTAAGACATTAATGATGTGTGCTTGAAAATAATGCCTCAACTTCCCTGATGCTGTAACCAAAGCAAAGGTCAACTTTTCCATCATTGGATATCGTCCTTCTGCCCCTCTCAGTACTCGGCTTGTATAGTAAACTAGTTTTTGTATCTTCTCCTCTTCCCTGATCAGCGCTGAGCTTACTGCATGCGGGGACACCGCCAAATACAAATACAATTCTTCACCAGGCACGGACGGAGTAGGTCTTTAGCAGGGGAACTGTGGTTAGGTAGGTCTTGAGATCTTAGAAAGCCTTTTGACACTCGTCCGTCCACTCGAATGCCTTTTTAAGAACCTTGAAAAATGGCAAACACTTATCAGTTGCTTTAGAAACAAATCTATTGAGGGCGGCGACTCGTCCAATGAGGCATTGGACTTCTTTGACATTTCTTGGTGGTTTCATGTCTAGGATCGCTTGAATTTTGTTGGGGTTCGCTTCAATCCCTCTATGCCAAACCATTAACCCGTGGAATTTTCCCGATGAAACTCCAAAAGCGCACTTGCTGGGATTCAATTTCATATTATACCACCTTAGTGTGTCAAAGGTTTCTTGGAGGTCCTTCAAGTGGATTTTCTCGTCTAAACTCTTCACCAGCATATCATCCACGTAAACCTCCACATTTCGTCCTATTTGTGGTCGGAACATATGATTAACCAACTTTGATAAGTTGCTCCTGCGTTCTTTAAACCAAAGGGTATCATCTTATAACAAAAGAGACCCTGGCTCGTTATGAAGGACATCTTTTCTTGATCGGTCTCGTCCATCTTTATTTGGTTATACCCTGAAAAAGCTTCCATGAAGCTTAACAGCTGATGACCAGCTGTTGAATCCACCAACTGATCGATGCGTGGTAAGAGGTAGCTGTCCTTGAGGCAAGCTTTATTCAAATCAATGAAGTTCACACACATTCTCCACTTGCCATTTGCCTTCCTAACCATAACTGCATTAGCTAACCATTCTGGGTAAAGGACTTCCTGAATAAACTGCGCTGTTGTCAACTTCTGGACTTCTTCTTTAATTGCCTTGTCTCGTTCTGGAGTAAAAACCCTCTTCTTCTGACGAACGGGCTTGTAAGACGGGCATACGTTCAACTGATGAGTGATGACATTCGGGTCAATTCCCGGCATGTCTTCATGATTCCATGCAAAAACATCAACATTACTCCTTAAGAAGCAGACGAGGCCTTGCTTTGTTTCATCGCTCATGCTTGTTCCCATTCTAGTAAACTTCTTGGAATCATTCTCGTCCAAAGGAACGTCTTCCAGTATTTCAGTGAGCTCTGCAACAACTCTTCTTTCCTCTATGCTCATCGTCTGAGTTCCCTCGTCCATGTCTAGCATGGACGAATAACATTCTCTCGCTGTTAGCTGATCTCCTTGCACTTGTCCCACCCCAAATTCTGTAGGAAACTTAACAGACAGGTGATAGGCAGAAGTTACTGCCTTTCAACTATTCAGGGTTGGTCTTCCTATGATGACATTGTATGATGACGAACAGTCCACCACGAGGAAGTTTACTCCTTTGGTTATCTATTGTGGATATGCCCCCACTACCACAGGCAATGTAACTGTCCCTATGGGTTGTACCTTCATTCCCCCAAACCCCACCAGAGGTGAGTTCACTAGACGAAGCAGGTCTCGTCCTAGATTCAATTGCTGAAAGGCAGGGTATTACAGGATGTCCGTCAAATTGTCATTGTCAACTAACACCCTTCTGGTTGTATAATCTGCAATAAGCAGAGTAATGACGATCGCGTCGCCATGGGGGTGGTGAATTCTCTCAGCATCCTCATCAGTAAAGGTAATAGCTTGCTCTTCGTTTTTTCTTGTCTTGGAGAGTCGTCTTGAGAGCTAGACGTTCTGCACTGCCTTTAGATACGTCTTCCGTGACCTGGAAAATTGTCCTGTCGAGGTTCCTCTTACGACCATTCTTATTTCTCTCAGGGGGGGTTGCAGCGTCTCTTCCAGCTTTCCTTTCAATTTTTCATCTTTCTGATCTCGTCCAAGGAAGTTTCTCAGTTTTCGTTGCTTGATGAGGTTTTCTATCTGCTGCTTCAAATCGAAGCACTCATCCATGTCATGTCCATGGTCTCTGTGAAAGCGGCAATACTTATTCCTATTGTGCTTGTTAGGATCTCCCTTCATTTTTTCTAGCCATTTCAAGGACGGATCGTCCTTCATCTGCATGAGCACCTGGTCAAGTGGAACATTCAAAGGCGTGTAGTGCTAGCTATTTCCTAAGGACGGGGCTAGCTTTCTGTTGTCTTGATCCCTTTTCTCCCCAATGCAGGCCTTCTTCGGACAAGGAGCTTGCTCTAGGTGACGGTGAATGTCTCCTTCCCTTCGTTCGGCTTTCTTCCTCTTTTTGGCTATGATTGCATCTTCTGCATTCATAAAGTTTTAGGCAGAATGGACGAGTTCAGCCATGGTCTGAGGCTCTTGCTCATAGAGTTTGCGGATGAATAAATCAGAATTTACCTCGTTATGGAAGGTTGCTAACAACAGTTTATCATCCATCTCATCCATAGTTAGGGCTTCTCTGTTGAAATGAGTAATGAAGGACCGCAAGCTCTCATTTTCTCCTTGCTTTATCGTTAGCAAACTAGATGAAGAGCGCTTATGCCTCTGTCCTCCAATAAAATTATTGACGAACAATTTACTCAATTCTTCAAACGAACTTACAGAATTTGGAGGTATTTTGTTGAACCATACTCGCGTCGGTCCTTTAAGTGTAGTTCGGAAAGCCCTACATATAATTTCGATCGAAACCCCCTGGAGATGCATTGTAGTTTTGAAGGTCGCGATGTGATCATACGGGTCACGCGTCCCATCGTATGAGTCCAAGGAAGGCATTTGAACTTTGTGGGCAGGGGATAACCGTTGATGGAAGCCGTAAAAGGGGAGTCTGTTCGATGAACCAAGTCTTCCACGGGATTTGCCCTCCTCATGTTCTCTTTCATTTCATCCATAGTTTTGCGCATCTGGTCCATCTCCCTTTCTAAGTGCGGCATCCTTAGTGAAATGGTACCCCTTGACTGGCTTTCGGGCTCGACATTCTCCCTGGCCTGACTCTGGGCTTATCTTTCCTCAAACCTTTCTTGACGCTGCCTACTCAAATGAATCTCTCTAGTTAACTCTTGATTCTAGCGAGTTAACTCCGCCATAACGGTTGACATAGACTATATGTGTTGAATGGAAGGCGGTTAAGCGACAGGCTCTGATTGTCGATCACGGTTAGGATTACTGGAGGCATCCCTACTTTCTTGGTGGCCTAGGCTAGTGGCCCTTGATCATGTCCGAACCATATAGCCTTTTGTCAAAGGAAGATAATTGTAAATTACAAACTAAGTCCCCATAGACGGCGCCAACTGATGATGCACGACAAAATTAGTAGAATGAATGTTTCGGGCTTCAATGGTTAGTAAAATGAAAACTTGAAAAGATGAACAAAATATCAAAGGTGACCAGGGAGGACTGGCCAAAAACCCTCCGATGGCAAAGTCTATATATCTCTCAACTTTAAGAATTTCAAATTACTTGGAAAAATCATCCGTACCTTTTTATTGGCGATAGTTGTTTATATAGTACTAACTGTGAGCAGTTACTTGCTTGATAACTTCTCCTATATTAGAGGAAGTCGGAAGATTCGGAGTTAACCTCCATAACTGCTATGGAAGTTATATTATTTGGTCATACGTTCCATAACTGTTATTGGAAGTGGTTTCGTGGCAATGACTTTGATTTTGCATACGCATTCTGGAATAAGTGTATGGACCTCGTCCAGAGATTGCACGTGGTAACCACGCCTGAAGTCCTTGTAGGCCTTCCAAGGGTCTTTATGGACGAACGACCTTGATATGAACCAGGTTCCTGGGCTAAGTCATTATACTCCTTCTTTGGACGACCCCTACGGACGAGCTTGGAGTTAGGTTATTTTAAGACACTATCAGGTACGATTCTTCCCAATTGGGTCCCAATTTTTCCCAGGCTGAGTTCTTTGCAAAACCAACCATTTTTCTCAATACCAAATCTCCCGGCGCCAAAGGCCTTAATTTCACGTTGGCATCATACCCCCGCTTAAATTTGTGCTGATAGTAGGCCAATTGGACCATGGCATTTTCTCTTCGTTCTTCAATTAAGTCCAGACTTCTCTCTAGTAGGTTGTCGTTCTTGTTCGGAGTGAAAGAGCTCGTCTGTAGCGTAGGGAATCCAGTTTCCAATGGAATGACAGCCTCAGCTCTGTAAGTCAATGAGAAAGGAGTTTCACCAGTGGACCTTCGAGGCGTAATCCGGTACGTCCACAGAACATGGGGTAGTTCCTCCACCCATCTTCCTTTGGAATCATCTAACATTTTCTTAAGCCCATTTACTATGACCTTGTTTACAGCCTCAGCTTGTCCATTCCCCTGAGGATAGGCTAGGGTGGAATACTGATTAGTTATTCCTAGTCCGCAACAGTATCTTCGGAAAGATTTGCTGTCGAACTAAAGTCCATTATCCGAGATGAGAGTATGGGGGACTCCAAACTGAGTGACAATGATTTTCCAAAAAAATTTCTTTACATTTACGTCCTGGATGTTGGCCAGTGGTTCTGCTTCGACCCATTTGGTGAAATAATCTGTGCCGACTACCAAATACCTCTTGTTCCCTGCTACTTTGGAGAAGGGGCCCACGATGTCCAAGCCCCACTAAGCAAAGGGCCAGGGGCTGGATAGGGGTTAAGCTCCCCTCCTGGTTGATGGATGTTTGGGGCAAATCTCTGGCATTGATCACACTTCTTTACATACTCTTGGGCTTCTCTGTGCAGGTTAGGCCACCAATATCCTTGAGTGAGAGCTCGATGAGATAAGGATCTTTCACATGTGTGGCTTCTACAAATTCCCTCGCATAGCTTTTCTAGAAGGATGTCAACTGCTTTGAGATGTACACACAACAGATATGGTCCAGAAAAAGATCTTTTATATAGTTTTTGATCCTCGGACAGCCAGAAACGAGGAGTCTTCTTCCGTATCTTATCTGCTTCCAACTTGCTCTCGGGCAGAATGTCATCTTTGAGGAATTGAATGATTGGATCCATCCAGCTAGGGCCTATCCTTATCTGGTGAATAGATAACACTTCCTTTCTCGACCTAAAAGGTTTATAAGGTTTTCAACAAGAATTACCCTCGGTAGACTCTGTGCCAAGAAGGTTGCCAATGTTGCCAGCGAGTCTGCATGTGTATTTCTACTTCTAGGAATTTGTGTTAAATTGAAAGATTCAAACCCGAATTGCAAATGTCTAACCTGGCTTAGATATCCCTGCATTCTAGGGTCCCAAGCCTCTAACTCTCCTCAGACTTGACTTACTACCAGTCTGGAGTCTGATAATATGTCTACAGTCTTTCCACCCATCTTTTGAGCCATGGTCATCCCCACCAGTAGAGCTTCATATTCCGTTTCATTATTGGTGGCCGAGAACCCAAGTCTTAACGATTTTTCAATCGTGATGTTCTCGAGCGAGATCAAAACTAACCCCACTCCAGATCCTTTGAGATTTGAAGCGCCATTAACATAGACCTTCTATGATGATGCTCGTCCTACAGAGATTACTCCAACTGAATTTTCATCCATGCTCTATTTTTCCACATCTTCTTCTATAAGGGCCTCAGCAAATTCAGCTAGAAGGTCGGCCAGGACCTGCCCCTTTATAGAGGTACGTGGCATATACTTAATGTCATAAGCCCCCAGCTTCGTTCCCTACTTTGCGATCCTTCCAGTATAATCAGCGCTTCGAAGCAAAGCCCTAAGTGGCAATTGGGTCAGGACAACAATAGTATGCGACTGAAAATAATGGGGGAGCTTGCGTGTGGCATGTACCACAGCTAGAATAGCCTTCTCCAGTGGCAAATATCTGATCTTGGCCTCATGCAAGGATTTGCTCACATAATACACAGGCTTCTGTACCCCGTTATCGTCTCTTACTAGCACCAAACTTACCGTATGGGTGGTCACCGTGATATAAGCAAATAGGACTTCATCCGCCTCCGGTTTGGACATGATCGGCGACCGAAAAAGGTACTCCTTCAACTATTGGAATGCTAAGGCACATTCCTCTGTCCATTCAAAACTCTTCCATTTATTCAATAACTAGTAGAAAGGTCTACACCTATCTGTGGACCGGAATATGAATCGGTTCAAGGCAGTGGTCATCCCTGTCAGCCTCTGCACTTCCTTGGGATTCCAAGGTGGCTGCAAGTTGTTAATAGCCTTGACTTGGTTTGGATTAACTTCAATCCCACAGTGAGTAACCATGTATCCTAGAAACTTTCCTGACCCCACACCAAAGGAACACTTAGAAGCATTGAGTCGTAACCTATATCCTCTTAAGACTTCAAAGATGCTTCCGAGATTAGTAATGTGCTTGGCCTCCTTCTTGCTCTTAACCACCATATCATCAATGTAAATTTTGATGTTTTTCCCCATCTGCGGTTCGAACATCCGGGTCATCATCCTTTGATAAGTGGACCCTGTGTTTTGAGCCCAAACGGCATCACCTTGTAATGATAGTTCCCAACGGAGGTGACAAAAGCCGTTTTCTCCTGGTCTTTCAAGGCCAGAGGTATCTGATGATAGCCCTGGAAAGCATCCAAAAAGCTCATCCGAGGATGTCCCACGGTTGCATCTACCAATTGATCAATCCAAGGCATGGGAAAAAGGTCCTTTGGGCAAGCCTTGTTTAGGTCTGTGTAGTCCACGCATACCCGCCATTTTCCATTCTTCTTCTTCACCACCACAGTGTTTGCAAGCTAGTCGGGGTAAAACACCTCCTTAATAGCCCCAGCCCGCTTAAGTTTCGCCACTTCTTCCTTGACGGCATCAGAAAGTTCCTTTGAAGAATGCCGAGAAGGCTGTTTTTTGGGGGTAACAGAAGGATTAACATTCAGGTGATGACAGATGAAACTCGGATCTATCCCCAGAGCTTCATAAGCATTCCAAGCAAATACGTCGATATTCTGCATCAGAAATTGCACCAACTCTTCCCTTTCCTAGAAAGGCAACTGAGCCCCGACTTGAAAAATTCTCTCTAGATCATCATCAATAATGACTTTCTCCAACTCCTCACACTCTACTCCCTTGGCCTCACCACTAGAAATTGAGGCATTGGACTCTAACTGCTATAATTCTTTCTCGGCAGGGGCCGAGGATTCTGACTTAGGTCGGTGCGTGATAGCAGCCACCAAACATTGCTTGGCCACAAACTGACTTCCAACCAGTTCCTTAACCCGATCCCCAGACGAGTACTTTACCTTGAGATGAAGGGTAGATAAGACGGCCCCAAAGGCGTGGAGCTAGGGCCTTGCCACGATAGCAGTGTATGGGGAGAAGGCATCCACTACTATAAAGTCTACCTCTACCACCTTTGAGCTGGCCTGGACTGGCAGTCTGATTTGTCTGACCAGAGGTGAATCATAACTGGTCAGATCTTCCGGTTTGAGGTTAAGCCCCTTGTACAGATCTGGATACATGATCTCGGTCTCGCTGCCTTGGTCAACCAGTACCCTCTTCACGTCGTAGCCACCAATCTTAAGGGTTACAACTAGGATATCATCATGAGGTTGCATGGTTCCGACCTTATCCTCGTTCGAGAAGCTTAGTGTTGGATGAGCCTCTGTTTAGGCCCTTTTCGACTCATGATTAGAGATTTCGGCACACGGACCAGCTATAGTCATCACCCTGGAGGGGCAAGATCCTGTTCTGCCTGGTGCCGCGAGAATGACGTGAATGGTGCCCAAAGGGGGCTTCGAATATGTGCCTCCTTGAATCCTTGACACTGGCTGATTTTGCTGCCCATTGGGTTGAGTCAGAAATTGCTTCAATTTGCCATCTCGAATCAGTTGCTGAAGATGACTCCACAAGGTCCTACAATCCTCGGTCGTATGCCCTCACTCCTTGTGATATTGGCAGTGCAGACTCTGGTTGCGCTTCGCAGGGTCCCCAATCATCTTGCTTGGCCACCTAAAGTATGGCTCATCCTTGATTTTTTCCAAGATTTGATGTATCGGTTCTCGGAATAATGTGTTAACGGCCTGGGTAGCTGGAGAGCCAGACTACCCCCCAGAATCCCTTCAGGACCGATTGTTATTGTAACGGTCTGACCTGAAATCCCTCCTCTTCGGAGGGATAACCTTACTTTTGCCCCTTTCCTGTTGCTTTTCCTCCTCAACTCTTTTATACTTATCAATTCTATCCATGAGTTGGCGTACGCTGGTAACGGGTTTCCCGGTTAGGGACCTTCTCAAGCCGTGCTCGGTGAGTAGGTCAACTTTGAAGGTTCTGACGGTCACATCATCAAAATCACCCTCTATTACATTGAACATCTCCCAGTATCTGTCCGAGTATGTTTTCAAAGTCTCTCCCTCTCACATGGACAGGGACAACAGAGAATCCAGAGGCCGAGGGACTTAGCTGCACGTGATAAAGCGGGACCCAAAAGCCTGGGTGAGCTTTTTGAAAGAGTCAATGGAACCCGCTCTCAGACTGTTGAACTACCTCATCGCCATAGGCCCCAAACTGGACGGGAACACTTTGCACATCAAGGACTCATTCTTAGAGTACACCGCCATTTTCTGATTGAAATGGCTAACATGCTCAACAGGGTCTGTGCGGCCGTTATAGATAGTGAACGTGGGCTGGGTGAACCGTCTGGGAAGTTGTCCCTTCTCAATCTTGCGCGTAATGGGAGACTCAGAGATTCAATTAAGCGCCTTACTCATAGCATCATTTCTCAGACCCCTCGAAGATGAACCTCCGCCCCTATGTTCTTGGCGATAGTCCTCCTCATACGAGAAGGTTTCACTTAGAAGGGTTCTTGACCTTTGTCTATATTTGGCATCCTTCTCACCATCAGAAGAGAGGTCAGAGTCTGAGGGATTTCGTCTTCTCCGCTCTTGGCGTAACTTCTTCTTCAGGTAGTCAATCTCTTTTTGCATGGCTTTGGTATGTTCGTCATGAGAGACATGGCTACCACCCCTAGAATGACTTTCGCCTGTATGGGTGGTATGCACACTTTCCTTTTGACCCTCTCGAGGATGGTCTTCCCCTTGAAACCCCATAGATTCCGGCTGGTGTGGACCCGAACCTACCATGATTGAAAATCTAACATTCTAAGCAATCAGCTTCCCACAGAAGGCGCCAATTGTAAGGACACAAATTTGGAGAACCAGCCTAAGATTGGGAGAAATGGTCCAAAAGGCCCAAAAACAATGAATTTGTAGAGAGTGGGAAAAGAAAACTGGGCTAGATTAACTTAGACAATCAGTACAATAGGTTAAGATCACCAAAAAGGGACTAAATATACTCTTCTCAATAAGGGTCCAAGAAAGTCAATTTTGATACTTGTTGTCTTTTTTTTTTTATACCAGTTACACTTCGTCTTTTTCCCCCCCTTCTAAGAAGGATTTCTTCACATTATATAGTTCTTTCAAGATCATCTTCACCCTACACTTGTCAATCATCTAAGTTTACACTTGAGTGCACGTCTCATCATGCATCTTCTTTAGCCTTTCATGCGTTACAATGGCTTTGGTTACACTGTTCAGAGGTTTTCTCCATATAAATGCGGTCAGAAGAGTAGGTGCAGCACATTTAATGCAGTGGTAGCAGCCTTTCCTTAAATATTTTTGGGGATCTTCATTCCTTCAGTCCTGATATACATCTCCATAGCTAAGGTTATGCGAGAACCATTCCTCGGACTACCCTTATTTATCCCAAATGTGACAAGTTCTGTTACGGGATTCTGCGTATTCGTTTGCCTCTCCTCGGACTTTACCTCATCCTCGGACAAGGCTTAGGGCCTAACACATGATTTCGAGCCTTTATCCTCACAAGGTCCAATATACGATTTTTGGCTTTTAGCTCTTCACAGCTCAATACACGACTTTGGGCCCTTATCCCTACAGTGACTTTAAGAATTGAAAAATAATAATAAAGTCTAAATATTAAAATATCCTTCATTCCACTTTTTTTTGGCTCTACATCTTTTTTCTCTTTCTTTAGTAAGGAGGATGAGAAAATAATTGAGAGGAACAAAAAAAATATAAGAAGGTAGAGAAAGATATTTAGATTTTTCTTTATAAGTGTTCTACAAAATGGATAATAGAGTTGAAAAGGCAACATATTTTTAGTCTTGGGTAAATTACAAAAAGATCTCTTGAAGTTTGGGTCATTTTTACACAATTCTTATATATTATAAATTTAATTTTGTACTTATGTTTTATTGCAATTGACTAAATTTGACATTTCAATTACTTTTCTATCAATTATCACCCTTAATATTGTTACATTTTTAGTAAATTAGACTAATAATTAATTTTAAAGTATATTTTCTGTGTGGACCAGAGGCCCAAATACGTGTTTTGGGCCTTGGACTTGTCCGAGGAGGCTCAATTGTCCGAAAAGGGGTTAATAACGAAGAAAATGCGGAACTGAGAGTTTCGTAAATAGATTGTGATTATGAAGGCTGTGGGAGGTGGTCCGAGAAGGAATATATCAGCTAAACAAAGCAAAAATCAAAATGTGTGTTTTGTTGTCTGGGGTGACATACCGGAAAGTCTTATTGGTGATGATATACACCGTGATGTACAGGACAGATAAAAGCTAAAAATATCTAAGGGAATGCTGCTACCACCGCATTGAATGCTCTGCAACCAAATTTTTGGCCGTATTAATAGGGAAGTGATGTCTAAACAGTAACTTTTCAGCCTTATAGCTATTACATGAGGAGTTCAAGAAAGTGCTGATGGGACAAGTATCAACACCAAATATCTGGTTTGTATATGGAGGGTAAAGAAAAGAGTATAAAGGGGGAAGAAGGTGATAAGAAAAGGGGATCGAGGAAATAGAGAGAGGATTATTATAGTAACCTAAAGCTAAATTTGTAATCAACCTGTGAATCAGCATATAAAAACTAGTATCTTCGGATTGATCCAATGACATTTTTCTTTGAATAAATCCACTTTATATTTATTTTTTTGGTTATATGAATCTATTATATTTGCTCTCTAACTTATTAAAGTCCAGTTTTCTAACTAACTATCTACAAATTCATTGTTTTGGACTTTTTGGGTCTTTTGGGCCTAAGTCCATCCTTCTCATGGGCCGGGAACTCAAATTGCATCATTACATTTTCTTTTCTCTCTCTCTCTCTCTCTCTCTCTCTCTCCATGGCTAAATTCCTTGCTCTTTTCCTCCCCTTATCCTAATTTTGTTCTATTTATCCCTCTCCCTCTTTTAGGTATGTTTAATTTGAGTAAAAACAGAGAGGATGAAAAATAGGGTGAAAAATAACATTTTTCACTGTTTGGTTGAGAGGGAGAGGGGAGAGAAAAGTGGTGGGGCTCATAAGTTTTCTCTCCTCCCCCTTCAAAATACAATCTCTCTAAATTGGAGTGAAAAGTGAAAAAAATATTTGGACAAAACTGCCCCTCCTCTTTTAACGTTTCTGGCTTTTTTTTTTTTTTTTTTTTTTTTTTTTTTTTTTTTTTTTTTTTTTTTTACTTTTCCTCTTATTTATTCTTTCTCTGTTTACTAATGTGCTTAGCTTTTTTTTTTTTTTTTTTCCGTTGATTTTTTTTTTTGTTTGTTTACTAACGTGCTTGGCTTCTTTTCTTATTTCTTTTCTTCTTTCTCTGTTTACTAACTTGGCTTTTCTTTTTTTTTTTCTCTTTCTTTGATTTTGCCTGGACGTGTCAGCTTTCTTCTTCTTCTTCTTCTTCTTCTTCTTCTTCTTTCTTAATTTTTTGGTGCTCATATGTTTATTTTCTCATTAATTTTGGTCGGTTTTTGTTTTTGTTTTTTTTTTTTAGAAAACAGTTTTGGGTTAATTTTTTATACTTTTTTTTTTTTTTACTTTAATAAAGTGTATGTCTATACACAATTTTTTTCAAAATCTAATGTGTTACTTTTTATTTTTTTAATAGAGATATAATGATAAATTTATATAAACTTTATTTTCAATCAAATAAAAAAATTTTCCAACCCTCCACTTTTCCACCTCTCAACTAAACACAAACGAGAAAAATTAAAATCTTTTCTATCTTTCTACTTTTCTATCCACTCTCTATTTTCTATCAACTCCCTATTAAAGTCTAAGTTGATGTCAGGCTCACGAAAGCGAAGTCCTTTCTTCCATTTTTTTTCTTCCCTTTATCCCTATCTTTACCTAGGGCAGCACCGAAGCCTAGGTTGTCGATATTAAGCTTGTCAAAGCCTAGGAGGTTTTGGTTTTTGTAGTTGTTGCCATTGTGTCAACAAAGTCGTCCAATGCCTCAAGTAATCTATGAGAACAAACCAATTTTAGCTTCAAGGAACCTGTGAGCACCAACCAAGTCATCTTGACTGGCCCCAAGAAGCACTCCGGTGACAAAATGTAGCACGATCGGCTCAGCAGTGAGTAGTGGAAGAGAAAATAAGCATTCACGAGTCATAATAAACAAAAATTTAACATTAGGGTCAATTCGGTCAATTACAACACCTCAAGAGATGTTTTCAAAAATGACCCAATGCTGTTTGTTTGGTAAACAATCCAATGTTGTTTACTTAGGCTTTTACATATTTCCTCTCCCCCTACCAATCACACTGTAATTTGTAAATAACCAAGGTCAAGTGAGTTTAAGGTACTCCATGTTTTTCGATATTTTTTTTTTTAATTCAATTTTTACAATAAATGAAGAGAGAGATTCCAATCATGATTCTCTTTATAAAAGAGAAAAATTAAACAATACTTATGGATCACAAGACTCTTGACCGCGTTGTTAAAGTTTGTATAAAAACTAAAAAGGGTGAAAGAAAGGTTTATCATCAAGTAATGAAGCCCTTTATTTAGCAAAAGGTATTGAAGCTATTCAATTGGTCTCATCTATTGCCATATGGCCTTGTCCTACTATCTCACTTGATGCAATAGCTGTAATGACTGAGATTGAAAGTTAAAAAAAAAAAAATTTTCAATCTCAGCCATTGAATAGGTAAAGTGAAAAAATAAAAAAATAATAAAAAAAAGTCAACATCAAAAAGCAAAGTTGTAAAAAAAGAAAAGCATTTATGACCGAGGATGGGGTAATTGCAATGGGTGCAATACCCTAGCAATTGCGCCCTATCCAAATCCACTAATAGACTAATAACAGTAGCATAATCAAAAGTCCTTGCTTTCCTTTGGAACAATCACGATTTCTTTTGTCACGTATGGATAAGGCTACGCGTATACGCTACCAAAGTTCAGTTAAAAGTTCCACAAATCTTTTTATTTGACGTTGACAGGCAATAAACCCAAAAAAAAAAAAAAAAAAAAAAAAAAAAAAACGAGTGAAGGAAGAATAAGACAGAAGCACACACAAGACACCACAACAGCATCATCCTAGATAAAACTAGCATTTTCTTATATCTCCACCAAACTTTCACAAATTAAGCGCACAATTTTGCAGTTACCATCATCAAAATTGTTCGAAGGCTTCTAAAACCTACCATTCTACCACCAATAAAAAAAAAAAAAAAAACAACAACAACAACAAAAAAAACTGACTTCAATTCACTTTTGCGTTTTTCTTCTAACAAACACCGACATAAAAAAAACTCAAAAGCCTTTTTTTGTGGCACACGCAGCATCAATATCTTCATCCCTCTTATGAGATAGTAAAGTTAGCTTAATTCATTGAGCTTTTAAAAAAGCTATTCCCCAAGAACATTCGAGCTTATTTAATTTAAGTCTAATTTAAGTATATTTGTAAGTAACTTTCTACCCCCTACTTTATACTGTAGACTTGAACTTCTGTTCTTGCCTCTAATACTCCACGAGCATTTATCTTTATAAAGTGATTAGATGAACTTTAATTACAAATCTCTTACCTGCTGAATTTTAAATTGTCACCGAACTCTCTTCGCAGTTAAATTTTAACTGCGAATATATTATCTAAACGCACATGTTACTCTAATCAAAACCCCCACATTTGTTGAAGTGTTTTTCAACATAATAAAGCCAACACAATAAACATGCCTCCATGACTCATACCCATTGTTAAAATGCCCAATTAGAGTATTGTAGAGAAGAAAAATAACCATAGAAACTAACAAGACCTCCCTTCTTATACACTTATATAACTTTAATTTCATGATATATATAATAGTCTTCCTTGTCCAAAATCTATATATTATATAACATATACTCAAAAAAGTCCCTATAGATAGGGCCAACCCCCCCATGTGCTTTCTTTTTTCCACATAAAAAAAAAAAAAAAAAAAAAAAAAAAAAAAAAAAAGAAACCAAAACTAAACAAAGCAAAAATTCCCACCCATAAAAACTGTGGTACCAAAACATAAATTCATAGAGAGAGAGAGAGAGAGAGAGAAAAAGAGTTAATCAAGAAAACCAGTTTTGCGCCAGATGGCATTTCTGACCTGGCGTAGATCCCTCCCTTTGAGAGTTCTACCAACTCCCTCAAGAACCGAAAACGTCGTCTTCGGCGACACTCCAGAGCCTCGCGCCACTATCTCGTGAGGCGGCAACATCTCGTCCTCGTCCAAATCGTCCGCCGCCACGTCATCGGCAATCATCCCGTTCCGATTCTGCGCCGCCATCGCTTTCGACAGCACTGGAACCTTCATCGGAGCCGACTGCCGGTGAAGCTGCGGGCTCTGGTTCTGCTCGTTCTGGAACTTCCTGTTGCAGTTTAGAGCCTGAGAGAGTTCTCTCTCCGGCGGCCTCGGAATCGCGGAGATTGATGGCTTCCGGCACAGAACCGGTCCGTCTCGGAAATTCCGGGACCGGTTATCGGTTTCCGGCAACGCAGCGAGGATTCCCGAGCTCGTTGATTTCTGTAACTTGTTAGTTAAACGAGGACGATCGTGATCGTAGTGATCGTCGTCCGTGAAGTCATTGGTCCAAAACACTTCAGCTTCGTTGAGCTCGTCTCCACCGCCTACGCCGGCGGACGACGGTGGAGAGAAAGAGAACACATTGAGAAATCGGTCGCTCGACGGTGACCGCCGGTGACGGTAGCTGGTAGATTCCATTGTTGATTTGGATATCAAAGAGTCTTTATCAGAGAGAGAGAGAGAGAGTTTTAGAGAGAGTTTTAGAGAGAGATTGTGTTTTTGTGTGAGACAGAGAAACTGATGTGGCGGAGAGTCGCGGATTTGAGAATTAAAGAAAAAGAGTTTTCGGTGTGGGATCCACGGGTCACTCTCGTTGCTGAACTGGCCGATGCTTTGGGTTTTAGTTTTTCCATTGATGGGTCCCATATTGCAAATTATAAAATGAATGGTAATTATTATAGGCAAATGTGTTTAGGTTGTACAATAGTGGGTAATTAATAAAAAAAATTTTAATAAATAAATGAGAATGACATAAAATTAGTTATTTTGATTATTTTAATTTTCTTTCTTTCTATAAATTTGAGCCCACACAGAAAAATATGATATAAAATTGTATTAAAAAAAAAAACAAAAAATTGTACTAAAAAAAAGAAGTCAAAAGTTGCTATTAACGAGCACCTTACGGCGCGGTTAACCTAACCCATTATTATAACTTCGGCAACATTTAAAAAAAAAAAGTAAATTATTATTCGCTCTAATTTTAATTAACATAAAAATTTTTTTTTTTGCTCGTTCATAACAACTGATAACAATTTATCACTTTGTTTTAAGGGCAATAAAGGTAAGATTTATCCTACAATACTTAAGTATTGTTTTTTAACCACCGCACACCCTTGGTGCGATGGTCACTCCACAAGTATAAGTGCTTGTGGGGTGTGGGGGGACAGGGGCCGAGGTTCAAGTTTCTAGAAGAGAGCTTCACACACATATATACTGATTAGGTTAGAGTAGAATTCTATCTTGTATGAAAAAAAATATTATTTTTTTAATTTTTTCTCACATATGAAATTTTTTATCGTAAAATAAAAGTGCATTTTTAATGAAGGAGCACTTGCAGCAGTGGAGCTAAATAGATATATAGTTATTTTAGCTCCACCAAAACACAAAAAACACCCAAACAGCAGTGGAGCTATAGCTATATTTTTTTGCTTCATTACTACTGTACACATCTATCTTTAGATGTGTACTGTAGCTTGGAGCTAAAAAAAAAATTTTTTTATTCAACCCAGGATTAAAATAATTTTTTTGTTCTCACACTATGCCTCTCTCTTCAATCACTCTCATTTATCTGAAGCTCTCTCTCAGAACTCTCTCCTCAAGCTCACTCTCTCAACGTCACTCTCTCAAGCTCACTCTTTCACCGCCACTGGCCCAACTCATCCTCAACGTTGCCGCCACCGAAGCTCGACGTCACCGACCCACCAGCCGTCCCAAGCCGCCAATCAAACCCACTTCTCTTCTGCCGATCAGACCTATTCACCTCAGTGATAGTGGGTTTCGTTGATGGTAGATTTCGTTGATGGTGGATTTTGGTGATATGGGTTTTGGAGATGGTGGGTGTCAGGGGCAGAAAAGTTTTCCTTTCGACAAATGTGATTAATGATAGGTCGGGCGCCTAAACCAAAACTCGACGATGGGCTTAATGCACAACCCAAAGGCTATCGGCAAAGATCCAAAGAATTCACTGTATTTTATGCCTTGGGCTCAGATTGAGACTAACAAGAATGGCTCATAAACAATCCCTGCAGCAAACATGTCAACATGGCCAAAAAGCATATTACAAGAAATAGCCCAGCGATAAAACGTTTCTGTAGAAAATAGCCCAGCGGTAAAATGTTTCTGCAGAAAATTACCCAGCGGTAAAGTGAGACAGAACAGAATACAGCTATTTCACAAACTAGATAAAGTATCTATATTTCAAACCCATCATCCGTTAGCTCTAGAGAAGAGTTTTCTAATACAATAATATGAGGGAAAAATTCTATAGTAACAGTTACATTATAGCCATCAATAGTAAATGAATAAGTAAATATCATAGGTTCCATTATGACAAATAATGAGGAAGACTTAGTGTGAGATGAAGGGGGAGAGAGAGAGATTCCAGCTAACACAGTAAGATCATTATGGTGCCAAGGCATGCTCATGGATATAGTATAAGTAGTGAGTAATGAGTAGTGAGAGACATTTTGGGTAGTATGAGTAGTATGAAAGAGTGTTTAGTGAAGCTGTTGGGACTTTCTGCTGGGGTAGCTAAATGTTTGTGAGTAGAGGTATGAGGAGTGTTTCGAGCTAGGAGTTGGGGGAACTTAGTTTCTAAGCTTGGAACTAAGAACTTAGTGACTTTTTCAGAACGTAGAGAAGGTTAAAGCAGAAAGGTTAAAAGGGAGTTCTTTTTGGATGTGTATCTTAGTGTACCTTCTTGTGTGTTTTTGTATGTTGGTGAAGCATTAATGGAAAGTTCCATTTATAGTTGGATTTTAAGGGGTGATTAGCAAATAATTTTTGCTAAATCTTGCTCAATCTTCAGAAAAATCTTTAGAGAATCGTTCCCAGGATTTGAGCTAATAGTGATAAGAAGATTCTTGCTGTTTAGGGTAAGATCAGCTGAGATTCTGTCTTAGCATTGAATGCTGACTAGCCTTAGCTGATGGGATTAGAACATGTATTAGGATAATAATCTTGGTTATGCTGCTGCTAGAATCAGAATTCCTCAGGGCAAGTTGCGTCACCCCAAGTCAGGTGTCAACCTTGGAGCCCTTGCTGGGAATTCTGCTAAGATCCCCTTGGTGCCCTCCAAACCACATTTCCTAAGTTTCCCCATTGGGGGTTCATGTGTTTGGTCTATGAACTAGATAATACACATTTTTAGTATGAAAATGAATTGTTTTCACATTGTTTCAGGAGCTTTGGTGGTCTGATCATGGCTGCTCTTGGGTTTTGACCAGCTGGGTTGGAGAAGAAAGAAGGGACAGCTGGTTGAAGCTTCCCAGCTTTTTGTCACATCAGTTTCAGCCTTATACCAGTTTCAGCTTTATGTCACATGCAAAATGATGAGATTTCAGCTTGTGGAGGAAGGGTTAAACCCTTAATGGACACGTGTCCCCTTTCTGGTCTGATTGGACAAGTTGAGACTTGATGGGAATGGGCTCCAGCTGTTCAAATGTTACTGAAATTTGACTAGTCAGCTCATGTGATCTCCAGCTGCTGGGATTTGTATGTGGACTGGGCCGGCTCAGCTAGGCTTCATAGTTGAGCTCCTTTGGGTTTGGACATTTCTACAAAATGAAGAGTTTTGCCATGGGTGATATATATTTGTAAAAGAGGTATTTCTTGAGAGATGAGTAATTATATTTTCCATAAGTAAGGGATTTAATATATATGAAATAATACTTGATTTTGTAAATATGTGCCAAAATAGCATTTGGGCTTTTATGGAATAGTTGCAAAAATGTGTATAATGCCAAAATGATGCTTGGGCTTTGTAAGACTAGTGCCAAAATAGTTTTTGGGCTTAGTAAAATAGATGTCAAATTAGTATTTGGCTTTTGTAAAATAGTGCCAAATTAGTATTTGGCCTTTGTAAAATAGTGTCAAATTAGTATTTGGGCTTTGTAAAAATAATTTGAGATTTTGTAAAAATATTGCTGTGTAGCAACGGATTTTTAGAGGTGCTGTGTAGCAACAGGCTTTAGAGGTGCCGTGTAGCAACAGGCTTTTAGAGATGCCGTGTAGCAGCGGGCTTTTGATAGGTGTCATGTAGCAACGGGCTTTTGATAGGTGTCATGTAGCAACGGGCTTTAGAGATACCGTATAGCAACGGGCTTTTAGAAGTGCCGTATAACAACGGGCTTTTGATAGGTGCCGTGTAGCAATAGGCTTTTAGAGAGTTTTGTTGAACTTTTGGGTTTTCCCACAAGGTGAATGATTTTGGGCTTTTTGTGAAGATAGTGTAACTTTACGGCCCAATTTTGGTAGTAATGTAATAAGTATTTTTGTCGAAAATCTAGATTGGATAATACGTGGATAATATTTATGAGAGGGCCCAAGGTAACTTATAAGGTTTATATATGAAATATTTGTGGGAGTCCAATAACATAAAGTATTCGAGTAATATATGAGAAATATTTATGTGGGTTTGAAATAATTTATGGGCACATGTGGGGATTTTTGTGAGTGGGCTAGAGAAAGTAGGGCACAAAAATTTGTACCTCAACTGTGGGTTTTAGTGGTGGTTGGATTTTAGGTGTGGCGATTTGGTGGTTGCAGGGTTGGGTTTTAGTGGTGGGTTTTGGTGGTGGAGTTGAATTGGTGGCTGGGTTTTGGTGGTGGGTCTCTGTGATGGATTTCAGTGATGGGTTTCGGTGATGGTGGATTTCATTGGTGGGTTGATTTCAGGGGTGGCGATTCGGTGGTTGCTGGGTTGGGTTATCAGTGGTGCTCGTTTGGGTGTTTTCCTGGGTTTCACAGTGGAGTTTAGGTTTGAGTATAGGTCACGGTGGAGATCAGGTTTGGGTTTCAGTTCTAGTGGTGGTTGGTGCGGAGAGTGGTGGAGATCAGATTGGGGCTAGAGTTGAATTGGTTGGGGCTAGTGTTGAATTAGTTGAAGCTTGAGGGAAAAGATTGACGATTTGGGTTGGTGTTTTTTTTTTTTTCTTGCTGTGGATTGGTGGTGGTGGTGGTGGTGGTGGTTGTGGCTATGGCTGTGGTTGTGGTTGTGGTTGTGGCTAATGGTAGAGGTGGTTGTGGTTGGCGCTGTGCATGTTTTTTGAGTAGTAAGATATATTATTTTATTGTAGTGAATATATTATTTTATTGTGATGTTTATATTATTTTATTATATTATGTTAAAAGTTAAAATAGATCTACTACTACAACATGTGTATAATTAAAATAAATAAAATAATTTTTTATGATATCAAATAACTAAAATTTTAATTTCAACGTTTTGTGGATGCTCGTATGTATCTTTTTCTTAAAAGAAAAACATAAATGCCGGTTGGAAAGCGTGGCGAAAATGTTAAGCGAAAAATGTTACATCAAAGCCTTATCTGGGTTTTGTGGAGTTTTTAATGGTCCTCTGGACGGCCCGACCTTGACCGTCGATCTGATGGAATTGAACGCAAAAAGACAAAAGGGAGGTGTGGATTGCGTGCGTCATTTTGGAACTGGTCGAGAAACCAACACGTCACCTCCGTAGTTAGTAGTGATGATAGGCCACGCGTTATCTAGTAAGAAGGTCCGTACATGAAATTGATGCAAATCAAATAAAAAAAATTAATAAGTGTAATTGGACTGTTTCACGGGAATTGAGATAGGTTGCAATTAGCGCTCTCTTCTTTTGCAAATTTTTTTACTATATTCACTTTTTAATTTTAATTTTTAAACTATTTTTTATTTTATTTTATTTAATAGTTGAAATTAGAAATTACTTTTCTTTTAATTTCAACCGTCTAATACTGCTTGACGAAATTTTGGTTTGTACACATATTTTGATACAAATTAAATAATATTATTAAATTTTAGTAATGAACTTGTTGATACAAATACAATAATAAATTAATAATAATAAAAATAACGCAAAAAAAAAAAAATTGAACAGTACTTTTAGGAGATTTCAAGCTTTTGGTTGGATAAACCTTGCACAATGTATTATCTCCACCCATGAATTCCATCTTTTACCTCCACCCTTCACCTCTTCCTTGCTCATATATCTAATCTTTTATCTGAGTCAATTCATATTAGCTCATTAATCATCACAATTAAAAATAATAAAATAGTCTCTCTCCTTTTCAATGTAAGATTAAACATTTTCACTAATTCCTCTTCTTCTATATTCACTCTTACCTATTTACATTTATATTGTAATATTTATTTATTTTAATTAATTAATATTAAAATACTCCAACAGAATTTGTGTAAATAATATAATTCAATCATACTCTAACATACATGTAAATTGTATTAAAGTGTGCCGGCCAACGTGTATCAGTAAAAGAACTATATATATTTTCATTTCAGCTATAAAAAAAAAAAGGTATTTTGTTTTGCACAAATAAGAAATCCATAGTTATTTATTATAAGGAACAGTTAACTAATGCCTTGGTTTATGAGCTATATTTTATAAATGTTTATTGAAAGAATGATAAAATAATAGATATTACAGTTAATTTTTTATATTTTCTATGAAAGTGGTGTTAAAACTTTTTTATTATGATTTATTAACAATTGTTCTAAAACCCTTTATTTTAATCGATTTTTCAATTTAATTTGTGTTCCATTCAATCCCTTATTATGTGGTACAATGTGAACACTTAAGCATACTCTCTTGTTAGATTATCTTTCACTAAGGATCCATTTGGCTGGAGGAGTGAAAAAGTGAGAGGATAGAAAATTAGTGGAAAGATAGAAAAGATTTGGTTTTCTCTTTTGTATGTTTGGTTGGAAGGGTGGAAAAGTGGGAGGGTGGAAAACTTTTTTGTTTGGTTGAAGAGAAAAATGGGGGGATGAAAAATGTAGTTTATATAAATTGACTATTATGTCTTTGTTATATAATAGTGGGAAAGTGAGGGGGGTAAGTGAGTGTAATAAAGTGGCGATATTTGTGTAAAATGCATTTCTCATAACTTTTCCCTCCTCATTTTCCTTTCAATTTGAGAAGAAAAAAAAGTGGGTCCAGGAGGAAAACTTTCTCCCCTATTTTCTGTCTCTCCTATTTTATTTTCTCAACTAAACTGTAGAAAACAGCATTTTCTCAACGTCCAGGTCAAGAAAGAAAGAAAAAAGCAGAAGAAGGGGCAGGGGCGGGCAACGCCCAGGTGAAGGAAGAAAGAAAAGGGAAGGCAAGGCAACGTCCAGAGTAAAAAAGAAAAAAAAAAGGGTTGTGAAGAAAATGAACGTAGATGAAGCCAAGTGCAACTGCACGTCGGTATTTTTGACTAAAAATAATGGCTAATTTATCTCTTCAGTTTTCTCTTTATTATGGAGAAAAAAAAGTTTGGTGGGTTTAGAGAGAAAATATTTAGATCTCATTATTTATTTTTTTTCATTTCCATCCAACCAAATACACTCAAAAAAGTTTTTCTTTCTATTTTCTCTCTAAAGTTTTTCATTCATTTTATTTCATCTCTAAACAAACACATCCTAGGCTCATCTGTTATCGTTGTTTAAACAACAATTTTCAGTATTTAAACAATATTATACGTATTTTCATACATTTTTTTCACTCATACATATTTCTAAAAAATATAATCAACATTACTAAAACATATTACCAAACGATCCCACTAGTTTTAGTTGTGGAGATGTGTAAATGATGTAATTTAATAGCATGTTAACAAAAATTTTGTAAATTATTTTATAGTGTATTGGCAACGTGCTTGTGTATCCATAGAAGGAAAAATCATATCATGTTTAGACCAACTTAGCATCTGTTTTGGTATTTTTTACCCAATAAATGAGTAACACTTGTTTCAAAAAATCGCATCAGACTACTCCAATAAATGATTAATTTATCTTCCCGATAGTTGTTAGTGTCATTATCATTTATTGGAGTAGTCTGATTTGGTTTTTTGAAACATGTGTCACTCATTTATTGAGTAGAAAATACCAAAATAGTTGCTAAGTTGGTATTATCGAAGAGAAATGATATATCCACAATATTTTTACAATAAATCCTAAGTAGCAGGTTATTATTGGTTGTTATTGTTGGAGTAAAAAAGTAATCTTAGTATTAGGTTCAAATTTAAATCAATAACAACTATTCACATATAATTTATTATAAAAATATTATGAACGTAACAATCATAATATAGTTTCTCATCAGGAGAAATGTATACTCACATTTCAGGAAAAAAGGTAATTTTGTTTTTTTTCTGCACACGACGGAAATCCGTGGTTATTTATTTTAGTCAATTTATCAATTCAATTCATGTTTCACTCAATCCCGCATTACGTGGTACATTGAATGTGGACCTACTAAAGCATGCTCTCCTCTTTTCTTCTTCTTTCTTTTTATTTTTTTATTTTTTTTATTTTTTATGGTATTGATATGTATGAGAAAGATTTGACTTACTTTCAATATTTTTTTAGATAAATTTTATTTTATTTTAATGAAAAATTGTCATATCATCTACTAATTAAATAAAATGTAAGGATTAAAACCTACTATCACTTATCATTATATATTTAAAATAAAATGGCACGTCTAGTTAGAAATGTATTGAAAGTAAGTTAAACCTGTATGAGAAAATAATATTTTTCACAATTTCTTTCACAACTATAACACATCATGAACTCAAGATTTATACATAATAAAATAATATTAATGACGGTCTTGAGTGATAATAATGTTACTCAAATCATAATAAATTATATCAACCGTTACTAAAAATATAAGTAAAAAATATTAAAGATTCATTAATTTATTCCATAAAATTACTCCTCCATTAATTACTTCATTTTTCTTTTTGAGACATGGTTCTATAGCTTTTTATTATATAATTGTGTAAATGAATTTCTTCTTTTATTTGGAAAAATGGGTAAATAAATTGCTATTAAAAAGATTGGGATTGATAAGGGTCGACTCCATCAAGCTACTCATGCATGTCTTATCCCTTCAAATTTTCTCAACCCTTACATAGGGATTTCACAGTATTTAATGCACCCCAACGACTTTCCTCCTTTCAAATGTTGTTAATGTTTATTTATATCATGTTGGGGCATTGGCAGGACCTCGAAGCCGTCCTCGTGTCCCATGCGTGCCTCACGGCCTTGTAATGTTGGTCATTTTACTAGTAAAGAATCTTTCATTTCATCACTAAGATCACGTATTACTTTCACCTTATTAATTGGCCAACTTGGAGCCCTACTCAAAAATACTATGAGTATGTTTGGTAGACTATAATAAGCATTATAATGTAATAGTTACTTCTATGGTTTATCTATTCAGTAATTTTGTTATATTTTTACTACTTATAATAGTCATTTCTTGTGAATAGTTTTTCTTTAAAATGAGGAATAATTTTTTATCTCTAAAAGGATTGCAGTAGTTATTATTTAGTTAGTGTATTAATTTCTAAAATTAATATATTTATAAATAAACAAACTTTCAATATATACATAACAATTATAAAAATAAAAGTCATAAAAAATAACTAATCTTTCTTTCAAATTTAAAAAAGCTTATTTTTTAGAAAATATAATTATATGAGTAAGATATTTTCAAATATATCTTAAGTTTTATTCTAATGTTACTGTAGGGATAACGGCCCAAAATCATGTATTGGGCCTTAAACTTTGTAGGGATAAGGGTCCAAAATCATGCATTAAGCTTTAAGCTTTATCTGAGGGCGATGTAAAGTCCGAGGAGAGATAAGTAAATACGAAGAATCCCAGGCTGGAGTTTGATAAATATGAGATGAGTGGGAGTGGTCAGAGGAGTGATCCTCGCCGAAACTCTGACTATAGAGACGTGTCTCATGAACATACAAGGGAAGGAAGCCCCTAAAAATATCTAAGGAAAAGCTGCTACCACCACATTAAATGTGCTGCATCTACCCTTCTGGCCACATTTATGTAGAGAAGACCTTTGAATAGAGTGGCCTTGGCTACCGCGACTCACAGAAGATCAAAGAGGGTATTTGATAGGACCCACACTCAAATAAGGACTCAAATGATCAACAAGTGTAAGATCAGGATGATTCGGGAAGAACTATATAATGTGAAGAAACCCTTCATAGAGGGAGGAGGAGAAAATCAAGAGAGAAACATTGTAGACACTAAGGACCAAATGTGTAACAAAATCTAGAACAATATATATATCATAGTTGATCTCCTCAGATGTTGGCAGAGGACAACTTCCTGAAGTTAAACTTATCTATTTTACTCTTCTTATCATCTGAACCCATCTTATAGATTGTCTAGTTTGGGCTAGCCCAGCTTTCTTTACCTATTCTCTACAAATTTATTGTTTTTGGGCCTTTTAGATTGATCCATCCACTGTTTGGGCTAGAGAACCAAATCTATGTCCTTACAGTTACAATTTAGACAATTTGATTAAACATTCCATAATCTTTAGGGTTCTATTCTTGTGTTGTCACCAAACAAATGAATAGAAACAAGTCTTATATTACAACATATTGTGATAGTGTTTTAAAATAACCCAACTCCAAGCTCGTCCGTAGGGCTCGTCCAAAGAAGGAGTAGAATGACTTAGCCCAGGAACCTCGTCCATATCAGGGTTGTCCATCCATAAGGACCCTTGGACGGCCTACAAGGACTTCAGGCGTGGTTACCACGTGCAATCTCTTGACGAGGTCCATACACTTATTCCAGAATACATATGCAAAATTAAAGTCACTACCACAAAACCACTTCCAATAACAGTTATGGAACGTATAACCAAATAATATAACTTCTATAGCAGTTATGGAGGTTAACTCCGAACCTTCCGACTTCCTCTGATATAGGAGAAGTTATCAAGCAAGTGATTGCTCACAGTTTGCACTATATAAACAACTATCGCCAATAAAAAGGTACAGATGATTTTTCCAAGTAATTTGGAATTCTTAAAGTTGAGAGATATACTGACTTAGCTATCGGAGGGTTTTTGGTCGGTCCTCCCCGGTCATCTTTGATAGTTTTTTCATCTCTTTAGGTTTTCCAGATTATCATTTTACTAACCATTGAAGCCTGAAACATTCAGTCTACTGATTTTGTCGTGCATCATCAGTTGGCGACATCTGTGGGAAGTAGTTTGTAATTTACAATTATCTTCCTTCGACAAAAGGCTGTATGGTTCAGACAAGATCAAGGGCCACTAGCCTAGGCCACCAAGAAAGCAGGGATGCCTCTAGTAATCCCAACCGTGATCGACAATCAGCACCCGTCGCTCAACCGCCTTCCATCCAACACATACAATCTATGGCAACCGCCATGGTAGAGTTTACTCGCCAGGATCAAGAGTTAACTAGAGAGATTCATTTGAGGAGGCAGGGTCAAGAGAGGTTCGAGGAAGGACAAGCCCAGAGTCAGGCCAGGGAGAATGTTGAGCCCGAAAGCCAGTCAAGGGGTACTGTTTCACGAAGGATGCCGCACTTAGAAAGGGAAATGGACTAGATACGCAAAGCTATGGACGAAATGAAGGAGAACATAAGGAGGGAAAATCCCGTGGAAGACTTGGTTCACCGAACAGACTCCCCTTTTACGGCTTCCATCAATAGTCATCCCCTGCCCACAAAATTCAAAATGCCTTCCTTGGACTCGTACGATGGGACGCGTGACCCGTGTGATCACATCGCGACCTTCAAAACTACAATGCATCTCTAAGGGGGTTCCAGACGAAATCATGTGTAGGGCTTTCCCAACTACTCTTAAAGGACCGGCACGAGTATGGTTCAGCAAAATACCTCCAAATTCTGTAAGTTCGTTTGAAGAATTGAGTAAATTGTTCGTCAACAATTTTATTAGAGGACAGAAGCATAAGCGCTCCTTGTCTAGTTTGCTAACGATAGAGCAAGGGGAAAATAAGAGCTTGCGGTCTTTAGGAAGAAGGCCTGCATTGGGGAGAAAAGGGATCAAGACAACAGAAAGCCAGTCTCGTCCTTAGGAAGAAGCCAGCACTACACGCCTTTGAATGTTCCACTTGACCAAGTGCTCATGCAGATCAAGGATGATCCGTCCTTGAAATGGCCAGAAAAAATAAAGGGAGATCCCAACAAGCGCAACAGGAATAAGTATTGTCGTTTTCACAGAGACCATAGGCATGACACGGACGAGTGCTTCGATTTGAAGTAGCAGATAGAAAACCTCATCAGGCAAGGAAAATTGAGAAACTTCCTTGGATGAGATCAGAAAGATGAAAAATTGAGAGGAAAGCTGGAAGAAACGCTGCGACCTCCCCTGGGAGAAATAAGAATGATCGTAGGAGGAACCTCGACAGGACAATCTTCTAGGTCACGAAAGACGTACCTAAAGGCAGTGCAGAACGTCCAGCTCTCAGGACGACTCTCCAAGACAAGGAAAACCGAAGAGCAAGCCATTACCTTTACTGATGAGGATGCTGAGAGAATTCACCACCCCTATGACGACGCGATCATCATTACTCTGCTTATTGCAGATTATACAACCAGAAGGGTGTTAGTTGACAATGGCAGTTTGGCGGATATCCTGTACTACCTTGCCTTTCAGCAATTGAATCTTGGATGAGACCTGCTTCGTCCAGTGAATTCACCTCTGGTAGGGTTTGGGGGAATGAAGGTACAACCCATAAAAATAGTTACGTTGCCTGTGGTAGTGAGGGCATATCTATAACAGATAACCAAATGAGTAAACTTCCTCGTGGTGGACTGTTCGTCATCATACAATGCCATCATAGGAAGACCAACCCTGAATAGTTGGAAGGCAGTAACTTCTACCTATCATCTGCCAGTCAAGTTCCCTACAGAGTATGAGGTGGGATAAGTGCAAGAAGATCAGCTAGCAGCGAGAGAATGTTATTTGTCCATGCTAGTCATGGATGAGGGAACATAGACAATGAGCATAGAGAAAAGAAGAGTGGTTGCAGAGCCCACCGAAATACTGGAAGACGTTCCTTTGGACGAGAATGACCACCAGACGTTTACTGGGGTGGGATCAAGCATGAGGGATGAGACAAGGCAAGACCTCGTCCGCTTCTTAAGGAGGAATGTTGATGTCTTTTCCTGGAGGTATGAAGACGTGCTGGGAATAGATCCAAATGTCATTACTCATCGGTTGAACGTATGTCCGTCTTATAAGCCCGTTCGTCAGAAGAAAAGGACTTTTGCTCCAGAACGGGATAAAGCTATTAAAGAAGAAGTTCAGAAGTTAACAACAGCGCAGTTTATTCGGGAAGTCCATTATCCAGAATGGTTGGCCAATGTAGTGATGGTTAGGAATGCGAATGACAAGTGGAGAATGTGTGTGGACTTCATTGATTTGAATAAAGCCTGTCCCAAGGATAGCTACCCTTTACTATGCATCAATCAATTGGTGGATTCAACAGCTGGTCATCAGCTATTAAGCTTCATGGACACTTTCTCAGAATATAATCAAATAAAGATGGACAAGGCCGATCAAGAAAAAACGTCCTTCATAACAAGCCAGGGACAGTTTTGCTATAAAGTGATGCCCTTTGGTCTAAAGAATGCAAAGGCAACTTATCAAAGGTTGGTTAACCATATGTTCTGACCACAAATAGGACGGAATGTGGAGATTTACGTGGACGATATGCTGGCGAAAAGTTTGGACGAGAAGAACCACTTGGACGACCTCCAAGAAACCTTTGACACACTAAGGCGGTACAATATGAAATTGAATCCTAGCAAGTGCGCTTTTGGAGTTTCGTCGGAAAAATTTCTTGGATTTATGGTTTCGTATAGAGGGATTGAAGCGAACCCCGACAAATTCAGGGGATCCTAGATATGAAACCGTCAGAGAATATCAAAGAAGTCCAATCACTCACCGGATGAGTTGTTGCCTTAAACAGGTTTGTTTCTAAAGCAACTGATAAATGTTTGCCATTTTTTAAGGTCCTTAAAGAGGCATTCGAGTGGACGGACGAGTGTCAGAAGGCTTTCAGGATCTCAAGACCTACCTAACAACGGCTCCTCTGTTAAGTCTGTCCGTGCCTGGTGAAGAATTATATTTGTATTTGACAGTGTCCCCGCATGCAATGAGCTCAGCACTAATCAGGAAAGAGGAAACGATACAGAAACCAGTTTACTATACGAGCCGAGTGCTGAGAGGGGCAGAAGGATGATATCCGATGATGGAAAAGTTGACCATTGCTTTGGTTACAACATCAATGAAGTTGAGGCATTATTTTCAAGCACACGTCATTAATGTCTTAACAGATCATCTACTAAAGAAGGCAATGAACAAGTTAGAGACCGCAGGGCGACTAGTCCAGTGGGCGATAGAATTAAGCGAATTTGATGTTAGATACCAACCAAGGAGCGCGATAAAAGTACATGTGTTGGCAAATTTCATTGCGGAGTTCACTCCAAATTCGGGAGAAATAGACGAGCCGGACAGAGCCTGAAGATGGGTTATTCATGTGGACGGATCCTCTACTATGCGTACAGGGGGAATAGGAGTTATCTTGCAGTCACCAGAGGAAAATGAGCTAAAGTACAAAGTTCGATTGCAGTATACATCGACCAATAATGAAGCAGAATATGAGGCCCTTCTTAAGGGGTTAGAATTGGCAAAGTCCTTAAGAGCGGAGTCTTTGTTCGTCCATGTAGATTCTCAACTGGTTATGGGTCAAGTGAATGGGACGTACGAAGCCAAAGAGGAACGCATGAAGAAATATCTTAATAAGGTGAGACGCCTTGTGAAGAAATTCAAAGAAGTCAGTTTCATTCAAATCCCATGGGAAGAGAATATGAAAGCGGATGCTTTAGCAAAAGAAGCCTCGATAGGTGAGGCTTTGGATGACTTTGACGAAGTTCAATATATGTCAAGCATAGATCTTCCAGAGATGCATCAGATAGAAAGCGAAGAAAATTAGACAACTCCAATAGTGGCGTACTTGAAGGATGGAAGGCTACCGGAGGGAAAAGACGAGGCCAGGAAACTAAGAATCTGGTCGGCTAGGTACGTCCTCATAAATGAGGTACTATACAAAAGAAGTTTTTCTCAGCCTTATTTGAGGTGCTTAGCTCCAGACGAAGCAAACTATGTATTGAGGAAAATTCATGAAGGGGCATGTGGAAACCACTCGGGAGCAAGAGTGTTAGTGCATAAAGTCGTCCGCGCAGGATACTACTGGCCAACCATTCAAGCAGACGCAAAGGCTTATGTCAAAGTATGTGACCAATGTTAGCGATTCAGCAATGTTCCTAGACAACCTTCAGAGTATCTTACTCCTATGATGGCCCTGTGACCATTCGCACAATGGGAACTGGACATTTTGGGTTCCTTTCCACTTGAAACCAGGCAGATGAAGTTTTTAGTGGTAGGTATTGACTACTTTACTAAGTGGATATAAGCAGAACCACTAGCAAAGATCACACAACAAAATGTTAAGAATTTCGTCTGGAAAAACATTGTATGCCGATATAGGGTGCCAAGGGTATTGGTATCGGACAATGGACGACAGTTTGACAATGCACTTTTTAGGGACTTTTGCGAACACTTTGGAATTCAGAATCATTATTCCTCACCATCCCACCCTCAAGCAAACGGTCAAGTTGAAGTAGCAAACCGATCCTTATTGAAGATCATCAAGATTCGGCTTGACGAGGCAAAGGGAGTATGGCCGGATGAATTACTAGGTGTATTGTAGGCATACAGGACAACAGCAAGGACCCCCACAGGGGAAACTCCTTTCAAACTAGCCTACGGGAGCGACGCAGTCATACCTACAGAGGTACATATGGCCAGTCATAGGGTTGTGGGGTATCAAGATGAGAAAAATGAGGAACATCTTCGTCTCAACCTCGATCTCATAGACGAGGTAAGGATGGACGCGGAGCAGAGAACGGCAAGGTATAAAAACCTGATGGCGAAATAGTATGATGCCACAGTCAAACCCAGGCGCTTTAACATCAGAGACCTCATCCTAAGAAGGGTTTCTTTGGCCACCAAAAACCCTGCCCATGGAAAGCTGGGGCCAAATTGGGAAGGACCTTATAGGGTTATCAACTGCAAAAGGCAAGGATCATACTACTTGGAAGCTCTGGATGGATGAAAGCTAAAACACCCTTAGAATGTCGAACACTTGAGAAGATATTACCAATAAAGGATGACCATGGATGAGCGTCGCAACAGGACGAACGTCATGGACATTTGAAGTAATTGTTGTTTTCTAGTATTTGCTTATTACTAGTGTTTTAGATGTGTATTACTTATGAACGAATTCGTGTTTAAGTGCTTTTAATTCCCTAAGGCACTAGCTCTTAAGCATGTGCCATGCCTATGAACGAATATTTACAAAGTGGATTTCTAAAGTATATATGTAATGTATTTCTGAGTAAATCTAAGTATATGTATGACAATAAACTAAAGACAAACAAAATCCTTGGACGCAAGGGTGTATCGTCCATAAGTTTTCCTTAAATCAGGATAAAGCAAAAACAAGGCTCGTTCGTCCAAATCAAGAGACGAGTTGAGGCGACAACGTGTTAACCTAACCATGGACGAGGGATAGCTCATTCCAGTCATGGATGAAGAAATGCACACATAAAATCCAATGGATATCAACTAAAACAGCCTAAAATTTGGACTAGTAAAAAAAGTTTGTTTTCTTTAAAAAAAAAAAATAGCAACTCGTCCATAGGCAAATACTCGTCCAACAAATAGACGAGGAATGATGTTGAAATCAACAATGATGACACCGTTTGTGGACGAGTCATTCTGCATTCAAAGAATGAAAAATTAAGCTGAACGTGGACAGGTCCCTATCCAGGATTAGTCAAAACTAAGATTTTTGGAATGCAAACCAAATTCATCTATACAATGAGTAAATAAAAGATAAAGCAAATATTCATTCACTAATCCAAAAGGGTGGACAACCTACGTCTAGAAAACCCTTATGCAAAGTTGAAATAAACAAGAAATTGTTTAAGATGTCGTCCTAAAACTGTGGACGAAGTAAGTGTACTTATGTTACATCCAGTAGTCCAAACAACGGACCAAATAAAAATAAAAATACAAAGAAAAATTGAGTACAAAAGTTTTCATTGGGGAGGATCAGCACTGGGGTCGTCCTGGTTACGTTGGGTGTTGGCATCGTCCTCAATATTTATGTCTTTTGAGCTCGTCTGAAGAAGGGAGCTTGTAGCAGCACCGCCAAGGTTGAGCTTGATGAAACTGAAGTCAAGGTCAGGGAAGTTCTCCATGGCGTCCATTCTGAAGTCTTCAAACCCAGCTGCATAATTTGCGTCCAAAGAATCAGTGTACTCTTTGGACGCCTTGAACTCTGCAACCGCGTCTCCCTTGGCCTTCTCAAGAAGGGCACTCAACTCGTCATTCCTGTTTTGGAGGTGATCAAAACGAGTGTCCTTCTCAATGACATCAGTCTTCAGCTCTTCCACATGGTTCTGCAGCTCCTTTGCTTCGTCCTTAGCCTTAGCCGCCACCTCAGCCCACTTTTTGCTCTCGTCCTTAACATCTTGTATCCTTTTCTCTAGCAAGATCCTTGTCTTGTCCATTTCTGTTGTTTTTCTGGACGTGACGATGAACTTGGACATTGCCTGTGCAAAATTGTTCTTTAGACAAAGCATAATATAATATTGGGTAGGACGAGACAAAAATGAGGAAGTTTACCTTGAAGAGGTCATGAACACCAGAGTCCTCAAAGTTCTTCAACGACATGTTATAGCATGCAGTCACGTCCTGGTCAGTCACAACTCTCTCAAACCTCTCCCAGGCTAAATCTTCATCTTCAATGAGGTTTGAAGAGACTCGTCTAGAAGGCTGCGACGAGGCGAGCACTTGAGCTGAGGACGGCAAGTCCATAGACGGAGGATCAAAGGGTTCATCATCAACGTTATGAACGTGGACGGGGGGCTGCTGGGTGGAATGGACAGGAAGGCTGGGCTTGACAACCCTAGGCTTAGACGACCTGTGCTTGGCTCTCTTCTCCTTACTTCGACTTGGAAGGTTCTCCAAGTCGATCCCCTTGGACAGACTTTTTCTTTTATCACCTACTGATGGACTAAGCTGGGATTGAACCCCCTGCACAACTCTCTTGTCCACCACGTCCTTGCCTTTGTTTTCTTTCATTGTAGTCATTCCTAAAAAAAATAAAAAATATATAAATAAATTAAAATAGAAATAAAAAATAATAAAATGATACTATTAATTATTATCGAATTAATTAAAAAAAAAAAACTTACGTCTACGGACAGTGAGCTCATGAGCGATGGCTTTAGCAGATGGCTCAAGACCTAACCCCCAGGCAGCAAGACACCTCAGGCTTACCAAACAATGAAATGTCCTGTCAGGTGTACAGACGAGCCTTTTGAACTCGCTCAATATAGAACTTGCTCAAGTGAGGTCGTCTAACACCTACAAAAAAGAGAGAGAGAGTGCTAGACGAGAATAATCAAACTATATATATATATATATATGAACATATCAGGACGGACAACCTCGAACATACCTTTAAGATGAAGGTTCCCTAACTCTCCTGTGTAGGGACCAAATGGATCCCTGTTAACCTCAACTGGGTTCCCAACCCAGAAACCAGAGACGAAGAAAAACTTCGTCTTCCAGTTCCCGTCTGAGGTGACCAAGGACTTTATCAATCTATAGTCTCCCCCTCTAACTGTGAATTGATGGAAGCCAAGGGATTGATTAATCTCGGAGGGTTGTAACAGTAGAGGAACTCGTCCACAATAAAAGGACGATCCCCCCCAAAAACCTCCCTCCATAAAACTTGTAAGGAAACAATTAGCCTCCATACATTGGGGTTAAGTTGACAGATAGCTAAGCCTAACCTAGTGAGCAACTCTCTAGCAAAGGCATTGAGAGGCAACCTTAAACCCCCCAAGAGGTAAGCCTCATAAATACCAACACCAAAATGGGGCTGGCAACACCATTCCCCACGAACAGGTAACCTAGGGTTCAAGCTTTCAGGGATTTGGTACTAAGCCTTAAGAGACTCTAGTCTTTTGTCGTTTGTCTTGGACGGAATACCTATAGCACAACTATAAACAATCTTCACGTTGTCCTGAACCGTGGACGAGGGAGCACTGGTGCCTGCCCTCGACCCTGACTCAGTTCTCGTCCTAAACTCTTCCTGAAGAACCTCCAAAGGAACCCCAGGGACACCTGACGTATACTCGTCTGAGGTGTTCCCCCCACTACTACTATTGTTGCTACCACTACTACTACTATCACTTAATCCACTAAAGCTACTTGGTTCATGAAACTCGTCTATGGCTTTTTCGACGCTGTTACTAGACGAGGAAAGGACGATCTCAGTCAATGTGGGAACTTAAAACCTAAGGACAAGAGTGAGGAAAATACTTGGATCTAAATGATGACTATGGACGTGAGAAACTTCTAGACGAAGCGCTAGGACGAGGAGTGTCAGGGAAGAAAAATCTCAGAAATGAGGGGGGTAGCTCAGGAATTCCACTATTTATAGGCGAAGACTTTAATACCCGAAATGACACAACCAACCATGAGCTAACACATGGCACACCCCTCGAAAAATGAGTCAATGTGAACTTTCATTAGTGAGATCGTGACACGTGACAAGTTTAAACATTGATATGAATGCATGCGTCCAGAGAACAACACCATGTCACACTTTCCTAGACGACCCACGGACAGGGGGGCAACTGATAGTGTCTTAAAATAACCCAACTCCAAGCTCGTTTGTAGGGGTCGTCCAAAGAAGGAGTAGAATGACTTAGCCCAGGAATCTCGTCCATATCAGGGTCGTCCACCCATAAGGCCCTTGGACGGCCTACAAGGACTTCAGGCGTGGTTACCACTTGCAATCTCTGGACGAGGTCCATACACTTATTCCAGAATACGTATGCAAAATCAAAGTCACTGCCACGAAACCACTTCCAATAACAGTTATGGAACGTATGACCAAATAATATAACTTCCATAGCAGTTATGGAGGTTAACTCCGAACCTTCCGACTTCCTCTAATATAGGAGAAGTTATCAAGCAAGTAACTGCTTACAGTTTGCACTATATAAACAACTATCGCCAATAAAAGGTACGGATGATTTTTCCAAGTAATTTGGAATTCTTAAAGTTGAGAGATATACTGACTTTGCCATCGGAGGGTTTTTGGCCGGTCCTCCCCGGTCACCTTTGATAGTTTGTTCATCTCTTCAGGTTTTCTAGATTATCGTTTTACTAACCATTGAAGCCCGAAGCATTCAGTCTACTGATTTTGTCGTGCATCATCATATTGTATTCTTTATAATACCTAATCCTATTTCTATGTAATCACTATTACAGTCTACCAAACGTACCATAAGTGTATTTAGGCGCTTTAGGGACTTAGAAGAAAGCAAGCAATGACTAGCAGTCCAAAGCTATCCTTAATTAGTAGAAACCCAAACATGATATTTATTAGAGAAAAACTAGAGAAGGGGGATCTTTCATCGAAAGAAAGTATCTCCTATGCCGGACATATGAGACCCACGTGTGTGTCACGTCCAGAGCATAAAATTTTTTTCTATCATCAAAATGCATCCTTCCCATCCATGGAAGACCTGCCTTATTTTATTTGAATGTGTTCTCACTTGCTAAGCTTTTTTTCTTCTTAAAAAAAGAAAAAAAAAAGAAAAGAAAAAAGAAACTTTAATGACTTTAGCTATAATTTGTAAAAAAAGTCTTAAAAAGTCTAAAAACTTCCCTATTTTGTTGAAATTGAAAATTTATTGTTGAAAGTACTGTTGATAAAGGTAAAAGTTAGTTGAAATAGTACAACGGGGCCCATGAATAGTACCAAAAAGTGCAGTGTGTCCTCTGAATAGTAGCAAAAATAAGTTGAATAGTAAAATAAATTTAATATTTTATTGGTATCCAAACACACACTAAGGTGATGTTTGGTTTAGGTGTTTTCGTAACTCAATACTCAGTTTTCATCACTCAATACTCAGTTTTCATCACTCAATTACAAAATGTTTTGTTTGGATGAGTTTTGAGTTATGGTTTTCATCACTCAGTTCTCTGATTTTTGAGTAATGAGTTATGAAAACTGAAAACACATTTTATCTGTTTTCAGTTTTCATAACTCATAACTCAATGGCATTTTTGTAATTAAACATAAAACTTTTTACTGTTCAGCCATCATTTTTGACTTTTGGGGTTTTTTTTTTTTTCTTCTTCTTTGTTTGTTCGGTGATCTGATTTCTTTTTTTTTCTTTTTCTTTTCTTCTTCTTCGTGTGATCCAGTTCGTCTTCTTCCTGTGCAGCCATCCAGTTCGTCTTCTTCTGATCTGGTCTTTGTTCTTCCTTCTTTCTTTTTTTTTTTTTTTCCTTTTCTTCTGATCTTGTTCGTCTTCTTCCTTTTCTTTTCTTTTTTTTTTTTTCACTGGTTCGGGTGATCTGGGTACTGGGTAAAAAAAAAAAAAAACTAAACTGTACCAATGACAGATATGGGACCCACAAATAGTGTGAAAATATTGAGTGATGATAACTGAATGATGATGTTGTTTGGGTGTTATATTTTAGAGTGATGAGTGATGGATGATGAGTGATAAAAATTGAGTGATGAGTGATGAGTGACCATTTTTTTAAACCAAACAAGGCCTAGTGTCTCATAGTACATCATTGAATGTGCTTGTTTGGTTAAAAAAAAATGATCACTCATCACTCACTACTCAATTTTTATCACTCATTACTCATCATCCATTACTCATCACTCAAACTCACTGTCAATGAAAAAGTGAAAAACTCTTGTTTGGTTAGAAAACTCCAATCACGTAACTCAGGGTTGAACTCCACTTTTTGCCAAAGTGGTGGAGCCCCTGACATTGCACAGAAAATTTTTGGTGAGCTCCCGCGTCCCTTTTCTCTTCAGCTCATGGATCATGATATCACCACCAAGTACTTCATAGCTTTCTTTGTTGAATTCCTCAAGGTCATTGCTATGGCTAAATGTCTCAACATGATATTATTGAATGCTTTCCACTACTGCAAGATGTGTTACACTTGCAATGTCTTTTCCTTGAAAAGTCGCATGGCATTGGCAAGTTTCAATACCTCTTTGCCAATATTTACGTTGTTGGATTCTTCATCGCTAACTTTTTATCCCCTTGATTCTTGAGTTCCATGCTTAATATGTTTCTAATAAAATGCAAGAGCAACCAAAACAACTATAAGATAAGTCTTGTGCTTTATTATTTCAAGTTTTCAACTCTTATTTATGGGTTGATAGCACACTGTCCCCTATTCTATGGTGTCAAGCTCACTCTCATTAAACTATAAAATCAAGCACACAGATTTCCAATTGAGTCCCACACCCTACCTTTATCGTTGTCCCCCTTTCCATTTCTTATTTAATTCTGATAAACACTCGATGTTACATGATATACTTTCACGTATAAACCAAAGTAAATTTTATTCTTTTTTTTTTATTATAATTCTTTTATTTACATATTTATTTATTTATTTGGGTGAATTTCACTAATATATCCTGAGCTTTGAGCTAATGTCAACTGGGCCTAAGATTTTTCAAAACTAGCTAATTTGGTCAGGGGTGGCTCTACTTGGAGCCCAGGGGTTTAAATGAACAACCTGAATTGAACCAAAAAAAAAAAATTTATTATAATATTTTTATTTTATTTTCCTGTTTTGACACTTAAAATAAAAATTTGAACACCCTAACCTTAAGTCCAACTGAAATAAACTTAAATATAATCATCTTAACAATATCTTGACCTTTTTAAACATAAAGAAAAATCTCAATAACAAATCAATTTGATCTAAAATCTGGGAAAAAATTTTTATTAGCCCAACAACAAAAGTAGAATTTGCTAATCTTAAACCTTAGAAAAAAGCTTATTTAGATCTTAATAAATTTTAAATAAATCAATTAAATTGGAAATTAGTGGATGAATGATTGCTTTACTATGTACATTGAAACATATGTAACTAGTAGGATTGATAATAAAGATATCATGCAACAATTACAAAATATGAAATATCGTAGAAGACAATTGTAAAATTTTATGTATTAAAGATTTTTTTTTTTGTGATGTCGGTATATTTAATTTATCTTTTGTTTAAAATTTTGTATAATTTATGTTTCTTATTGAACCCCCTAAAAAATAATCTTAATGCTACCACTAAATTTGGTCCCTAAAGTTAACTTAGTCCCTAAACTGTTAATTATTTTTTCTTAACCATTTTAGGGACTAAATTGGATTTAGGAATCAAATTCGTTAGTTTTGAAAAGTCTTAAACCTAGTTGATATAAGCCAAAAGCTCAGGAAGTGTGAATAAAATTTTCCCTATTTATTTATTAATTCATGTATCACGTTGGCATAAAACTAGTGTATACTATATAAAATGGTAGACTTATGGCCATAGAAATGAAGTCAATTTCAGTCCTTGGCACTTCCCTCAAAGTTCGAACTAACATTTTTCATATAATTTACAAGGGAAATGCTAATGAATGCTTTTAGTGTATTGGTTAATAATCAATTTTAAGAAATTTTTGACATCACAACCTAGGGGGTTGGTTGAGTTGGTTGGGTACTGGGTCTCAAGGTGCTTGTACCGGGTTCGACTAGGTGTGTTCTTTAGTTCGAGTCCAACTACTTACACTTTGAAAAAATTCTCTGGGCTAGCGATTTACCCTATTATGGGCCCATCCGTCGCAAATAGTAATTAGTCTCTCGTAGAAAGTTTTGAGGATACACTATGCGAAAGTAAAAAAAGACATCACTTTTATGGTAAATGAAAAAGCTGTCAAAATATTAATTGTTTTTTTTTTCTATAAAAACTTTATTTAACTAAATTGTTAATTAATGTTCTAAGAGTATTCATTAGCATGATCAAATTTACAAATAATGTAGTTGCTGGATTAGCTTTGGGATAAAAAGAGACCAAGTTTTAATCATTTATCACTATACAGGATCAATTCATTGTAGTTTGTTTGGGTGGAAAGTGGAAACGTTTTTTTTTTTTTGCTAAATAAAAAAGGGGGTCTTCGGTGTGGGCTCATCGACCCCGCGCCACGTGACGACAATGGGAAATACCACGTGTACCACACGGGCCTTGCTGGGGCTATCGCTCGAACCGCTCCTCTCTGGGTGCAGAATGAGGACTCCTACCATCAAGCCACACCCCGTGTGATAAGTGGAAACGTTTTTTGTGTTTTCGTTTGCTTTATACCATTATAAAACGTGGATCAAATGAAATCCCAGAAATCCCAACTTTGGTCAACGAAAATCTAAACTTCATTTCCTTTCATTGATTACCACTTCTTTTGTTCCCCTCTAGAAAGACAATTTCGCCTCTGCTGCCACTCCTAGGCTTAGTAAGCTGCTAAGCCTAGAACACTTTGTTGATGTGCTATTTTCAATTTTTTTATGATTTGTACTTGGGAATATTTTAGTTAATTTTTTTTGTAAAACAAAAATCTAAAAAACGATTTATTTTTTTTAAATTTTTTTTCAGTCAAAGCGTGCGGAACATTAGCTTTTGTTTCATTTTATGTACCATTTTTTTAGTGACATAAAGTTTTTTTTTTTAATTATTAGGGTACGTTTGATACACTGAATATAAATTACGACATGAATTATAATCTTTATTACTAGTAATAAAGTGTGTTGTAATGTAATAACTAAACCTATTCATTAGTTTTATTGTGAGTTATAACATTAGAATGAAACTTAACATTTATTTTAGGAAATATCTTACTCATACAATTATATCTCCTTAAAAATTATGATTTTTAAATTTAAGAGAGATATTTGTTATTTTTTATGATTTTTTATTTTTATAATTGTTAGATGTATATGGAAAGTTTGTTTATTTGGAAATATATTAAGTTTTGAAATTATTGCACTTACTAAGGAATAACTAATACAACCTTTTAAAGAGGAATAGCTATTTCTCATTTTGAAGAAAAGCTATTTATAAGGAATGACTATTCCTTGTAATAAAAATATAACCAAACAAAGAATAACTAAATCATAGGGATAACTATTACATTACAACGCCTATTACAGTCTACCAAACGTTCCCTTATTATTTTTACAAGTGACTGAAACATTAACAGGATAGGAAAACAAAAAATTACAAATAGTATTTGTGGAAAGTGAGGTAAAGGTCGCCTTACCAAAGGAGTTGAGAAAAATGGGCTTCGTTTCTGTAGGCAATGAAAAACAACAGAGTTCATTAATTATTTTTTTATTATTTTGGAAAAATAACCGAGCACATTGATTATAAAATATAAATTAGAGGGGTGTTTCAGGCCCTGTTTGGATTTTTTTTTATCACTTATCACTCCTTGCTTGATTTTCGCCACTCATCACTCGAAATATCCCAACACCCTACACCTCACCCGTTTGGTTCTTGTTTTCACTTTACATCACTCAAATATTTCGACCTTTTTGTTGGACCCATACTTGATCACCAAGTCAGACCTTTCTTCTGTGGGACCCACTCTTTTTAAAACCACCAAACACAAAGCAAAAAATAAACTGGAAACAACGCCACCCAAAAAAAAAAAAAAAATCTCTCTACCTCTTCTTCTTCTTCTCTCTCAAACTCTCTCTTTGTGTGGTTCGTGGTCCAATATAGCCACAAAAGCAGCAACAACAACGTTCACAACCACAGCGGTGAAAAGGAGAAAGGCCAACAAGAGCGACGTCATTAATGAAAAAGAAAGAACGATCAGACGCTGTACATTACTCCCACATCGGCACAGCAGATCGGGGCCAACCAATCCAACGCCGGAGATGGTGACTTTGCCATTGTCTCTGCCGTAGACGAAGCTCCCTCCCCTTCCCCTTTCAACCCTGTTTCTTGATTTTTTTTTTTTTTTTTTTTTTTTTGTGGGTCTAAGATGAGAAAGGCAAAAAGGAAGAAGAAGAGAAAAGAAAAGAAAAATAGAAGAAGAACGAACTGAGATGAGAAAGGCGAAAAGGAAGAAAAGAAAAAGAAAAAGAAAAAGAAAGAACGAACTGAAGAACAAAGAAAGAAGAAAGAAAAGTGGAGAAGAAAGGAAAAAAGAAAAGAAAAGAAAAGAAAAGAAAAGAAAAGGAGAGTGAGTCAAAAGTTGCAGCTGGTGGGTCCCTCAATGTGTGTTTAATTACAAAAATGTCATTAGAAGCTGAGTTTTGAAAACTGAAAACACCTAAAATGTGTTTTCAGTTTCCATAACTCATCACTCAAAAATCAGAGAATTGAGCGATGGAAACAAAAACTGGAAACAAAAACCAAACAGACTTCTCAACCATGGGTCCCACCATTTTTGAGTTATGAGTGATAGAAATAGAGTTATGGACGATAGAAATAGAAAATCCAAACAGCCCTTCAAGTTTCAACAACCAAGGGAATCGACTTCCTTTCCAATTTAATCATATTTGGTTCAAAGAAATATACATAAATTAATTTTACTACATGGATTTAGGGAAAACATCGATTCTTGACTAATAATAAAGCATGAAGTCTACAAATAACTAAACACAATAATTAAAATACATCAATTAGGGGGTGTTTGGTTTGCCATGATATACTCTTGATGTGATGCACATTACCTTTATTTGGTTCATTTGATTTTTTAGAACATTACCGTAATCTAGGATTACAAAATATATCACATTGCTTTAATCATATCACCTTTTTTTTTTTTTTTTGAGAGAATCATATCACCTTTTTAAATTGAGGGTAGGATATAATAATTTATGGAAAGGACAAAATTGTCCATACTAATAAATTTTATTTACAAAATTTCTCTAATATATTTTGAAGCCCTAGCCTCTTTCTCATCAAACTCAAATCCCAGCCTCCTCTCTCTCTCTAGTCTTCGTTGTCCATTGTTTCATATTCGATTTCATTGGACAAATTTCAATTTACCTGTATTGAGCCCTAGAGTTTCGATTTCATCTCCTCTGTCTACATTTCGCTAGTGGTCTGCCCCTTTCTCTCTCTCTCTCTCTACAAAAACACGAAGAAATGGTGGAGATTAGAGAATATTCTTGAATTTTGGTTTGTTCTTTGTTTCTTTGGTTGGTGAGAAAGTGAAGAAAATGACTAAATTTTGTTTATTTTTTGTGGATCTAAGCTGTTTGCTTGGTGAGAAAGTGTGGGAAATGGAAAGAAAACTGTTTTATTTTCTATGGATTTGAGTTGTTTGATTAGTGAGAAAGTAAAATTGTAATAAAAATTTGTTATGTTATTTTTTGGTTTTTAATTAAAAAATAAAATTTTGTTTAGTTATCTAAAATGGATATTTTTGGAAATTCAATAAGTAAAAATTGTAATGATCCTATAAATGTTAAGAGCCAACCAAACACAGTAAAGTTATATTATTGTAATGAGAATACGTGAATCTAATATTACAAGAATGTTACATTACTATAATGTGACATCATGCGAACCAAACACCCCTTAATGTAGTCGTTAAATTAGACTTATCAAATATGATTACCACGTATAAACTGTGTTCTTTTTCTTTCTTTTTTCTAGAAACTATAAACTGTGTGTGTGTTTTTTTTAAGAAACAATAAATTGTGTTTTCAAGATTATTTTTACGTTGCACAATAACTTTCACAACATTTTTCATAATATTTGGGTTGACATGTTTATATTAGTTTGCATTTGAATCCGTTTGTTGATATCTTTTTATTATCTACCATAAACAACTTGCCATCTCAATAATTGTGAAATATTTTGTGACTCCCCTCTAATATTAAGTAGCCTCCCATTGATTGCAAAAAGTATCAACATAATACAAAAACGACAAAATAGAAAAAAGAAGATAACAACTACCCTAGACGTACCTCAAACCCTCACAATCTCGTCTTTACTCCCTATATAAGAAACATACGTCTTTGAAAAGAAAGATGGTGATGAAATGAGAAAACAAATTGTGAAGATCAAAGAAACTGGGGAAATAAACTCAAGAAAGAGATAAAGAAGAAGAGATTAGAAAAAGTATGAGATTAATAAAAAATTACAAAAACAAAAATACATAAACTTAAAAATTAATAATTTCAACTATGTTAAAGGAAACAAACCTTTCTGAAATTGGAGATAGTGATGAAGTGAGCAGAAAGTTGAGGTAATCCAAAAGTCTATGCAAAGAAACTAAAAAAAGACATGTAGATGTATTTAAATAGATATGGTGTGTACCAATTTTGAGGAAAAAGATTTTTCAAATGTGTGAGATATATCTTAATAGAGATAGTGTGTGCTATTTATTAGGAAAAAAGGATGTGTCAAACTTTTGAAATTTATTATAACTGTTTAGAAAAAAATTTGAAAAAATATTTTTAAAGTATTTAACCAAAAATTTTGGTGCCAAAAACTTGCGGCCATTTCATTTTGGAAATTAGAAAAAAGAAAAAAGAAAACGTAAATTTAATATTAGATATGGGAGAGATAAAAGAGGCTAAAATTTAAAATTTTGAAAATGAGTAGTTTTACATGGGAGTTAGTGATATATTTTTACGAGATTGTCCTTAACTTTTGTCTTTGTTTAAATGTAGAGTACATGAGTATTTTTAAGCTACGAAAATGAGGATCCCAAATAAGAGAAGTCCCTTAAATAGTAAGTATAGATACTATTTAACAATTTATTGTGATTTTTCTCTGTTAACATTATCTCTTATTCTAACTTCTTCTTCTTCTTTTTCTTTTTTCTTTTTTAATTATTAATCACGCCATTCATTTAGATTTTGCCATAAATATGATTGTAGATTAAGTTCATTTAAGATGAAAAAAAAAAAATTGCCAAATAAATGGTAAAAGTTGATGATAATTATTGTTTTTCTTTAATAATATATTTAATATTTTTAGTCTCACTTAGGATATATTATGCTCTTTCATTAAATCTTTAAAACTCTCTGTCAGTTCGTTTAGACCCCTTAAACCCAACAGATTAACCTAGAGAATTAGCCAAGTGATTAACTTAGGTAATTTAATTAAAACTAGGTTAACACAAATAAGCAAATATAACAAAGCAGCGGAAAATAAACAACACAAAGATCTGATGACCCAGGAAACCACACCGGTAAAAACCTGGGGAGGATTTGACCTAGCTATCCTCAAGGTAAACTGAATCCACTATGAAAGAATTGAAGTTTACACGACAAGACTTAGACCACTAACATCTTGTTACTACCCAAGTGTAGGAAACTTACTACCATGACCCCATGATAGCTCCGAGATCCACGGACTCCTTCTTTCCGGAATTCTTCAACAAATCCACAAGCGCACCTGCTTTTATATCTTTGTGTTCTCTTGATTCTGCAACTGTATGATTTACACAACTCTTGACATAAATCTCAAGTTTGTAAACCCTAAGTGTATGTGAAGGTAAACACCTCTAGATCTTACAGAGAGATTCACAAACACAGCAAAACAGAACTCTAAAAACGTGGCTAGGGTTTTCCCTTTTATACTTAGGGCAAAACATAAAATCCTATACATTAAAACGGGCTTGGGCTGAGTTGGAATTTTCTGCAGAAAAACGTTCTGCATGATTTTCGATCGATCGAGTCTAATTTTCGATCGATCGAGTCATACAGAAAGTTAAAGGTAATTCTGCATAAAAACTCGATTCCAACTTTACATTAAGACCCATACTTTGAGCAAGTCTAACACACGACTAAACATTGTTTTGATCATGGTTTGCCAACATACAAATTGAAGTTCTAAATACATTAGATCCTAATCCTTAGAACCTAACACTCTCAACATGATTTTTTTTTTCAGGTGCTTTTGTTAAATCTATAAAGTTATGTACATGATTTTTTTTTTTAATCCATAGGTTATTACTATCTTATGGTTTGATTTGTAAGATTATTTAGCCATGTGCATGTGTGTATGTGAGTGAGTGTGTGAGGGAGACTTAAAACAAAGTATATGGAAAAGGTTTATCTTTAAATTGATTTGGAGGAAATTACTCTAACCCACCACGTAACAATTGATAAAATCATTTATGTGTACTTTCAGTCATACAACTTATTTAATAAATCATGTAACTTGTTTAAAGAATACACATGGATGGTTTATGAGTTGCCACATGTTAGATTAGGATATCTCCAAACCAATCTGGACTAAAATTTTTTTCCAAATAATATAATCATGTAAACATAATATGAGCATAAACATATTCATTAACATAAACATAAACAAAGATAAATAAAATAAATCAGCGTAAATGCATTTTTAGTCCCTAAATTTTGAGCTTATTTTTATTTTGGTCCTTACATTTTTATTTTACCGCTTTTAGTCCTTAAAATGAAAAACGCATTCCATTTTGGTTCTTACCGACACTCACTGAACCGAAATTATTAATGTGGCAAACGGAGTGCACTGTTGACACACTAAATACTGATGTGTCCATTAAAATAATATTAAAAAATTTATTTGGTATTTAAAATATGCCACTTCAGCATTTTAATTTAAAATTTTAAAAACAAAGAATTTCTAATCTTCTAATTTTCTTTTCATTATTTTTTCAGAAGAATGTGTAGATTTTTCTCATGTTCTTCCCCAGAAAATGATTGATTTTTCTCCATGTTCTTCCCCAAGAACATGGTTGCCCAAAAAATTAAAAAGTCAGGATTTTCTTTTCTTTTCTTGCATTTTTTTAGCATCAAAACAGGGAAAAACACATGCAAAAACCATGATCAAACTCAGCAATTCTAACACAATCAACTAACAAAATTCAAACCACGGTCATATCAAAAACAAAAACACCAAACCTAAAGCCGATTCTCATCAATAAAATACACCTAAACACAAGCCAATCCTCATCAATTTTAGTTTGGTTAGAATTGAAACCAAAAATAAACATGAATTCAAATCTAATTTCATCTTAAACATGAACAGAACACAGAAAATTTAATCTTAAGAATACAAACTCAAAACACAACTAGAATACAGGATCACAAATACAATAACCTCCATAACACAAGAACACACACAAGCCCGAAACCTCTAGTAGATCAAACATCAAAACCCATTAAGACCAAAACGTCTCAAATCCAAAACACCAAAACATCTCAAATCCAAAAATCCATTGAGACCAAAACCCAACAATCACAATTTGATTGAGAGAGACCCACCGATTTGAGAGAGAGACACCAATCTGAGAGAGAAATTGAGTTGAGTTGTGCTACCTTGCTTTTCCTCCAAACCTCGATCTGATACTTTCAGTTATCCAAATCTAAAAAACAGAGAGAGAGAGAGAGAGAGAGAGAGAGAGAGAGAGAGAGATAGAGAATGTCTTCGGTGAAGATAGCGCGGCAGAAAGGATTGTTGGCGACGGCTTCGAAGGAGAATGGTGTGAATGTTGAAGAGCGAAAGGTTCGGGTTCATTGCTGATCTGCTTCAAATCACCGCCGATCTTAGCCCTTCTCTCTCTAAACCCAAATCCAAACCATCATTGACCTCAGCCCCTCTCTCTACCCAAATCCAAAGCACCACATCTCAGCCTCACTTTCTCTAAACTGAGATCAAAGCCATATCCCAAAAACTACATCTTGAACTTAAAGAGAAAAAGGAAATAAGAGAAAGCAAAGAGGGAGAGAGCGGAGTTAGAGTGTTTGACCCAAGAGGGAGAGAGAGATAGGAAAATGAAAATGATTTTGCATCATGTTTGAGTTTTGTGTTTATTGATGATGTTGTGTCTGGTTGACAAGAAAATTTAAGAAAAATTGAGAAAGTTACTACAAGTTTTTTTTTCTTAATCTTTAAAAATGAAAAGAAAAAAGGTTATTTTTTTTTTAAATTGCAAAATTAAAATTTATTTGTTTTTAAAATTTTAAATTAAAATGCTGAAGTGGCATATTTTAAATACCAAATAAATTTTTGTAATATTATTTTAATGGACATGTTAGCATTTACAGTGCCAACAGTGCACTTCGTTTGCCACATCAAAAATTTCTCCGTTTGCCATATCAGTAATTTCTGTTAAGTAAGTGACCGTAAGGACTAAAATGAAGCTCATTTTTTCATTTTAGGGACTAAAAGCGGTAAAATAGAATTGTAGGGACCAAATTAAAAATGACCCTAAAATATAAGGACCAGAAGTACATTTATGCCTTTAATTTTTTTCAAATATCATATTTTTGTTCTAAACATGTATAAGACAAATAAAATATTAAAATGGAAAACGAAATTAAAACATTGATATCAATATAATTGTATTCTAGAACATTATCATTAATAAAATATTTTGGTTTGTTACAGCTCTTATTTAATATTGTATTTTCATAATTGTTATAGGAATGTTTTAATAAATTGAGTGTAAATATTTAATATTATTAATATATTGATCGTTGAAAACATGAGAATTATGTCTTAATTTTGCCATCTATACGCTCCAAGGTATGTTATGTTTATTTCTTTAAAAATACTTTTGAACATTGTGGCGTTGGGAATTGTGTGCTATCAACTGACTTTTTCTGGGTGAAAAATGACCATGTTGATAGTTTTTTTTTTTTTTTTGATAAAACAATATGTAACTAGTTTTCATTAAAAGAAATAGAGTTCAAACAGGTTACATCATGTTGAAGTTGATCAGCTATTATGGGTGGAGAATCCTCCACCCAAATATTACAATGATTTGACATCTTGGCATTCCTAGCCATAATATGAGCAGTAGTATTCCCACTCTTGCGGATGTGTATCACTCTCCATGCCTTAAAACATTTCAGCCCCTCTTTTACCCCTTTGATTACTTTCTGGATGGAATTCTACAGCAAACTTTGTTCACCAAGGGCCTTCACCACTAGCTCTGAGTCACATTCAATGATAATCTTTTTCAGTCCCAAGTCCTAGGCAAGTAGCATTCCCTCCTCCATAGCTTTAGCTTCAGCTTCCAATGCACCCAAAGGAGGAATTCTACAGCAAACTTTGTTCATCAAGGGCCTTCACCACCAGCTCTGAGTCACATTCAATGATAATCTTTTTCAGTCCCAAGTCCTAGGCAAGTAGCATTCCCTCCTCCATAGCTTTAGCTTCAGCTTCCAATGCACCCAAAGGAAGGTCTAGCTTCTTATTCATAGTACCCAAAGGAAGCTCTAGCTTCTTATTCATAGCACCCATCAGTTGACCCCTCTCGTTCCTAATGACCACCCCAATCCCACAACACCTCAAGTCTTCAAAAATAGCTCCATCTGTGTTAACTTTATACCATCCCTGATTGGGAGGGGTCCAAGGAGGTTTTGCAGGAATGGGGGGTCTTTCTTGGGTCTGCTTGACCTCCTGAACTTCCTTCAAATATGCAGCTACCTCCCTCACAATCACATCGTGTCTCTTACTTTGTCCTCCATGACGCACATTGTTCCCATTGTTCCACAGGCTCTATACTGTCGCTGTAAACTGGTCCTAATTGATGCTAGGGTGTGTGTCATTGATTGCCCAAACTATATCAATGAAGTCTCTTAGAGGGTCTTGAAAGTAAGGCAACTTAAGCTTTGTATTGCTTCACACTGCCTCAGCCACTTTGCAACTCCACAAGGCATGACCTGAGGATTCACTCTATTCACATATATCACATCTGTCATCTTCTCTAATTCCCCTTTCCTTCAACTTGAGCTTTGTGGGAAGGATGTTTTTACACGCCCTCCACAATAGATGCTTTATTTTCTTTGGGCAGTTTAGACGCCATATAAGCTTCCAGATTGCCTTCATACCTGTGTTATTTGAGCTGCTCCCCCCATCAGACCTGCATTTTCCTTCTTTCAGCCATATTTGAGCTACCTTGTATGCACTTTTAACAATGAATTTTCCACTTGAAGTCCATGCCCAGATTATGGAGTCTTCTGGCATCCTGAAGCTGATTGGGATACCCAAAGCCGCCTCTGCCTCATGGGGAAGAAACATGGATCTCACCTTTGCCACATCCCAACATCTTCTATCTGCATCCAAGAGGCTTGAAATCATTTCCTCGTCCTGTTGTTCAACATGTGGGCTGATTGCTTTGAAGGATTCCGGATTTGGTATCCACCTATCCTTCCAAATGCGAACACTTACTCCATTTCCAATGCATCATCTAGAGCCCCTGTCTATGACCTGCTTAGCTGCCACTATGCTTCTCCACGCATAGAAGGGTCTTTGCCCCAATTGAGCCTCTTTAAAGGAGCTATCCATGAAGTATTTCGCCTTAAATACTCTGTGCACCAAGGAGTGTGGATTTTGCTGAATTCTCCACCCTTGATTAGCAAGAAGTGCTATGTTAAAAGCTTTGAGATCCCTAAATCCCATCCCTCCATTTGATTTAGGGGTGAACATTTTCTCCAAAGAGACCCAAGCCAAGTTCCTCTCCCTATCCTTTTGCCCCCACTAGAATTTGCTCATCATGGAATTTAGTTCTGTACACAATGAATTCAAGATTTTGAAGCAACTCATTGTATAAGTAGGTGTAGTTTGAGCTATTGCCTTGATGAGTATTTCTCTACTCGCATGAGAGAGAAGTCTACCCTTCCATCCCGCTATTTTCCTTCTTACTTGGTCTTTAATGCGATTAAAAGCCTTTCGTTTGCCCATTCCCACAAGCGGAGGCAGCCTAAGGTATTTTTCATGGTGCTGAACAATTTGTGCTCCAAACTTCTCCTTAATTTGTTCTTGGACCTCCCTGTTGGTATTCTTGCTAAAGAAAAGGGAAGTTTTCTCTTTATTGAGCTTTTGCCCTGAGTCTCCTTCACAGTTTTCTAGCACCTTTATGATCCTATCACATTCTTCAACTGTGGCCCTACAGAAAACAATACTATCATCGGCAAACAGAAAATTTGATATGCGTGGTGCCACCCTACTAATTGCAATCCCTTTTATGTGACCCATCCCTTCTTCCCTCTTCAACATGGCGGACAATCCTTCAACACGCAATAAGAACAGGTACGGGGATATTGGGTCCCCTTCGCGCAAGCCCCTTGTTGGAATTATCTTCCCCTTTGGCTCGCCATTAATCAATACAGAGTAAGACACCGTGGTCACACATCATTATGAGCGAGATCCACTTCTCATGGAATCCCATCTTCCTCATCATTGCCTCTAGATACACCCATTCAACTCTATCATAGGCCTTGCTCATATCGAGCTTTATCACCATTAGTGCTTCCTTACCCTTTTTCCTTTGATCGAGACAGTGCATTGTTTCGAAGGCCACAAGGACATTGTTCGTAATTAGCCTCCCTGGTACAAAAGCACTCTGAGATTCATCAATCACTACTGCTAGAATTCATTTTAGTCTATTAGCAAGGATTTTAGACATTATCTTGTATATGACATTACGTAGGCTTATGGGTCGGAACTCTGTAATTTTTTAAGGGGACTTCACTTTTGGGATAAGTCATATATATGTGTCATTCATTCCACAAGGCATGATTCCAGAATTTAGAGCATTTAGAACATAGTTTATTACTTCCGAACCAACAATATCCCAATAGTTTTTAAAGAAAATAAGGGACATACCATCTAGTTCGGGGGATTTTGTGAGATGCATTTGCTTAAGCGCACTCCAAACTTCCTCTGCCTTGAAATCAGCAATTAGCTCTTCGTTCATAGCTGCGGACACCTAACTAGATATTGCACTTAGGCTGGCTTCAAAACTGGTTGGTTGATCCGACCTGTATATTGAGGTAAAGTAGTCCATGATAATTCCTTAAACTCCCTCCTTATCTTCTTTCCACACTTCATTCAGGTCCTGCAACCCCACAATTCTATTTTTCCTTCTTCTTTGGCTAGCCGTAGCATGGAAGAAACTCGTGTTCCGATAACCCCATTTTATCCATAGTGCTCTAGACCTTTGATTCCACATGATTTCCTCCCTAATCAGGATTTCATTAATTTTCTTCTTCACCCTTTGAATTTCTTCTGCTTTCTTGTGTAGGCTGTCCTGAGCTTCTAATTGTTGGAATCTTTCTTTCTTTTGTCTCAATACTTGATGCACATTCCCAAACACTTTCCAATTCCATTTCTGAAGTTGATCTTGGCAGCTCTTAATTCTGTCCGTGACCTTATACCCTGAATCAACACGCAACGGATCCCAAGCCGACTCTACAATCTCCCTACATCCTTCCTCCCTAGTCCACATTGCTTCAAAAAAGAAACGCTTCTTTGCTGGTTTCTGGGGCTGTCTTCTTGTAATGGACAAAGCTATGAGGCAGTGATCCGATATAGACATTGACACATGCTGCACTATAGCCGGAGGGAAGATTCTCATCCACGCCTCATTTGCCACCATTCTGTCTAGTCTGAGCTTAGTATGTTGGTCCCCCAAGCGTCCATTACACCACGTATAGTGTTGTTTGATAAAACCCAAATCATGAAGCTCACATTTGCTCAAGCATTCCTTAAAGTCCTCCATTTGTTTTGCATCTCTATCCAACCCACCAATTTTCTCCTCTGGGTGTAGAATTTCATTAAAGTCTTTGAACACAACCCACGGCATCGTGCATTGCTTTTTCAAACTTCCAGCAGCTGCCAAGAGATGAATCGTTTTCTGGCATCAGGTTGCCCGTAAAAACCAGTAGCTCGCCATGGTGTTGATGCCGATTCCCCATTAACAACCACATCAATGTGTGTATTGGGGCAACTTTTGAAACAAATTTTCGTACCTTCCTTCTACATCAGTGCTAGACCTCCGCTTCTCCCATCGTTGGGTACCGTGATACCTTGAGTATACCCAATTTTGTTTGAACACCCTACAACCTGCTCTCCCTCGATTTTGTCTCTGCAAGGAAGACCATCAATGGATCTCTCGCTTTCACCTTGTCGGTGAGGGTTCGAACTGCCAGGGAAGACCCAAGACCCCGGCAGTTCCAAGCTAAAATCGTCATTTGGCTCGGCAGTGCTGCTCCACAGCCACCGCCACTCCGCCATCCTTTGGTGTGTTTTCATCAAGGGTTTGGTTGCTTTGTTTTCCTCATTTTCTTCGTTTCTGATTGTTGACATTAGAATCCAATTCTTGCAGCGAGATAGGGCCCTCTCTCTTCAGCCGGGTTGGGCTATTTTCTTCAAGGTTTAGGTTTGCTTTAGCTTCATGGGCTAGCCTCTTCCAATGCTTACTTCCTGGGCCTAAAGGTTCAGCTGTCCATCCGTTACTCTTGTCATAGCTCATAGCTATTGGGCCTGATTCAACACTAGGTGAAAATGGGCTGCCCTCCACGTTGTTGGTTTCATGGCTTGGCGCCAAAACAATTTTGAACTTTGGGGTTTCCTCGTCATCAATTGCTGTCTCCCAAAACATATTCTTTGTTACCCCCTCCTAGGCTTTGGATTGGTCCAAGACTTTTTCCCCCAAAACTGCTTCCTTCTCCCTTTTCTTTCTCACAAACTCTCTGGCCATTCCATTTTCATACAAGATTTCTGGCTGCTGTTTCGAAGCACCTGCACTTGTTTCTCTCCTTGTCAGAGGGCACTTCTCTAGGTTCGTCAGGTTTGGCACGTGTTCCTTCCCATCTTTCTCTACGCTCCCACGTGCTTGAACCAACTTTGAGCCCTGCATCGCCACCGCACCAGGTTCCCACCGTCTGTTCCCTACGCCTTTCTCCATACCATAATTGGTTGAGTCTTGGCCGCTTCTTAGTATAATTTCTCCTATTAGCCAAGCCCTATATTGTAGTTCTTCATTTTTACTTAGAGTGTTGCGTTCTCCAAATTCTGGATAGTCTTTTAGAGTGTGACTAAGTAAGCCACACCTATAGCAGAAATTAGCGAGCCTCTCATACTTGAAGTGAACCCATCTGCTTTCCTTCCTTCTATGGTTATCTTCTTCCCACGGAACAATCTCTTTGTTACATCGATGCGCACTCGCATGCATAAACATCTTCCCTACTGGACTTTGGATTTAGAGACATCCACTTCCAGAACCTCACCCAGCTTGGAACCAATTGCCCATCCAATATCCTTTGTCCTACACTTTAGGGGAAGATTGAATATTTGAATCCAGAAAGGTGCCCATTTAATCTCTATTTCCTTCGGAGTTAGCTCACCATCAAACTCCTATATAAGAACCAGCTGTTTTTCATAGCTCCACGGGCACATATCTAGGATTAGAAACAGGTCTTCCTTTACCTCAGAAATTTGGACCCCCTTATTTGGCTTCCACAAAATCCTCATATTCTTTTTCAAAGCATCTAAATTTATGCTTTTATGGGACACAATCTTCATTATCGCACAGTTCTTCCCTACTTCCTTTGCAATTTTTGTGTTATTGCTATCAATCTTTATACCCTCATCTTCCTCCTCTGTGAAGGAAAGTTTCTTCCATAGGACTGCTAACTCCTCTACCATGACCTTTCTCCTCCTCGTCTTTAGATAGACCGTGACACTAGGGGAGCCCTTTAGGAAAAAACAATACCAGACCTCACTTAAGGGAGGTCACGCCACCTCTTGCAAGAGATTGCAAGACTCACCGCTGCTTCTACATGCACAAGTGCACGAGAGCACTTCAAATAATAGGACTTGACTATGTTGATAGTTGATGGAATGGTTAGGATTAATGCCCTTAAATCCTATTGTATGATGCTATGTATGATATTATGTATAACATTATATATGACATTATGTATGACTTAATGTTGTAATTAATAAAGTTGTTTTATTGTTATATAAAATAATGGTATCATGAATATTTGGACATTATCATGTAGTCCATAAGATGCATAGTATGTGATTTATGTAATTTAGTCACAGAAAATATAAGTCACAAGTTCTATGTAAACTCAAAATTTTTGTTCGTAGTCGGTGATGAAATGGGGCATTTCATCTACGAAGACTATAACATATTAACTAAGATAATTTGTCTTAATCATGGAAGTGGAGACTTCTAATTGATATGTTGATATGTTTTAAGAGTTAAGACATATTGAACTGGACCGCTGTGAGATTTATTATTCTCCTAACGACTGTTAAATGAATAATAAATCTCACGACTTCTATTTACATGAACTCTTAATTCTGAGAGAATAATGGACCTGATCATGAAGTGTAGGTTGTTTTGATATATCAAGAGTGAGATATAAAGTCACGATCAAAATCTGTATGTTAGACAACCATATTTAGTGTTGATGGAACATATATTTTTAAGATAGGATTCATAATCTCTTAATGGAGATATAAAATATTCCCTTGAGATAAATTTAATGAGTTTGGTTATGTGTTAGACCTAACCACTTTAGTAACTTTAGCAAGAAGTTACTAAAGTATATATTTATAAAATTGGATTTCATAAATATAAGATAAATAACTTAAAGGATTAAATCGGGTACTCAAGGATTAAGATATAGTAATTTTCAAAGTGGTAGTCTACATCTATGACTTTGTATTACTACGAATATTTTATGAAGAGGTTGTATGTATAATAAAGTCTTAGGATATAATTTATTAATAAGGCCCAAAGTGCAATTATATTTATATAGTGGTATTAAATATAATTAATGGTAATTTTGGGCTTGTCAAGAGTTGACAGAAAGGCCCAAAACCCATTGGAGCTAGTGTCTTATTTGTTCCCTGTTAGTCTCACTCCAAGCTACATACTAAAGCCTAATTGGATTGACCCAAAAGACTAGCCCAATTAGATAATCAGTTATAAAGAGAGAAACATACAGAATTTTGTAAGAGAATGAAATGGTTTGTATGTGAGTGTTGGACTCTCTATTATTCTCCCTTGAACATACACATATAAACTGATTGAGACCACACTTCTTGGGTACAAGTGGAATTGAAGTGAAGATTAAGAGTGTTCCCAAGTATTTCTAATATTTGGTTTTGATTTTCACCGCACCAAGGTACACCCTCTTATTCTTATATTCTGAAATTTATATAGTGTATGTTATCAATTGCAAATGAAGTAGATCCGTTAATTTTTCGCTGCGTATGTTTTGTATGCGATACAAACATGTGTTTTTCCAACAAGAATCTTTGTTGTAGGCTTTTTGGTTATGACATTTGTATTAACAAATCAATTTGAACTTTAGCAAGGTACATGATGGTATTCAAATCTGCAAACCCTATGGTTTTACCTTTATGTCAATTGTCAAACGTTAGCTTATATTATTGGACTTGCTGGATGGGCAATTGGTATTAAACTTGGTCACCAAACTTCCAGTGTCGAATATAGTGGGCACGTAAAAATTGACATTTTTCTTTTTGTCATTGGAACACTTTAAGTACCCATAATTTTTCTAATTCAATCACCAAGTTATTTTACATATTTCCTAGGAAATTTGATTTGGATTTTGTTTAGGTGTTTGATTTGTTTTTAAGGACCAAAAAGGATCATAAATTCAATTAGTAAAGGTATGGACTACGGAAGCAATGAATGTGAAACTAATAAGGGCATAGAAGCAATGAATGGAAAATTAGTTAAGGCTCTTTCACCGGTATAGTTATTGCAAGCTTCACCCCTTAAATTAGGGTTTTGTTGATAACTGTGTATGAATTATCCCACTATTAAGAATCATTGGAAAAAAATTATCTAGCTTCTAAAGTTAGAGAAGAATTGGAGCATTTAAAATAGAGCATTGACAGAACAAATGTTTGTAATATCATAGCACAATTTTTTCCCCCAAAAAGTTTCTTAGTGAAGTGAAAAATCCTATAGTCAAAAATACTTTTTGGTTGCAAAATAACGAATTATTAATAGTGTATTTTTTTTTCTTTGGATTTTTCAATCTTATTATTCAATTTATAAAGTTATTTGGCAAAATCTAAAAAAGAAAATGAATCAAAACAAATATAAACAAAATACTAATAAGCATATACATACACAATAACATAAACATAAACAAATATATAAATACCACAATGAGTTTTCTTTATTTATTACAAATATTACTTTTAGGTTGTATATAATAGTAAGAAAATAATGATAATGAATAGTAATGGAAGCATTTTGACTTTTTGTTAAACTCTTTATCTTATGTCATAGGTTAGTTTAAACTTCTGTCCTGTGTTTTCTTTAAAAGAGAACTACGTAGACTCATTGTCTTTGTATAAATAAATCTAGTGGAGCTTATATAAGATAAGACTGAGTAGAACTTTGCCCTTCCAAGTTTCAAGCATAAGTATTAATGCTTTTCCTTGATAAAATTACTTCTCTAAAAGGTGAAAAATAAATATCGAGTAAAGCCGATAATTAAGGGTAATTAAGGATATGCTGACATAGCTTGAATCGGCTAAGCTGTCTTTCAAGCATGCTAACTATAAGATTCTATTAAAACATTAGTCTTATTTGCTAATAATTTATGATAGTTTTTTGATAAGCTCCAAGGTAAAGCTGTTATATTTAATTAACCACAAAGTGGCAATAATTATTCCATGGGCTAACCAATATAATTTTTTTTTTTGAGAGATAACCATTTTTATATACCATGACTATCACTTTTAATGGAAAACTAGCTTGTAGGGGTGTTTGCGGTGCGTTGCGGTGTGGTTTTAAGTCATTTTTTTAGCAAATCATAACTGCACCGCAACTCAATTTTGCGGTCAAATGTGCAGTGCAGTACGGTTTAGAGTTTAGCCAAAACCAAAACCATACCGCACCTAATTTTTGCGGTCACATGTGCGGTATGGTGTATAAGATGCGATTTGAATGGTTTGAAACTAGTATATTTTTCAAAATTTGGGCTTTTCTAGCTCAGCCCAAAATTGATTTTTCCCTTTGTTTTGGGCCAAGTTTTAAACTATTGTGATAGTTTTTCTTAATTTTGGGTTGACTTTCTTAATCAACACTTGCTAGGGTTATTAAAATTTTTCATTTTTGAAAACTAGGGTCATTAAACTATTAATTAAATATTTAATATTAAAAAATAAATAAATATATTTTATTTAATGTAGAGAGGGTGCGATGCGGTGCTATTTGTGCGGTTTTCTTATTATAAAACTGCAAACTACATTGCACCATGCGGCGCGGTGCGGTGCAGTGTGGTGCATTGTTACTTGCGGTGCAGTTATGCCATTTTGCGGGTGGTATGTGTGGTTTGGTGAACACCCCTACTAGCTTGCAACCTGTGCTTACACACAAAAACATTGAACAGTAAAAAAAAGTCAAGAATTTTACAAATATTTTGTAATAATATGTAAATTATAATTTATTATTATTGCTATTCTTCTTGAAAAAAGTATTGATTATTATTAATTATAATTCTACTGTTGCTAATATTTTACATGTAAGGACCAAAAGATCTTGCGATCAAAGCCCACTTAGAACAGTGAGTTGTACAGTTCAACCTTGGCCCAAATCAACAAAATTTGTAAGAGAGGGAAACGAACTGTAATACCCCACATACTTTATTTGAGGTTATTATTAAATTTTCTTTTAAATATAATTGATGGGCCATAGTAATTCTTTTTATTAGTAACTGCAGCCCGCTATCTCAATAAACTCACATCTCAAATACAAACTACAAGGTAGAGGAAGAGATAATTAGGGTTTTCATAGGAAAGGTTTTATCAAAGAGGCAAAGAGGTGTTTTTCCTTAGAGTTTAGAGCACATACAATTGAAGAGGCAATCAGATTGTTCAAGGTATGATTTCTCACCGTTAGAAACAAAGAATTAGGGAGTTAGAATTTTATCATGGAAAACTTTAGTGATGTGTAGATTGTTAAATTGGTAATTTCTAAGATTACGATTTTACACTATTTCAATTATTCTGAATCTTAGATTGCCACTGTTTGGACCCTAGAACAAGAGCCGAAACTATTAAATATATGAATAAGGCTTGCATCACTTTTGTAGGGCTATAAGAACTTTTGGGTTAATGATCTATACTGATGAGAATGCAAAATGTCATATTTTTCTCCCTTAATGTTTTGTCTTTTATACTTATTTGGTGCCTAAATGTACTCATTATTCTTATATTTTGATTTAGGATGCTAATGGAGGCATTAAGTGCAAGACGTAGTTAATTGGGCGATTCTGGATAGCTTTGATATCGTTTCGTAATCTGGGAATAACTCTCTCATCTGAGCTCTGATTGAGATGATTCAAGATGCTGTGGAACTCCAAGACAAAGCTCTACAACTTTCATGATTTGAGTTTTGAGAGATACGGGCCGCATCAAGGTCAAAATCGGGCTTGAAGTTGCTGTACCTGCACTGTCAACGTTCTGGAACATTCCTTAGCCTGCAATTCTAATATGCAGATCTGATGCGGTTTATTTTCGAAAGTTTTCAGATCTGGTGCACGAAATTTCCAGCTAAAAAAACACCACTTTCCTAGTTATATTAGGACTTTGTTTTATTTTTAATATTTTTCCTTAATTAGTCAGATTTAGATATTATTATTTAGATTATTTTTAGGAGATTTTATAGGCTTGGGAAAAGGGGAATTAAAGTGTAACAGGGGGAGGAGAAATCAGAATTGGACACACACGCCTTTTTCTCCCCTCTTCTCTAATTTTCTCTTTCGAGTTTTCAGTCATGGCCCTGCGTATCTAAAACTCTTATACTTAGTCGAAGGAAACTGAAGCCTCGAAATCGATAAAGCTGTGATAATTTTTTTTTATTGTTCAATTTATGCTTTGAATATTGGATGTTCTTCCGTGTCTATTTTCATGATTGTTTCGTTTAATTACTAGGAGGCCTACCAGTTTATTATACGTTGCAATTTACTGCTAGGTTAGATATCAAATCCGTAATTGTTTGATCTCTCTAATTTGTGACGCAACCAAGATTTAATGATTTGCTACTTTAGAAATTATTAGATCTTAGGAAGAACACTCGACTAAATTAAATGCAACTGCTTGTGTTTGTGTTGTTTATGTCAGTTCGTTTAGACCCTTTATACCCAACAGATTAACCTAGAGAATTAGCTAAGTGATTAACTTAGGTAATTTATTCAGAACTAGATTAACACAAGTAAACAAAAACAGTAAAGCAGCGGAAAATAAATAACACAAAGATCTGATGACCCAGGAAAACCAATCCGGTAAAAAACCTGGGGAGGATTTAACCTAGCTATCCTCAAGGTAAACTGAATTTACTATGAAAGAATTGAAGTTTACACAATAAGACTTAGACCACTAACATTCTATTGCTACCCAAGTGTAGGAAACTTACTACCACGACCCCATGATAGCTCCGAAATCCACGGACTCCTTCTTTCTTGAATTCTTCAGCAATTCACAAGCGCACCTGCTTGTATTTCTTTAAGATCTTTGATTCTGCAACTGTATGATTTACCAAGCTCCAAACATAAGTCTTGAGTTTGTAAACCCTAAGTGTATGTGAAGGTAAACACCTCTAGATCTCACAATGAGATTCACAAACACAGCAAAACAGAACTCTAAAAACGTGGTTAGGGTTTTCCCTTATATACTTAGGGCAAAACATAAAACCCTATACATTAAATGGACTAGGGCTGAGTTGGAAAAATCTGCAGAAAAATAATCTGCACGACTTTCGATCGATCGAGTCTAATTTTCGATCGATCGAGTCAGGCAGAAAGTGCACAGTGAATTCTGCATAAAACTCGATTCCAACTTTACATGAAGAGCCATACTTTGAGCAAGTCTAACACAAGACTAAACATTGTTTTGATCATGGTTTGCCAACATTACAAATTGAAGTTCTAATACATTAGTTCCTAATTCCTATAACCTAACAAACTCCCCCTTTGGCAATCCGTGACAAAACACAGACTTAACAAAAGCTCAAAATTTACAAAATAAAACAGCCCATTACAAAATAAAAGCCACTTAAACAATTCAACCTAACTACTATCTAACAGTTGCAAAGTAGACAGCAGCACGACTGAATCAACCTGTATATTCCTGTAACACTTAACAAACACATAAACGCATGTGTGGAAAAAAAAGGAAATATATAAAAATAACTTCTTGATTTCACATGACACAAAATAAAGACATATATCATGAATAACATCATAAATATAAATCAATAAGCAGAGTAGCATAGTGAATCAAGAAACATATACATCAAAATGTATCTCAAAAAAAATCTCCTAATCAAGAGGTAAAAAAGTAAATACACAGTGAAGCGCCTAGATACAATCTAATAACCCCATAAGCTCCGCAGTATCACTACTAAGTACAAAAAATCCCCCTAAAATGAAAATCTCCACAAAAATCTCCTAGATACATATGAACTACACAATAGAATGCACTCCCCCTTTTTGTGACGAATTGCCAAAGGGCACTCACTCATCATCAAAAGGAGGTGGAGGAGAATGACGAGAACTCGCCAAATCTGCTCGCAATGCACGTAGCTCATCAAGGATGTCCACTAGAAGCTGACCATGAGCCGCCTGAACGGTCACGACAGTATCAAGAGTCCGACAAAGATCAGAAACAACATCAAACGGTGGAGGAACATCAGCAGTAGCAGCAACAGCAGGATCAGAAGACGTCCCAGCTGCAGGAGTATCTGTAGAAGAAGAAGGGGGTGGAGTGACACCGGAAGGCTCTACCCTAGGACGCTTAGAGCTAGCTCGAAGTTGAGCAGCCCTTTGCCTCAAAAAGGTAGCACCTATAGGAGCAATAACTTGAACAGGCTCAGACGCAGGAAAATCACCTAAACCAAGAAAAAGGAGAATCCTATGAATAAAAACGGGAAAGAATAACGCATGAGCCGTCGAACTAGACCGATGAACCTCGTTCAAAAAACGAAGGAACAGATGAGGAAAATTGATAGGAGCATCAGTAACAAGCGCATACAAAAACACACATCGCTTAAGAGGGATGGTGTGGACATGAGAAATAGGCCACAAAGAATGACACGCTATCCTAAAGAAAAGGTAGTGAAGCTCAGAAAGCTCAGCAGAAGTGATTCGAGGATCAGAACCCCACTGGATAGAAGATCCAGTGATGTATGACAAGACGTCATCAAGAGGTGGAGACTCCTCATAAGGAAAAACGGGATGGTCAACAATGGGCACCCCAAGAGCATCAGACACAACCGTAGGGGTAATACGATACTCTACACCTCGTAACCAAACCTTAACCAAGGTGTTGGTATCATAGATGTGGATTGAGAGGTTCGAATAAAACTCTCTAATCAGGGTGGCAGGAGGAGGAGGATGCTCATACTCGAGCAAAGATAACCAACCCCGATACTCAAAGTTACGTCTCACCTCAGGATCTATCTCATTTAGTATGACCTTACGCTCAGCCCAGATATAACGCCAAAGATTAAGGGTCTCATAGGTCTCTTGGTTTTTCTCACTCGGGAACCGCTCACTATCGAAAGAAGGTGAAGGATCAGATGTCCTATGGGCTCTAGTTTTTCTAGGCATGGTGCTAAGGAATAAAGAGAGACACAGAAAGAGAGGAACAAAACCAAAAACCAAGGGTAGACTGCAAGTTAGCACAACACAAAGTATAGAAATATCAATTCTATATGATGCATGAACAAGATATGCAAATGATGCATGAACTAATGCAGTGACATAGGTTAATTATGATTCAAATTAACTAAATTGGCTTGAGCATAGAATTTTAAATCAAAAATACCCAATTTGGGAAAAACCCAATTTTCAAAACACAACAAATTGATAAATTGATCATCACAACAGTTAATTAACATAATATAATGATCAAATTAATCAATCTAACAAGCCAATTTTATCAATTTAAATCAAATTGAACAAAAACCCCAAAATCCCCAATTTCAAGCCCTAGAAATTTAAAAATTTCACAAAGCACCAAATTAATCAAATTAAACCACATATAGTGCTAGGATAAGGTGTCCCCACAAAAACCCATGATTCTTTTGAAAGGAAAAACATCAAAATCACTCCCAAAAATTCCAAAGACAAAGAAGCCGAAAATACCCTAAAATGCATGAAAAAAATGCATGAAACATGAAAATAAAAGCAAAAGAAAGGGTAAAAATGACTTGCCGGTTTTGGGAGAGAGAGATTATGCAAAAAGATTGGAGGAAAACGCCAAAAACAACAAAAAATACTTTGACCGGTTGGTGAGGAGACAAAGAGGTTTGAAAAACTTTTGAAAAGTAAAGAATCTATGTGAGAAAAGTCCTTTTAAAAACTTTAAGCCCGATTTTCGATCGATCGAAAAACAGATTCGATCGGTCGAAAATCCTTCGATTGATCCAGTATCAATCGAGAACCGATCGAAACACACAGAGACTTTAGAGAGATTTTAAAAACATTTTCGATCGATCGAAAAACAGACTCGATCGATCGAAAATCTGGAAAAATGAATTTTTTGAAAATTAGCTCAAAAACTCCTCAAAGCATTAAATTTTATGAAAAGAATGCATGAGTATGAGATGAAATGTTTTCCAAAAACCCATGTTTTTAACCCAGATCTCTCAGATTAAGATTTTCTCATAAAACTTCCTCAACCAATCAGACAAGCAAACATGTTTTGCATCAATTTCCAGAAATACTCAAACTCGGTTGGTCAGGCCAAAAACACACACAATATCATGTACACAGTTTAGCAAAGAATAACTTGTGTAGTGTGTGCAACTAGCATAAGCTTGAGAAACATGTGAGGTGATATGCATATATTGATCAATCACAATTTCTACAAAATCCATCACATGAATTTGAAAGAGACTATTGCTTAAAGAGTTACATCATATAACTCTCACATCTCCTAGAATAAAAGCTTGCAATCATGTAAGTTTCTTGATTTGCCTCATTATTCTATTTAATTGATTAGAAACTTAATAAGAGCCGGGATAATGTACACACCAATTTTATTTGAATTTGTGAGATTATTATAGCCCAAAAATGTACACACCAATTTTAATAGAGGCTACACCTTATATTCTTTTTGTGCATGTGCTACACTTTCTCGAGCACGAAATCTTATGATATGCACTAAGGTGTTCATGATTAGCTAATAAACAGTGGTGAGATGGTTATTTATGCCTTTCTCAATAAGAACAAGTCCGACAATCAAAGACATGAGACTTCAAGATCAAGATCATGTGATCAACAAATATAGCATCTTCCCACACAACATGCACAACTAAACTTTAGCTAGTAAAGTGCAATAGACATAAGTGCATCAAAGCTAAACAAGGTACATAAACATGTTATGCAAAATTTGATTGACCAACCTTGTCTTCAAATTCAAGAAAAAATAGCAAAAACACAATTTGCATAAAGAAACCTTTTTTTTTAATATATATAAAAGAAAAAAACATCCTAGAATGAAATGCATGAATGTAATGCAATGCAAATCCTAGAAACAAAGGTCACACAAGGTAGAGCAATGAAGCACAAGGACCATGTCAGACAGACTCAATTAGGTTGAGCCTTTTGCATCCAAAACTTTTTAGATGCAATTCTTGCTTTGGAGTTATGATTCACATTAGAATTCTAAGCAACTCCAGGATTGGAATAAAGGTTTAACACCTTTACCAATTCACCAATAAGTACCATTGGATCATGTGCTTGGGGCACAGGTACTTTAGGTTTACTTGCTCGCTTTGCAGCTTGCAACTTAAAACAATTTGGACGTATGTGTCCAGATTTTCCACAAAAATGACAAACCCATGCAGGCTTATCATGCAACTTGCCCTTATTAGAAGTAGAAGCTCTAGAATGAGAAGCTTGAAGATCAACCCTAATCTTTCTAGGTGGACCAACGTCTACAGATTTGACAGGTTCACTCACCAAGGGTTTGACAATCTCACTCTTATGAGGTTCAGAAGAGGGAACAAATTTAGTGGAAGAAGATTCAAGCACAGAAATACTTTCCTCAAAACCTAAGCCGGTTTTGTCAGAGGGAGACTTTTGAACACTCAGTATGTGATCAAGTTTGGAGCTTGCAGACCTATTAGTTTGTTCTCTAGCAACAGATAATTCAAGTTCCAAACATTTGACTTTATCAAGTAACAGCATGTTCTCAGTTTTCACATTATTCAAAAGCTCATTTGCATCAACCAATTTCACAAGTAAATTTTTCTTTTCAAGTTCCAAAGATGCAATTTTCTTCAAGCCTAAATCAACATTCATGGCATTCTTTGCAGCAACTTTGCAAAGTTTATTATAGGCTTCCTGTAAATCTGCATCCTCAGAGAGTTCCCCATCAGAAGGGTTCTCTTCAACAGACATGCTTTCATTTACTACAGTAGTAGCAGTGAAAGCAATGAAGTTTCCATCCTCATCACTAGCGGATTCATTGTCAAAAACTTCATCATCACTAAGGGTTACGGCCATAGCCTTACCCTTAGACCTCAAGTATGTAGGACATATAGATTTCAAATGACCATACCCTTGACAACCATAACATTGTTGTCCCAAAGAATTATTAGAAGGCTAACCTATTTTTTTCTTTAGGTTTTTCAGTGTTATTAACCTTAGTGGGATAATTCCTCCTAAAATTTCTAGGTTCAACATTGTTCTTGCCTCTTGCCCTTCTGTTATTATTCCTAAGAAAGTTTCTAAAGTTCTTAGCAAGATAGGCAATCTCTGTAGCAGAGAGTTCATCATCAAATCCACCATCCTCAACATCATCAACAGACTTAAGAGCCATTGATTTGGATTTGTTAGTCTTAAGGAGGTCTAACTCATAGGACTGAAGAGATCCTACAAGTTCATCAACAGGGATGGAGTCCACATCCTTGCTCTCAGTGATGGCAGTCACTTTGGGTCTAAAATCCTCAGTTAAAGATCTAAGAATCCTCCTAAAAATTTTAGGTTGATTATAGATTTCACCCAAATTATAAGCAGAATTAACAATATCATTCAATTTAGCATAGAATTCATCAAAAGATTCATCATCATTCATTCTAATGCTTTCAAATCTAGAGGTTAACTGCTGCAATTTATTAATCTTAACTGCCTTTGTGCCTTCATGCACAGTCTGGAGGATTTTCCAAGCAGTGTGAGCAACCTCAACATTAGAGATTCTCTTAAATTCCTCCATTGAGACAGCATTAAAAATAGCATTCATAGGTTTGCTATTGAATGCGGCTGCCTCCTTTTGAGAAGTTTGCCACTCACTCACAAGAGTAGTGGGCTTCTCCCATCCGTACTCAACGGAATTCCAAACTCTCTCATCAATGGATTTTAGGAATGCTTTCATCCTTACTTTCCAATAAGCATAATTGTTTCCATCAAAGTGAGGTGGAACAACAAGAGAGTGTCCGTGTTCCATGACAATAGGGGTCAAGGATCAGCAAAAGATCAAAAGATCAAATACAAAAGCTACCCGCTCTGATACCACTTGTCAGTTCGTTTAGACCCCTTATACCCAACAAATTAACCTAAAGAATTAGCCAAGTGATTAACTTAGGTAATTTATTCAGAACTAGATTAACACAAGTAAACAAAAACAGTAAAGCAGCGGAAAATAAATAACACAAAGATCTGATGACCTAGGAAAATCAATCCGGTAAAAAACCTGAGGAGGATTTAACCTAGCAGTCCTCAAGGTAAACTGAATTCACTATGAAAGAATTGAAGTTTACACAATAAGACTTAGACCACTAACATCCTATTGCTACCCAAGTGTAGGAAACTTACTACCACGACCCCATGATAGCTCCGAGATCCACGGACTCCTTCTTTTTTGAATTCTTCAGCAATCCACAAGCGCACCTGCTTGTATTTCTTTAAGATCTTTGATTCTGCAACCGTATGATTTACCAAGCTCTAGGCATAAGTCTTGAGTTTGTAAACCCTAAGTGTATGTGAAGGTAAACACCTCTAGATCTCACAATGAGATTTACAAACACAGCAAAACAGAACTCTAAAAACGTGGCTAGAGTTTTCCCTTATATACTTAGGGCAAAACATAAAGCCCTATACATTAAATGGACTAGGGCTGAGTTGGAAAAATCTGCAGAAAAATAATCTGCACGACTTTCGATCGATCGGGTCTAATTTTCAATCGATCGAGTCAGGCAGAAAGTGCACAGTGAATTCTGCATAAAACTCGATTCCAACTTTACATGAAGAGCCATTCTTTGAGCAAGTCTAACACAAGACTAAACATTGTTTTGATCATGGTTTGCCAACATTACAAATTGAAGTTCTAATACATTAGTTCCTAATTCCTAGAACCTAACAGTTTAGCTTCATCAATCTCCCTAATTCTTAAGGCTGCTACTAGATTAAACGTTTAGCGCTTGTCTTGGGTATTTTAGTAGTTAGGGTTAATTAGATCGTTTGTTTTCTAATTAACTGTGACTAAGGAGAGATAGGAAAATAGTTCCAACGGTGAATATTCAAAGTGTGAATTGATATATACTTGCATCGATGACCAGTTGTAAAATTCCGATGGTGAATGTTGACTTGGACCAAAGTTTGTTCTTTTGATTGATTTCTATATTTTAAGTTGAATTGTTCCTTAGTTGTTTTTCTTAAAATTGTTTTCATTATACTCAAACCCCCCCCCCCTCCTTGTTCATGTAGCATAAAATTAGGCTAGATACTCTCCGTGGGAACGATCATTACTCGCACTACTACATATATTTTTAGGAGTATAGGTTTTATTTTTAGTTGCCTACGACAGCACCCCAAATTTTGGCACCATTGTCGAGGAGTGATTCTAGTTGATTTTTTTTTTGGTGCTTCTTGTGAACCTTATTTCATTCTTGAAATTTTCAAAAAAAAAAAAAAATCGTTAGTTTTCGATAGTTACGGTTTTGGCAGAATTCAGATTGCGTTAGAACTAGGTCTTGATAGTATAGTTTTTGAAGGTAAACGATGTTCTGAGCAAGACTAGTTAATCCTATGGATTACTAGCCCGACCCTCTTGAGGCCAAATTCCACTGTTTTCTAGGGTTTTTAGGCGTTTTTGTGTTTTAGTGTAGAATTTTGATTTATTTCATTACTCTAGATTTTTCCTTGATTGTTTATGACTGTAACTCGATCTTCTAATCAAGGTGTTTTGCAGTACTACCCAGAAATAGAGAGAACTTTGCGCAGGTTAAGGAGGAAAGTTCGGAGAAATTCTAAAGAGCACGATCTAGCTCTTGATTCCTTGTTTGCTAGTGATTCTGATTTAGAAGAGGAGGAAGTCATGGCTGGAAATCAAACTTTGAAAGAGCTAGTTGCCCCTGATTTGAATCAACAACCCTTATGCATAACATTCCCTACTTTAGATGCTACTACTACTTTTGATTTAAAATCTGGACTAAGACATCTCTTGCCCACTTTTCATGGCCTTGTAGATGAAGATCCTCATAAGCATCTAAAGGAGCTTCATGTGGTGTGCACAAGTATGAAACCCACGGGGGTGACTAAAGATCAAATTAAATTAAAAGCCTTTCCGATTTCTTTGAAGGATTCGGCTAAGGATTGGCTCTATTATCTACCCTCTGGGAGTGTTAAAACATGGAACGAGATGAAGAGGTTGTTTTTGGAGAAATATTTCCCAGCTTCAAGGGCAGCTAACATTCGAAAAGAAATTTGCGGAGTAAGGCAACACAAAGGAGAGTCTTTACATGAATATTGGGAACGTTTCAAGAAATTATGTGCAAGCTGCCCCCATCATCAAATTAGTGAGCAGTTACTTATCCAATATTTCTATGAGGGCCTTCTACCCACTGATAGGAGCATGATTGATGCCGCTAGTGGAGGAGCTTTGGTGGATAAAACTCCTGTGGTCGCGAGAAACTTGATTGCAAATATGGCGGCCAATTCTCAACAATTTGGCACTAGGCTTGACCCTCCATCTAAGCATGTTAATGAGGTAAATATTTCCTCCCTTGAACAACAAGTATGAAACCAATATGTGCCCAACTCTTCAAGAGGAGCCCATTGAGCAAGTAAATGCGGCAGGTGGTTTTCCTAGACAACCGCAAAGGAAGTATGATCCCTATTCAAGCATGTATAACCCGGGATGGAGGGATCACCCTAATCTTAGCTATGGGAATCTACAAGTAAATCAACCCGCGACTCAAAACCGCCCAATTTGCCAGTAATATAAGCAGCCATACCCCCCTAGACAACAATAGGGCTAAACTTCTAATTCTGGTATGTCTTTAGAAGATATTGTTAAGTCTCTTGCCACTAATACTTTGTGTAAGTTCGTTTAGATCCCTTAAACCCAACAGATTAACCTAGAGAATTAGCCAAGTGATTAACTTAGGTAATTTAAACAAATCTAGGTTAACACAAATATATCAAATCATGTATAAGTGCGGAAAAATAAAGAACACATAATATGATGACCCAGGAAAACCAAACCGGTAAAAAACCTGAGGAGGATTTAACCTAGCTATCCTCAAGGTAAAACGAATTCACTATGAAAGAATCGAAGTTTACACAATAAGACTTAGACCACTAACATCCTATTGCTACCTGCCTGTAGGAAACTTACTACCACGACCACGTGACAGCTCCGAGATCCACGGACTCCTTCTTTCCTTGAATTCTTCAGCAAAGCACAAGCAACACTTGCTTGTATATCTTGAAGCTCTTTTGATTCTGCAACTGTATGATTTACCAATCCCTTGACATGAATCTTGAGTTTGGAAACCCTAAGTGTATGTGAAGGTAAACACCTCTAGATCTAACAAATAGATTCACAAACACAGCATTCAGAACACTAAAAACGTGGCTAGGGTTTTCCCTTATATACCTAGGGCAAAACATAAAACCCTATACATTAAATGGGCTAGGGCTGAGTTGGAAAAATTCTGCAGAAAAACGTTCTGCACGATTTTCGGTCGATCGAGTCTAATTCTCGATCGATCGAGTCAGGCAGAAAGTGCACAGTAATTCTGCAGTCAACTCGATTCCAACTTTACATAAAAAGCCATACTATGAGTGAGTCTAACATAAGACTTAAAGAAAGTTTTGATCATGGTTTGCCAACATTACAAATTGTAGTTCTAATACATTAGTTCCTAATTCTTAGAACCTAACAAACTCCCCCTTTGGCAATCCGTGACAAAACACAGACTTAACAAAAAATTCAAAGTTTACAAAATGAAATAGCCCATTACAAAATAAAAAGCCACTTAAACAAATTCAACCTAACTATTATCTAACAGTTGCAAAGTAGACAGCAGCACGACTGAATCAACCTGTATATTCCTGTAACACTTAATAAACACATAAACGCATGTGTGGAAAATACAAGGAATAAAAAAAACTTCTTGATTTCACATGACACAAAATAAAGACATATATCATGAATAACATCATAAATATAAATCAATAAGCAAAGTAGCATAGTGAAACAAGAACAAGAGCAAAAAAAAAAAAAATGTAAATACAAAGTGAAGCATCTAGATACAATCTAATAACTCCACAAGCTCAACAGTGTCACATTAAGGTACAAAACTCAACTCCCCCTAAAACAAAAATCTCCTCTACAAGATATGAACTCCTCAATAGAATGCACTCCCCCTTTTTGTGACGTATTGATAAAGACAACTCAAACAAAGAATAGAGTGACAGTAAATATGAGAGAAAAAAGAGATAGAAAATAGAGAGAACTCCTCATATAAAGAGCAACAACTCCCCCTATGAACAATAAAGACAAAAAAAAAAAAAAAACTTTTCTCCCCCTATAAAAATAGGAAAAACCAAACAAGTTTTCGGAAAAACAGTTTTGGGGAAAATTTAGGAGGTGGGGATAAATAAAAACACACAAACCTAAAAAAAATTGAGTTGAGGATACACATGAAGAAAAATATTATCTCTTTCAAAAAATGCAAACTTGACACTAAGTGACCCATAAAAAGTTGCATGAGTAGAGAAAATATTTGCACATTGATTATCCATCATATCTCTTAAGAAAAATATTTTCTGCAATTCACACATCAAGAAAAATAACATATACCAAAATGTATAAAAGACTCAAAAATTAATCAATCAATTTTTAAAACAAGTTGAGTACCCAATTTAGCAAAGTATATGCATGTTATGTGTGAAAACAATGAGAGATATGACTGCAAAACTGCAAGATGGATACAGAAAAACAATACAACACATGTGAATCCAAAAACTCCAAAAAAAATTTTGGCATGAAAAAAAATTTTGGTCAAAAACTGAAAATTTTTCAGTTTCGATCGACCGAGTATCGATCGAATACCAATCGAGTCAGACAGAATCAAACCAAAATTTTTATCGCAATTTCGATCGGTCGAGAAACAGCTTCGATCGGTCAAAATTCTGAAAAACTCAAATTTTTGAAAAACAGAACAATTTAATGCAGTAACTCCTCAAAGTACAATATTTCATGAATGAAATGCATGAGTATAAGACTAAAAGTTTTTCAAAAACACATGAATATAGCCTAGATCTTCCAAAATTAAGATTTTCAATCAATTTGTCCTTAAAACTCAAATTTTGCACCAAAATCAAGGAACATATAATCTTGGATGGCCACAATAAAATCACACACGATAACATGTACAAAGTTTAGCAAAGAATAATTTTGTGTAGTGTGTGCAACTAGCAAAAGCTTGAGAGACATGTAAGGTGATATGTGAATAGTAATCAATCACAAAGTCTACAAAATTCATCACATAAATTTGAAAGAGACTATCACCTAAAGAGTTACATCATATAACTCTCACATCTCCTAGAATAAAAGCTTGCAATCATGTAAATTTCTTGATTTGCCTCAAAATTAATATCCAATTTAATTGATTAGAAACTTAATAATATAGCCGGGATAATGTACACACCAATTTTATTTGAATTGTGATATTATTATAGTCCAATAATGTACACACCAATTTTAGCATTTTAATAGAGGCTACACCTTATGTTCTTTTTGTGCATGTGCTACACTTTCTCGAGCACAAAATCTTACGATATGCACTAAGGTGTTCATGATTGACTAGTAAACAGTGGTGAGATGGTTATTTATGCATTTCTCAATAAAATCAAGTCCGACAATCAAAGGCATGTGACTTCAAGATCAAGACAAAATGATCAAAAACTATAAACATCTTCCCACTCAACACGCACTACAAAGCTTAAACTAGTAAAGTGCAATAAAATAAGCTCATCCAAGCTAAACAAAGTACATAAACATGTTATGTAAAGATAATATGGCCAACCTTCATTATAAATCCAAGATATATAATACAAAACACATAAAAATATTTTTGATTTAAAAAAATTTTTATGACCAAAAACAAAAAGCACACATTATGCTAAATGAACAAAAATGCAAATGCAATGCATGATAGTACTTAACTAAGCTATAGAGGGTACACAAACAAGAAATATCAATTTCTTAATTAACCTTTGAGTACATGTATAAACTAGTACATACTCAAAAAAATCAAAAAATAGCTTAGCACTTATAGAACGCATGCTATTTAAGTTTCTCCACAATGTCAACCATGTTCTAAATCAAGAGAGAGATATCATAATCCATGTAATCCTCAAGAAAAATTAAAACTAGATACAAAATAAAATATTTTTGTCTTTTTGAAAATTTTCAACGTTTTTGGATTTTTTTTTTAAAAACAACCTAAAAAAAAAAAACAAAACAACCAAAAACAGAAACAAAACATGTCCACAAATAATTGAAAGAATTAAATCAGGGACAAGTCAACAACACTCACCTTAGAGAATCTTTTCTCACCCATATAGCACGAGTCTTCGGCTTTGTAGGTGAAAATCCATATGCAGCAGAGTGTATTTGAGGGATTACACCAATCTTTTGAGAAAGACTAAAATCCTGCAATTTCCTTTCACAAGCCAACAAGCTTAAATTTTTCAAAAGAATATGAAACAATTTGAATGAACTTATGGCAAGAGAAATATCATCACATATCCTAGATTGAAACACAGAATGCTTAAATTTCAATTTATGACAATTAGGACGAATGTGACCGGAGACACCACAAAAGTGATAAACAGGAACAAATTTAGGAATATTAGTATTCCTAACAGCAAATCTAGTCTCAGATTTTGGTTTTTGCCTCAACAAAGAACAATTTGGTCTAATATGACCAACAATACCACAAAGGTGACAGGTAAGCACAAAAACAGATTTCTTTTGCACACTAGCAGTAGGTTTAGACTTAGGTGTAGAAATTTCAGCGTCTACATCAGAACTTTTACCTTTGTCTAACCTAGCAAAATAAGCCTTTTCTTTATTATTCCTCTTGAAATGAGGGATATAAACTTTCTCAGTTTTAGGCTTAAGAGAACCAGAAACACTTCTGTTAACAACAACAAGCTTGGTACAAGTCAAATTTTCAAGTTTAGCTTTAGATTCAATTAATTCTTGTTCCTAGCTTTTCATCTTCTCATCTTGAGAGGAAATTTAATTTCTCAAAAATTCATTCTTTTTATTAGATTCATCTAATCTAACAATCAATTCATCTTTTTCAAGATTAGCTAATTTTAACTCTTCCTTGAATTTCTTAGCAGTTCTTATAGTTTTCAATAATTCCTTACGAAGAATTTCATAGGCATCAAAAAGATTAACAGAAACAACAGTGTCCTTTTTATTCAAATCATCACAAATATGAGCAGAAAGACACTTCAAATTATTCATGATAACAGGGATCAAGGATCAACTCTTAGATCAAAAGATCTAACACAAAAGAGTTACCTACTCTGATACCACTTGTAAGTTCCTTTAGATCCCTTAAACCCAACAGATTAACCTAGAGAATTAGCCAAGTGATTAACTTAGGTAATTTAAACAAATCTAGGTTAACACAAATATATCAAATCATGCATAAGTGCGAAAAAATAAAGAACACATGATATGATGACCCAGGAAAACCAAACCGGTAAAAA